>OX596239.1:37390799-38006208 GCA_951394345.1 Salicornia ramosissima | reverse complement strand
ATGCTGGGATCAAATAATAAACTATATAATTGCTAAATTGTTCTGGAAATACTAGAAAAACTTATAATAAAGGCCTAAACTCTCTCAAGCCCATCCGGCGAAGCCCGCTCTAATCTGCTGCAACATCACCTGAAACTGAAGGGGGGGTCCACCATCAGTGGCGAGTAACTAGGCTGTCCCATTTAATCGAGGGACCACCATTCACATAATATCATAGAAAATAATCATAAAAACTATAAAGAAATTTAATACATGTTTTACACACAAATGCACAAAGATCCATATAAAAATACATATAAGATTACGTATAAAAGTACGTATAGAATACGTATACAAATACGTATAAAAGTACGTATAAAGGTACGTATAGAAATACGTATAAATACCCCTGCAGAATACGGTTAGAATACGTATAGATACGTATAGTATACGCATAACCAACCCTGCAAATACGGTTAGAACACATGCAAAAATGCATACGACATTCGTATATTTATACTAACTCATTATTCGGAAATACACAGCGGAAGACTCACATTATACCATCTTTACCTTATATTATACATCAAATATAATCCCAATAATCTTAATCATAATTTATCATATCCTCTCATCATCTATCATGTCTTATCATTTCATATCATAATCTTGTCTCAATCATCTCATGTCTTTCTTATTATATTAGATCATAATCTATCTTATCATCAATTCTTAGAAATCATCTTATCTTCATCTTTATGATTTCATCTCATCAAATCGTATGATCCTAATATAATATCTTTGTTGGACCGGTCACTAATAACTCGTTATGGATCTCGTGTTTCACCATAACTCCCTAGAACATGCCGGGAGGAGCTCGTGTACTCAATCCCATAGCGGATCCCGTGTTTCACCGCTAAGTCTAAGCTATGGCCATAACTTCCTGGTAGCGACTCGCAGATACGGTTACCAGACGACTACATGTTCTAAGGTCAAACTACTCGGGGGAACTCATGTGTTCGTCCCATTGAGTAGTGGTTCTGACTTAACCCACTAATGACTCGTGTATCATACAGGTGGGTGTCCATATTGTATCTTATATCTTCATTTAATTTAATCATATCATATATTAGGATAATACTAGGTGACCGTAATAGGAAATGAAATGTTCGGAGTCCCAGGAAAGAGAGGTGCGGCACGTATATTGGCCACCTTAAATACCAAGTCTTTCCTAGCCAGAGACCGAGACATAACATGTATAGCTATTACTCTGTTTCCTTTCTTATCCCTAATCATATCTTATACTTCTCAATTCTTATATATATACTAACCTTGATATATATATATACATACTTACAATCCTATCCTTCCGGATACTAACCTTAATATTGTAACATATGTTATTGTAACAATATCCAAAATATTTATATTAATATTACTAATATTATTTTCGGCCCACTTAATAATAACACTAATAATATTACTCTTTTAATCCCTACACTTTACAACTTATCCCTAATAATTATTTTATCCGTAAATTTCATTATTAATAATTCTTAAAATTTACAATAAGTCAAAATAGAATTAAAGGACTTCTTCCACACGACAATTTCAACATTTTATTCTATAATTAATTAATTCTTATATTGTTTTAATTAATCAATTACTTAATTTAATTTAATTAATCAATTATAAAATTACCAAAATTATAATAAAAATCCTATTTTTCCTTCTTTTTCACTTCACTCGACATTTTCATGAATTTAACCAAAATTATTCAAATAATCATGTCAATTCAATCAACCACAACAATAAATTTAATTATCATAAAATTTATACTTAACATCATTTAACATAATTAAATCAAGAATCAAGATCAAAATTATTCATGCCTCAATAATCATCATTCTCACGACATTCTTGAACAAAAACTACACTTTTAATATTCTTAATCTTTAGCTCACTCGGGAAATCCCGAGAGTAGGTAGATTTACATATATGCATAATATAAATTTATTTAATACATCATAATCACGCTTTAAACATTAGATCATCAAACAAGAATCAACAAGATCAAAATCAATTCTTTAATACCCTTAAACTACACGGATTTCTTTACTAATCAACACTAACAAGATCAAATTCAAGAAACTATCATATAATAATTAAATTCAAGATTATCATTAAAGATTAATATGAGTTCAAGATTTACGCTTAAATTACAAGATTTCATAAGACTAAACTCCATGGTTCAATTTCGCACTATTATATGTCGAGTGAAACAAGGGTGCTTAACCAATTATAATTTACTCAAGAAAGTGCAATGATTCAATTAGGCATAGGTATAGGTTTAGGCATTAATTTTATGCTTTAAAACAAAATAAAACTTCATGTTGATCCACCTACTGTGCGCCATAGTCAACTACAACAACAACACGTATTATTCAATTATTTCAATTAAAAATCATGCAAACCATCATATAAGCTATAATATGGTTAATAAATTTATCAAACACTCATGGTATATTATTATATCACTCGGCAATCATGTGTAAAAACGAGAATTAAATTCCTACAATTTTCATGATTAATTCCTAATTAACTATATGAATTGCTACCCATAAATTAAAGAGGAAAGCGAAGTTACCTTAAATCGCAAATTAAATCCAAGGAAAATAATTCACCCTTTTGGTGAACTACTGCACGGCTTTTTGGAGAGAAAAGGAAGAGAGGATAATTTTTTTTTAGGGTTTGGAGCAAAGTAACAATAGGACCCAAAAGAAGTGAAGGGGTCCTATATATAAAGAAAATAAAAAAAAAAAAAAAAAAAACAACAATCCCATACCTAGCTTGGATTTGCCGTGATTCAAGAGGAAGAAGGGCAACAAGTTGTTAGGGTCAAACAACAACTTTGAATAAATAAAGAATATTTAAATTAATTTAATTAATTTAATTATTTAAATTAATAATTATCCTTAATTAAATTAAATCAAATAAATCAAATCAATCTTGGCCCAAACACTTGAAATGGCCGGCCAAGAAGGAAAAAGAGAGGGGAATTGGGTCCTTTGGCCCAATTTGAGAAAAAGATTAGGCCCAAAAATAAAAACAGTCCAAATTACATGGCCTTTTGGACTTAGAAATTAATAAATAACATTAACAACCGCGAAATTTTCTGGCCCAAAATTCCGGGTCGTTACAGCAATAAGCAACAATTTAGGGACCAAGATGAAGCAACATACATTAATTCAGACAAAAAAAAGCAACAATTCAGTAGCAACAAGCACCAACATAGCAGCAACATAGCAGCCTAAAAGCATAGCACCAACATAGCAGCAACATAGCAGTAACATATCAGCCAAAAACCAACAACATAGCAGCAAAAAACAATCAACATAGCAGCCAATAACCATCAATATAGCAACCATTTCAGCATATAATGGTAATTCAACAACAACATAGCAATAAAAAGCAAGAAGAAACAACAAACAACAATTAGCAATTCACAAAATAGAAGGTAAAAAACACGAATTTCAACCTAAAATAAAGAAAAAAACGAATTTAAACATAAATAAACAACAAACACAAAAAAAAAAAACACGCGTAAAAAAAATAAAAACAGATTTTGGGTATAAATTCTATAAGTAAAATCAGATTCTAACATCTAAATGTTGATAATTTAAATCTCAAAATTCAAAACAAAACCGAATTTAAACCTAAAATAAAACAAATTGGATGAAAAAACGAATTTAAACCTCAAAAAAACCCTAAAATAAAATCATCTTAATTGATGGGGGTCAGCGAAAATAGGATGCCGGAGAGAGTACCTGGCGGTGTTCCGTCGCCGGCGATGCTCAGTGAAGGAGGCGAACGAACCCAATGGCCTGCTTGATCAGTGAAGGAGACGAACGAAGGCAGTGAAGAAAACTTAGCTTGCTGAATGAGTTTTTTCCTAACTTATTTAAAAGTAGGAATAAAATGATGTTATAAAAAAAAAATATTGGCTACGAAATTGTCGTTGCAATAAATAACACAAATTTTAGCAACGACAAAAGTCGTTGCAAAAGACGTGTTGAAATACCCGCAACGACAAAAGTCGTTGCAATATATGTTTAAAACAATAGCAACGACAAAAGTCGTTGCTATAAATGGGTCCAAATTTTCAGATTATGGCGCCCATATAATTTGGTGGAGGGAAATAAAAATTTGTTTTTGGCAATGACAATGTCGTTGCTACAGCTTATTTTTAGCAACGACAATAATGTCGTTGCAAAACATTTGTTGCGATAAATGGTTTTTCTTGTAGTGATATATACACGATCATAATTTAGTCAAATAAAACAATAACTCCAAATCTCATAAAAAAAAAGTTAATCTCATATCTGTAAAATAAGGTCAAATGAAAAAAAAAATGATGAACCAAATATAGCCTAGTAGTATTTATAGTAAAAAAGTAAATAAGTCCCATGGTAAAAGTTTTTTTATTTTTATTTTATTTAGTTTCCAGGTAAAGGATATGTAAAAACCAAAAAAAAAAAAAGCATTAATTGCATGATGTATTCATTTTTCTATGTATATTTATTACTTGTAAGTAGGAGGGAAAGTAGAGTTTGGGAGGGAAAAAACATTTTTTAGTGGTTAACCTTTTAATAGTATAGATAGAAGATTTCTTGGTTATCTTCTTCTATAATAATTGGTTGCAGAAGGCTTTGATCCTGGTTAGAAAAAAAAAAAACTATTTGATTTGAACCGAAGGGGTTAATGTTGGAGAATTATTTGAAAAAGTTTTATCTTGGTTATCATGAGATTCATTATTTTTGTCTTTCATAGTTCTAAAAAAAGTTTTCATTTTTAAGAATATTGACATGATTGTGAAAATACTTCATATTAGCATCTACTTGTTGGAGATGTTTAATTTTTGCCTTTTGTTTTCAGTATTTTAATTGAAACTGTAAAAGATTGTGACGTTTATATTTTAATAAAGACAATTCCTTTCACTAATAATCTTTGATTTTGGAAGTGTTACCTTCAGAGACAACAACAAAGGAACCATTACTAGCATAAGTAAGGTAGATAAGACAATTTCTGTAATACCCCAAAATTTCAAAATCTAATTAGTTAATATTAATTATTTTACGAGTTTATTTAATGTATAAACTATATTTTCAAATTTATTATTAGAGTTATATTTATTTTCAACAAAACTAAAATGAGTTTTAAATATAATTTCATAAAATTTTAATGATAAATTATTTTCAAAATAATAAATATTTTTCCTAAATATTATTTTACTCTCGTAAAAATATTTTCAATGGTTAATTATTTTCCTAAACATTATACTTTCTTTTATTATTATTATTATTATTATTATTATTATTATTATTATTATTATTATTATTATTTTTCAATGTAGAAATCTATTTTTACAAAACTTATTTTATAAAAATATGTTGAAGGATTATTTGGATTAAAAAGATTCATAAATATTCAAGCTCACAAAATAAACATCACCTTCCAAGTAAAACCCTTCTCCAAGCAAAGTACATCATCATCTTCATCCTCCTTACACCATCCTCCTTACATCATCTCCCCCATTCATTTTCATCACTTTTTAAACCTTTCTCCAAGCTTCTTCCATCTTTAACCTTCCATTTGTCTTACGTCTACCTCAACACCATCACCACCCCTCTTCATCATACGTTCCACCACCCAAAACCACCAATCAACCTTAAGCTCCAAAATATTTTATTACTTAAATTCATCTATAAATAATTAAATACTCCATTCATTGTGATTTCTTCATCACAATCTCAACTCACATTCTTTAGCTTAACTAAGTTGTCATCTAAACCCCATTTCAATTAGTTAATAATAAAAAATAAAACAAAAACCCATATCAATTGTTCCCCCAAATCAACAACCACCACTATTGCACCACCGACGGGGCTACCTCTAGCTGCCGGCCCACCGTCCTCCTCCATCGCAGCACGTGCTCTGCTGTTGTTGCTCACTACCCCTCTCTATCTCTCTCACGCTTTCTCCCTCCTCTCCCTCTCTCTTCTTCAGCCTCACCTGCAACCCCCACTGTGCCACCGCCGTCTTCTAGTGGTTCGGCCGCCATTGCAAATCCACGACCAACCCATCTCGCCCCCTGCTTCCCTCTTCTCCCTTTTGTTTCTCTGTGAACCAAACCCATAAATGGATATATTATATATGGTTTTGAAATATAGGTGTCTGCTCAAAATAATTCCACCTTTCATTTATTCCAAAATAATCCCACATTTATACCTTATCTTTTCAAAATGGACCATTATCTGCTATTAACAATGTATGACCGGTTTGATAAGTTAAATTGCACACATGTCAACTTCTGAGTGGTTTATGCTTTTCTTTTATAATAATAATAATATTAATAATAATAATCCAGATCTTTTTTTTTCCTAATCTTCCTTCTCCATCTTCGTTCCTCTCTCCATCTTCTCCATTTTTTTTTTCAATCATCATCATCATCTTCTTCATTAATTTCATTATCTTCAATCTTCCAACTACATTTGAACTGCCATCACCACCAATCCACCTCCCATTATTTCCAAACTGTTTTTCTCTCTCTTCCTCCACCACCATCACTCTCTGATGCCTGTCTTCTTCTTTTTCTGCAAACCATAAAATTAAAGCACCGAAAACTTTATAAACCCTTGTTTCTTTCTTTATTTCTTTTTTGATTGGAGAATCAATTCAATTTCTTGTGACTGAGAAAATCATATTAATCTGCTAATTTAATCAAGATCTAACAAATTTGTTTGGAGAAAAAGAAAAGAACAAGATGTTGGAAAGTAGTGAAGAATATAAGGCGTTGTTTGTGGAGGAGACAAGCTTTTACAACCGCATTATACTAGGATGGTTGTTGCCGCCGATGATGTGGGAAAATCTTCCACACTTCTTCCAAACATGGCTTAGGAACTACATTGGTGGTTGATAGGAGGGATTTTCTCACCAAATAAAAACCCCCGTCGTAGTATGAGTGGGGGTGTCGAACACGGGGAAGGTACTTCGCACTAGTCTAGGCATGAGCGTTGAACAAGCTAGGTCAATGGGTGGTCGCGAGAGGCGGTTAGAACTACGGGAATTAATTAACTAAAGCTACACTATGGAAACAAGAATAAAAAGGGACTAGGGTAAGAGATCACAACTCAAACCACCATGAATTGTGAATCAATCAAACTTAGACTTAGGTCATGGATAAAGGGGAGGTCATTTTAAGATCGCACTACTCTTTCTGTAATAACCCGAAATTTAGGGCCAGAAAATTTCGCGGTTATTAATGTTGTTTATTAAATTCTAAATCCAAATAGGCCATTTAATTTGGACTGTTTACATTTTTAGTCCAAACTTTTTCCTCAACATTGGGCCAAGGACCCAATCCTTCTTTTCTTTTTCTACTTTGCTGGCTCCCCTCTTGTTGTTTGGGCCAAGTATTATTTTTTTATTTGCTTAATTTGATTAATTATTTAAATTGATTAATTAAATAATTAATTTAATTAAAATAGATTTTGAAACCCTAAACTAATTCAAACCTAGTCTAACCCTAAACTAAGTCATCCTAAAAACCCTCCCCTTCTTCTCTCCTTTCACACGGCCCCTTAGTTTTTTTTAGGGCTTGTTTTCTTTGCTTTTTTTTTCTATAAATAGGCCATATGCAACCTATTTTGCTCCTAATTGCAAAAGGTTTAGAAACCCTACAAAAATATTTTCCTTTCCTCTCCTTCCTCAAAACCGTGAACCTTCTATCACCAATAGGTGATTGCCTTGGATAATTTTTGCGATTCGAGGTAACTATGCTTTTCGGTTTAATTTTGGGTATTAGTTAATCACATAGTTAATTAGGATGGATCCTGAAAATTGTAGGATTTATGCTTGCTTTAATTCGAAAAAGTCGAGTGATATGATGGTAGAATTCTTGATTTGTTTTTGTGAATTTTCTAGATTATTTTATGTAGTTTCTTGAAATCTTTAATTGTTGAATAATTACTTGTATGAATTTATTTATTAATCAAATCTTGTTATTTCTTGATTAATTTTTCGTGGCAGATTTTTTACTGTTTGATTATGAATCATAATTTATTTCGTGGAAAAATTCGTCCTTTTATTGCTTATAATAATTTAGTCTTTCAAACCGATAAAACTGTCCAGTTTTAGTTTACGAATTTATTAATATATCTAATCAAATAGAATTGCTACGAAATTTTAGGTGGAATTCAGTAATACTGTTTTAAAGCTTGTGTAAATTTTTCGTAATTTTTAAACATCGTTTGATATGGCAGAAAAATCCGAAACTGATCTCAGCCTAATCTGGTTTGTTAGTTATAAAATCCCTTAAAAATAGTAAAAGATGTTATTTTTGGACGAAAATTGTGCACGTTAAACCTTGAACCTATATTTAACTTTCATTAAAATTTCCAGATTATTAGAGACCTTTAGATGGTCGTTCTTAATTTAATTCTTTAAAAAATCAGATTGTGTAAAATAGGGTAATTGAATTATTAAAATATGTTATTATTAATTTCTTGAATTTTTCGAGTAACCTAGTATTAAAAGGGGAACTAAAAATATGATTTTTATGATGTATCTTGATGATTCTTGATTTATTATTGCTAATCTTTAATTTAATATTTATGTTAATCTTTAATTACATCATGTATGTTAATTTGAATCCTTGAAATAAACCTTGTTCTTGTTTATGCTTTGAATATGTCGAGTGAAATAGGAATAGAAAGATGAACTTTGATCTTGTTTTTTATTCAATCTTGATGATTTTATGTTAAAAATATGATTTTTACTATTATTGTTTAGTTAATTTATTTAATCTTGTTGATTGAAATTATTTAAATTAATTGACAAAATTTGTGTTCTTGAGTGGAAAATGTCGAGTGGACAAGATTAAGAAAAAATAGAATTTTTATCATATTCTAAGTAATGTTAGTGGTTAAATAATTGATTAAAATAATTTAGGAATTTGATTAATTATTGATACAAAATCCGAAAATGTCGAGTGGCTTAATTTAATTAGTCAATTTTAGTGAAATTTTGACTTATTATATTTTTAGGAATAATCAGTTATAAAAGTTACAATTAAAGGAATTATCAGGGATAAGTTGTAACAAGAAGGGTAGATAATAATGTTATTATTATTATTATTAGTATTCGGATATTATTATTAATATTATTAATATTACGGTTATTATGAGTATTATTATTAATATTAGGAATCAGTAGGGATAAGTTATAAGAGTTACGATAAGATATTAATAGGGAAAGAAAGGAAACAGAGTAGGAGGAATACGAATCGTTTCGATCTCTGGCTAGGAAAGACTTGGTATTTAAGGTGGCCAATATACGTGCCGCACCTCTCTTTCCTGGGACTTCGAACGGTTCATTTCCGAATACGGTCACCTAGTATTTCCCGATATAAGATAAGATATAAGATTTGAAAGATGTAAGATAAGATAAGGACGCCCACCTGATGACTCGAGTAATCAGACTGGGTTAAGTCGAAGCCACTGCTCAATGGGACGAACACACGAGTTCCCCCGAGTAGTTCTGGGTCTTAGGATATGTAGTCGTCTAAGTAGTAGTACACGAGCTGCTATTTAGGGGTTATGGCCATAGCTTAGGCTTAGTGGTGAAACACGAGATCCACTACGGGTTGAGTACACGAGCTCACCCCGGCATGTTCTAGGAAAGTTGTGGTGAAACACGGGATCCACAACGAGTTATAGTGATCGGTCCATTGAAAGATGAAAATGATATGATATGAATGGTATGAATGATATGATATGATACGACAAGATGTTAAGATGATTCATATGATATAAGATAAGATATTTTCTTTAAGGTTTTATGAAGTGGTCACCCCACCGACGATGCACGCTTCGTTACCGGGGTTAAGTCTTTGCCACCGACCTGCCGAGGCTTTCTGGTCGGTTTACTGATCCTAGTTTGTGTTGTCGTCCGAATTAGTGGCACATGAGTCGTTAATTCGGGAGTGAGGGTCCCACTTAGACTTTGGGAAAGACACATGAGTCTGACCCGGCATATTCTAGGAAAGTTGGGGTGCACACGAGTTCCCCTACTAGCATGTTGACTCGACCATGGATTAAGCAAAGATAAGATAAGATGTTTATGTTATGTTTATGTTATTATACGAAGATAAAATATGTTACGATATGAAGTTAAAAGATAAAGATGATATGATATGATTTATAAAGTTAAGATGAATGATATAATATGATTATAAAGCTAAGATGAATGATATGATACGATTATGGAATGAAGATAATATAAGGTATATTACGATAATTGAAGAATAAGGTGGATTAAAGAATAAGTTAAGTATTGGTTGTAATATATTATGTTGGTATAAGTCTTCCGCTGTGTATGTCTGGTATGTATGTATGTATAATGTATTTCGTATGTATCTTGTAGCGTATACGTATTTTATACGTATCTCTAACCGTATTCTGCAGGTATTTTTATACGTATTTTATACGTATTTTTATACGTATTTCCGTGCGTATTTTTATACGTACCTCGTATTGGATTCTGTATAACATGTATTAGATTTTTGTATGGTTTTTATGCGATATTCTATGATATTATGTGTTTAGCGGTCCCTCGATTAAACGGGACAACCTAGTTACTCGCCACTGACGGTGGACCCCCCCTCAGTTTCAGGTGAAGATGCAGCTGATTAATTCGGGTTTCCGCTGGACGGGCTTTTGAGAGGCTGTTAACCTTAGTACACCGTAGTTTAGCTAGAGTTTTAATAAGACTTTATGTTATTCCATTTATATCCCAGCATGTTGGGACGGATTTAGCACGATTAATGTATTAATGATTCTTTTGAGAATATTAGACTTTGGATGATAGTTTTATTTATTTATTCAATAAAGGTAGTTTAATTTAATTAATTTCATATTTAGTTCAAGTGGTGTTGGTAATGATCCGTTTGTCGATTTCCCTTCGTAAATCAACATGTCCAAAAGTCGGGTCGTTACACTTTCGAGCTAGTACGATGACGGAAAAGACATATACAACCCACTTTCGTGCGACGACACGTCTATCAAGCCTTAAGCACAAAATCACGAAGACCGATAACTGTCCCCTGATCGAAGGCCCAACTTTCTTGGTGCTTCCATCAATCGGGCAAAGGAAGTCATCACCCACATTCACCTTTCGGTCCTTCGGTGGGGATTCTTCAATGAATCCTATGTTAGCTAGACACAAGACTCAACATTACCGAATCCTGAGGTACCGACAATATCACAACCAAGCCTAAACACGACTAAACCACAAACATAGAGGATTTGAGAAGATTACTCAAAACCCTAGAAACTAAACTACTCAAACATAATTAACAATAACATAATTAAAACTAAAACTAAAAACATAAATAATAACTAAGATTAAGAACAACTAAATTAACAAACTAAAACCTAAAACTAAGAACAACTAACTTAACAAACTAACAATTAAATATAAAACTAAACTAACACCAAAACCTAAATAAACTACCAACTAAAACCAACAAGAAACAAACATAAATAACTAAAACAACAAACAAATAACAAACATAAACAACTAAACTAACAATTAAACAACAAAAAGTAAGAAATCAAAGCAATAAAAGAAAGCAATAAAGTACCTTGAAGATTGAAGAGCAAGCTAAGAAGAAGAGGAAGAACAAACTAGAGATTCATTGCATAAATTAATGTGTTTGAATACAAGAAGAAAGTTAGAAATAAGAACTAAGCTAAGTGAGAGAGAAGAGACTCTCACGCGCTCCCATCTAGGGTTACAAGATGAGCTTTCAAAGTATATATACACTAGTAATTTACAAAGCAAAAACGCGGCCTGGAAAACGCGAGAAAACAGAGCTGCCAAAAGGAGCGGCTGTGCAAGAATGAGGAGCGACCGCTCCTTTAGAAGGAGCAGCCGTGCAAAGAAGAGGAGCGGCTGCTCCTTTGGCCGGGTGCTTAATTCTTCATTTCAGAGCTTGGGTGCGACCGTGCTACTAGGGGAGAGACCCCTCCTTTTGCAAAAAGCCTCTAAATTTGCCTTGGCTCAAATATCCGATGCTCGAACGACTCGTCGAATTTCGTGAAGTATGAGTTACCTACAAAAATGGGGAAAACGACCAAAAAGGAGTAGCACATAGCAAGAATACTGCAAAATAGGCGAAGCACAACTAAAGTACAAAAAGGAAATAAAAATGACAAAATGAAATAAGAAAAGGGAAAACTATGCTATAAAACTAACCTAAAAGCTAAGAAAAACAATAACAAAAAGTCGATTATCAAACTCCCCCAAACTAAAACGTTGCTTGTCCCCAAGCAACTACCGCGCGAAGAGTTCGACAAATCCCTCGGAAATGGAATTCTACAAGGGACTAAGGACTCCTATTACAGTTTTAAGACGCACAAATCCCAATGCTAGGAACTAACTAAACTAAGGACTGAAACCTTTTACACATTAGAACCTTAAAGGACTACGAGGTATCCAAGCCTAAACAACCTAACAACCGTCAAACACCCTTGAATAATCTCAGACATAAGTCGGTGGCGGGAAAAATACTCCGTGAGGGAGTCATGAAGAATAAAGGAAAGGACACTCACGTCTCGTCGGAGTTAGCGTCTCTCGAAATTTGACAAGTGACGTCGCATACCAAAGATGAGACCTTTCGAGAACATGAAATCAATAGGGCTTAAGGTCATAGCATCTTACATACAAGGTCCGAAACTACAAATAACTACCGACCGACCGTTAGGATAATTTACAATAGGACACTGGTTGACTAAGAAAACTACTATCTCCTTCTCTAATTATGTACATTTTTTTTTCTTTTCTTTTTTTTTTTTTGAAGAAAATAAAAAAGAAAAACAAGCGTATAAACAATTAGAACTAAAAACACGACATAATAAACATAATTAATTGATAATTTTTTTTTTAATTTAATTTTTTTTAGAAAAGGAGTTACAATACTCGAATAATTACACTATTACAAAATTTACAAGGACCAAAAATAAACTCGATGCTATGACGTATGATGGTGCCTAAATCATGTTCCAAGTCTCGAAAGGGCGGTAGCAATTCACAAGTCAAAAATCAGAGCCAAAAGAAACAGATAAACTAAAACCGACGAGGGATACAATGCGACGCTCAGAAATGAATAACCCTAAAAGGGTCTAATTAAGGCAGGAGCTCGAACCTCACCTAGGTTCAAAAACCACCGACTTAGCGTCAACTAAACAAGGGACAACCTTGTACCACAAACCGACTTGGATACACATCTAGTCCTAAAGGGTTCTCCTAAAAGGGAAAAGTATTTTATCCTGAGAGTTAGCAAAAAGCATTGAAAATTGTGTGGACTCGAGACTCTAAAGGAAGGAAAAGTCCCTATAAGGATTCCCCTAGTTTTGTCATCGGGAGACGACTAAATCTAGAAAAATAAAAAGGATAAAAGAAAATAAACTACGAAAATAAGCTAAATGCAAAAATGGAGAAAAATAAAAGAAAATAAACTACGAAAATAAACTAGTATGCAAAAACTAATAAAAAGAAATTAAGGAAAATAAGAAAAGAAAAATAAACTACGAAAATAAAATAATATGCAAAGCATTTGGATTATCAAAGGAGCAAAGAAACCACGGAGGCACACTACACCTAAAAGGAAACAACCAATCAAGAACAGCTGCACCTACTGGACTGACTAGATGAGCACCAGAAAAATGAGCACTAGGCTACCCCCCCAAAACTCCCCCCAAACTAAGCAAGAAAGCACCAAGTGACTTAAGGGAACACCCCCCCCCAAACTAATGTGGAGCACTGTCCCAGTGCTCCCGCATACGTTGGTCCAAATCCTCACGTACCCGGATATCCTCCTCGGAAGGATGGAAGTTAAAGGTCAAATCCACACCGTCGGGCGTGTCAATAGGGTCACTAACGTGAGGTGGGAGAGTGTAATCAGGCCTGTTCGGATACATGCCTATCTCGAAAGGTCACTCAGCAAAGGGCTCCCAACCGCCATGGTAATCAGGGAGCCAACCATCCTCAGGCATCGCGAGGTCCCCATTAGGGTTACAAGCACCGGGGATGCGATAATCAAAGGATGGGTGGTCCCGCGGTGGAAAGTAAGGGTTGTCTATCATTCCACCCTGGTGGGGGTCCTTGCTGAGGAGGTCTAAATGGGTAGTTAAGGTAAGGGGAAAAATCGCCACTGCTCACGTAAAAGTGATAGAGCTGGGCGTTCATCAAGTCATGTGTAGCTCGGTCGCTCTCGATCTGATCGAGGCGCGAGCTAATATGTCCAAACCCCTGAGCCAAATCGGTTCGCGTAGCTTGCCTGCCCTCGATGTGATCGAGGTGCGAGTTAAGCTGCGCGAAAGCATGTGAAAGATCAAATTGGGAGGAGCTAGAAGCTTTTCCCTGCTCAAAGGTGGGTCCAGTCGGGGGCCGCTCGGGAACCGCGTCCCGTCGGCCTCGCACGTGCTCTCTACGTGAAGCGCGCTCAGTCCGTACAGCATGGGAAGGGAAAGTCTCAGCAATGAAGCGACTGTCCTCCTCCGAGAGGGGCTCAGGTGAAATGAGCCAAGGACGATTCCGAGTAATATCGGAAGCGTTCCGGCTCGGCAAATAAGAATGATGGGTCCCTCCCACCATCCAGCTATAACAACGCTCCTGCTCAAGAACTCGTATGAAACACGAGTTCGTGAGGTACTCGTCATCGAGAAGGTAGTGTGAACCAGCTCTCTCAGAACGAGTGAAGTAGCGCTCGTGGCCTAGGGCGCGGGCTATAACAGTGACTAGGCCCCCTAGCTGGATGGCGCCTGTAAGGTGGCGCTCCTGTCGTAACTCACAACATATCTCTATAAAGAACCACCCGGTATTAATCTGGGTGGTTGGATCCTCCGAAGGGTAGGCGGAGAGGTAAAGCATCTTTAGCTCTTTTGCATTGATTTTACTCAAATCAGCTTTTGAATAAACCAAAAAACAAATGAGCCTATGAAAAATGCGGATGGCGGGATGTTGGAGTTCCGAGGCATAACACTCTCGGCTCACAAAATGAGCGCCCGCTCCAGACATAGTTCGCCACACCACAGTAGGGTTAAATCCCTCGATTTCGCCTAAGTTAAAAATAGAGTTCTGAGGATCACAGTGAAATATCTCGTTTAAACGAGTCAGAGAGATCTTGTGTGATTTATTGTACAACTGAAATTGAATGTTGTACTCAGGAAATTCGTCGTCCGACAAGGTCCGTTCATAGTGCAATGACGCAATGAACTCGCGGACAATGTGTACAAATGTGTACTCCGGGGTTAAATCCAAAAATTCGCCCCAACCAAAGTTGGTGGCGAGCTGTCGCACCACATCATCCACCCCTAAAAATCTAGCAATGCTAGGGTCATAGAATCGGGTGGGGTGGATCTTCCGAGACCCAAGTGTCTCAAATTGGGCCCGGAAGCCTTGTGTGCGGATAGGAGGTGGAACGGAATCGTTCTCACGCTCGACATCAGGATTTGCCGAGCTTGAGCCACGTTGCCGTTTTTTAGGGGCCATGGATAGGGAATCAAGCAACCAAAAAGCAATTAAAACTGTCTCGCAAATAATATGTCGTAATTAAACGACAACAAAAAAAAGTCCAACAACAGTCCTAAGGTCAATCTAGCAGCTTCAAACCTACCCAGTCAATGACTAAGGGGCCTAACTCCAATTGCCCCAAAGCCACACAAAAACAAACAAATCAATGAAAATCAAGCAACAAAGCGTCACCTAAAATTCAACAATTAAATTCAAACAACAAATCCAAACAATAATCCAACCAACAAGGATATTAAACAATTAAATCAAAATTCAACCAACAAATTCATACATATAAAGTTCAAATACAAGAAATGAACCAAAAATATACTTGAAAATGAAAAGGGTTGAAGAATTTATACCAAAAGGGAGCATGAAAATACCCCTTACTACCTCCTTGAAGTGAAGAATTGCAATGAGACTTGTTGTGTTATGCTTAGACCAACAACAATGGCTACCAAAACCCCTTTTTTTTTTCTTTTTTTTTAGATTTTTTAGTATATATATGTATATTTAATTTTTTCGACCCTATCACCCAAAAATTCGAACCCTAACTGAAGGATTCGAACCTTAAACTCAATAATTTCTGTTTTTGTTTTTTTGAAATGAAGAAATTCGAACCCTAGGTTCGAATTTTGGAAGGTGAGGAGTGTGAGAGATGAGTGGAAGTGTTAAGGAGAAAATTTGAGTGAGAAAATGTGAGATTGGGATGGAGGAAGGAAGGAAGTTCCTTGAAGTTTTAATGGAGGTAGGATGATGGAGAAGAAGGAAATAGGGGTGAAAGAGCTAGGGTTCTTCGTGGATGGCTTCTCTGCTTGTTTTCTCTGCTTTTTTTTTTTTTTTTTTTTTTTTTTTTTTTTTTGAAATGTGAGGAGAGAGAAGGTCACGACTTATGAAAAAAATGTCAGAACGAAAGGAGCGGCCGTGCAAGGTTTAGGAGCGACCGCTCCTTTTGTTGAATATGCTGCTGTGATTTCGACCCGTCCAAAGGAGCGGCCGTGCGTTTGTAAGGAGCGACCGCTCCTTTTGGAAAACTCAGCCACTTCCTGATTCCACATTCAAAAGGAAGAATGCACCTGTACAAAGGAGTGGCCGTGCGTATGGAAGGAGAGACCGCTCCTTTGAAGTCAGTAGCTACTGCCTCTTGTTCATTGAGGACGCTCCTCCATAGGAGCGGTCGTGCATCATAGAGGAGCGACCGTTCCTTTCTTCTGCTTCAAATTTTTGGCTTTGCTCTTTTTCCTTTGCATTCCAATGACCAAAGGGGAGTTTGTCTAGATCGAATGCCTCTGATTTCACCCCTTTGGTTCATCACATTGCCACTACCTCTTGCTCATACTCGTTCCAAAAATGGCATTCACATTTATGCTCGTTATCTGCACAACATTCAAACAATATACCAAAACGAGCATAAAATGGACCTCAAAAATCATAATATAAAAGCAAAAACAAAAATTTACTCTAAAAAACATTAAACTACGGGTTGCCTCCCGAGAAGCGCTTGTTTAACGTCCCGAGCCTGACGAACTAGCCGGACACAGGGACTAAGATGTAACAAAACTTACATCAAAGTCATCCAGCGGAACAAACACCCGGGGCTCAATAAATAGCGCCGCAAAGCTCGTAAAAGCTTATCAAACGCACTAGCACTCAACTCACTAAAAACCACATAAGCAATGATCAAATTAAGCAAAGGGAACGGTTTAAAAACCGGCATCCAATGCTTATGTGGGAGTGAGTGCCCACAGGGAGGAAAATCAAAATAAAAACTACTAAAAGAAAAATCAAATAAAAGAAAAGGAACACTCCCAAACACCTCCCTTGCCTTGGTTTCTGGAGGAGAAACATTGGAGTCAAAACAAGAGATAGTGCCCTCGGATGGGGGTGATATAAGCATGGATGGAAGGGGAGTGGGATGTGAATAAACAAGGCTAAATCCTCCTAAAAAGGGAATAAGAGAAGGTGGTATAACCACATCCTCCACAATAATAATGACCTCGTCAGCTTCACTAGACTCAACTAAGAAGGCCTCATCCAATACAACATCACATGACGAGACGGGAGGGTCATGATTTTCATCATGACATTGCAATGAAACATCAATGTCTATGTGAGTTTGGATGGTTTGTACGACAATGAGAGGAGATGGATCAAAATCATAACTAAAATCATAACTAAAGTCGCAAACAACGGGGTATAAACTCATCTAGAGCATGCTCTTGCAAGTATTGATGATCAACATCCAAGGTAGGGGTATGAATCGGAAGATGATTAAAGCCATATTCCGCAAACAAGCTCGGCTCGTTACTAAAGTCATGTATCCCTTGGGTACTCATATCCCACTCATAGGTTTCCTTATCTAAACACGCGAATAAAAGCCAAGCTCTATCCAAGTCTAAAGCTAAGAAATCACCATAAGAGAGAAACTCAACCCAGTTTCTCGTTTCATAATTCAAGCCCTCATACATTACATTACATATATCCCACTTATAAAAATTATGATTAGGAGGAAGAGAGCTTCCAATCCTATCATAATACATCCAAAATGGTTCATGCTCATATTGGGGATCGATAAAAGAAATGGCCATAAGGCCTAAATATTCACAAAAATAAAGTAAAAGAAAGACCTAGAACCATTCTACTCAACCTAAACTAATGGCATTGCCTTCCTCGGCAACGGCGCCAATTTGGTATGAGGGATTTTCTCACCAAATAAAAACCCCCGTCGTAATATGAGTGGGGGTGTCGAACACGGGGAAGGTACTTCGCACTAGTCTAGGCATGAGCGTTGAACAAGCTAGGTCAATGGATGGTCGCGAGAGGCGGTTAGAACTACGGGAATTAACTAAAGCTACACTATGGAAACATGAATAAAAAGGGACTAGGGTAAGAGATCACAACTCAAACCACCATGAATTGTAAATCAATCAAACTTAGACTTAGGTCATGGATAAAGGGGAGGTCATCTTAAGATCGCACTACTCTTTCGAGCTAGTACGATGACCGAAAACACATATACAACCCACTTTCGTGCGGCGACACGTCTATCAAGCCTTAAGCACAAAATCATGAAGACCGGTAATTGTCCCTTGATCGAAGGCCCAACTTTCGTGGTGCTTCCATCAATCGGGCAAAGGAAGTCATCACCCACGTTCACCTTTCGGTCCTTCGGTGGGGATTCTTCAATGAATCCTATGTTAGCTAGACACAAGACTCAACATTACCAAATCCTGAGGTACCGACAATATCACAACCAAGCCTAAACACGACTAAACCACAAACATAGAGGATTTGAGAAGATTACTCAAAACCCTAGAAACTAAACTACTCAAACATAATTAACAATAACATAATTAAAACTAAAACTAAAAACATAAATAATAACTAAGATTAAGAACAACTAAACTAACAAACTAAAACCTAAAACTAAGAAAAACTAACTTAACAAACTAACAATTAAACATAGAACTAAACTAACACCAAAACCTAAATAAACTACCAACTAAAACCAACAAGAAACAAACATAAATAACTAAAACAACAAACAAATAACAAACATAAACAACTAAACTAACAATTAAACAACAAAAAGCAAGAAATCAAGGCCATAAAAGAAATCAATAAAGTACCTTGAAGATTGAAGAGCAAGATAAGAAGAAGAGGAAGAACAAACTAGAGATTCATTGCATAAATTAAAGTGTTTGAATACAAGAAGAAAGCTAGAAATAAGAACTAAGCTAAGTGAGAGAGAAGAGACTCTCACGAGTTCCATCTAGGTTTACAAGACGAGCTTTCAAAGTATATATACACTAGTAATTTACAAAGCAAAAACGCGGCCAGAAAACGCGAGAAAACAGAGCTGCCAAAAGGAGCGGCCGTGCAAGCATGAGGAGCAACCGCTCCTTTATAGGAGCGGCCGTGCAAAGAAGAGGAGCGGCTGCTCCTTTGGTCGGGTGCTTAATTCTTCATTTCAGAGCTTGGGCGCGACCGTGCTACTAGGGGAGCGACCCCTCATTTTGCAAAAAGCCTATAAATTTGCCTTGGCTTAGATATCCGATGCTCGAACGACTCGTCGAATTCCGTGAAGTATGAGTTACGTACAAAAATGGGGAAAACGACCAAAAAGGAGTAGCACATAGCAAGAATACTGCAAAATAGCCGAAGCACAACTAAAGTACAAAAAGGAAATAAAAATAACAAAATGAAATAAGAAAAGGGAAAACTATGCTATAAAACTAACCTAAAAGCTAAGAAAAACACTAACAGTGGTGCCTTGCTTTATTTGATTTATGGGTTTCTTTGGTGTTTTGTTATCTATTACTGGAAACACAACCTTTTTATTACCAAAGCTATTTTTCCTTTCTACTCCTCTTACATCTTTTTTCAGCCCAATTACTTATTTTTTCTTTTTTTTTTTTCCTTCTGTTGCACACTTTTTTTTGTAGGTGGAAGATTAAACATGTAACAAAGACGGAAGAAGGAAGGTGGGAGAAAGGGGGAAAATCAGTTTATTAAGGGAAAAAAACCGGTTAAACAAGTTTTAGGTAAAAAGGTCCATTTTGAGAAGATAGGGTATAAAGGTGTGATTATTTTTAGCAGACACCTCAAAGGTGGGATTATTTATTTCCATTTTTCCAATATTAAAAAAAAAGAAAAGGAAAAGTTAGTAACTCCCAATTCCAACACCCAACTTAATCCCACTTAACCCATTAAGACTAAGGCCATGTTCTTTTGGACTTAAAAGCTACAGTAATCAGATCAGTTCAACTTTGTTTTAATATCATACTCTCACAAAATAATACCCCCACCTAATCAGATCAGTTCAGTTCAGATCAGATCAAATCAGTTCAGATCAGATCAGATCAGTCCTAAAGAACAGGGCCTAAGTTGGCCCAATGACATCTTCACATTCCTAATACTTTGATTATTGATTTAACTACCTACTACTACTACTACTACTAATACTAATTATTGTTTTATTGTTATGTAGTATATATTAGTGGATTACCATTATACCTTGGAATAATTAAATTAAAAGGTACCAATTATTGCACTTTTTATTTTATAGGTACCAACTTTTGCTTATTCACCAGCAGCACGAACTATTACATATTCATTTCTTTTAATTGATAATTTTTCTCCAAATTCGAATGTTTGGATTTCTTCTTTTTTTTTTTTGGTTTGAAAAGTTTGACCGAACCCAATTCCTTCTGAAGAGCCCGTTGCGCCTTGTTTTTTTGACCGGCCAAGACGAATAAATAGCCCGGCAGAAGGGGCTTAGCCGCACCACCCGGGGTGCGAGCCGATTTGGCACGAATTGTTCGGCAGATTCGATTGAGAGGTGCAATAGAACCTACCTCGGAAAACTACTTTCGAAAACAAACTATTTACTGCAGATCGACATTGGAGGTGGCCCAAACCTGGGCTGTGACGATTCCTGACGTCTTTTTTTTCTTTGTATCATCGAGACATTCGAAGGGCCGGCTGAACTGCGAGATCACGGGTTACTCACTCGCCGACCTAACCTGCCACCGGTGATTTTCTCAGAGCCCCTCGAAATAGAACATAAAGACTAAGAGTTCGAATGGGCGCGACTGTTCTCAGAGCCAAAAGCATAAGCTTAGACTGATTCTTCCACCCCGATTTGCTTCATTTTATAAGAGCAAAAAGTAAACTGGAATTCACCACCCCTCTCTACCGGATTTCTGAAACAAACAGCAGTTTGGAGCAGAAAGACGGTAGAGAGTACCATAACCTGCTCGGATTTCTTTATCGGATTTCGGAAAAACCTCGGAGAAAGTGGCCAATAGTAAGGAAATGGTATAATTAGGGGTATGGAGCCATCTTGGGTCAGGTGTAGCAAGAAAGGTTCTGCCTTCCGCTTTCGATAAAGCACCTACCTTACCTATCTGGAGAGCTAAGAGGCAAATCTTTGAGTAGTGGTCAAAGAGAGGGCAGAGTGGGCAATAGGATAAGTTTCACTTGATTCAAGAATCACTCTCCTAGCTCTTCCTTAGTATAACTTAAAAATTAACTCAAATTTAACAAAGAGACTTATTATCATCTTTTTGCGTGCCCCTGAAAGTTTAAAGTTGGTGAAAATTCTCCTAATTTATGACCTACCACTTTTCTTTTTTTTAGCCTCCTAATCTTTGGCTATTTCTTAATGGGCATTGGCTTAGCTGCGCAGGAAGAAGTTTACTAGTCGGTTTATTACCTGGATAATAGAGTGTTTGACAACTGTTTCCTATTTTATTTTGTTGAATGGTAAACCTACCAGTTGGGCGCCGACGGCTAACTCAAGTGCCCCCCGAACCGCGCGAAATGGACGCGACGCAAATCGAGGACCGCTCCAAAAAAGTTCACTTGGAGTCTAAATAAGATCAACAGGCAAATCAATAAAACCACATTTCCCCACCATTGCCAAGTTCCAGGCATGACTCTCTTTGAAACCCAGACCACCTTGTTTCTTCTTCCTACAATTTTGTGACTATTGGTATGTTTAGTCTGAACATACAGGGAATTGGAGGTAGCATTCTACCGATGTTTGGACCTTCAACCAGGCATTCTTCCCTTGTCGAATCGGAACCACACTGCATTGCGCTCGAACAGTTGAGCGGCTGCCGGCCAACAACTTCCGTGCACATATATAGATTCATTCTTCGTACCTGGTTCAATCTCTCACAACCCTTCGCGGGTTGGTAAGAAGTCCGTCTTGTCTGGTAAGACGGAATTAGACAGTGAAGCAGAGAGGAAGTTGGCCCTCGCTCCTTATGGTTGCCCCCTGTTTTCCTTTCTTAGCAAAAGTTTATTAAAAAATGTAGTTAATGATTCCCGAAGTCTCTACAAAGAGTGTTGTCATTGCCACCACCCCCGACCATTGCCAACTCCGGCTCTACAAACACACTTTCCCTTTCTTCACCCGAACTTGATGTATGAACTTGGTGGTTATGATGAATAGCCCGTTCAATCTCTCAGATTTCCGGAAACAAGGGCAAGTTTTGGGATCTCGTGTGCATACAAAACCAAAGCTAAAGAAGAGATTAGCACTGACAATCACAATTATTTAAAAGAAAACAAAAACAAATGAAAGCAATAACTCGGATCAAAAAGTTCACAACCGAAATTGAAAAGAGTTCCCAGGCAACGACACCAAAATTTGATCGGCTTCTAGGGTGTCGTGGCCCTAGTCGCCAAACAAATATACAATTTATTAAGACCTAACGAACTAACACGTAGTATTAGCGGGGTTAGGGTCGATCCATAAGGAACTAAAACGGATTTAGTTGTAATTAAAATGATCCAAGGGTCTAACTTTATGTTGAGAGAAATGTGAAATTGAATTGAAATCTAAAACAAATTGAATACAAAATGACTAAAATTCCAAGGATTAGATTCCATAATGTTACTTTAATCGGAGGAATTACAATCATTGGATAAACTCACATTCGATTATCTCAATTGCAAAGTGAATATTCAAAAAGCACTAATGAACTCAATCCCAAACCCTCTCTCGATTAGGCAATATTAAATTCTAGGTGATGCTAAATTAACCTCTCTCGATTAGCCAAATTAGCAAAACCTAAAATCGAGTTCGTCAAATACTTTTATCAATTCACAATCCTAATTATTATCTCTAGCAATTAAGAAATTCTCATAGAAATCTTGAAAGCAATTATCAATACCATCAACAATCACCAAACTCAACATGAACTCTTCACCAAGATATCATGCAAGGTTCAAGAACTCTAGAGAAAATACAATCAAGATTATTCAAACACTAACCAATCCAATGATTAACCTCCAAAATCAATAACATCAAGTCATCCAATCCCTAGAAAAAGAACTACTCACTCATGGAAGCCATTAAAGCAAAACTCATGAACTTCAATTAATTCTATTCTATGAAACAAAACAAATTCAAATCTAAAATAACAACAAGTACTAAGAAATTACAATCTAAACATCAATGAAAAACAAAACGAAACCTGGATTGGAATTCAAATGAAGTCAAGGAACCTTGAGATTTAATGGAGAACAAAGAAATTGAAGAACAAAATGTTAATCTCTCATTTGATTATTGCAAATCTAAGTATTCTTGTGGGTTTTTTCACTACTTGAGAGTTTTTAGTACAATACTATTGGAGAGTAATCTGAATAATGTTTCCAAAACAAAACTTCAATCTCTAAACTAATCCCTAAGTCTAAGTAAAATACACGGCCAAAACAGAGAAATTCACGAGTTGCAGGTCGTGCACTGATAAGCGGCCTTTATGACCTATTTTATACCCCATTTTCTCCCCAATTAAGGCCTTTATTGGTCCATTTTATTTCCTTCCAGCTTAGTTTTTCTCTTTTTAGGCTTTTTAGTTGTCTTAGTGCATTTTGAGTCATTTCGGTGGTATTTTCCCCTTTATTTAAATTCGCCTGAGTCTTTGGCATTTTTACCTTCTTATGACTTGCGGATTACTTATTTCAGGTCCCTCATCCGGGCTGCGCGTGGGAGGCAAGTCAAGGAGGAGAGCGATGGGAATCAAAAGAGGAGCGAGATGAATTGAAGCCGATTATTGGTCGCCCTCCACTATCTTGGGAGCAACTTGTGTTATAGACATTGTTTGGGTTCGGGGCCGATTGCGTTGGAAACTAGAGTTCAAGATATTTCCATCGGTATATTACACGCTCCAATCTGAGGTCTACATCGAAAGTTATGAACCTTACAAGAATCAGTTCTCTGTGCAGCTTTCTCAGAGCGGACGCTCTATATGCTCAGAGCGGACGCTCTCCTTATTAGAGCGGACGCTCTTATTCCCTTGATGATGGCCTATTTTTGCCGAGACTTCAGAGCGGACGCTCTAAATTTTAGAGCATCTGCTCCGATGCTCTAAATTTTAGAGCGTCTGCTCCAGTGGATTACATACTATTTGTCAAGGTTTTAGAGCGGACGCTCTAAATTTCAGAGCGCCCGCTCTGAGTTATCAGGATAACTATTTTCACGGGCTTCTAACTCCACTTAGGGCTAATTTCTTGGGGGTGTAAATACCCAATCTTTTCCCCTTGATGTACTAAGCACATTTTAGAGACATTTTCAGATCTATTAGCTCACTATTAGCTTAGGGTTTGCAATTTCTAGAGGGTTTTATAGGAGAGAATAACACAATAACTCCATTTTTCTCACTTATAATTGAATTGAGCTTCTCTTAGTTGGTAATTTCCGAACTCTTTCTCTTGTTTTGTCATCTATTCACTTGTTATTGCATTTCTATCTTGTTTTTAGTTGTTGTTCTTGCTTTGTTGAGTAGTTTAGTTTTAGTTTAAACTTCTTTATTCTTGGTTTTGCTCATCTTTTCCATGCTTATTTCTAGTTCTTTATTTTCTATTTTCATTGTCATTCCCCCTTGTTTATTCATGTTTACTTCCTTCTTAGGCTAGATTTTTAGCTAGGGAAGGGGCATAGTGAAGCATTATTGATGAGAAATTTCTGATTTTAGTTTCAATATGTTGATAAATATTGGTTGCTTAATCTAGGGATTTATTTTGTTGAGTTTGGATTTTGGCCATTTCCATGACTTAAAACCCCAATCATTTATGTGTTGTACGATAGTGAGCACATAAGTGGTGGAAAGCTAGATTAAGCATGACTATGACCATCTTGGCATGGTTGGGTTGTCAATGCCCTTGAGTGCGTGAGAACGACTCTTTGGTATTAACGAATCAAACGGGATTAGAAGGTGTGCGAGAGTGACCTCCTAATGCCGGGCGAATCACCCCCTTTATGATTCAACCTTGTTGCCATGTGATTGGTCCATTTAGGACCTTTTTCTTAGCTTCTTTTAGCTTGAGTTTTGGTCGTTCTCGTCTTTGTTTTATCGTTTTTTAGGGTGTTTCAGCTTAGTTTTGAGTTTTCCTTAGGTTTTATTTGTTTTTGTGTTAGTTTAGTTCTTTTTGCTAATAATTGGCTAAAATATATGTTGCTTGAGTTGTATCATGTTTTGTGCAGATAATTTCGGGCTTTGAACGGGTCGTGAGAGGTCCCGAGCGGATTCCGAGGAGCCGGGATTGGCACCGAGGTGACAACGGGGAACTTAGGGAGCAAGAAGGCCTAGATTTGAAGGCTACACGACCGTACAGGCTAGCAGTGCACGATCGTGCAGATTTTACTTCGTTTCACCACGATCTTGCAAGGTTCAACTGCACGATCGTGCAACTAAGTTGCACGATCGTGCAGCCTATTACTGCACGATCGTGCACGGTGCAGCTCGTGATTTTGTTTAATTAGGCATGCTTTGTAATTTTTAGTATAAATAAGTGGCTTAGGCATTGTATTAAAGAGAGTTTTTCCTCTGATTTTAGAATAGTTATAGCTAGCCTAAACACACTCTCTAGTTGTAGTTTACTCTCTCAAGAATTCAATTCAATTCCAAGTTTAGTTTTGTTCTTCAATTTCTTGTTTTCAATCTTGTAACCAAGAATTCCATTAGTAGCAATCAAAGTTCAAATTCCAGGGTTTGTTTTAGTTGTTCTTTGTTGATTTTGTTGAGTTTATTAGTTTCTTGTCATCATTTTAGTTTCATTAGATTTAGTTTGAATTCATAGATTAGTTTTAATTGAATTTCATGATTTTAGTTCCAATGGATTGCATTAGTGAGTAGTTCCTTTACTAAGGATTGGATGGCTTGATGTTATAGATTTTGGGGGTTAATCATTGAATTGATGGTATTTGAATAATCTTGATTATAATTTCTTAATTGCTAGAGATAGTAATTAGGATCGTGAATTGATGAAAGTATTTGATGAATTCGGTTTTGGGTTTTGCTAATTTGACTATTCGAGAGAGGTTAACTTAGCCGATCCTAGAATTTCCTATCGCCTAATCGAGAGAGGGTGTTGGGATTGAGTCCATCGAGTGCTTTTGAATGTTCACGTTGCAATCGAGATAATTGAACATGAATTGGTTCAATGACTATAATTCCTCCAATTGAAGTAACATTAGGGAGTCCAATCTTTAGAGTCTTTAATCTTGATATCTTTCATTTTACATTGAATTCGTTGCTTTCATTTTGTCTCAATTCTTGTAGTCTAGGTTAAATTTCATCATTCAATCAACTATAAAAAGATCCTTGGATCATTCGAAGTTCACGACTTATTCCGCACTAAGATCCTTGTGGAGCGACCCTAATACCACTAATACTACGTGTTAGTTGTTTAGGTTATTAATTTGTATATTTGTTTGGCGACTAGGGCCGCGACACCCTAGGAGCCGATCACCATGATTAGGATTTTGGATTCATATGTGTTTCATGATTCCCCTTATCCCTAGTGCTTATTTTCTCGAGTTATCTTCCAATCTTCCAACCTTATTTTTTTTTACAATTTCTAGCATTAGTATTTTAGTTTAATCAATTTAAACTCCCGATTTTTATACCCCGCCAATCGATTAGCTTTCAACTAAGTTCGAAAACCTTGTTTCTCCGTGGATTTCGACCCCTACTTACCACTTGCTATCTTTCAAGTTAGTGAGTATAGGCTAGGGTATTTTATCCTTGATTCCGAAACCTTGGGAACTAATGACACCTAAGCGACGGATCATGCACAGTTGTGCAGTAATTAGTTGCACGACCGTGGAACTTAGTTGCACGACCGTGCAGTTGAACCTTGCACGGTCATGGCGAAACGAAGGATAATTTGCACGACTGTGCAATGTTTGCCTGCACGGTCGTGCACTCCAAAAAGTTCACTCTGACCTCTACACGAGTGAGTTGCACGACCGTGCAGCTAAACCTTGCACGGTCGTGGTTTGGGAAGGAGGGCCTGCACGATCGTGCAGACTTTTCCTGCAGGGTCATGTGCCCATTTTTGAGCTCTCTAGAGTCTGCACGACCGTGCATGGTCAGCCTGCACGGTCGTGTGGTTTCATTCTTGGCCCCCTTGCTTCCTAAGTGCTTCCAAACGTCTCGGTGCAATCTACGGCTCCTCGGGATCCGTTCGGGACCCCTCACGACCCGTACAAAACCCGAAATTACCTGCACAAAACACGAGACAACTCAAACAAACATATTTTGGCCGAATTATTAAGAAAAAGAACAAAACTAACACTAAAACACACAAAACCTAAGAAAATACAAAACTAATCTAAAATACGTAAAATAAAGACAAAAACGCTCAAAATACAAGCTAAAAGAAGCTAGGAAATAGGTCCTAAATGGACCGATCAACAGGGTACAAGAAGTCAATGGTTGAAGAGAATGTTTTAGGGGGTCGGTATTTTAATTAGGTTGATAGATGAAAGCCTAGCCTAGGATAGGAGATTGAGCATTTTATTAAGTAGAAGAATCTGCACTTTAAGGAGAACAAGTCAGTTTGTTGTGAGGTCATTCATTCTTTTTTTTATGTATGACAGTCATAAGGTAGGGGAAAGAAAGGAAGACAAGCTAATCCGAAAGTGCCATCCCTAGCCAATGCCCATTATCTATTCATTACTTCCTTGCTTCTTACATCACGTTCGGGCGCCCTACCAAGGGCTCCCTTCACTGGATTCTAAAGCCGTAGCTGCATTAACTGCATTTTTTAATAAACTTATGCTAAGAAAGGAAAATAGGGGGCAACCATAAGGAGCGAGGGCCGACTTCCTCTCTGCTTCAATGTCTAATTTCGTCTTACCAGACAAGACGGACTTCTTACCAACCCGCGAAGGGTTGTGAGTGTAACGCCCTAGATTTTTTTGGTATTTTCTGCTTCGATTATTTGCTTGTATTTATGTTTATTTTATGTATGGTCCAAATTTATTTGGACTATTTATTTTTGTTTTATTGCTTGAATGTGACTATTTTATTCTATGATAATTGTTTTATTATTTATTTTATTTTATTTTAATTAATTAGAATCTTATTTTAATTTTCTAATTAATTAATTAAGTTTTGGGGCAAGTGCTAATTTAAACATGATTAGTCATGCTTAAGTGCAAATGGCCCAAGTGATCATTTTTGGCCCATTCTAGTAAGCCCAACCGGCCCCCTTCCCTTTTATGTGGCTTGGTTTGCCACTTGCCTTGTGTTCACACCTTAACTAACTTCTATAAATAGAAGTGTTAGTAAGGCTTAATGATCATTTGCCATTTAATCATCCTTTGCCTACAATTAAACACTAAACACACTCCCTCCATTTGCTCTCCATTTCCCACGCCTAATTGGCTAGTTCACCACCAAACTTTGTTCATCATTTTCTACAACCCAAAACTTAAAGATTCAACCTCCATTGATCTTTAAGTTCTTAAACACAAATTAGCCTTCATTGCCATTAATCAAGATTGTTCGTTCGGGTTGGTTTGGGATTGGTTCGTGCGTGGTGCTCGTGTGGGACGTGCGTGGTGCTCATGTGGGTGCTGCACGGTGTTCGTGGTGGTGCTGTACGGTGGTTTTGGCGACCGTGTGGTGGTTCGTGGTGATCATATATTGAAGCCGAGTGGTGCCGAGTTTGGCCGTGTCCGTGTAGAACGAGTCTGGGCAGCAAGTTTTTGTAATTTTTAGCAACCAAGTTTGATTAAGGTAACATACTTTTCTATCCTAATTTGAATACTATGATTATAGGGTAGATTAGATGATCAAATTAGGCTAGATTGTTGATGACTTAGCCATGTTCATGCGTGAATTTGGGCAGATTTTAGGTGGTGATTTTGTGTTGTATTTGCCTAGTTTCATGCATGATATGATTACTTATAATAAATTTATGTTTGCTCATGTTCATGTTCAATTTCCATGAAATTTTGATGCATGTTATTGATGAAAATGTTGTTGAAGTATGGTGGTGATATGCGTGTACTATTGAGCATGGAATGATGGTGTTTCTTGATAATCTTGTTTGAGTATTATATGATTTTTGAATCTTGAATTGATGGAATAAGTTAAAGAATGTAATCTTAATAATGATTGTTGAAGTTCTTGAAGTTTCTTGATTATGTTATGATGAATCTTGATTATGGTTATGTGATCTTTAAGTATTGATTATATAGTTATAGCTAAGAATAATTAAAGAAAAGTTGAATTTAAGTAAAGAAAGTTAAAGAAAGTATAAAGAATAATTAAAGAGCTTCCAAGATTGTTATTTACATAAGTTAGTCTCAAGTAAAGGCGTAAGATGCGAACTTGAGAAATAACCAAGATGTAAAGAACGTAAAGATTAGCTTGAATTTACTTTTAGACGCCTAACCTTAGAGTAAGATTCTAAGACTTGGGTTAAGACGCGGCCACTATCCTAACCGCGGTATTGGGGTAATTAATACTTACTATGTCGTCTTTATAAGGATTTCCGTAAGATGGGGTTCATAGGTTTGGGAGTAAGATTCTCATTCCTGGCATAGTAGGAAAGTTCGATCACGTAAGATGTGTTCGTACGAGCATAGTCCGGTCTAATATGTAAATGATAGCGACAAAGATTATGATAAGATTGAATAATTAAAGTCAAGCGAGTTATTAGTATTGCTATCATTATTGTTGTTTACGTTGCATGTTTATATGTATGAGTGCCTGATTTGTTTGTTTGATTTATTCTATGATCATATGTATCCACTTTAGGGTGGGACAGTTATGTTACTCGCCACTGATGGTGGATATGTGTTCATTTTCAGGTAACTCTGATGATGACGGTGTTGCTTAGCTTTGGGGTGGGCGAGTGCCGTTGTACTCTTCTTTTATGGCTAGTTTTTGTTATAGAATTGAACTTTTTAGTAGCTGTAATTTGCATACTCTAACTCTGATATTCGTTTGGATTTAATTCTTTAGTGTTGACTATTTTGGTTTAGTTTTGTACAAACTTGTGGTTATGTACTTTTGAGTTTTTAGTAATATAATTCGAGGTGTTGCTTAAGATTTTGAGTATGTTTGTTTGTTAGTTCGACAATTCGACTCGTCGGTTCCTTCCGCGTCGGTTTAAACTGTAACGACCCTGATTTTATGGGTATTTCTGTCGTATGTTTATATGTATTTATGTGATTTTATGTATGGTCCAAAATTTATTTTGGACTATTTATTTTATTTTATGTGAATAATTTCGATTAAATTTGAATTATTTTATTTTGGATTAATTATTATTTATTTTAATTATTATTTAATTAATTAGAATTTTTATTATTTAATTTTCTAATTAATTATTTAATATTTTTGGGCTAGATCGATTTAAGCATGATTAATGATGCAAGTTTGTAATTAGCCCAATTAATCACCAAAAGCCCATTTTGGCTTGTAATAACCGGCCCTCCCTTGTTCATGGCAAGGATTTGCCACTTGCCTTGCTTTCACACTTAACTAACTTCTATAAATAGAAGTAATTAGTGAGGCCTTGAGATCATTTGCTCATTTTCCATCTTAAACACTTGCCCATCCAAAGTTTAAACACAAAAACTCCCTCCATTTGTTCCCTTGTTACACGCCATTTTTGGCTCATCAAATTCAATCAATTGTTCATGATCTTCTCAAAACCCAAACTTAATTCAACTTCTATTGATCTTTAAGTATCAAAACACAAACTAAACCACATAATTTGCATTCAAGATCTCTAGTTCGGGTTTGGTTTAGGCTCTTGTTCGTGTGGGTGTTCGAGTGGTGTGCGTGTGGTGAAGCCGTGCAGCAGGCCGTGTGCAAGAGGTGAGTTCGTGGTGGTGCGCGTGTTCGTGTGGTGCTCGTGCGTGGTGGCACCAGTGTTGAAGCCATGCCGTGCATGGTGGCAGCCGTGATTGGAGCGGTGGTCGTGTGGTGTTCGAGCCAAGCCGTGCTCGTGTGCAAACCGTGTGGGTGATCTGTGTGGTTAAGGTTCCGGGCTGCAAGATTGTGTTGATATTGTGTGTGATCCTTAATAACATAACATACTTTCTCAATCTAATTGGTATACTATGTTGCATAGTATAGATTAAATGATTATATTAGACTATTTTGATGATATGTAACCATGTTTATGTGTGTGTTATAATCTGAATTTTTGATAAGGTTTCATGATGATTTTTACTTGAATATGTATATTTCATGATGGATTATGTTAGTATTAAGTTTGATGTTATTCATGTTCAAGTTTGATGAATTTTGGAGATTAGGAAGGTGATGAATTTTATTGTTGAATATGTTGAATCATGTGTGTATTTTGATGGTTTTGGAATGAGTTCTTGAATCTTGAATGAGTTCTTGGTTGAAGTTCTTGAATCTTGATTGAGTTCTTGATTGAAGATCTTGAATCTTGGATGAGTTCTTGATGAGTTCTTTAAGTTCTTTACAAGTTCTTGGTTGAGTCTTTGAAGTTAAAGTTAGTTAGTTGTAATATAAAGAAAGATTAAGAAAGTTAAAGATTGATGTTTGGGGTTCTAAGTTTGATTGGTTTACATGTTATTTCTTGAGTCAAGGCGTAAGAGGCAACTTAAGAATTAAATAAGAATGTAAACTTCGATTTATAAGTAAAGATTAGCTTGATTTCGCTACTAGACGCCTAAAACTTAGAGTAAGATTCTTTGTTTTTGGGTTAAGACGTTGCCCCTATCCTATCCGCGGTATTGAGATAGTTGGTGGTCTTACTATGTTGTCTTCGGATATGGATTTCCAGTAAGATTGGTTTCATAGGATTTGGGAGTAAGATTCTCAATCCTTACATAGTGGAAAGTTCGAATGCGTAAGATGCGTTCGTACGTGCATAGTCCGGTCTAGTATGTGAATGATTGCACCAAAGTTAAGATTGGTTAATTAATCGAGTCCGCATGATTATTTGTTGTTCATTGTTGATAGTATGGCATGATGTTTCGTATGGATTGATGTATATTGGTTGTTGGATTTGGTTGTTTGGTTTGTGCTATGTTCTTGTGTATCCCCGTTAGGGTGGGACAGTTATGTTACTCGCCACTGACGGTGGACTGTTGTTGTTTTTCAGGTAACTCTGATGTTGAGGTCCTTGCTTAGCTTTGGTTTGGGCGAGTGCCATTATTACATAGACTTTATGTTATTGTTTTACGATGTTTTCTAGTATTGAGCTATAATAGTAGTACTTGTATAGTTTTCTATAACTCTGACATATATTTGGAGTTTACATTTGATAGTAGTAGTTGTATGACATTTGGTATTAGATATGTACAATGTTGTGGGTGTTGTACTTTTGGTTTAGTAAATATATACTTTTGAGGTTTTGTTTTTATTTTTAAGTATTTAAGTTGTTAGATCTGACTATTCGACTCGTCGGTTTCTTCCGCGCCGGTTTAAGCGAGTCGGGTCGTCACAGTTGGTATCAGAGCCGAATAGGTTTTAAGTGAAGTTTTAGGATTCGAGTTAAACCCGGAATTTGAGAGCTTTACCTTTCCCGAGTGATAAACCCAAATTAAGATTAAGTAAAGGGAGAAGAGTTCGGGTAGAAAAACAGGGATATGATCTTTTTCTATTTTTCTTTCTCTCTTTATTTTTGTGTGCTTGACTGTGGTGGGGATGTATGACTGACATTATTATTTTGGTATGCCTTTTGTTTTGTTGCGTTGCAGCATGTCTACGCCTCGCCGGTTGAGTATTGGACGACAGAGGTTGGGAGCGATCGAGGAGGCGATCCTTACGTTGGCGCACCATAGTCATCATACGCCGAGTACGCAGTCGACGTTCGACCGTATCGCACGTCATCGACCTCCGACTTACGATGGGGTTGCCGACCCCACTATCCTGGAGAGTTGGATCCGCGAGATGGGGAAACTCTTCGACGCGACGTTTTGCCCCGAGCACGAGAAGGTGCAGATCGCCGCTTACTATCTACGTGGAGAGGCCGATAACTGGTGGACGGTAGCTAGGGATGCATGCTTGCCCTTACATTCGATGTCGTGGATCGAGTTCGTCGATAAGATCCAGGAGTGATTCTACCCCTACGAGTTACGGTGGCAGAAGCAGGAGGAGTTTCTTACTCTTACTCAGGGTAAGATGACCGTTCAGGCGTACACCGACAAGTTTACGGAGTTATCGAGGTTCGCTACGTCTGTGGTTTCGTCAGAGAAGGATCGGGTCAAGCGCTAGATCAAAAAGCTAGATCCGAGGATTCGCGTTCACGTGATTAGTAGTGGAGCGACGACATTTCAGCAGGCCTACGAGGTAGCACTCGAGATTCAGGCATCGACAGCTGAGGAGGATGCGAGCAGGAAGAGAGCTCAGGTTCCGACGACGACAGCTTCTTTTAAGAAGCTCCGATTTAGTGCTCCTAGCAGTACCCCTCCGACCACAAGTTCGCATAAGGGTTCCGATGGCTCGAAGTGCAGAGGATGCGGCCGAGACTTCCATCCAGGGAAGCGGTGTGACGGTTCACCTATAGCATGTTTTATTTGCAGGAAGGAAGGCCATAAGGCGTCAGTTTGCCCCGAGAGGAAGCCAAACACTGAGGTTAAGCAGCTTCCGGTATCGACTAAGACTCCAGTGAAGAACCGAGTCTACTGTATGACCGAGGCAGAGGCCGAGGTTCAGCCTGACATCGTATCAGGTAGATTTCTTGTTTCTGGTGTGTTAGCTTTAGAGTTGTTTGATGCTGGTGCTACTGTCTCTATTGTGGCTAGTAGTTTTGCCTCGAGGTCTAATCTTCGTGGCAGCTTTCCTGTTAGTTCAGTTATAACTCTCCCGTCCGTAGAGGATTTTATTTGTCAGCGCGAGTTCCGAGGAGTTCCTATCGTGATAGCTGGGGAGCAAGCGACGGCCGATCTGAAGGAGTTCTCGCTGATGGAGTTCGACGTGATTCTTGATATGGACTGGCTATCGAGGTATCGAGCGATCATTCGTTGCCGAGATCAGTCAGTGACATTCTGAGGACTTTAGGGCAACCAAGTTACCTACTCTGGGTTCGTCCTTAAGAAAGGAGTAAAGGTAATCCCAACCTTGAAAATGAGAAAGCATCGCCAGAAGGGCGATATGGTGTACTTATGTCAGGTAAGGGACCTGACTGAGGAGTGTCTGTTGGACGAAATACCTATAGTGAGGGATTTCAGAGACGTATTTCCTGATGAGCTACCAGGAGTTCCACCCGAGCGCGACGTCGAGTTTCATATCGACTTAGCACCCGGGACAACACCGATTTCGAAGGCACCTTACCGGATGGCACCATCGGAGTTGCAAGAGTTAAAAATGCAACTCCAGGATTTGATCGATAAGGGCTTCATTAGGCCGAGCGTTTCTCCATGGGGAGCACCTGTGCTCTTTGTGAAGAAGAAAGACGGTAGTATGCGCCTGTGCATAGACTGCCGAGAGTTGAATCGGGTAACTATCAAGAATAAGTACCCGTTGCCTAGGATTGAGGACCTGTTCGATCAGTTACGAGGAGCGGGAGTGTTTTCAAAGATAGATCTTCGGTCTGGATATCATCAGATTCCAGTCAAGAAAGAACACATCCCGAAGACCACTTTTCGTACTAGATACCGCCACTACGAGTTCGAGGTGATGCCCTTTGGCCTCACTAATGCGCCAGCCGTGTTCATGGACCAGATGAACCGGACATTCCATCACTTACTCGATAAGTGCGTCGTAGTATTTATAGACGATATCTTAGTCTATTCGAGAGATGAGTTTGAGCATGCGGAGCATCTCCGGATGGTACTTGAGATATTGCGTAGTAATAAGTGGTTCGCGAAACTCTCCAAGTGTGAGTTCTGGCTTCACGAAGTTGTAACGACCCGACTTTTTGGACTTGTCGATTTACGAAGGGAGATCGACAAACGGATCATTACTTGAACAAATAAACTATAAGATTGATTTAATTATCAAAACTAAACGTCTTTTATTTAAATAAATAAACTAAAATCCAAAGGTCTACATTGTTCCAAACTTAAAGTACATAACTTAAATAGAAGTCCTTCCCAACAGGCTGGGTCAATCTGATTGCATAAAAACTTTATTAAATAACTTAAGAAAATAAAGGCTAAACTACAGATCTCTGCTGCACAAGCCCAACCCAGCGGAAGCCCGAATTAAACAGCTGTATCATCACCTGAAACTGAGGGGGGGGGTCCACCGTCAGTGGGGAGTAACTAGGCTGTCCCACTTAATTGAGGGACCGCTAAACACATAATATCATAGAATTATACATGAAAACCACACATAAACATAGTACATCTTATACAAAAATTCATACGAGGTATGTATAAAAATACGTACAAAAATACGTATACAAATACGTATAAAATACGTATAAGAATACCTGCAGAAATACGGTTAGAATTATGTACAAAAATACGTATAGAGTACGTATACAAAACGTATAATAATACCTGCAAAAATACGGTTAGATATACGTACAGAATACGTACACAATACAAAATACATACGAACACATTATACATTCATACATACCAAACTCATACAGCGGAAGACTTATACCATACATATACACTGCTTATCTTATACTATCATACATCTTATCCTTCAATTATCGTAATATACTTCATATTATCATCAATTCCATATTCATATCATTCATCTTAACTTATATTCATATCATATCATATCATATCATATCATATCATCTTTACTTCTTAACGGACCGGTCACTATAGCTCGTTGTGGATCCCGTGTGCACCACAACTTTCCTAAAACATGCCGAGGTGAACTCGTGTATTCAACCCGTAGTGGATCCCGTGTGCACCACTAAGCCTAAGCTATGGCCATAACTCCTAAATAGCAGCTCGTGTACTACTACTTAGACGACTACATATTTTAAGACCCAGAACTGCCCGGGTGAACTCGTGTATCCATCCCATTGGGCAGTGGCATCAACTTAACCCAGTCTGACGACTCGTGTATCATCAGGTGGGCGTCCTTATCTTATCTTATATCTTTCTTAAATCGGGAAATACTAGGTGGTCGTAATCGGAAATGGAATGTTCGAAGTCCCAGGAAAGAGAGGTGCGGCACGTATATTGGCCACCTTAAATACCAAGTCTTTCCTAGCTAGAGATCGAAACAATTCAAATTCCTTTTACTCTGTTTCCTTTCTTTCCCTTTTAATGTCTTATCATCCTCAATTCCTTATTGTAACTTATCCCTACTGACTTCCTTACTTATAATAATAAATACAACTTATTGTCCAAAATAACTAAATCCTTTAATCGTATTATTATTACCCTTTCATATTATAACTTATCCCTAATTATAAATATTAATAGTTATAATAATAATACTAATTCCCAAAATTGTTCCAATATTATTATAAGCCAAAATAATTAAACTAAAATTCGTCAACAATAACTAACCTACTCGACATTTTAGGGTTAGTTTACTAATTAGATAAATTCATCAACATAATAATTAACAAAATCAGTTCAATTAACAATAATTCGAATAATTAATAATTATCACCAAAAATTGCATAAAACATGATAAAAATTCTACCTTTCATATTTTATACCACTCGAAAATCATGAACAACAATACCAAAAATTACGTCTTTAATTAATTAAATTCAATAACCAATAAATCATAGCGAACTTTATAATAAACATTAAAATTATCCTTAAAACACCATATTTTACACAATCTGATTTTAAAGTATTAAATTAAGAACCACCATTAAAAGGACTCGAATAATCTGGAAATTTTGATGGGAGCTAGATGTAGGTTCATGGTTTAACGTGCATAAATTTCGTCCAAAAATAACATCTTTTACTATTTTTAAGGAATTTTATAACTAACAAATCAGATTAGGCTGAATTCAGTTTCAGATTTTTCTGCCATATCAAACGATCTTTAAAAATTACGAAAATTTTACACAATCTGTAAGACACTATTAATGACTTCCACCTAAAATTTCGTAGCCATCCGAATTGATTAAGTATCTGAATAAATTTGTAAACCAAATCTGGACAGTTTTACCGGTTTGAAAGATTAAATTATTATAAGCAATAAAAGGACGAATTTTGCCACGAAATAAATCATGATTCATAATCAAACAGTAAAGAAACTGCCACGAAGAATTCATCAAGAAATAACAAGATTTGATTAATAAATAAATTCATACAAGTAATTATTCAACAATTAAAGATTTCAAGAAACTACATAAAATAATCAAGAAAATTTCATAATAATTCATAAAGATTACATATTATCATCAAGAAAAATTACATAATATCCTATCATATGATTCGAAATTTTCTAGGTGATCATGACTCTAATTCCTAACAATTTTCATGTTTTAATCCTAATTAACTATGTGATTAACTTGTACCGAAATTAAACGAAATAGCATAGTTACCTTAAATCGCTTAAATTTTCCAAGGAAAATGTTCACCACTTTGGGTGAATTTGGTTCGGCTATTTGAGAGGAAAGGAGGAGAAAAATATTATTTTGGAGTTTCAAAGCTTTAGCAATTGGGAACAATTACCTTTGCTAAGCATATTTATAGAAGTAAAAAAAAAAAACAAACAAACCCTAAGAATCTACTAGGGTTGCCGTGATTATGGGGAGGAATAAAGGGGAAAAATGGAGTGGGCTTAGCTAGGTAGTTTGGGCTAGGTTGAATTAGTTTAGGGATTTAAAATAATTATTTAACTTAATTAATTTAATTGATTAATTAATCAAATTAAATCCAAAAAGGAAATAATACTTGGCCCAAAATAGAAGAGAGGACCGGCCAAGTCATAGAAGTGAGGGAAAGATTGGGTCATTGGCCCAATTTGAGTTAAAAGAGTGAGAAATGAATTAAAACAGTCCAAATTTAATGGGCCTTTTGGATTTAGAATAAATAAATAGAACAAATAACCGCGAAATTTTCTGGCCCTAAATTTCGGGGTATTACAGAAGTAGCATTTCTGGGTCACCTAATTAGTAAAGAGGGCATTAAGGTAGACCCGGATAAAGTTAAGGCTGTTGTTGATTGGAGTAGCCCGAGCAATGTGGCGGAGGTTCGTAGTTTTCTGGGATTAGCCGGATAATATCGAGGATTCGTCCAGGACTTATCCAAGATAGCTAAGCTGATGTCTAGTCTCCTACAGAAGGAGGTCCGATTCTTTTGGACGGAGGCTTGCGAGCAAGCATTCCAGCAATTAAAACAGAGATTAGTCTCTGCTCCGATTCTTACCCTTCCGAACAATGAGGAGGACTTCGAGGTCTATAGTGATGCTTCGAAGAGTGGCCTAGGATGTGTGCTCATGCAAGGCCGAAAGGTCATCGCTTACGCATCGAGACAAAAAATGGTGCACGAGCGTAACTATCCCACGCATGACTTGGAGCTAGCGGTTGTGGTATTCGCGCTCAAGATCTGGAGGCACTATCTCTATGGTGGTTCGTGTAGAGTATTCACGGATCACAAGAGTCTCAAGTACATCTTTACTCAGAAAGACCTCAATATGAGGCAGAGACGATGGCTTGAGCTTATTAAGGACTACGACCTGACGCTTAACTATTGCGAGGGCAAGGCAAACTTAGTCGCGGATGCACTGAGTCGTAAGCATCGCTTGAGCTTCAGTACAAGCCGTAGTTCCGTCAGACTTAGCTTCGTCTCACATCTATGAGTGCTGAGCCTGATTTGCTTCAGGAATTGCGCGAGGGTCAGCAGAACGACCCGCAATTAGCTAGGATTCGAGAGGCTCTACGGCAAGGCAAAGCCATAGGTTTCGAGATCCCTTCCGATGGTAGTCTGCGATTCCGAGGGAGGTGGTGTGTACCGGACTATTCTGATCTTAGGAACAGAATTATGTCTGAGGCACATAACTCGCCCTACTCTGTTCATCCTGGAGGTAACAAGTTGTACCAGGACCTTAAGGGCCAATTCTGATGGCCTAAGATGAAGAGGGATGTAGCAGAGTTCGTAGCTTGATCTTTAGTCTGTCAGAAGGTTAAAATCGAGCACTAGAGACCAGCAGGTCTGTTGCAGCCACTACCGATCCCTACCTGGAAATTTGAGTTGGTGTCTATGGACTTTTTGGTTGGCTTACCCACCTGTAATGGCTTGAATGCCATTTGGTTAATAATGGATAGGTTGACCAAGGTCGCTAGATTCATTCCGATGAAGATGACCAGGTCTATGGTGTAATACCCGTAATTTTTCAAGAATTTTCAAAAATAATATCTTCTATAAAAAAGGTTTTATATTTTATAAAAGAGCTTTTCGAATTATTTTCAAAGGTATTTATTACTAAAATAAAGTATTTTGCCGTAATATAATTTTCGGAAAATAATAAATTATTTTTGAAGTTGGAATATTTTCAAAATAAATAAATATGTACTTATTTTCGAAAATAATATATATATATTGCGAAAATTATTTTATTTTATGGAAAAGTATTTTTGGTAAATAAAAATATTTTTATGGATTAGAATTTTATTTTTAAAAGTCGTTTTATGCATGCCGTATTTTATTTGCCGTGTAATTAGATTAATTAACCAATTAGTCAACTAGCATTTAAGCCTTGACAACACAACTCCCTAGGCAAACTCGCCACCACACACCCCCCCTTATCCTTCCTCCCACACGGCCCTCACCACCACCACTCACCACTTTGTCCCACATGGAAAGTTTACAACTTTCCTCCACCTTTCCACCCTATAAATAGCACCCTTCACCCATCACTTCTCTTCACAATTCTCTCAACATTTCTTCCACTTCTCCTCTAAGAAAAGAGGAGTAACAAGTGAAAAGTTTTCACGGAAGAATAACCGAGAGAATTGAGTCTAATTTTCTAAGGAGGGAGCGATCTTAAAGTAGCCTTCCAGACGTTGAGGTATGCTTCGATGTCTATCGCTTTCTTAGCCTTAGGTTCTTGTATGCTTAGGATAGATTAGTTTATTTTTACGCCTTTTGTTTTAGCATGCTTAGTTTTATGTTCTAGCATAGTTTTAATGCTTTATAGTTATGTTTGTTTATGATTTAGTAGAAGTTATATGCATGCTTAAGTAGTTGTTTTAATTATTGTTTTTAAGGTTGTTTAGATGACGTAAAATTATGATTGTGTGCATAGTAGTAGTATTTTCGTGTGAGTGCATGGGCATTCAAGGAATGTTTTTAGCCATGTTTTTAAGGGCTAATGTGATTGTTTAAAGGGAGTTTTATACCAAAAATAGTTGCTGTCCAGATTTTTAGTAATAGCTTAATTATGCTTTCGTATTTTCGAAAATCAAAATAAAACTTGTTTTTGGACTAAGGGTTGTGTACATGTATTTTAGACAATAGAATTTATGTACCAAATACCCATTAGATGTTCAAAGTAAGCTTATTTATCATATTTATAAAATCTGAAATTTTCGAAAATTAATGTCCATGAATTGAAAATATAATTTCTAATTTTCGAAATTATGCCATGTATTTATATTATGATTTTTGTAACTTAAAAACTCCAAATGTTTTATGCAATTTTACTCTACAAATTTTGAAAATTATTTAGTATATATATATACCTACATATTTTCGAAAATGTGTTTATGAGTATATTATTACTCTTTCGAAAATTTTCTCCTATGCATATGATTTTGAAAAAAAAAAGAAGCTTGACGGTCTTAGCAATTCGATTGTTTAATGAACTATTTACGTCATGGAATTTTGGTTATGGATTGGTGAATGTTTGAACTTGCCTTGATTTAAGAAGTATAAGTGTTTATCACGAATGAACGATGAGTTATTGAGTTGTTGAATTCGGATTGGCAAGTTGCCTTACGGTTTGATTCTCATGGAGAACTCTTAAAGTGCGGAATTTTGGTTTGAATGATTTATTTTGAGGTTATTGTTCTCACTCAAATGATTTTCAAAGCCAAATGAACCTAAACTTAAAGTGAAACAATCTTCAAAGGGAAAGTAGCCCGAACGGTGACGACCTATTAGGGTGATGAACGGTGTCTCATTGGGGAGTACCCAATGTGGGCCTATTGTTGTGGCGGACACGCAATAGGTCGGACATGTGTTGAATCGTCGTTGAAACTTTGTAACGGTTATAATCTGCTTTCGTCCTCCTCCTGAACTTCTGGCGCGCACTTGCAGATACGCATTAGTTCTGTGAGGGGTGTATACACTCGGGACACTCTGTCGACAAGCTGCAGGCCAGGCCGAAAAGTCCGTGACGGGATGAAGTAGGCCCTATCGCGTTCACTTTCCCAATTAAATAAACTTGGATAATAATTGCTCTAAAATTTGTGAATTGGATAAATATTGGTTCAACCGATGTTCTATGTTTCTTGTGTGTCAACTGTTTTTAAACCAAAACCGTTTTACAGGGTAGAGTCGATCATACTCAGTTTCTCTGATTTTTGTGTTATTGTTGTTTGTTGTTTTTCCTTCGGGTTTTTGTGCAGGTGAGTAGTAGGATGGCTTACTTATTTGAGGCTGATGAGGAATGCCTGTTGGAATTAGCTAAACCCTTTGATCATAGGCTTTATGCATTAGCTGAACATCTTGTAATAAGTTATTTTTAACTTTTAATATTTTGGTTTTAAACATTGTACGGCTTTGGTATTTATGAAAGGAATCCATTTTGGAATTTGAAAACATTACGATCCTGCTTTTACTTATTCGTATACCCACTTCTTATCAGAGGTGGGCGTACGAGTAGCAACTCTAGAAATTCGGGCTATGATTTTAGTAAAATTAAGTTTTAAAAAGGAAGGAAAAAGGGTCCGAATTTCCGGGGCTGTTACATATGGAGCGTCTAGCAGAGGCGTATACTCAGGATATTATCCGACTTCACGGGGTTCTGAGGGAGATCGTTTCTGATCGAGATCCAAGAATTCTGTCTCGTTTCTGGAAATCAGTTTAGGAAGCCTTTGGGACGAAGCTGAAGTTGAGCACCGCTTTTCACGCGGCAACTGATGGTTAGACTGAGAGGACCATCCAGACTTTAGAGGATATGCTTCGAGCATGTACTCTGGAGTACCATCAGTCCTGGGTACGTATGCTTTGTTTGATAGATTTCTCCTATAATAATAGCTATCACTCCAGCATCGAGATGGCTCCGTACGAGGCCCTGTATGGCAGGAAATGTCGGAGTCCGATATGTTGGAATGATATTAGTGATGCTGTGGATTTAGGACCTGAGATGGTACGAGATACTATCGAGAAGGTCCGAGTCATCCGGTCTAAGATGCAGGCCGCTCAGAGTCGTCAGAAATCCTACGCCGATAATCGACGTAGACCGCTGGCTTTCGAGGTAGGTGACAATGTCTTGCTTAAGGTTTCACCGTTCAAAGGAGTGGCACGCTTTGGTCAAAAGGGGAAACTCCGACCGAAATATGTGGGACCTTACGAGATACTGGAACGAGTTGGGGAGGTGGCATATCGATTGGCATTACCACCTAGTTTGTCTAATGTGCATGACGTATTCCATGTTTCCCAGCTAAGGAAATATGTACATGATCCTACCCACATTATTCCAGTGGAGTCGGCCACGTTTGAGCCGAATCTAACTTTTGAGGAGCGACCCGTCCAGATCTTGGATCGGGAAGTGAGGACCCTTCGGTGTAAGCAAGTCCAGCTCGTCAAGGTGTTGTGGAGAAATCAACACCATGAGGAGGCGACTTGGGAGACAGAGGCGTCCATGAGGCAGAAGTACCCGGAGCTGTTCGAGGGTGAGCGATCTCCTTTGCCTTAAATTTCGGGACGAAATTTCTGTAAGGAGGGGAGGTTGTAACGACCCTGATTTTATGGGTATTTCTGTCGTATGTTTATATGTATTTATGTGATTTTATGTATTTAATTAATTAGTATTTTTATTATTTAATTTTCTAATTAATTATTTAATATTTTTGGGCTAGATCGATTTAAGCATGATTAATGATGTAAGTTTGTAATTAGCCCAATTAATCACCAAAAGCCCATTTTGGGTTGTAATAACCGGCCCTCCCTTGTGCATGGCAAGGATTTGCCACTTGCCTTGCTTTCACACTTAACTAACTTCAATAAATATAAGTAGTTAGTGAGGCCGTGAGATCATTTGCTCATTTGCCATCTTAAACACTTGCCTATCCAAAGTTTAAACACAAAAACTCCCTCTATTTGTTCCCTTGTCACACGCCATTTTTGGCTCATCAAATTCAATCAATTGTTCATCATCTTCTCAAAACCCAAACTTAAAGATTCAAATTCTATTGATCTTTAAGTATCAAAACACAAACTAAACCACATAATTTGCATTCAACATCTCTAGTTCGGGTTTGGTTTGGGCTCTTGTTCGTGTGGGTGTTCGAGTGGTGTGCGTGTGGTGAAGCCGTGTAGCAGGCCGTGTGCAAGAGGTGAGTTCGTGGTGGTGCACGTGTTCATGTGGTGCTCGTGCGTGGTGGCAGCAGTGTTGAAGCCGTGCCGTGCGTGGTGGCAGCCGTGATTGGAGCCGTGGTCGTGTGGTGTTCGAGCCAAGTCGTGCTCGTGTGCAAACCATGTGGGTGATCCGTGTGGTTAAGGTTCCGGGCTGCAAGATTGTGTTGATATTGTGTGTGATCCTTAATAAGGTAACATACTTTCTCAATCTAATTGGTATACTATATTGCATAGTATAGATTAAATGATTATATTAGACTATTTTGATGATATGTAACCATGTTTATGTGTGTGTTATAATCTGCATTTTTGATAAGGTTTCATGATGATTTTTACTTGAATATGTATATTTCATGATGGATATAGGATAAAAATAAGGCCCAAACTTAGAAGTGTTGAACCCCCTTGAAATGAGTGCATGTACATCACACCTCCTACGGTCGTTGCCAAAGCTCCGAGTGAACCCGAAATAGGCCATGGACTTGGATCTACCAAATGAAAAGAATGCCTTTGAGATTCAATCATAAAGCACTTTGCCTTAGTTGTATGTAAACCCCCCCCCCCCCCCCCTTCACCCACACCCCCTAAAGTGGTAAAGAGGGGCAGGTCTCATTTTCTTTCTATCTGACAAGAGAAAGAAATAGGAAGGGATGGTTCTTTCATTGCATTGATAGAGAAAAAGATCTCTCTCTTACTTTGAGAATAAATCGTTCGTTTGACCGACGAACTACGTGGGAAAATGGACCTTTTTTCTTTGATTTTCAGCAAGCAAGTATTGGAAGCGTCTTCTAATCGACCTGAACAACATATACGCCCTTTATTGATTATTATCTATTATTTAAAATATAATTAATGAACAATTAACAGTTGCGAATTTCCCTGTAGACCCGTCGGTAAGGAATGCTTTGACGGGTGCCACTTTGGGCAATTTCTCGTATATAACGAGCTAAAGTGGCTGACGAAAGGGGAGTACCCTGGGGGTAAAAAAGAACTCCCCTTAAGCAGTTCAATTCAACTAAAAAGTGCGCTGGATGAATTCCGTCGAGAATAAGGGAAGCCTCGATCCTTTTTTCGACTTCCGCCTATTGATAGACGAGATCAACGATCGTTCTAAGGGGAAGCTGCTGCACAAAAGAATGCGGAACTAGCCTTTTATAAAGCTGAGTTCGTCTAGCGTCATCATCAATTAAGGGCTGCTCCAATACAGGAATGTCGGGAATAAAAGCATCTTGCTCCCACTCCTCGGAGACTTGAGGTTGGCTAAGCTGCCTCAACTCCGCGGGGTCATGAGACGACCCGCCCCCATCGGCGAAAGCTACATTAGAAATGTAATTCACCAATAGGAGGAGCACCGGGAAAATGAATTCGATATTATTCAAATCCAAAAAAAAGGACCCGCCCCTTTTTGGGACGTGGTAATACCTAATATAGCATAAAATTCCAAGAAGGGATAGAGTCCCCACCAAGGGGACAAATATTCTGCTGATCTCATTCATTGTCATATTTTAAAACTTCCTTGGCCGTGTAGAACATGGATTAGCATTATGTCATTCTTACAAGTGATCCCCCATCCAGGATTGGAATAAGTGCTATATGAAGACTTCAAGATCAAATAGAATATGTTTCTTTCCATTCATTGTGAGCCGCTTATTTCTCCGAAACAAGCGATCAAAGTGATTTTCATCCTTTTTCCAAATAAGTCGGTGGCCTTACACCATTGGGATACTTCGAATAAACTAGAGTACATATAGGATACACCTGTGTGAAAACCTTTTCTCAAGATATCTTTCAAACTCTTGGGGTCCTTGCCTTGGATGTTGTTCCCCCGGTGTGAAATTAGTTGATTTCGTAGTTTTAGAATTCTGCTGATCCCAAGTACTCCATCTCTATCATTGCATATTAGAATATAGAAAGTAAAGAAAAAGAGGCATGACCAGAAGAATTGTGTGAAATAAGTAAATTGATCCAGTTGAGGCATAATAATGTTTTTCTTTTGAATGATTCCCTCCCGACAGCTTAACTCCGTCGAGCCTCTAGAACTGGTGGTTAAAAATAAAAATAGGTGGTCGGTTGTTGACCAACAACGGAATGGGATAGACAAAATGAAGGGTCAATCTTGGGACACATAATAGGCAGGGAAACTCGGCAAAGAAACGTTTGATGATTGCCATGAATGCTGCCCTAGGCAGAGAGTTTTCTCTCTTATGATATTTCCGACACCGATATTGGAAGAATTTCTATCATTGGAAGTCTCACCTTTCGCTTTCTTTCTGAGTCTATCAACGTTATTCAGCTCTTTGATCCATCTGTTCTCTAACATCGTTTACCACTTATTACGTTCTTTCTTCTCACTCAACTTCCTTAGAGAACAGCGAGAACTCTAAAAAAAGAAAACAACCCTACACCCAGCCATACTTTTTTTCAACAACGAAGTAGCAAATACCTTAAATCAGCTCTATTAATACGGTTAGCCCTCTCGGGAAGAACCCAGAGAAAATAGCTATACAAGAGACATTGTCCATACAAAGACTTGAGGTGACTAGCCTTAGCTAACAGCGGAGATATTCTCTTTGCACTTGCTTCAGACTATCTTGCTTGGATCACTGCTTCCTCACTCCCTATCCGATTCTTATCCTCAGGATCTTTTATAGGCTTATTCTCCGACAATAGATATTCGGAGTCTCCCCCCCTCTTCCTTCTCATACACATCTTCGATGCATCGTCTGATTTCAAGTCAGCAGCATTAGAGCGTTTGGTCGTTGAAAGACACGTTTGGGCTTCGTTAGAAGCGAACTTAGCCGAGTGGCAGGGAAGGTTGAACTTAACTGTGCGTGCCGGACCTGACTGAGAAAGAGCTTTCATAGTTGTGTGTGTCGTACGGGGAATCGAGTTTGCACTCCCATCTTGCCCGGCTTTACTTTCAGTAACTTCTTTCACTCGTTATGTCGTCTCATTTCAGCTTTCAATCGCATTTCCACCATTCTCCAAACGAGAGGCTTTGGCCGCTCCTCCTTGGTTTTAGGCCAACGGGAGAGGCTGTGATGGCCCAGAATGAAGTCCAGATGGCTCAATTGCTAGCAAAAGTGAGTAGCTTTGGCCGCTCCTCCTTGGTTTTAGGCCAACGGGAGAGGCTGTGATGGCAGAAGCTGAAGATGATGCTCTAGGCTTAAAAGAGAGGTTCAGTTCGTTGGTAGCAGAATGAAAAAGGTATTTTATGATGAACTATGTCTGTGCTGAATTCAGGTATATCATCGTATGACCATGCAGAGACATCCTTGTATTCTTTCAAAAGGTCAATAAGGCTTGTTCGTTTGAGGACGATCGATACCCTCGCGGGTATCCTTTAGGTTCACCACCGACAAAACCCAATACTCCTCGTCGAATAAGAGGGCGAGCTCCGTTTAAAAAGAGCAGTGAAAAAGCTTAATCCAATCTTTCTTAACATAACAAGAAGTACGTTTGAAGGCCCATCCTCCACGGCAGGGTAGAGAGATGAGGCCTTTGATCCACCTCTTTTTTATATAAGGAAACGCACATTTACCACGTCTCAGTAGGAAGCGAAGAAGCTGTGGCCCCCTTTTCTTTTGTAAGTTGGGCTTGAGGAATTCCGATTTCATATGAAAGGTGTCGAAAGAAAGAAATCAGAAGCATTGAATGCCCTCTTTGAAGCTTTGAAGGGACTGTGACAGAAAAGGAAGCACGAGCAGTAGCACTGGAACTTTGGCGGCTAGCATTTCGACCTTTGGCAAGGCCAGAAGTCATCATTTCAACGGCAAACTCTATTCCCTTTTCCTATATCTCCGCTCTCACTTCTGTACTCTTTTTCCTATCTGGGATATCTCATTTGATCTCAGCAAGCCGCTTCGCGCTCAAAGGGTTGTAAAAAGAGAACTAGAGTTTCAAAAGAAGGCGTAGCGAGGGTTGGTAGAGTGGCCAGAGGCCCAGTTCATCTGCGCCTTCCCTTCTAACATAAAAATCTTTTCTTAATTCTTGTAATCCTGCCTGCTATACCAAGAAAAAGAAGACGGCTACCTTCTAATTTTTTTATCTATCTTAACTGGAGATAAAGTCGCTACATCCAGCTCATAGAGGACACAATGACTCAGATTAGCTACTTATGTCTTTCTTTTCTACATGAGGTAGGAAGATAAGAGTAAGAAGAGAAGGCTAGGTCCCAGCCTATTCCACAAAATAAATTTGTTTTAGGCTTCTAAAAAATCAATAGTGATAAAAACCTTGCTTATCCATCTCGAGAAAAAAATATAGAAAGACAAGTAAGAAAGCATACCATCGAAAGAGTCCGGAAAAGACAGGAAGAAAGAAAGCTAAGCAAATACTATATTGCTCAACTCATCAGATTTTTTATTAGCCCGACTATGAAAGAGAACTTTATGGCAACAGGATCCACTATCAACCGCCTTTTCTTTTGACTTTCTTTTATTTAGCTTTTTAAGCTAGAGTTCGTAAATACTGGCACGAATACCCGAAGATGGAATAATAGGCTTTGCCAACATTTCGTTCACAAAGTTCCGGTACAAACGAAGGTGATTTTCGAACTTTCTCTCCATTCATTGAGAAAGGGAATAGTGGAGCCAGGGAAGAATTCTAACCGGGGGGTTTACTTACTTTTTTTATTACATTCTTGATTTTGTAGCTTAGAAGGCTGTACCCATCCGCGTTCTATCTATCAGATCAAACGAATTCTAGCAAGAAGATAGCACCAACCGATCTGGACTTTCTTTAAGGGGGGGGGGGAACTTAGAAGCTCGACTTGAAGGCCTTCCTCAGAACTCACTCTCATGGGAGCCCATACCTAAGAAGAGTCAGCCTGTCAGAGTTTGACTGGCAGATGAGTCTTTCTATCTATTGTATTGATACCGCTGTTGCTAAATCTAAGAATATTGGGGAAGATGAAGCGGGAACACTCATTTTAACAATGGCACCAACGGATACTGTCACAACTAATTGAAGTGCCAGTCCTTTTTTGCAACTGCGGTTAGTAATTCAATTGCCAGTCCTATACCACCAGGTAGAAGACCCAGATCTCCTCAACGCAAACGCTCTTGGCATAGAAGCTGTCTTCATTTCTGCTCTCAGTCTTACCGGTGCTTTTGCCATATCTGTTGTTAGAGTTAAATCATCTGTTGTTCCAGTAACCGGCGCTAGTGGTAGTAGGAGTTCTTGGTCAACTATCATTGGTGATGCAGAAGAGGATTGAGGGAAAAGAGGATTACAATAAAGCTAGTAAGGCAAGGTGCGTATTATATTAAAAGGGAATGACTAGTCCCACACCCACGGGCATTAGGAAGAAAATAGGTTGTTCTATAATCTTCTTTCTTACCACCTATATGAAAGACTATTAGATTCCAAAGGCTTTCGTATTCATAAACTAGACTCATATAGGATAGTGAGAATCTTTATTGTCCCGGAAAAACTTGCACCTTCTATTGTCCACACCCTTAGCTTCAACCCGATTTACGTAAGTGTCTTCTAGGCTAAAAAAAGAGAGGGCTTTGACTACTGCCTTTCTGGTTTCAAATTGGAGAAAGACATAGGAGGTCGTACATAAAAAAAAAGAATGAATGACCTCACAACAAACTGACTTGTTCTACTTAAAGTGCAGATTCTTCTGCTTAATAAAATGCTCAATCTCCTATCCTAGGCTAGGCTTGCATCTATCAACCTAATTAAAATACCGACGCTGGGTCCCATACTCTTGAATAAACTACTACTCGCTTCAAAGGGATCAGCTCAAACTACTTAGGGAATGTCAAGGTCAAGGTCTCAAACTTGATGATGAGTTAGTCTCTGTTGGTTATTGGGCATAAACTTCTTGGGTCTATTGGTTGGTTATTGGCTTCTGACCATGCGTCTTTGCCTTGCCTTCTTGCCTTTCGTAACCTGTCGTTCTATCTCCCGGATGAGGGGAATAGGGTCAGGGGTCTCTTCTGTTGTTGGTAATACAGCTAGTCTAATGCAGCAGCTAATTAAGAATGAGTGCCGAGTCCGGATGTAGGCTGGGAATTCAGAGTTAGATTTAGATAATGGGTCTTGAGAAAGGCTAGAGAAACCCGCACCTAGCGACTAAGTTTCGGAAATTCCATTTCATCAATAAGTCAACCCCTCATCAAATCAAGGAGGCTTCTAGCTAGCTAAAGAATGGGGCGTAGCCTCAAGCAGCATCTGCGCCGGGTATGAAACTGGAGGACTTTGCCGTTGTTCTATATCCAAGAATAGGGTAGGGCAGTTTTCCTTCTGTTGTTGTTTCTACAATTCTTGCATCTAATTCAGTTATTGTAACTAAGGTAGCTTCTGAAGCTAATTCAGCTATTGTAACTAATGCAGTTGATGCGGCCTGTTGAAGAAGTTCTTGTAACTATGGCTACAGAATACATAGAAGTTGTCTGTCGGTGTCTATTGCTTGGATAAAGAGGCGGGACAACCAAAGCATTAAGTTTGATGTTATTCATGTTCAAGTTTGATGAATTTTGGAGATTAGGAAGGTGATGAATTTTATTGTTGAATATGTTGAATCATGCGTGTATTTTGATGGTTTTGGGATGAGTTCTTGAATCTTGAATGAGTTCTTGGTTGAAGTTCTTGAATCTTGATTGAGTACTTGATTGAAGATCTTATCTTGGATGAGTTCTTGATGAGTTCTTTATAAGTTCTTGTTGAGTCTTTGAAGTTAAAGTAAGTTAGTTGTAATATAAAGAAAGTTAAAGAAAAGGTTAAAGATTGATGTTTGGGGTTCTAAGTTTGATTGGTTTACATGTTATTTCTTGAGTCAAGGCGTAAGATGCAACTTAAGAATTAACTAAGAATGTAAACTTCGATTTATAAGTAAAGATTAGCTTGATTTCGCTACTAGACGCCTAAAACTTAGAGTAAGATTCTTTGTTTTTGGGTTAAGACGTTGCCCCTATCCTATCCGCGGTATTGGGATAGTTGGTGGTCTTACTATGTTGTCTTCGGATATGGATTTCCAGTAAGATTGGTTTCATGGGATTTGGGAGTAAGATTCTCAATCCTTACATAGTAGAAAGTTCGAATGCGTAAGATGCGTTCGTACGTGCATAGTCCGATCTAGTATGTGAATGATTGCGCCAAAGTTAAGATTGGTTAATTAATCGAGTCAGCATGATTATTTGTTGTTTAATGTTGATAATATGGCATGATGTTTCGTATGGATTGAGGTATATTGGTTGTTGGATTTGGTTGTTTGGTTTGTGCTATGTTCTTGTGTATCGCCGTTAGGGTGTGACAGTTATGTTACTCGCCACTGACGGTAGACTGTTGTTGTTTTTCAGGTAACTCTGATGATGAGGTCCTTGCTAAGCTTTCGGTTGGGCGAGTGCCGTTATTAAATAGACTTTATGTTATTGTTTTATGATGTTTTCTAGTATTGAACTATAGTAGTAGTACTTGTATAGTTTTCTATAACTCTGACATATATTTGGAGTTTACATTTGATAGTAGTAGTTGTATGACATTTGGGATTAGATATGTACAATGTTGTGGGTGTTGTACTTTTGGTTTAGTAAATATATACTTTTGAGGTTTTGTTTTTGTTTTTAAGTATTTAAGTTTGTTAGATCTGACTATTCGACTCGTCGGTTTCTTCCGCGCCGGTTTAAGCGAGTCGGGTCGTCACAGTTGGTATCAGAGCCGAATAGGTTTTAAGTGAAGTTTTAGGATTCGCGTTAAACCCGGGAGTTGAGAGCTTTACCTTTCCCGAGTGATAAACCCCAATTAAGATTAAGTAAAGGGAGAAAAGTTCGGGTAGAAAAACAGGGATAAGATCTTTTTCTATTTTTCTTTCTCTCTTTATTTTTGTGTGCTTGACTGTGTTGGGGATGTATGACTGACATTATTATTTTGGTATGTCTTTTGTTTTGTTGCGTTGCAGCATGTCTACGCCTCGCCGGTTGAGTACTGGACGACAGAGGTTGCGAGCGCTCGAGGAGGCGATCCTTACGTTGGCGCACCATAGTCGTCATACGCCGAGTACGCAGTCGACGTTCGACCGTATCGCACGTCATCGAACTCCGACTTACGATGGGGTTACCGACCCCACTATCCTGGAGAGTTGGATCCGCGAGATGGGGAAACTCTTCGACGCGACGTTTTGCCCCGAGCACGAGAAGGTGCAGATCGCCGCTTACTATCTACGTGGAGAGGCCGATAACTGGTGGACGGTAGCTAGGGACGTGTGCTTGCCCTTACATTCGATGTCGTGGATCGAGTTCGTCGATAAGATCCAAGAGCGATTCTACCCCGACGAGTTGTGGTGGCAGAAGCAGGAGGAGTTTCTTACTCTTACTCAAGTTAAGATGACCGTTCAGGCGTACACCGACAAGTTTATGGAGTTATCGAGGTTCGCTACGTCTGTGGTTCCGTCAGAGAAGGATCGGGTCAAGCGCTACATCAAAAAGCTAGATCCGAGGATTCGCGTTCACGTGATCAGTAGTGGAGCGACGACGGCTGAGGAGGCCTACGAGGTAGCACTCGAGATTTAGGCATCGACGGCTGAGGAGGATGCGAGCAGGAAGAGAGCTCAGGTTCCGACGACAACAGCTTCTTTTAAGAAGCCCCGATTTAGTGCTCCTAGCAGTACCCCTCCGACCACGAGTTCGCATAAGGGTTCCGATGGCTCGAAGTGCAGAGGATGCGGCAGAGACTTCCATCCAGGAAAGTGGTGTGACGGTTCACCTATAGCATGTTTTATTTGCAGGAAGGAAGGCCATAAGGCGTCAGTTTGCCCCGAGAGGAAGCCAGACACTGAGGTTAAGCAGCTTTCGGCACCGACTAAGACTCCGGTGAAGAACCGAGTCTACTGTATGACCGAGGCAGAGGCCGAGGTTCAGCCTGACATCGTATCAGGTAGATTTCTTGTTTCTGGTGTGTTAGCTTTAGTGTTGTTTGATTCTGGTGCTACTGTCTCTTATGTGGCTAGTATTTTTGCCTCGAGGTCTAATCTTCATGGCAGCTTTCCTGTTAGTTCAGTTATAACTCTCCCGTCCGGAGAGGATTTTATTTGTCAGCGCGAGTTCCGAGGAGTGCCTATCGTGATAGCTGGGGAGCAAGTGACGGCCGATCTGAAGGAGTTCCCGCTGATGGAGTTCGACGTGATTCTTGGTATGAACTGGCTGTCGAGGTATCGAGCGATCATTCGTTGCCGAGATCAGTCAGTGACATTCCGAAGACTTCAGGGCAACCGAGTTACCTACTCTGGGTTCGTCCTTAAGAAAGGAGTAAAGGTAATCTCAGCCTTGAAAATAAGAAAACATCGCCAGAAGGGCGATATGGTGTACTTATGTCAGGTAAGGGACCTGACTGAGGAGCGTATGTTGGACGAAATACCTGTAGCGAGGGATTTCAGAGACGTATTTCCTGATGAGCTACCAGGAGTTCCACCCGAGCGCGACGTCGAGTTTTATATCGACTTAGCACCCGGGACAGCGCCGATTTTGAAGGCACCTTACCGGATGGCACCATCGGAGTTGCAACTCCAAGATTTTAGCGATAAGGGCTTCATTAGGCCGAGCGTTTCTCCATGGGGAGCACCTGTGCTCTTTGTGAAGAAGAAAGACGGTAGTATGCGCCTGTGAATAGACTACCGTGAGTTGAATCGGGTAACTATCAAGAATAAGTACCCGTTGCCTAGGATTGAGGACCTGTTCGATCAGTTACGAGGAGCGGGAGTGTTTTCGAAGATAGATCTTCGGTCTGGATATCATCAGATTCCAGTCAAGAAAGAAGACATCCCGAAGACCGCTTTTTGTACTAGATACGGCCACTAAGAGTTCGAGGTGATGCCCTTTGGCCTCACTAATGCGCCAGCCGTGTTCATCGACCAGATAAACCGGACATTCCATCACTTACTCGATAAGTGCGTCGTAGTATTTATAGACGATATCTTAGTCTATTCGAGAGATGAGTCTGAGCATGCGGAGGATCTCCGGATGGTACTTGAGATATTGCGTAGTAATAAGTGGTTCGCGAAACTCTCCAAGTGTGAGTTCTGGCTTCGCGAAGTAGCATTTCTGGGTCACGTAATTAGTAAAGAGGGCATTAAGGTAGACCCGGCTAAAGTTAAGGCTGTTGTTGATTGGAGTAGCCCGAGCAATGTGGCGGAGGTTCGTAGTTTTCTGGGATTAGCCGGATACTATCGACGATTCGTCCAGGACTTCTCCAAGATTGCTAAGCCGATGTCTAGTCTCCTACAAAAGGAGGTCCGATTCGTTTGGACGGAGGCTTGCGAGCAAGCATTCCAGCAATTAAAACAGAGATTAGTCTCTGCTCCGATTCTTACCCTTCCGAACAATGAGGAGGACTTCGAGGTTTATAGTGATGCTTCGAAGAGTGGCCTAGGATGTGTGCTCATGCAAGGTCGGAAGGTCATCGCTTACGCATCGAGACAACTAAAGGTGCACGAGCGTAACTATCCCACGCATGACTTGGAGCTAGCGGTTGTGGTATTCGCGGTCAAGATCTGGAGGCACTATCTCTATGGTGGTTCATGTAGAGTATTCACGGATCACAAGAGTCTCAAGTACATCTTTACTCAGAAAGACCTCAATATGAGGCAGAGACGATGGCTTGAGCTTATTAAGGACTACGACCTGACGCTTAACTATTGCGAGGGCAAGGCGAACTTAGTCGCGGATGCACTGAGTCGTAAGCATCGCTTGAGCTTCAGTAGAAGCCGTAGTTCCGTCAGACTTCGTCTGACATTTATGAGTGCTGAGCCTGATTTGCTTCAGAAATTGCGCGAGGGTCAGCAGAACGACCCGCAGTTAGCTAGGATTCGAGAGGCTCTACGGCAACGCAAAGCCGTAGGTTTCAAGATCCCTTCCGATGTTAGTCTACGATTCCGAGGCAGGTGGTGTGTACCGGACAGTTCTGATCTTAGGAACAGAATTATGTCTGAGGCACATAACTCACCCTACTCTGTTCATCCTGGAGGTAACAAGTTGTACCAGGACCTTAAGGGCCAATTCTGGTGGCCTAAGATGAAGAGGGATGTAGCAGAGTTCGTAGCTTGATCTTTAGTCTGTCACAAGGTTAAAATCGAGCACCAGAGACCAGCAGGTCTGTTGCAGCCACTACCGATCCCGACCTGGAAATTTGAGTTGGTGTCTATGGACTTTGTGGTTAGCTTACCCACCTGTAATGGCTTGAATGCCATTTGGGTAATAATGGATAGGTTGACCAAGGTCGCTACATTCATTCCGATGAAGATGACCTGGTCTATGGAGCGTCTAGAAGAGGCGTATACTCAGGATATTATCCGACTTCACGGGGTTCCGAGGGAGATCGTTTCTGATCGAGATCCAAGAATTCTCTCTCGTTTTTAGAAATCAGTTCAGGAAGCCTTTGGGACGAAGCTGAAATTGAGCACCGCTTTTCACGCGGCGACTGATGGTCAGACTGAGAGGACCATCCAGACTTTAGAGGATATGCTTCGAGCATGTACTCTGGTGTACCATCAGTCCTGGGTACATATGCTTTGTTTGATAGATTTCTCCTATAATAATAGCTATCACTCCAGCATCGAGATGGCTCCGTACGAGGCCCTGTATGGCAGGAAATGTCGGAGTCCGATATGTTGGAATGATATTAGTGATACTGTGGATTTAGGACCTGAGATGGTATGAGATACTATCGAGAAGGTCCGAGTCATCCGGTCTAAGATGCAGGCCGCTCAGAGTCGTCAGAAATCCTACGCCGGTAATCGACGTAGACCGCTGGCTTTCGAGGTAGGTGACAAAGTCTTGCTTAAGGTTTAACCGTTCAAAGGAGTGGCACGCTTTGGTCAAAAGGGGAAACTCCGACCGAAATATGTGGGACCTTACGAGATACTGGAACGAGTTGGGGAGGTGGCATATCGATTGGCATTACCACCTAGTTTGTCTAATGTGCATGATGTATTCCATGTTTCCCAGCTAAGGAAATATGTACATGATCCTACCCACATTATTCCAGTGGAGTCGGCCACGTTTGAGCCGAATCTGACGTTTGAGGAGCGACCCGTCCAGATCTTAGATCGGGAAGTGAGGACCCTTCGGCGTAAGCAAGTCCAGCTCGTCAAGGTGTTGTGGAGAAATCAACACCATGAGGAGGCGACTTGGGAGACAGAGGCGTCCATGAGGCAGAAGTACCAGGAGCTGTTCGAGGGTGAGCGATCTCCTTTGCCTTAAATTTCGGGACGAAATTTCTTTAAGGAGGGGAGGTTGTAACGACCCTGATTTTATGGGTATTTTTGTCGTATGTTTATATGTATTTATGTGATTTTATGTATGGTCCAAAAATTTTGGACTATTTATTTTATTTTATGTGAATAATTTCGATTAAATTCGAATTATTTTTATTTTGGATTAATTATTATTTAATTAATTAGAATTTTTATTATTTAATTTTCTAATTAATTATTTAATATTTTTAGGCTAGATCGATTTAAGCATGATTAATGATGCAAGTTTGTAATTAGCCCAATTAATCACCAAAAGCCCATTTTGGCTTGTAATAACCGGCCCTCCCTTGTGCATGGCAAGGATTTGCCACTTGCCTTGCTTTCACACTTAACTAACTTCGATAAATAGAAGTAGTTAGTGAGGCCGTGAGATCATTTGCTCATTTGCCATATTAAACACTTGCCCATCCAAAGTTTAAACACAAAAACTCCCTCCATTTGTTCCCTTGTCACACGCCATTTTTGGCTCATCAAATTCAATTAATTGTTCATCATCTTCTCAAAACCCAAACTTAAAGATTCAACTTCTATTGATCTTTAAGTATCAAAACACAAACTAAACCACATAATTTGCATTCAACATCTCTAGTTCGGGTTTGGTTTGGGCTCTTCTTCGTGTGGGTGTTCGAGTGGTGTGCGTGTGGTGAAGCCGTGTAGCAGGCCGTGCGCAAGAGGTGAGTTCGTGTGGTGCTCGTGCGTGGTGGTAGCAGTGTTGAAGCCGTGCCGCGCGTGGTGGCAGCCGTGATTGGAGCCCTGGTCGTGTGGTGTTCGAGCCAAGTCGTGCTCGTGTGCAAACCATGTGGGTGATCCGTGTGGTTAAGGTTCCGGGCTGCAAGATTGTGTTGATATTGTGTGTGATCCTTAATAAGGTAACATACTTTCTCAATCTAATTGGTATACTATGTTGCATAGTATAGATTAAATGATTATATTAGACTATTTTGATGATATGTAACCATGTTTATGTGTGTGTTATAATCTGAATTTTTGATAAGGTTTCATGATGATTTTTACTTGAATATGTATATTTCATGATGGATTATGTTAGTATTAAGTTTGATGTTATTCATATTCAAGTTTGATGAATTTTGGAGATTAGGAAGGTGATGAATTTTATTGTTGAATATGTTGAATCATGCGTGTATTTTGATGGTTTTGGGACGAGTTCTTGAATCTTGAATGAGTTCTTGGTTGAAGTTCTTGAATCTTGATTGAGTTCTTGATTGAAGATCTTGAATCTTGGATGAGTTCTTGACGAGTTCTTTAAGTTCTTTATAAGTTCTTGGTTGAGTCTTTGAAGTTAAAGTAAGTTAGTTGTAATATAAAGAAAGTTAAAGAAAAGGTTAAAGATTGATGTTTGGGGTTCTAAGTTTGATTGGTTTACATGTTATTTCTTGAGTCAAGGCGTAAGATGCAACTTAAGAATTAACTAAGAATGTAAACTTCGATTTATAAGTAAAGATTAGCTTGATTTCGCTACTAGACGCCTAAAACTTAGAGTAAGATTCTTTGTTTTTGGGTTAAGACGTTGCCCCTATCCTATCCGCGGTATTGGGATAGTTGGTGGTCTTACTATGTTATCTTCGGATATGGATTTCCAGTAAGATTGGTTTCATGGGATTTGGGAGTAAGATTCTCAATCCTTACATAGTAGAAAGTTCGAATGCGTAAGATGCGTTCGTACGTGCATAGTCCGATCTAGTATGTGAATGATTGCGCCAAAGTTAAGATTGGTTAATTAATCGAGTCAGCATGATTATTTATTGTTCATTGTTGATAGTATGGCATGATGTTTCGTATGGATTGATGTATATTGGTTGTTGGAATTGGTTGTTTGGTTTGTGCTATGTTCTTGTGTATTCCCGTTAGGGTGGGACAGTTATGTTACTCGCCATTGACGGTGGACTGTTGTTGTTTTTCAGGTAACTCTGATGATGAGGTCCTTGCTTAGCTTTGGGTTGGGCGAGTGCCGTTATTACATAGACTTTATGTTATTGTTTTACGATGTTTTCTAGTATTGAACTATAGTAGTAGTACTTGTATAGTTTTCTATAACTCTGACATATATTTGGAGTTTACATTTGATAGTAGTAGTTGTATGACATTTGGGATTAGATATGTACAATGTTGTGGGTGTTGTACTTTTGGTTTAGTAAATATATACTTTTGAGGTTTTGTTTTTGTTTTTAAGTATTTAAGTTTGTTAGATCTGACTATTCGACTCGTCGGTTTCTTCCGCGCCGGTTTAAGTGCGTCGGGTTAAACAGTCGGGTCGTCACAATGAGAGAATGAACCAGGTACAAAGAATGAATCTATATATGTGCATGGAAGTTGCTGGTCGGCGGCCACTCAATTGTTCGAGCGCAATGTAGTGTGGTTCCGATTCGACAAGGGCAGAACGACAAGGGCAGATGTTGCGTCCTGTCTACCTCAATTTTTTTCTTAAAGAACCGTCTTGTGCTCCCCCCTGGGGATGGGGGGTCGCATCTTAGTTGCTTTTTCTTCCCCGCCGCCTTTCCAAACTTGAGAGGAGAGAAGTCAAGGGAATTCCATCTTTTAATCTTGGGCTCTTTTACCTCCAAAATGGGTAGGTAAGCAAGAACAGAAGAAAGGGAATGGAAACCCCGACGACCGCGAAGGGGTCACCGGATGAATTGTCGGGCAGATAGATCAGATCCGGGCTCGACGAGCTAAATAAAAAATAAAGAATGATTTACGGGCAATAATTCTTTTAAAATTGAGAAATTACGGGTCAAAGCTATTCCTTTAGCTTGGCGTTTAGCTACTAAGCAATGCAGGTCATCGACAAGGAGAGCAATAGACTGCATTAGTGAAGTGGGGAACACAAAGAAGGAAGAGCTTTTTAGCCGCCTTTTCGAAGGATCTTTCTGCTCTAAACTGTTGTTTATTTCAGAAATCCGGTAGAGAGGGGGTGGTTTCTCCGGCTAGAGATATAGTCGTAGAGACGGCTAGAGATTATGTCTAAGGTTTAGGGTTTAGGGTACTGAGAAAGGGGTTCGTTAGGCTGGATGAGAAACCTTTTGTTTGGTCTAAAGCAAGAAAACGCATAATATTTAGTGAAAGGCTAACGCTTTAGGCTTTCGCGCTAGCGCGCTCATCCATTGCCCCTCCCCTAATTCTATTCTGAACAGGGGAACCAGAAGGTCTAGGCAGTTACCTCTCGAAAAGGGAAGGGCGAGGTATTTGCGAAATAGACCATCGTCATGCTTCCCCCATACTTACCCGAGCTCTCCCCCGTGGGGTAGGGGGTCGCGTCTCTTTAAAACTCGAATTCGAAGTTGGGGCGAATTCGGGTTATTCAGAAAATTGATTCTTAAAGGTCAAAAGCTCAAGACACGCATCGTAGTTAAATTCAGTTTCATGCTCCAATTGATCCAGAGACCTCCAGTTTTTTTTATACTTCTAGAACTGGTTGGTTTTACACGGATGCTTACTGTTCTTTACTGCTTTCCTCGCCGCCTTTTCGGTTGAAAATTCTACAACTAAGAATGAAGAAAATTCCTCTCTTATGATATTTCCGACACCGATATTGGAAGAATTTCTATCATTGGAAGTCTCACCTTTCGCTTTCTTTTCCAGCTTGTATTATTACTCTGGGTCTTGCTTAGAGTTCTTAGGTCTCAAAGCCTGATTGATGCCCCAAGCCACCTATAGGCCCTCTTGATGCCAATTCAAGTGAAATTTCTCCTTCTTTTGGGTAGCGTCAGGGTTTGGCCCGGTCGCCCTATGCGACTGGCGCTTCAAAAGGTAGTAATATAGACTTCCTTGCTTATACCCTCACACTCGGGCGCCCTATCGAGGGCTCCCTTCACTGAAAGGTAAAAACAAATGTAGTAGAGGTTGCAAACTGAACGGTACACAACTTAGATTGCTCGTGTGTCCACGGGAAAAATCCAAGTTGAAATGGATGGTGTGAGTTTGTCAAATGCTTGACAAGCCCAAACTGAGTAATTCCTCACCTATCCTGTCAGGGCCCAGTTGAACGCTCGAGAGAAATATGAGAGTTCTTTCTTTCACTTGGCTTGAGGAAATGACTGCAAGTTGGTGCTGGCAGGGCTGCGAGCGAATACCAAAAGCCTGCCCGCACAATCTGACAGTGAATAGATTAGGCATACTCCGGGAAACCAAGGAACCCAACCAACGACTTTCCTTTCTTCTCTCAACTTTTCGGGTCAGCATGCAAAGTATTGGTGTTTCGGGAAAAAGCGTGAGAGCAAGGGATCACCCAACGAATGAATGAGGTTCGGATTGCTAACTTAGCCGCCCTTTTAATTTATTTTGGATACAACTTTTTTCAGACTGTCATGGATTCCGCCAGTTGCCGCACCGGATACTCCGAACCTATTTGTTGGGGGCTCCAGCAGAAAATCTCCTTTTTGAAGGATTAGCAATTTTGCCCCTCCAAAATTCCCTTTTAAGAAGGTGATCAAGCCCGGAACTCAGAAACACTCGAAGAGAGGAGCTGCGGAGGGTGAAACGATGTGTAGCGCAGTCTGGTCAACGCATCTGTTTTGGACGGATTAGCCAATCGCTTTCGTTCATCATAAGTAGTGGACAAGGAGAGAACTCAAAAAAGAAGCCCTCATTCATCCTCAGTGGAAGAAAGTTATGACAGAAGAAATGGGTACCAAAAGTAGGTTGGAATCGCTAGTATTCGTGGATCAGCATGCCGCCGAAACCCGGAGCGATATGAACGAAAGCCCTACCCACAGCTACAACTGCTGGCACTTCAAAAGGCTTAGATTTTAAGGTAATTCCTATATTAATACTTGATAGAGTAAGGGCGCTACTGAAAGCTTTGATTTTAAGGTAATTCCTATTTTAATACTTGATAGAGTAAGGGTGCTGCTGAAAGATTTTTTTAGGTCATTTAAGATCATGTTGTTCATTGGGAATTGAAGAGGGGAGAACGAGCAGACATCAAACAATTAATTTCTATTTCTTGTTATCGTGGAATTCGTCATCAAGATGGATTGCCAAGCAACACTATGTTGCTACCATTAGCCGTGAGCAGGAGAATAAGCAGCTGAATAGTCGTACAATCTATAGTCTTTCCTTTCCTTTGTTTCCTCCCCTGGTCCCTTATGACTTTCCGAACCCACCTGGATTCGAAATATCACAAGTGACTGTTGAACACCGCAGGGGTGACTCAGGAGGTTGTGTAGAAACCTTGTCCTGTTGCTGCTGAGGAACCTGTTGAGCTTTAAGAACCCACTTTTTTGTAACCTTCTTCTTAGCAACCACTTTCTTAGAGCAATCATGCAGCCAGCCCATTCGACGAAGAACAAACAACAACAACAACAACAACGAATTGTGAAATTACATTAACGGCCTGTTTGGTAGCCAGTTATAAATCATGGTAATGGGAATGAATTTATAACTAAATTCGGAAGGGAAATTAAAATTCATTCCCATGGTAGTGCTACCTTATCTCCAATTTATCTAATTTTCTTCGCAAATATCCATTCCCATCAAATACCACCCTCCCCAATGGTAATGGATGGGTATGAAAAATGAGAAGAAAATTGAAGCTTGTAATGAAAATTTGTTTACCATGGAGATTATAAGGTTCATCCTTAACAAAATTACACTATAAATTCATTACCATTACCACAATTTATTACTAACAACCAAACGGGACGTAAGGGATTACAAATCTGTTTTGTTAAGTTGACCGATTTTTAAAAAATATTTATTGCAACTTGCAATTTTTTTTAAGTATTTATTAAACAAAATAAAAGGGAAAATCAGTTTATGGTCCTTTGGTAAGTTGACTAACCTATTAGAGATTTGCTTTTATTTCATTATGTTTATTATTTTTTTATTAAAAAAAATAAAACCTCAAGGGTGGAAACATAGCTTATTATATTTCTTTAATTGCTACTATTTTATTTTTGGGAGAAAACTAAAAATGAACTATTCGGACCTGAAGTTCCTTAGATTTATATAAAGCACTCATACATATGGGCCAGAAGTTCCTTAAACTAATAAAGCACTTCTAAAGTCCTAATGCTTTTAGACTGCGTTCATAAAGATTATCATATATGCAAAAACATGCATACGGTGAGTAATAATCAAAATCAACTCCTATTATTTAGGGTATTGATAGCCTAGGGTTTCTATTTAAATTTCGTAGTGGAGAATGGAATTAGTGGTGTAGAGGAGAATGTGTTCCTAAGATTTAGCATTCTATTTACTAGTTAGTTACCATCACATGTACATTCCGTATTACCACTAAGCTGATTGTTAGGAAAGTTGTTAGGTTATTTTTTTCAGATCAGACTACAATCATTTTGTATTGATGATTGTTAGGAAAATTTGATTTTAATAATCTCATCTTAACTAATGATCTTATTTTATTGGACCTAAGTAAAATAAAAAATAAATAAAATGACCTACCAAATTCAGCTTAAAAGGTCATACATACTCCTTTTCAGTTTTAGACCTACCAAATTATTCATGACATTAAGTACCTACACAAAGATGGATGATTGGAATAAGGTATAAATTGAACATGGAATTCTTAATCTTAAGGACTAGAAGCTCCGCAAAATTCATGAAGGGTCAGACACCCCCGACAACAATACAAAGATATGTATATAACCTAGAAATATAGTTTCTAATGGATGATGCTCAGATAATCCGCACTTTATATAAATAATGTGTTCCCATATACACAATATTATGTGAATTATAAAGATTATCCGCCCTTTATATGTATATTATTTTTTTGGAGGATATTCAAGATACTAAACTTAGGTTCAAGAAATTGAACTTGACATTGTGAGTAACCCATCATTTGATAAAAATGTTTATTACAACCATACTTAAAATGATATTCCAATTTCAATATTGAATGCAAGAGGAACACTAGTCTTGATACATGACTTAACTAATAGAATTTATGGTTTACAAGGTGCAAGAGATTTTAAAATATTGTTGGACTATTTTCATAACCCCATATGCATGGATTAGGGGGAGATAAAATATCAATAATACTATATATTGATGGTTAGTTTTGGTATATATGTACATTAGCTTAAATGTCAATGATTTATTTAATAGAAGTGGCCACGTGATAATATCTAGTTGTTCACTATACACTAGTTGTAAATGCTACAACTAAATTTGATGTCCTAGAAGGACAACATCAATGTCTAATGATTTTAGAGCATGCTTAAAGCTTGGTAAATCGATGGATTCTAAAGATCATAATATCTGAAAAAGATAGGAGTAATTACTAACAATGGTAAATTCGAGATATTGATACATTTAAATGAATCTCCTAAGGAGGATTATGTTTAGTAAAATTTATATGTACTATGATGATATGAAATGCTCTAGAAGAGTATAAGGTATCCAACAATATTGGCATATATCAAGATTGAATTTAATACTCCATCATAGTATAAGTTATTATTGAGTAAAATATTAATTATTGTCTTGCCAAATGAAAATTGCATAGAGAAAAACACATTTTAGTGTTCTTATATCACATCATATTCATCGCCATGAATAAAATACATCTAATAAAGTGATCACTAGTAGAATTGAAAAACTGACCATGTATAATTCAAATTTAAAAATATTATTGGATGTGATAATAATATTAGGCCGTCCGGGTTTAATGATTACGCGTTATGGAAACCCGAAGTTTCATTTAATGCGTTGACGCTCGCTCATGTTAGATATATGAAGTGAACGGAATGGCAAGACATAACATTGAGATTGAGCTATAATTGAATTATGATTTTAATAGTTTGTTTTTAAAAATTACAAGAGATTATAAAATAGTTTCTAACAACTTTGTATGGGCATATGTAATAGGTGGCCAGAAGTTCAACATGATAACTTATAAGTTGTTCAGTATGGGGTGACTAGAAGCTCACCAAATTAGGTGACTGAAAGCTCACCAACGTTACTTGTATGTAGAAATTTTGGTGTAACTACTAACTAGTATCTCATTATTAAAATCTTTGTTCATCCAGAAGATCATCATCTAGTGGAATTACATACAAGTTACTTATATTTATACATACATCTGAAGTGTAGATTGTATGATTGGTTCCAAAAAAAAGCTATGATACATGGCAAGATGGTGCGGTTGAAACTTTTAAAAGTGTAATGATATATTAATACTAGTGTATGAAATAGCCTAGAAGTGGTATAGATATCTGAATTATTAGAATAGATGGCCTATGATGTAAGCATAGTTATAATGGTACCAAATGAGAAATTTATTCAGATATCATCGTAAAATAGCATCCAAATTAAAATTATATTTTGAGGAATTATATGTATGAAGATGATACCGGTATATGATGTAATCGATAAATAATATGCATATGCATGAGTGGACATGTGAACAAGGGACCAGAAATATATGTCCAGTTCAATGTCGACGTGAAACTAAGATAATGATCAATATTTTTTCATGCACCAAAAGTCCAAAGAAATATTAGGGATGATCAATAGTTTATCATGGACCAGAAGTCCAACGAAATATGAATTGTGTTGATCTAAAGTTTGTCATGGACTAGTAGTCCAACTAGAAACATGGATTTCTAAAATCAACACTGTACAGTGTTTAGTATGTTTGAGTCATAGGTTAAATGCATTACTTATTATATGTATAGGATGTAGTCTAGGTCATAGGTAAGCATTGCTCATTACTCATCACAAATATTTTATTTTGTATCTTATCATGAATTTTGCATCTCATATTTCATGCACTAGTTATACTTAACAATTGTGGTATTTTTAAATGTTTGTCCAAAATATAGTGAGAAGAAATTTATAAGTTTAATATTGATTTGATAGCATGTTGTGAATCATGCAAGAAGATTTGTTGAAAAACATATACACAACGTATTTTAGTATTTGATTCTGCAAGTTATGTACTTGTAGTTTAGCAATGTTAGTTAATATTACTATTGAACTCCTAAATAGTCTATGCAACTTAATTTTTGACATCTCAACCTGAAGCTTGAGCATTGATAGATAACCAGTTTTTATACCCATTGAAGAATTTTCGCATGTATGAAATGTCTAAAGAATAGAAATAACAATATCTCAGTGAGAATGCTTGTTATGGTTTGTTATGGTCTAGAAGAACCATGAGCAATATATGATTAGACAATAATATGTGAATATATAAAGTGTTGCCATGATATTGTGATTGGAGAATGTATGATCAATCATTGATCATGAATTTTTACTTTATGACCTCCAAAACAAAGCATCAATTCAATAATTAAGGTAACTTGATAATAGACTCATGCAGTGTCTTCATAAGTATTGATAAATGAAGATGTCTCACTATGTCGAAGAGAAGATTTGAAGATTCAAGACCAGTTTAAGAAGATTTGTCATCAAGGAGTGTTATTAAGCTACAAATGTGAAGTTACTCAGCGGCATTGGATTTATGACATTTGAAGATCTCAAGTTATGTATTCATCAGGGGGGAGACAATACGCGTTGCACTCTTTTTCTCTTAACCAAGGTTTTGTCCCACATTGGGTTTTCCTGGTAAGGTTTTTAATGAGGTAACATTTCAAAGCGTGTTACAAAAGTGGTGTACTCTTTTTCAGGGCCTTCCCATTGAATTTTGGGGCCCTGTTCTCATACAAAAATATTGGGCCCCTAAATATGAAGATGAAGATGAAGATGAAGAATTAATTCATGGAAATTTAAGATTTGCAATTAATGAATGATTTTTTTTAATGTGAAAATGGAATATGGAAAGTTGGGGCAATTAGTTGACATTCATTGAAGATTACAGTTAATTTGTTTCTTTCTTTCTTTGTTTTTTTTTATATTGGGCTAAATATGAAAATGAGTCCCTTACAATTGGGGGCCCTGTGCTGTTGGTCACCTTGCACATGTGCAAGGACGGCCTACTCTTTTTTCTTCACTAGGTTTTTATCCCACATGGTTTTTCTTAGTAAAGGTTTCATTGAGGCACACTATTCGACTAAATTCAAGAAATTTATTCAACAAGTGGATTACGTCATCTCAAGGATCTTAATAGATGACATCATTAGGGGGAGTTAATGAGCATTGTAAATGAATGTTATGAAATATTGTATTTTAAGTTGTTGTTTTTGTATAATGGACATCCAAGGGGGAGTGTTATGTAATATATATTAGTGGATGACCATTATACCTTTGGCTATACTCTAGGAACATTCTCGAATTAAGGTTTGCTCTACATATTGTTGGCAACTTGTATATATACCCGTTATACTGAATGAAATGATACACTTTTCCCCATTTTCACAACATTTATGATATTTTTATTATTTTTATTATTACTAATTTTTTGAACTCTTTCCCTTAATAATGCTATGAAGTCTTTCAATTCCTAAATTACAGCTACATTTTTTACAATTCCCAAACAGTCCACGTAGACGCTTAATTTTTTTTTCCACTTTTAACTCAAAATTGCTACTACCAGTAACTGTTTCTTATTAAAACAAAAAACACCGCTGCTTTCTTTCCTTTTCACACTAACTCAAAACCCACCCTTTCAAAAAACCACGCGACTTCTGCTACTACCACTGCTCCACTGCTTGCTCCTACTCTTGTTGGTCCACCGCCGCCTTCGCCACCGAAGTTGTACCGCCGCCAGCACACTGAAGCCACTCCACTGCCAACGCCACCGACTTCCGCCGCGCCAGTAAGGTTTCTTTTTTGTTGCTTTAATGCATTAGTTTTGCTTGTGTGAATTGATTCAATTTTATTATATGCTAAATTATTATGTTAATTAATGTGTATTACATGCTCTATATTATATACTTGATCAATTTCAATTTGGTTTTTGGTTGTGTGGGATAAAATTTAGAAAAAACTTTGTAATTGATAATGCATGCCAAGTGTTTCCTAAAATTTTTATATTAAATTTATGAGTTTTCTCTTCTTTTTTGTGCACAATTTATGTCAAATTTATGAGTTTTCAATTTGGCTTTTGGTTGTGTGGTGATAAATTTAGAAGAAAAAAAACTTTGTAATTTATGCTCCGTGTTGATCCAAGTTTGAAAATCAAGACGATAGTGCAGCTTGGCAAGGAAAAGTATCACTTCATAGTAACTTATAAGAGAGCTTGGCTAGCCGAAGAGAAAGCAATCAAAACCATCTATGGGGATTGGGAGACTTCATACCAAGACCTTCCGAGATACATGTAGGCGTTGAAGGAATCCAATGTTGGAACAATTGTTGAGTGGAAGCTGCTATAGACGATGGAAACATTAGTTCATGTTTTCCAGCGTGTGTTTTGGGCATTTAAGCCATCCATTGATGGATTTCATCACTGCAGACCCTTGATAAGTATCGACGAAACTCATTTGTATGGAAAATATAAAGGAGCCTTGCTTATTGCGATGGGAACCGATGCTAATTTTCAGTTGTTTCCCCATGCATTTACCGTCGTTGTTCACTACTACAATAAAATCCTAATGCAACACTTAAAATGCAACACTTATATCTAATGCAACACTTACTTGCAACAGTTCAGTCTAATGCAACGGTTTTATGCAACAATTTAGCCTAATGCAACGGTTTTATGCAACAACTAGTAGTAAGTATTGCATTAGGCTTAAATATGCAACACTTATAATGTCTAATGCAACAATTTTTATTGAACCGTTGCATTAGGGTACATATCCAAAAATTAAAACCCCAACTAACCGTTGTATTAGGCATTAAGAGTTAAAAAAACCATTGCGTTAGGGGTACCTTAAAAAAATTTAAACCTCATGTATACTGGGCGTTGCATTAGACTATAGCAAAAAAAATAAATGACAAAATTTGGCTCCATTTACAATAATTCCCCAAAATTGGCTCCAAAATTTTAAAAAAACCCTCTCAAAAACCTTACTCGTTAATTAAAGAAAACCCTACAGAACTCGTTCTTCCATCTTGAAATCACTCCCTCAAAATTGGCCATTTGCAATTCATCTCAAAATCGTTCGTCCATCTCCGATTCTTCATTCGTCCACCAAGAGCAATCATTCGTGCAGGCGATGAAGAACGTTCATCCATCTTGTTGGTGCACTTTGAGGTAATTGGTTTTTTTTTTGGATTATTTCATTCTTTCATTCATCCTTATTTCGTAATTTTTATAGTAATTAGAGAATTAGGTTAATTTTTATATGCTGTCGAATTCTTTAATAATTTTCTTTTTTTTTTCAATTTTCATTAATTTTTAATACTTCCTCCGTTTCGAAATAAACGCAACAATTTCTATTTTAGGAAGTTTCAAAATAAATGCAACAATTTTAATCATTCCATTTTTGTAAGTCTTTTCTTCCTATCTCTCTCATCATCACATACCCTACTTTCTCTCTCTATCCCTTTTACTCTCACAAACAAAAAATGGACTAGGAGTCCGTGCCATCCAATTTGTTGCGTTTTTTTCGAAACGGAGGTAGTATGTTCTTTGTATTCCTGTGTATTGGTCAATAGTTTTGGTAAAAATTGTGTTGAATAGGTTGTTGTGGTGTTGTTGTGGGGGTGTGTTGGTGGTGGGAGAGGGGGGGTGTGTTGTGGGGGGCTGTTTAATGAGGGGCTTGATGTACATAGGGGTGGGGGCTGTTGGATGGTGATTGCTTTGTGTGGGTTTTTATGGGAGTTGTTGTGGGGGTTGTTGTGGGGCTGGTGGTTGGGTTATTATGGAGTGTTATGGGTGTGTGTTGGTGGCAGGGGCTGCGGGGGGGGGGGGGGGGAGCTGTGGGGTTGTTGGGGGGCTGTTAGTTGGGGGTTGCTGGGGGCTGTTAGTTGGAGGCTGCTGTGGGATAGGGGAGCTGTTAATTGGGGGCTGCTGTGGGCTAGGGGCTGTTAATTGGGGGTTGCTGGGGGCTGTTAGTTGGGGGGCTGCTATGGGCTGTTAGTTGGGGGGCTGCTGTGGGCTATGGGGGCTGTTAGTTGGGGGTTGATGGGGGTTGTTAGTTGGGGGCTGTTGTGGGCAGGTGTTGCACCTGCTTGGTGTTAACATGGGTCCAGTCAGGTTTTCAGTAGAGGTGCAATGGGTAATGTGAACTGCTAAGAAGAAAAATGTGAAATGTACTATTTTTTTAGTGTTTTTTGCTCAATGCATTTGTCATATTTGTTATTCTAAGAATAATATGGTTTTCAAAAATACTTGTAAACCCCCTATGCTTGTGTTTAGGGAAGTTAGTTTTAGAGTAGATTATAAAGTTGATGAAGCTTGTGCTCAACTGCTAAGATATGATCATTTTGTTTCGTCCGCTGCTTTCTGTTATGGTTTTCCTAGTGGTTGTTGTTAGTCTGCCGTTGTTGATCAGGAAGTTGTGGGGTGTTGTTGTGCTAGTTAGCTAGGTTGTTGCAAGTTACGTGTGCTTTTACTATTGGTGTGGTTTAGAGTTTTTTCTTTTCTTTTTTTTTGGTGTGGTTTGCTTAGATTGTGTATCCTATCCTTACTTTGTTTTTGGAAAGTTGGATGCACGTGATGGGCCACCCTTAAAAACCCTCCTAGTTTGTGTTCTTGAAATTTGTACGTTAATTTCAATATTTGATAATTAATATAGTTTCTTTTAATAACCTACAAATTTGTATCTCAAATCAATTTGGGTTAATTGTGTGTAAAATTAGGGGTACATAAGTCCGACAACATATAAATAAGGGGTGTTTCAGAATATATTTTCAACAAAATTATAGAAAATAAATGCTATATGATTTTATCTTTTTTGAGATACACAAAATTGAGAAACTAGGCATTTCCCTAAGACTAGCATTGCCAAGGGAATGAATCATATCAACTCATAGTATTATAGCTTATAGAATAATACTTCATAGTATCCAGACATATGTATACATTTTTTATCACTTTAACAATTCAATATATCCTGACTATACCAAACTGGATATGTTGCATTTTTATCAAACGTGTGTTTGGGATACATTACCTCTTTTAGAATTTACCTCTAGGAAATAATGGTTGAAGGAAATAAAGCTTGGTGGGAGTTTCCTAAATGGACTCATGAGTATGAAAAAGGAGCTGATGACTACATTGAGAAGGCTTTCTCCATCAAGTCTCAAGGAAACCAAATCCGTTGCCCTTGTATTGTTTGTCATTTTCGTTATTGGCAACATAGGAATGTTGTGAGAGACCATTTCATTTGCAATCGTTTTATTCCAAAAGATGATGATTTGTCACAACTAAGGGTCGAAAACCAAAGAGATTATGTTTTGAAAGTGGTGAGACATCAAACGTGAATGGTGGCATAGAAGATATGTTGGCTAACACTATGAGAGAGGGGCTAAATGAAGATGCAAAGAATTTTTTGCATTTAGTGGAGGAGGGTCAACAAGAACTATATCCGGGGTGCAAAAAATTTTCAAGGCTTTCTTTTAATATACGATTATTCACTTACAAGTGCGATTACAAATTAACGAATGTTGCATTCTTCGCTTTGTTAGAGATTCTTAGAGAAGTGTTACCCGAGGAAGCAAAATTGCCCAAGTCTTTCTATGAAGCAAATAAAGTAATTAAACTACTCAAGTTAGACTACCAAAAAATTGATGCATGCCCAAATGATTGCATGCTGTATTGGGAGCAATTTGGGGATGCAACAAGTTGTCATGTATGTGGGTCTCCAAGGTGGGAATCAAAGGATGAAGACAACGATGGAAAAAACCATAAGATTCCAAAAAAACATTTTGAGGTATTTTCCAGTTAAAAAAAAGGTTGCAAAGGTTGTACATGTGCTTAGAGACAGCAAAATACATGACTTGGCATGCTAATAAGAGAAATGATGGTGAGCTTTTACAACATCCAGTGGATGGCAAATCTTGGAAGGACTTTGACAAAGCGTATCCAATATTTGCAGAAAATCCTCGTAATGTGAGACTAGGGTTAACGGCTGATTTAACCTATTTTATTCCATTTAACCCATCTTAACCCATTGTCCATAGTTTTAAGACCCTGCATTTTAGCAACAACGTTATTAGTGATAACGTGGTAAACAGGCAGTTACCAATCGATTGATAAAACAAAAATATATCTGAAACTTGTGGAAGTAATACTTATTACTAATAATAATGGAATCCCAATTACAAAAGGTTAACTAAACCAGAAATCTAGTCCTAAAAACTAGAAATTAAACCTAATGCAAAAGCAAGAAATGAAAACAAGGGCCTAGACGCTCATCAACTCATCCCGCTACTAGTCTTTAACCTGCTTACCTGCAAAATAAAAAATTGGGGGTCCACCATCAATGGCGAGTAATTAGATTGTCCCACTTAGAAGTAGGACCACATTACATAAAATAACAGGTTAGAAGACACAGGAACCATACGTTACAACGACGATCGTACCAGCATGCAATACAAACATCAAAGTTACGCAGCGGAAACAACGTAATCATAATCAATCATCCACATATCATAACTCAATAAACACGACATCTCAAGATCAATTCACAATAACAAGACTCCGCTCGTTCTACAACCGATAACATGACCGACAAACAAACAGACTTGCCCCGCTCAGTTCATCACCGATGAACCGATAGACCGGCTCAGTTTATCACAGATAAACCGATAGACATGACCCGCTCGGTCTTCAACTGATAAACACGACCCGCTCGATCTTTAACCGATAGACACGACATGACTCTGACCAATCAAACAATCACACAAGACTTGCCCCACTCAGTTCATCACCGATGAACCGATAGACCCGCTCAGTTTATCACCGATAAACCGATAGACGCACGGTCTTCAAACGCTCGACACGACTCGACTCGACAAGACTCAAAAGACTCCAAGTAAAACATCAAACAAGATCACACACTCATCATCATCATCACGCATCAAGCCATCAAATCATCATACCATTATTCATCAACAAGTTCAACAATTCATACAACGCATATCATAAGAAAACGTCTTCACTAGAACTTAAGTAATCAAATACACAAACTTATAGCTTTTGATAGGAGAATACCCAAGTCGAAACATTTAACGTTCCACTCCTTATATTAAGTTTTAGGTAAGCTATAAAGGATTATCCCAAATAAACTCTACAAGTAATTTAAATAATTAAATTACACAAACCTTCCAATTCTGGTTTTACTGAATAAAATTATAGATCGACCAATTAATGAATTCGTTTATTCTGGAAATTATTACTGTCATCTAAACTAATTTCAAGGGTTAAACCACAAAAGTTTCGTACAAAAATAAGTTCTCTTACTATTTTTGAAGGAATTTAATAACCAGATTTCCAGATTTATCTAAAGTTGGTTCCTGAATTTTCTGACTTAGCAAAAGAACTCCAAAAACTATGAAAAATTAAAACAGATTACATTACCCTATTCTGGATACTCACCTAAATTTTCATTGCAATCGGACCTGTTTAGATGGGTTAATAAATTCGAAAACAATTTATGGACAAATTCAACCGTTTAACAGATTCAATCATGTTGAAGCCCAAAAGGACGAGTTTAGCCACGAAATAATTATAATATCAATTTTATCCAGTAAAGAAGTTATCAAAAATTTTTATCAAGAAACGACATGATTAGATCAAGTATTAAATTCATACACTTACAAATTATTCAAGAAACATAATAAAAATTCATGCTTTAACAATATAATCATGCAAGAATTTCAAGAAAAGATTATAGAACATAATATCATGAAAAGGCTAATCAAGAATCCTCAGATAACAATAAAGAAATCGAAAAACACCCTATACCATTCAGCTAATTCACGAAAACATGAACAAAAACGACAAACGATCTAATCCTATCATCCTATGCTATCTAATCATATTCCTAAGTAGAAGAGCTAGTTACCTTAATAGTAATCAAACAAGACTCACAAAAAACCACGCCCAATACACGGCCTAACTTGCCACCAAGCACGGCCAAGGCAATACTTGCACGAATCCTTGTTGCAATCTTTAGGAAGGTTAGAGCTTGAAAGGATTTTGAAGATTGGGTTGAATTGAAAGAGAAAGGAAGAGAGAATTTGCTTTGCTTTTCTTCATATAATAGATAATGAGTAAAGGGTGGGTTTTTAGGATATAAATATATAGGGTAAGGCTTACTAGATTTTAGGAGATGGGTTACTAAATAATAGGAGTTAGTTTAGGAAGGGAAATAAAGGGGAAATAATAGGAGGGGGCCGGCTATATGGGATTTAATGTGAGTTTGGTGTTCCTAAAATTTAGTAGGGTTATTAGGAGATAAAATTAGAGTTTTTTTAGGTTTTAAATAAAATAGATCTAATTAGGTATTTAATGTAAATAAATCAAATTAAATTAAAAAAAAGAAGAAAGGGCCGGCTAGGAGGGGTCAAACTTGGGTTTTGGGCTAGCTTCAATTAAACAAAATTAAGTCTTTGGGCCCAGATCGGATAGTTTGGGTTTAAAGGCTTAATGTTCCACGAAATTTTACGGCCCAAAAATACGGGTCGTTACAATAGTACTTGGCCAGTTGTTTAGGTAAACTATAATTTACCACCTTGGATGGCCATAAAGCCCGAGTTTCTAATGTTATCATTGCTTATTCCCGAACCTTTGTCTCCAGGCAATGACATTCATGTGTATATGCAGCCACTAATCAAGGATTTAAAAGATCTGTTGGAGTTTGGGCTTGAAACTGATACTCATCATCTATATCCGAACCTTAGAGTGTGAAAGATGCAACCCAATTCAGGCTCCATGGGTGAATATTTACCACCTTGGATGGCCACAAAGCCCGAGTTTCTAATGTTATCACCCATATTCAGGCTCCAAGGATTTAAAATATTGATGTTCTAATCAAGGTATTCTCACACCGCATATGAAACTGATGAAGAAAGATGGAAATGGTGCCCACCAACTATATCCGAACCTCAATTTGAAGATCTTTTAAATTATTAGGCTTGTTCACCTGTTAAGGTATATTCTTATATCTTTTCATTACTATCAAAGTAAGAAAAATAGGAATTATTCACCTTTAACGGTCCATGATTTGTTGTGATTTCAGTTCTAACTCAACTAAATTGGTGTTTGAATAATAATAATAGGAACAAAGTAAGAAAAATAAGAAAAATAGGGAATTAGCGCATGACCTTCACACAATGGGTCCAAGATCATATACAATGTTGCGTCATAAGTTGGTAAGTGTACTTAATCTCTCCGAGTTCTTTTAAATATATTAGAGTTATAATTGTGTACATGAATCCACTTAAATTAATACATAAATACATTTTTCTTGTAAATAGCAAGAAGAAGATCCGGAAAAACAAGAACCTTCTCAAGCAAAGGTCTATATTACATCTAGACGAAGAGATCCTAAAAAGAAATACAAGACTAACTCTTTGAAGATTAAAGGCAATATAGTAAGTTATGTTCTCAATATATTCTTTTTAGTTTTTCAATTGAATATCAATTAGTAATCTATGTTTTTTTTTTTGGAATGGGAAGGATAAAATGGAAACTTTGGCTTCTCAAGCACGTGATGATGGATATAGTTAGAAAGATCCTTACTATGAAGTGATTACAAAGGCTGACCATAGTAGGTGGGTTCCCTTGTTTGGTCATGGTGCTACCAAGACTAATTTGAAGAAGGGGAAAAACTCGGGTTACATATTGCCAAAGGAGTTTGTGAAAAGAATAGAAGAGGAGGCAATACAAAAACTCCAAGAAGCTAACCCTGTAGTGAATCTTGTGATTCCCGAGTCTAGATTTTCCGATTTCAAGCAATACTGCTAATACTAACCATCAAATTGGCAACTTAAATGGTGGGAATTCATTAGTTTCAACACACTCACCAAATCAGGTATGTTGCTATTCTTCTTTTAATGCTAGGTTTTGAATTGTTTTATTTTTTAAGATTAAACGAAATGAGCTAGTAAATATGATATTTAGAGTTTGTGTGCTTGAAAATAACCTTAGTCATTAAGTTTGAATTTTAAAGTTTGTAAGCTTGATAATAACCTACTATATTAATTTTTCACTTGAGTAATTTTTAATATATGTTAAATGTTTTGATATAGGTACAAAGTGGAGCTAACGCATCTCAAATGCCTGATGGAGAGGCATTCGAGCGTGCCATAAATGAAGAATGACTTAATATAGTTATTTTTTTGTAGGGTATGAACACATTAGCGACGCATGATTTTTGTTTATATTGTACTTATTATTATTAGATTTTATATTTTGTTGAATGGATTAGACAAACTCTATAATTCAGAGTATTATGTTGAGTTGGATATAAATTTCCTGTTGTATTTTGTTTTTTGTTAATTACTCTCTGTATGAAGTTAAACTTCATTAATTATGAATGGGCCTAATGAAATTGTCTTCATTGATTGTGCTTTATTATATGTTTAGTATTTTTTCTAGTTTGGTTGGCTTGGGTACAATGGTCTGGTTTGGTATTTTCTTTCTAGTGGTTGGTCTGGGTTGTAGCTGGTTGCAGGTGGCCTTGTTTGGTTGGTATTGGTGGGTGGCTGAGCTTGTGTAGTGTTGCTAGCCAGGTCAGGGGTGTGTCATGTTGTTATACTGGTGGTGTGCAGTGGTTTAGTGATGTTGTGTGCAGTTGTGGTGCTGCTGTGGTGGTTAGGGCCGGGCAAAACCGGATATCCGGTTTTTCGGATCATTTTTTCCTGATCCGGTCCGGTTAATTCGGATATCCGAAAATCCTGATATCCGAAAAAATCGGATTCGGAAATCGGATATCCGGATCCGGCTTTAAATTGAAAAAAAAATTAAACTTGACAATAAAAAAAGTAAAATAGAAAAACAAATTACATAATAAATAATCATAGCATCAAAACATAAAAAAATACATAAAAAAGAAAAATCTAAACTTCTTTAAAAAAAAAAAAAAAAACTAAACTAAAAGCCTAAAACCGAAAAAAAAAAATAGAAAATCTAAAATTAAAAAAAAAAAACAAAATTTCAAAGAAAACAAGAATATAAATCAAAGCAAATTATATGATAAGAACATAAACTAAATTATCAAAGAGTGGAAAGCCAATTTTTCTTTTTAAAAAAAAAAAAAAAACAAACAGGATACCGAATAATCCGGTTTTTAAAAAATGTGATCCGTATCCGGCCCGGTTTTCATTTTTTAAAACCGGATATCCGGTCCGGTTTTAAAAAACCGGATCGAATATCCGATTTTACGGATAAAAAAAAGCGGATAGCGGATCAAAAACCGGATACGGATTTTTTTGCCCGGCCCTAGTGGTGGTGGTGCAGTGATGGTGGTGTTGTGTTGGTGTGTTGTGTGTTGCTGCTGTGTTGTGCAGCTGCTGTGTGTGTACTGTTGTGTTGGTGTGTTGTGTGTTGCTGCTCTGTGTATGTGCTGATGTGTGTGTGGTGCTGGTGTGTGTGTGTGTGTGTGTGATGCTGTTGTGTGTGTGTGTGTGTGCTGCTGTTGTGTGTGTGTGCTGATGTGTGTGTGTTGCTGCTGATGTGTGCTGCTGGCGTGGTGCTGCTGTGCTACTGTGGTACATGGTACAGTGGTGGTGCTGTGGTGAAGCAGTGGTGGTGCAGTAATGGTGGCTGGTGGTGGTTGGTTGTGGTGTATATGGTGATCATGTATAAATAATAATGTATGCTTTAATTTGGTCACTAATAATAACAATTATTATAATAATAATAATAATTATTATTATTATAAATAATAATAACAATTAGGGAAATTCTACCTGGTACCGCTGTGCTTTTGCCTTTTCTATATAGTATCCAATTTTAATTTTTTTGTCTACATGGTACCACTGTAATTCGTGTTTGGTCTCTGCCGTGACACTTCCGTTAGATTTAACGGTTTAAGCTTTTTTCTGGCTTGATTTATACGTATTTTTATACGACTACATATTCTTTTACGTATTTTAGTGTTGATATATGTATTTTTATGCATATTTAATATGAATACGTATTTTTATACACATTTTATATAAACTACGTATAAATATGTTTTTTTAATGACACGTAAATCGAGGCTATTTAAGAACACATTTCGAGGCTAATCGGGTCACTTTTTTGCAAATTCCAACCTCGAAACGGATCTGTTAAGGGTGGGGTTAAAATGACCCGTAAAACCTTAAACGGGCTATTTTTTTCTGACACATAGAACGATGCGCGCATATCGAGCCTATCAAGGAATGCAGTTCGGGGCTAATTTGATCATTTTTTGCAAATCTCGACCTCGAAACGGACCTCTAAAGGGTAGGGTTAAAATGACCCGTAAAACAATGTCCTTACCACATTGCTGTTCTCCTTTGTTTGACATGGATCATACATTAATTAGTAATATTTGTTAAAAAACCTGTACAGATAATTAAGACATGGAGGGGATAAAGTGAGAGCAAGTTGTTTTCTTGATTACCCTCACCAAGTACACTAGGATATGGTTAATGGCCATATCATGGGGTAAAAGATCAGCATCCCTAATACATGCACCAAATCCAACTTATCTAGGGGTATCACAAGACATCAAACAATAACTATAGTTCATTATAAATTAGTAACAATAGCATTAAAATAACATAAACCTTCATCATTAAATCAAAACTTAATTAGAATCTCCATTGTTGGGCTATGAGTTCGTCTCTTCTTCCTCAAATGGGGCCTGCAAGCGCGCAAGGTTAAAATGGAATTTGCATAGTATTTGAAAGTATGTCGTGCTTACATCTCCCACTAATTATCTAAGTAATAAGCCACTAATTAAATCAAGTGTTATGATCTTACTCATGTCATTACTTAAAAACTTAGCTAGGTTGTGAATATATAATTTAATATAATATGAGTTCAGTAAAATAATAGTATAAGAATGTGAGTTCAGAAAGTCCAAAAACAAAAACCCACGAGTTACAACTTCAGTTTAACAATATTAATTCCATTAAAAAAGACAAAGTATAATTTGGCAGAAATAAAAAGGAACAACAAAAAAATATAATTTATAGTAAATAATTCCTTTAAACAAAAAAGAACAAAACTAATAGCTACTAATAGAGAGAAGCCAAACATTTCAACAAAACATGAGTATAATTTTAGCATATAAAAAAATATAAACACATGTAATTTCAACATATCATATAATTTCAGTCTTTTAACATGTAAGCACATAATTTCAACATATAAACACATATAATTTCAACATATAAACATATAATTCCTCCGTTTCAAAATAAATGCAACAATTTCTATTTCAGAATAAATGCAACAGTTTCATTTCAAAATAAATGCAACAGTTTCCATTTCAGGAAGTTTAAAAATAAATGCAACAATTTAAATATTTCCATTTTTGTAAATCTTTTCTTTCTATCTCTCACATCCACCTTCTCTCTCTATCCCTTTTACTCTCATAACAAAAAATTGTCTAGGAGTCCGTGCCTCTTGAATTGTTGCGTTTTTTTTTAAACATTTTTTTTTTTTTTTTAAACGAAGGAAGTATAATTTCATCATATAATTTCAAAATAAAAACACATAGTTTCAACACATGAAGTTATATAATTTCAGCATATAAACCCATAATTTAGCATATAATTTCAAAATATAAACACATAACTTCAACATATAAAGTTATTTAATTTCAGCATATCATACAAATATAAACACATGTATAACAGAGTTATAAGAAAATCAACAAACAAGAGACCAGAACTGAATTTTGCAAATGAATAACACAACCCATCAAGCTGAATTTCGCAAATCAAAACTGGATAACAGAAATATATACCAGGGAGGCAGGGAATCGCAACTCAAAACTGGATTTCGCAAATTAGGGCTTGATTTCGTTGGGTTTTCAATTGAATTTCGAAAATTAGAACTCGCTGGTGCGTGGGTGGAAGCGTCATCGAGTTGAGCAGGGAGGTTGGGGCTGAAGCGTCGCCGAGCAGGGGATGGACTGTTGCTTCTCCGTCGAGTAGGGTGGATGTGCTGGACTGGTGCGTCGCCGTCGAGCAGGGTGGAGGTGTTGGCCTGGTGCGTCGCTGTCGAGCAGTGTGTAGGTGCTGACCTGGTGGATCGTTGTCGAGTAGGGTTGAGGTGCTGGCCTGGTGGGTCGCCGTCGAGCAGGGCGAAGGTGTTGGCCTGGTGCAGCCGTCAAGCAGGGAGAATTGTAGTTGAGCGTATGTGTCTTTTTTTTAAAAGGTTTAGCATATGAGTGTTATGTGAGGAGAAAGCTAAGGGTTTGAGAGTTGTTTTGTATGTTTTGAGATTTTTTTAGTATGTTAGTCTCTTTGTTTTTTTTTTTTTTTTTACCTTAATGGATTTAGCAACAACCTTTTGTTAGGGGTGTCAGTTCAATTAATCAGTTCAGTTATGGTTGGACCCAAACGATTCAGTTGACTTCAGTTCAGTTGACTTCAGTTGATCTTCCCAAAATAACCAATTTAGTTTTAGTTTATCAGTTTCAGTTCCAACCCATTGCAGTTATTTTTATTTACAGTTCAAATCAGTTACGTTACGATTGGTCTTCGGTTTTACCCATACGATTTCAGTTGTTGTCAGTTCATTGTGAACGATTGATATAACAGTTCCGATTGTATTCAGTTTACGTTATGGTTGATCTTTGGTTTTGCCATGTCAGTTGTTATCAGTTCATTGTGAACGGTTGATATAACAATTCCCATTGTATTTAGTCTACATTATGGTTGTTCTTCGGTTTTACCCATGTTATTTCAACTGTTGTTAGTTCATTGTGAACGGTTGATATATCGGTTCTAGATGTATTGAATTTATGATATGGAAAAATACGTTTATATCCATACGATTTTGGTTATTATCAGTCTATTGTAAATTATTATATTCAGTTACATTATGGTTATTTTCAGTTTTGCAAGGAGATCTGTAACGGTTTTGTTTGAGTTAGTTATTGAGTATTAATGGGTTTTACCCGAGTTTTCTCATGTTTGTTTCTCCAAATAATATGAGCCGGTCGTATTCGTTTTAGCCGTTGAATTGTTTTGCGTCACAATGGGTTAGTTAAGTTGAGGTGCACGTCATAACTCTTTTGAAATTGGTATGGTTGAAAACATCAATTAATTTTAAATTATTAATATACTAAATTAAATTGATTTGAATAATCAATATATGAAAAGAACAATTTTATTCAATAATATATTATAAATAATCGTTTCGTGAAAATAACAATTTGATTAAATATAGTTTAATTTGATACAAATAGATTTTGCCTAATTTCAGTTTAGTGTAGAGTGATGTTTAGTTAACCAACGGTTTAAAACAATTTTTTTTTTTTGCTCAGTTTGGTTCAATTAAGCAACAACTTAAAACTATTTATAATTCATTTTGGTTTAATTGATCAATAGTTAATTCCAGTTTTGTTAACTAACAACATCAAACATTTTATAAATTATTTCGGTTCAGTTGATCAACAGTTCAATTAACTAACAAAACCATATAGGTTACAGTTAATCTCAGTTCAATTATGATTCGGTTATGGTCAGTTAAAAATAGTTTTATGTAGTCAACCTTTTCAGTTCAGTTGATTTCAGTTCATGATTCAGTTCAGTTTCAGTTCAGTTGAGTGCAGTTCATTTTGTTTCAGTTGGACTTTCAGTTATCAGTCATTTGGTTATTGGTTCATTTCAGTTCAATCCATTCAGTTCAGTTCACGTTAGGTTAACAGTTAAACCAACAGTTCCTAACCAAACTGACAGCTATACCTTTTGTTGCTTTAAGTTTTGAGAATATTTTGCAACGACATTAGTTGTTGCAAAAACTGATAATATTTTATTGCAACAACTATCTTTGTTGCATTACATAGTACCTGATTTATTGCAACGACTTTTATTGTTGCAAAACATAGGACAATTTTTGAACTTTTCCCGCGCACTATTTTAGAAGGGAGGAAATTAAAATTTAGTATATTACAACAGGTATTGCAACGACTATTTATTGTCGTTGCTAAAACATTGTATGGCAACGACAAAAATTAGGTCGTTGCAATAAATGGTTTTTCTTGTAGTGATATTGGTGTTGGTTGAACTATTTTGTTTGAAGTAATTAGACTTTGTTTTGGGATAATAGTTGATAGTGATGACTCGATTTCTTGTGGGTATTAGTTTTATTTTTATTAGAAAAATCAGTTCGTTACACTGAGACCCATCACAAGAGCAGGAAGACTTAGATTACTCGCTTGGGTCCCAGCATGTCCGGGGTGTGGATTCATTAGCATGCAGGTAAAGTGAATTGATTTTCCTTTGATTTTCACTTATACATTGTTTTGCATTTGGTTTTGATTTATGAATTTTCTACATTTTTGTAGTTGGCTACGTGTTTATTTTACCAATGCTCGTAGTGCGACTAGGTTGCCTTATTACTGGGATGCCTTGGACCACTAGCGAGATGATCAGGTTTGTTTTCTTACACAATATTTTGTTGATCTCTAAAACAATTCAAACTATTATTAACCTAACAACTTAATTTGATATATATATGATATGGCAGACATACATTGAAGCTGTTATTGAGCTACTTCCGAAAATTTATAGGTCTGACCGGCATGTGTGGAGGAGTAGAGTGCCCCTTATCTACGTTGAAGCTGTGGAGTTTCATTATCCAGATCGAGTCATGAGGCAGTTTGGATTTGTCCAGCCGATCCATATAGCAGTTGAGACTAATGATCGTCTACATAAAAAAGACTAGAGTGTAATACCCCGTAATTTTGGATAAGTATTTTATTAAAATAATAATAATAATAATAATAATAATAATAATAAAATTATATTCGTATAATACTAAAATATATATACGGAGTATTTTTTTTTTTTAGACATAAAGTTTCAAACTAAAATATTATTTTAAACTATAAAAACTAAAATTTCATATACATACACGTGATTTTTGGATATCTTAAGTAAGCCTTATTTCATAAATTTCAATGATCTTATGATTAAGCTAATTTTATTGAAAAAGTATTTTAAGTCCAAATGTTACCTTCTAATTTCTAAAAACCCAAACTAAAACCCAGAAGACCAATTAGATAGACAAAAAGGAAAAAAAAAAATTTCTCCAACCCCATTTTCACTCACGGCAAGGAGAAAAAAAAATAATAATTAAATCTTTTTCACTCCTTAATTATATTCCATGATCACTCTAATATCTCCAACCTCCCTTAATAATATTCTCCTTAGCTTCCAAACAAAAATCATTCCAAAATATGACTATTATAAAATATTTTGATCACCCTAATATTTTCATAATCTTCAAAACCTACCATATTACACTAATCCTAAACACTATAAATACCTCTCCGACTCTTCCATCTCACTAACAAATTGCACCAAAACCAAAATCACCTCCCCTCCTACCCATTCTCATGGCACCCTTACAAAACAAATTTATTATTCTCTCCACCACCACCTACACCTCCAATCTTCCTCCTCTTTGGTTTTTTTTCTTTCATTCATGTCTTGTCTCTTATTCTTATAATTATTTTCTTTTATAAATTAAGATTAATTATTAAGTTTTTAAATTAATTAAGTATAAAAAAAATCATAATATTTTGTTAGTAGAAGTTCAATCATAAAAGGACTAATTAATATTTTATTTGTTAATAATAAATCTATGATTTTATGAAAACATATTCATAAAATGTTTTAACTAAATAAAAACATGAGTTTTAAAAGTTCCATAAAGAATCATGCACATATTAGAGTTTTATTTTATGTTATTTCAAGTACTTGAATAACCTTATATTAATTAAGGTTATATTATTTGTGTAGGACGTTTTCGGTAGAAGTTCGTATTTTCTCGGTTCAAGTTTTATTTTATCCAATCCGATAGGGAGAAAGTACGTTAAGTGGCTAGATACTTTATTAAAGTGTTTACATGATTTTTACGTGTTTATATGATACATGATATAATTTATGTTCAATTAATTTTGTATTATGTTAATTTAAAGTTTGATGACAAAATTATTTCATATTTTAGTAGCCTTATACTTTTGTCATGAAATTTCTAGATTTTGGAAATATTAATTATGATTTGAATCATCTTATTATATTTTGGAAAATAATATCATAGAAAATAGGAAAATTTTATACGAATAATCCCAACTATTGGAGGTCTTCCAATATTAATCTCAACTATTAGTTATTACAGTATAATCCAAACTTTGGGAGTTATTTTATGATATTAGTCCATTGACTTAGTTAACCTATTGTAATTGGTCACCAATTCAAAAATTAATCGTTATCTTCCCTCTTCCCCTATTTATTTTACTTTTACGAAGGAAATCGGAGCCGGTCAAAAGTTAATATGGACTAATATCATAAAACTACCCTTATAGTTTGGATTATAGTGTAATAACCTATAGTTGGGATTAATATTGGAAGACCTCCAATAATTGGGATTATTCATATAAATTTTTCCTAGAAAATATTCTATGAAAAGATTTGGAATAACTAAATATTTTAGTAATATTATCATATCATTTTGAAAGATTAAGGAATAAGGAATTTTGGAAGGTTACAATTATATGAGTATATTTTCTTTATACTCAACTCTTATTATATTAAAAATTTATTTGTGACCCCACAAGCTTTACAAGCTTATTTATTGTTATGTAATCCCGCTATGTTGATTTGGTTGATAAGACTATGGACTTTGTATGACCTAGGCTTTCCTCAAGGATAGCCTTTATACAGAAAGATACTAACTTGGAGGGTGTGCACTCTTAGAGAGGAATTGGGGTATAGGAAAATTTTATTTTCAATATTTGAATATTTACATTCAATATTCATGGTTTGAAATATTTTTGGAAAAGGACCATTTTAGATAAATAATTATTGTCATGTAATATGACTTGAGTCTTCGAAAGTATGTTTGCATAATAAATTTATTTTTACTTATCTCGCACTTTTATGTACTTAGCATATTTTGCTAACTCGTACTTCCTTTTTGTTTTTGGCTTGGCCCTACTTATCATTTATTGATAAGTAGATAGGTGATTATGATTGGAGTGGACTACATGTTGCATCGGGGGACAAGGGCGTCATTCACCTAGTTTAGGATTTTATTTAATTTCAAGTTATATTATATTTTGGAGAAAACCATTTAGTTGTTTTTAATAATAAAGTCTTTTAGGTTCCGCTGCAAAAGTTTAATAGTATTTTAGTATAGCCTTACGTTATCACGTGGCGGTAAGACGCCCAAGTCTATCTCTACGGTATTTTATATGTATTATTATAGTCTTTCCGTAGAGGGAGATTTGGGGGTGTTACAGGAGAGCTCAGAGTAATTGCCCACAAGTGCATTCACATCGCATTGAGGAGTGGAGCCGGCGAGAGGAATTCATTGTGCAGGGTACACCATTGGGTGGTGCATCCCTACTCATGGACGACTACATGATATGGTATCGTCGTATTACGAGGCTCCTCATCAGTGGTACTTCCGGACGAAGGGCAGTGAGTCACTACTAACCAGCTCATACAGGCTTATTATTGGTATGAAAGATTTTCAATTAGTAGATTTACATTATTAGGTATATTGTTTATATTATACTTGTGACGACCCGACTCGCTTAAATCGGCGCGGAAGAAACCGACGAGTCGAATAGTCATAACTACAACTCAAAATACTTAAGAATTAAAACTAATACCTCAAAATATTATTATTGAACTTCAAAAGTACAAATTCCCACAAGTTTGTACATAACTAAACCAAAATGTTATTATTAATACTACTAACAATATGAACTCCAAACACGGTCAGAGTTAGAAATTACAAACTATAAACAAAGCCCAAAACTATAAACGAAATACAAACTAAACAAATTAAAAGAACATCGGCACTCGCCCAACCCCAAGCTAAGCAACACCGACATCATCAGAATTACCTGAAAAGTAAACAACAGTCCACCGTCAGTGGCGAGTAACATAACTGTCCCACCCTAACGGGGATACACAAGATCATAGAATAAATCAAACAAATCAACAGTTAACAATCAAAATATACCAACACGACTAACTTGACCAACAACCATTATTCCATTATCTTTGGTGCAATCATTCACGTATTAGACTGGACTATGCTCGTACGAACGCATCTTACGCATTCGAACTTTCTACTATGCCAGGATTGAGAATCTTACTCCCAACCCCATGAAACCAATCTTACTGGAAATTCATGTCCTGTGAAACCAATCTTACTGGAAATCCACATCTAAAGACAACATAGTAAGACTCCAACTATCCCAATACCGCGGATGGAATAGGGGCAACGTCTTAACCCAAAACATAGAATCTTACTCTATGAAATAGGCGTCTAATAGTGAAATCAAGCTAATCTTTAATCTTTAAATCTTAATCATCTTAAATCCGAAGTTTACATTCTTAGTTACCTCTTAAGTTGCATCTTACGCCTTGACTTAAGAAAATAACATGTAAACCAAACATTCCATATCATAACTAAATTAATTTCAAGAATTGCCTTTGCGCCTTGATTCTCGAAAATAATCAGTTAAAACACGAAGTTATTCTCAAGATTGCCTTTACGCCTTTATCTTGAGTCTAACCAACCATATTCTACTTTCTTTAAACCATTCTTAATCAATCTTGAACATTATCTTTAACTTTCTTTAACTCATCATTTATTTTCTTTAACTTTCAAGACTCAACCAAGAACTCATCAAGAACCCATCAAAACTCATAAAGAACTAATCAAGAACCCATAAAGAACTCATCAAGATTCAAGATCTTCAATCAAGATTCAAGATCTTCAATCAAGAATTAAACCCATAATAATCATCATCTATACACGCATAAAAAAACACTTTAATCAACAATTTTCATCAACTTCCAAACATCCAATTTTTACCAAAATTGAACACGATTTTCATAGAACTTTAAAATAACTTTAAATCATGAAATCATCATTTTAAAACATTGAAATAATCATAAAATCACTTCCCAACCAGAATGTAAATCCTACATAAAATCATGCTTAATCTTCAAGAAAACCCATTCTAAACATTTAATTTATACTATGATTCATAGTATACCAATTAGATTGAGAAAGTATGTTACCTTAACCAAGATTAAACACGAAAGATACCAAAAACTTGCTGCCCGAAAGACAACCACGCACGACCCAGACAGCACGGCCAACCACGGCTGCATCACCTTCCTATGCACGGCTGCTGCACAACAAACGACCAGCCATGAACCAGCCACGATCCAGCCTTGAACCAGCCACGAGCCATTCCCCACTTGACCCACACGAACACGTCCCGAAACCAACCCGAACACACAATCTTGATTGGAATAATTGGGTTTTAGATTATGTTTTAATACTTAAAGATCAATAGAAGTTGAATCTTTAAGTTTGGGATTAGAAAGATGGATGAACAATTTGATGGTGATAGTAGCCAAAAATGGCGTGTAACTAGAGCAAGGATGGAGAGAAAGTTTGCCTTTTAAAAGTGATGGCAAGGGATGATCAAATGACAAATGGATCCTCATGCCTTACTACTACTTCTATTTATAGAAGTTAGTTAGGTGTGAATGCATGGCAAGTGGCAAATCAAGCCACTAAAGAGAGAGAGAGAGAGAGAGAACCGGCTATGGGCTTGCTCAAATGGGCTCAATGTTCACTTGGGCCATTTGCACTAATTCATGACTAATCATGATTATTTTCGCACTTGGCCCAAAACTAATTAATTAATTAGAAAATTAAATAATAAAATTCTAATTAATTCAAATAAAATAAAATAAAATTAAGAAATAATAAACCATTAAATAAAATGGTTACACTCAAGCATTAAAAATAGTCTAAAATAAATTTAGACCATGCACCGCAACAAAAATAACGACAAGCTAACAACATGAAAATAGCCCAAAATCTGGGGCGTTACAATACTAACATTTTATATCAATTAAAATTAACATTATAGGGTCGTGCTATGGTTGATGTCTATGATAAGGTGATACGAATTATATCAACTGCATTAGATTTGCCTCAGGACAGGGGCTATCCTCTAGCCATGGATACTCTGTCCAGTATCGGTTCCATAATTCGTAATACTTTGTCATGTGTAGGTGGTCGGCTCCTAGGGTGTCGTGGCCCTAGTCGCCTAACAAATATAAAATTTATTAAGACCTAACGAACTAACATGTAGTATTAGAGGGGTTAGGATCGATCCACAAGGAACTAATACGGATTTAGTTGAAATCAAAATGATCCAAGGATCTAGTTTTATGTTGAAAGAAAAGTGAAATCGAATTGAAATCTAAAACGAATTGAATATCAAATGACTAAAACTCCAAGGATTAGACTCCCTAATGTTACTTTAATCGGAGGAAGTACAATCATTGAATAAACTCATGTTCGATTATCTCAATTGCAAAGTGAATATTCAAAAAGCACTAATGAACTCAATGCCAAACCCTCTCTCGATTAGGCAATAGGAAATTCTAGGAAATACTAAATTAACCTCTCTCTATTAGCCAAATTAACAAAACCTAAAATCGAGTTCGTCAAATACTTTTATCAATTCACAATCCTAACTACTATTTGTAGCAATTAAGAAATTCTCATAGAAATCTTGAAAGCAATTATCAAAACCATCAACAATCACCAAACTTAACATGAACTCTTCACCAAGATATCATGCAAGGTTCAAGAAATCTAGAGAAAATACTTTCAAGATTATTCAAACACTAACGTAACCAATCCAATGACTAGCCTCCAAAATCAATAATATCAAGTCATCCAATCCCTAGAAAAAGAATTACTCACTCATGGAAGCCATTAAAGCAAAACTCATGAACTTCAATTAATTCTATTCTAAGAAGCAAAGCAAATTCAATCAAATCTAAAGTAACAACAAGAATTAAGAGATTACAATCTAAACATCAATGAAAACAAAACAAAACCTGGATTGGAAATCAAATCAAGCCAAAGAAATCTTGAGATTCAATGGAGAACAAAGAATTTAAGAACAAATGCTAATCTCACTTTTTGATTATTGAAATTCTAAGAATACTTGTGGGTTTTTTCACTTTTTGAGAGTTTAGACTACAATACTATGAGAGAGTAATTTTGAATATTAGTTTCTAAAATCAAAGCTTCAGCCTCTAAACTAATCCCTAAAAGCTAAGTAAGACACGGCCAAAACAGGGATTTTCGTGCCTCAGGTCGTGCACGACCGTGCAGTTGAACCTTGCACGGTCGTGGCGAAGCAAAGGGACAATTGCACGACCATGCAGTGTTTGCCTGCATGATCGTGCACTCCAAAATGGTCTCTCTGATCTCTGCACGAGTGATCTGCAAGATCGTGCAACTGAACCTTGCACGGTCGTGGTCTTGGGAAGGAGGGGCTACACGATCGTGCATATTTTGCCTGCACGGTCATGTGCCCATTTTTGGCCTCTCTGGACTCTGCACGACTGTGCACGGTCAGCCCGCACGGTCGTGTGGCTTCATTCTTGGCCCCCCTTGCTTCCTAAGTGCTTCCAAACGTCTCGGTGCTATCTACGGCTCCTCGAGATCGGTTCGGGACCCCTCATGACCTGTACAAAACCCGAAATTACCTGCACAAAACACGAGACAACTCAAACAAACATGTTTTGGCCAAATTATTAAGAAAAAGAACAAAACTAACACTAAAACACACAAAACCTAAGAAAATACGAAACTAAGCAAAAACACCCTAAAATACGTAAAATAAAGACGAAAACGCTCAAAATACAAGCTAAAAGAAGCTAGGAAATAGGTCCTAAATGGACCGATCAGTAGGTCAGTCTCACCTTCTTCAAGGGCTATCCACAGAGACGCCTCGAGCTAGGACTTCTAGTTCTACTCCACATATGGGGATAGGTGCGTCGTCATCCAACACTTGTACTCCTCATCCATCGCCACAGATCATTGGTCATGGAGGTTTGGATACCATTCCAGAGGACGATGAGGCGAGCCCTAGTAGTAGTGATTTGGCACTACATAGGAAGGGGCAACATATGGAGTTAGATAATTTAATTTACGTTAACATTTTCTATATTATTTATAAGTAAACCTCGGTTTTTGTTCTAATTTATTATGTTAATGTTGTAATTAGTTTTATTATTATGTAGTTATGTGTTTGTGGTATTGGTGGATGATTTTGGCATAGAGTTGGAGGATGATTTTGGTATGGAGTTGGAGAATGATTTTGGTATGAGGTTAGAATATGATTTTGGCTTTTGGTGAATGATTTAGGTTGTGGAGTTGTAGGATAAATACTTGTAAATTGTTATGTTTATTGCAGGTTTTTCCCAATTATGGATGTAACAAAAAAAAATTAAAAAAAACCCTACACATAAACCACTATTGTTAGTAGCGTTTATAACTGAAAAACCGGTACTACCAGTGGCCGTTTTTATCTAGAAAACCGCTACTGCCAGTGGCGGTGTTTGTGGAATCCACTACTGGCAATAGCGGTTTAGCACCAGGAAGTTAAAAAAAATGTTTTTTTTTCTCGGCTGGCGTGGACGGTGTAGCGGTCATTTTTACCCAACCGCCTACGTCTCACGAGGTTTTTTGAATGCTCGTTAACGCCGTACGTGAATACGAACTAGTAGGAGTCGCCACCGTGCGTTTTATACGGTCCACGGACACCGAAGAAGTACCGAAAGCCAGGAGCAATCAGCCCCATATGGTCGTGCACCAGAGTATGGGTTCGGGGACAGGTTACGGGGCCTGTAAGCAGTCTCTACTAGGCCTCTTTTTGTGGTCAAATTATTATTAATCCCGAATACAAAAATATCTCAGTTTTACCCTAAACAACATATATTACTAGGTGGGTTTGAATATATTACAAGTCATGACTAATTAATGTGACCACTTTGCATTAAGTCAGTATTAAAAGTCCTAAAAAATAAATCATGAATAAGCACAAAGAAGAAATATAAAATAAATAAAAATAAATAAATAAATATATGCAGATTAAAAAAAACACAATTAAAATAATGATATTGACAAAATTGTTCTTGTGCGATTTAATACTTTAATCAATTGACCACCGTATTCAGATTAATAACTTTAATCGTCATCTTCATTACTTAATAAAAATCGAATTTTAATATATGACTCTCATGAACGAAGACATTCAATCAATCCAGAATTTTATTAATCACTGCGATTATTTTGTGATATACGATTTAAAAATCATTTTCTCAAGGATCAAATTATTCACAATAATATTGTTAGAATAGAGACTGTAGCGATCATTTCATGACACAAAATTTGATAAATCGAATTCATGTGATTTAGATCGCATATAAAAGAAACAAATTCTGAAATTATTGTCATTAAACCACTATTATTCGAATTGTGAAATGAGATCTAAAAAGTTATATGAGAGTCGGTATTAATATATGATTATGCAAAATGCGTCGATGAATTGATAATCATTACGCATATATATTGAAAAATAAAAACATTAAAGTTCATTAGATTGATGACGATTAAAGAAATCATGGCAACATTGTTATAGGATTGATTAAAGCATTAATTCGCACATATATATATGATCTGGATTAACCATTATCATAAATCATCATTTTAATTGATTTATTAATATAAAAATAAAGTTAGAATGAATGGATTTGAAGTAGAGACTTCAGAAATTGTACCTGATAATGCCTTGATCGAACAACCAAGGAGAGATCAACGATGAATATGAATGCTTGTTTAAAGTTGACTGAGTTGGTGATTTGTGATGTGTTTAGTGATGTTTTGCGAGTGATTTGATGTGGCATAAGTATTTAGGATGGAAGTATGCAATGCAGAAGGAGGCTAGGAGGAGCAAAGAACTACCCGGGGAGAGCAATGACCTGCGCCTAGACGCAGGTCCTGTAACATGACATGCGTCTAGACGCAGGTCAGTATATTGTGACCTGCGTCTAGGCGCAGTTCTTGTAATATAGACCTGCGTCTAGGCGCAGGTCAGGCCTTGATCCGGGTCAATTTTTTGCTTGATTTTGCGCGTGATCTCCGAGATTTGATCCGATTTTTATTTGATTACGGAAATATTCTGTAATATTTTGATATTCCGGAATATTGTGGAATGTCCCGGGATGTTCCGGGATGTCCCGGAATGTTCTAGAATGTGCCGAAATGTGCCGGAATACCCAGAACGTTCCGGAATGTTCTAGATTCCTCCAGAAGCTCCAAAAAATTACAGAAAAATTATTAAAAATTATGAAAAAATATGAAAAGTATAAAAAATACTAATATGCTTTGCGGAACAATTTTTAACATTCGGAAATGACGAAAATGCCCCTAAGCATGCAAAAATCCTAAAATATCCATAAAAAGCTCTAAAAATATGATAAAAAATATAGAAAAATATGAATAAATTATAAATTTATTTTTTTGATTTTTAAAAATATTTTATGATGCAAAATAACACATTTTTTTTATGAATATAAAACATTGAAAAATGCATGCAAAAATATAAAAAAATCTAAAAATGAAGAAAAATTACGAATAAATCCCATAATCATCGCAAAACCTAACATTTGCTTCCAAGGCACTTTAAACACGATTTAGGCAACTGGTTCAGGTACATTGTGCATTTTCATTGTCAATTTCCCTTAGTTATATCTTATGGAAATATGGTACGTTCATCATTAGTCTCTACATTGGGGAGACACATTTAGGTGTCTACAGAAGCCCCCACTTTGACTGAGTCTGGAGAGTAAGTATAAACTCGTAAGATGAAAGTCAAAGCATTCCTGTCGGGACGGAGGATAACTCAAGACGTTCTGCGACCTTGAGTCACCCTCTTTAACGCTGGTACCTGCAAAACAAATGTTAGTTTTACCTGTAACCGTGCCCCATGCGATTTAATCCCTTAAAAGCGTCTGGATCCTCGGGATGATGGCATATGAAGTGTCTGGTTCCTCCGGATGCGCTTGGATCCTTTGGAACTACTCCCTTGGGTAAGCATAAACCCTTGGGACAATGACAGGAAGTCGCATAGGCGGGAGCAATCAAGAATAAGCATAAACTCTTGAAAAGGTGAGCGCGAGTAAGCATAAAATCGCGAAAAAATATGTTTAGGGTGGACATACACCCGTTGTGGGTCAAGAGTAAGCATAAACTCTTTCAAGAAAATGTGACGAGTTAAGAGTAAGCATAAACTCTATGCTCAAAAGGTATGATGTGTCTTTGGGTTAACATAAACCCGTGAGAATGATAATGTGCTAAGCATAGGCATAAACTCTTAGAGAAAGAACCAAGAGTTAGTATAAACTCTTGAGAGAAGGTATGAGGATAAGCATAAACCTTAAGAAAAGTGATGTGTTAAGAGTAAGTATAAACTCTTAGAGGAAGAATCAAGAGTAGTATAAACCCTTGAGAGATGGGGTCAGCATGCATAAACCCGTAAGCAAAGATGATGTGCTAAGAGTAAACATAAACTCTTAGAGGAAGAATCAAGAGTAATCATAAACTCTTGAGGGGTGAGGGTGTAACGCCCCGACTTCTAATATATTTTATTTGCTTAATTAATCTATAATTAGCAGCGGAATCCTAATTAGTTGGTGCGTCACATGCCGTGTTTCTTAGTTAGAAACACAAGGCGCATAAAATAACATAACTTAATAATATTATATTAAGAAAATATAGGTCTTATAACAAGAGCTAAAATATTCGGTTACAAACCAACATAATTAAATAGTTCAAGCTAGATTTTAATACAATAATTAAACTAGTGGAGTTCACTTATTTATTTGTTCTCCTCACACTAATTTGCCCCATCGTCCTCTTCGGTACCTAAAACCAAAAAGCAATATCATGAGCCGAGGCCCAGTAACATATTACCCTGACAATGTAAATTCATTTCAATTCATTTTATTTGCAAACAGAGAGGAGATTTTAGGATAATATAAAAGCTCTTTTATAAAAACATTTCATAAACGTTTTATAACATAATAATTAAGACTAATTAAAAGAACATAAATATAAGCATTACTATAATCATTTCTCATTATCTTTTCCATTTATTCAATTTTCTTTTTCGGTAACTGGCGAGTATAAACAGGAATACAGGACGTAGGACAAAGCCTACCAGGCGTACCATAACATAATACAGGAAACAGGTATTACCCACAAGGGGTAATATCGAGGTACGAAGGTACGTGCACGACTAGAACAGGAAAACAGGAGTCATATAGACTATAACAGGATACTGCCAGGACCGAGTCTTTTACTTTTCTTTATCATGTTTCATTTCTTTTACAGGAACGTATTAAATAGGATATCATTTTATATATCATAAATTCATATCGTGAACTTAATATTATTTCCAGAACACATTTCCAAAACGATATTTTATAAATATCATAAAAGCTCATTAAAATAACTTCCATAAACAGTTAGCAAAATACAGGTTAAAAGTGTCAGCAATAATCGTTACCAAAATAATACTTTGAAAACATAATACTAATATGTAAAGGTCGTTAAGATAAACATAGAGTTCGAAGGTGTCAGCAGTATTTGTTACCTCAATCCTCAGTTAGCACTTATATTCTTTACTTTCGATGGATCGTTCTGCTCGAGCTCCGAGAAACTGTTTCTTCTTGGGGTATAAATAATTAATAAAATTAGTAACTTGATTTATAAAACAACCTTAAAGTTCATTTCCTCTTTAGTTCAAAATATACTTTAGTGGATAATTAGTCATTACTTGTTAATAACATTTTAATATCTTCCTTCCTTTAAAACTTAATCATCTTTATAAACTTATCTAAATATTAACAATGGTAGTAGTAATAGGCTAATAGTTGTCATAAGTGGTAAATATTGATAATAATAATAATAATAATAATAATAATAATAATAATAATAATAATAATAATAAAGCAATATAAATAATATAAATATTATAATAATGATAATAATAATATAGCAATATAAATACTATAATAATAATAATAATAATATTAATAATAACAATAACAATAACAATAACAATAAAGCAGTATAATAATAATAATAGTAATAATAATAATAGTAATAATAATAATAATAGGATTAGTCATAAAATTCATAATGTTAGTAAAAATAATAGGAAAAATTGCTTAGAATAATCCAACCTTCGGCCTGTTCGCTTATAATAATCTAACCTTTTGTTTATTATGGAATAATCCAACCTTTGTAGGGCATCCGCTTTAAATGAGTCAAGTGTCCTGCAACCGGTTATTAAGGTAAATTGTGACAGGTGTCTAAATGCGATTCGCCCATAATCAATTAGGAATTATTATATGATTAATTTTTAAAAAATCTAATAATTATAACTTTTTTTAAATAAAACCTAAACCCGTGTACCTTTTTTTTCCTTTTTTTAATAATTTTTTTAATAATTTTTTTATTAAAAACTGGTTATTAATTTTTTTTTATAAATTTTTTTCCTTTTTTATATTTTTTTATATTTTTTTTATTAAATTTTTTATTAAAAACCGGTTATTAAATTTTTTTTCCTTTTTTTAATTTTTTATAATTTTTTTAATAATTTTTTTTATTAAAAACCGGTTATTAATTTTTTTTTCCATTTTTTTAATTTTTTTTTAATTTTTTAATAATTTATTATTTAAAAATTCCTCAATAATTATTATTATAAAAAATGACAAATCGCACGCTGACACGTGTCACAATTAACCTTAATAATCGGTTACAACAGGTTTTGACTCATTTAAAGCGGATGCCCTACAAAGGTTGGATTATTCTGAGTTAATCGAAAGGTTGACTTATTTTGAGCGAACCGACCAAAGGTTGGCTTATTCTTGGCAAATTTTTCAAAATAATAAACAACTTTAGTATTAATATTAGTGATAGTTGTTTATCAAATTTTAGTTTTTATTGTTAGTATTATAACTATAAGGTTTTGTCCAAATGGGTCCAAAAGTCCAATTAAATAAAATTGTCCAAACTTACTCTTTTACCAAATGGGCTAAATAATGGGCATGAAGGAAGGGAGAACAGGCGGAGGTTGGCTGGTTGCGACCGGTGGCAGCGGGTGGAGGTGGACGGTGGTGTTGCGGTGGCGATGAAGGGGTGGAGGCACGGTGGTCTTCCTGGTGGGGCTACGGCTGGGTAGAAATAAAAGGGAGGAGAAGAGAGAGCGGGGCAGCAGTACCGTGGCTGCTGCGGCGGAGGAGGTAGGAGGGGTTTCTGGTGGTGGTCGTCGCGTCGGGCAGTGGTGGTGGTTGTGGTCACCGGAGGTGGGAGAAGCTCGGTGGTGGTGGTGGTGATTTGAGAGGACAAAATTTGGGGGTTTTGCTTAAATTTCAATTAAGGTTTTGATTGAAGGTTGGGTTTGTGTTTTTGTGAATCAAATCAGAAGTATTGTGGGTATTTATAGATGAATTTATGATTTAGGTTGATTGAGTATGGTGGAGGGGTGTGGAAAGTGGATTGGCAAAGGTTGAAGATAAAGGCATGGAGTACATTTATACTCCATACGTGATTTTCCTTTTTTTAAATTTTTTTTTCTTTTTAATATTACCCAAAATATAATTCTTTTAAAGATATTTTGAGTCCTTTTTTGAAATGTCTTATTTTGATATAATAAAGCTTATGAATTAACCTTGGCTTGTAGCAATTAATCATACAAAATAAGAATAGTTCTCAATTTTATCAAAATATTTTGAACTATAATATTATGTAGATATAATTCGAAACGTTACTTACAATTATAACATAATTTATATAAATTAATTGATTTTAAAAGTTTGGGGTATTACAGAGGGTAAGCATAAACCCATAATTAAGTAAAGTGAGTGGATCAAGGGTAGGCATAAACCCTTAGAAAAACATATGTAAGCTTAGGGTAAGCATAAACCCGTAAGCAAAGTAAGTGTATTAAGGGTAGGCATAAACCTTTAGAGGTAAGACTTGTAAGCTTAGAGTAAGCATAAACCCGTAAGAAAAGTATTTTTTGTGAGTGATGCTGTTTAGGTGGAAAATTGTGTAAGAATGTATGTGTCTGATGAGAAGCCCCCACTTTGACTGAGTCTGGAGAGACGGAAGTATCGCAAGACGAAAGTCAAAGTATTCTGGCTAGGGAATTAAGGGTAAACCCTTAGAGGAATTAGGATAAGTATAAACCCATGAGAAAAGCAAGTGAATTAAGGGCAGGCATAAACCCTTAGAGTGATATTTGTGAGCTTAAGGTAAGCATAAACCCTGTGAGAAAATTACTTGTGAGTAAGGGAAAAGGAAGTGTGTGTCTGGTGAGAAGCCCCCACTTTGACTGAGTCTGGAGAGACGAATGTTCTCGCAAGATGAGAGTCAAAGTATTCTTGCTGGGGAATTAAAGGTAAACCCTTAGAGGAATTAGGGTAAGCATAAACCCGTTAAAAAAGATGATGAGGCCATTGAGGCGGAAAAAATGTACAAGGAGGTGTGTGTATGATGAGAAGCCCCCACTTTGACTGAGTCCGGAGAGACGAATGTTCTTGCAAGACGAAAGTCAAAGTATTATGGTTAGGGCGAGGCTATAGCATGTGTGGGCTGCATGTGCAAAGATATCAAGGGAAAACTGTACATAGCCATATAGGCATATATAGGTTCATGACCAAGTTAATCAAGACAACAATCACATATAGTGATTCAAGGATTTAACAAAGATGGGCTCTAGCCTTGTGTGCTTTGTGCTCTGTGATGTGCGTATGTACAATGTGCGTGATGCTTATGCATGTATGTGAATGTATGCATGAAATGATTGTGTACAATGTGCAATGTGCATATGGTGCATGATGCATGATGTGATTGGTGTTCGTGCAATGTGGTGCATGTAGGATGCTATGTTATGTATGACAAAGTAATGAATGACCAAGGGGATTGGCCAATAGTGTGGTACTTCCCTAAAATGGGGATGGAGCGATCTTAAGCCCCCAATCAATCAAAGACATAACCTTTGTTCCTGAGCAAGCCCCCAGCCTGTGGGGAAGGCTATATTTATGGTGGAGTTAGAGAATAGGTAGGATAGCACTAATGTGGGTAAGGCTATATTTGTGGTGAATAGGTAGGTAGCATGAATGAGATTTGATAAATAAGCCTTTTTGAGGATTTCAAATTTGTTGTGAAGATGGGTAGGTAAGCCCCCAGCCTGTAGGGTAAGGATGGATGAAGGATGATGGTTAAAGCTATTTTGTGGATGGCATAAAGAGGCCAAAGCATTGAGAAAAGAAGCTAGCTCAAGTCGTGAACAGATTTCCCGCAAGATGAAGATTGTCCAATTGATGAAGGTATGTCACACCCTAATAAAAGAAAACAAGAGTCAAATAAAAGTGATGGCCTTAAGAAGAGTTAGAGAAAGCCCCAGGGTGTGTGAAAGAAAAAAGGCTGTTGGTGTAAGAAAAAAAGAAAGGCTAAAAATTTGTGACTAAAGGGTGATGATGTAGGGAATTGATGTGGTTGGCTGAATTAATGTTGGTTCAAACTCGAGCCTATGACGGGTGGTGAACTAAGAATTTGTGCTTAAAACCCCAAGTTAATTGAAGGAGTGGACCTCAAAAATTCATATATTAATTGGGTCGAACCTCGAGAAGAGGCTTCCTACGTATCCTTATGGAATCAGACCATCGTAGTTCTTGATGATTGTTTGGACAATGCCTCAGGGGAGAGGGCTTTTGTGGTTGTAATGTTTAGCTAGGGTTGAGGTTTAAGAAGGAAAAGGGAAAGAAAACTCAAAGTTCCCAATTTAACCCCCCCATGGTGCGCAGTATGCTTTTTGACTCTTTTTATTTATTTATTTATTTATTTTGAATTGGATTGGACTGAGTCGAATTATTGGACTGGATTTATTGAATTGAACTGGATTTATTGAATTGAGCGGGATTATTGAATTGAACTGGATTTATTGAATTGAACTGGATTTATTGCATTGAACTGGATTTATTGAACTGAGTTAGATTTATTGAATTGAACTGGAAATTGAGAAGGATTCATTGAATTGAACTAGATTTATTGAACTGAACTAGCTTTATTGACTTTGGATGGACTTTGATTTGAACTTTTTTTTTGTTTTTTTTTAGGCACATGTCTTTTCCTACACACCATTTGTTCCCATGGGTGAGGTAGATATAGGTAAGGAAGGAAATTAGGTTAATATGTGTTTAAGGCTCAAAGGGTTGCAAAGGATTGAATGTATACAGGTGATGGGAAAGGGTAAATGATTTTTGTGGAGTTCAAGAAAAGATGGCCTCTCGGGCAATGTCCATTTATTATGCTCAATTTTATTGATTATGAAAATTTGAGGTCATGAATTATGTCAGAATTAAAAGCACAAATTAAGATGAAGGCTAATAATGTACAAAAAAAAGAATTTTATTAATGTCAATGAAATTATTACAGGGCAAGAGTAGAAAGGAAAACAATCCTAATGACATAGACTCAAAGAAGAAAGAAAGGGAAATGAAATTGTCTAGGAGGTGGAGGGACTCTCCAACTCAACCTAAAGAAACAACCTTGACTGACTCTTGGGGCGTGCTGACATTGATGTTGATCTTGACAAATATCCTCTATGTCTACTTCAATGTGATGGGCCTTTTCGAAGGTGGTGAATGAGTTGTTTGAGTTGGTCCTCTTGAGTGGCCATTTGTGGTGTTCGGGTTGTGGGCTAAAGATATAGGCTTGAGTGATGTAAGTTTGGGATATGGGCTTGAGTGATGGGCTTGAGTAATGTAGGATTGGAATATGGGCTTGAATGATGTAGGCTTAAGATATGGGCTTAAATGACGTAGGCTGGGTATGGGCTTAAGTCTTTTGGGTTTGAATGAGTTTGAGTGAGGCTGGGGTGGTGTTTAAATGAGTTAAGGTTGGATTGGGCTTGAGGCTTGCTCCGACCTAGGCTATGCTTTGGATCAAAAATGGATCGTTTAAACAGCTCTAACCTTATTATTTGAGAGGAACCAAAAAAAAAAACTGAGTAAACCCCCTTGATCATTGTCATATGGGTGCAAATGCAGATGTATATGTATGTCCTAATTTTATGGTCATCTTCCCTAAAATGTATGAATGCAAGGTGCCATTTCAATTTTTTTATTTTTGAATTTTTTTTAACTTTTTTTTTTGAAAGGGCACCAAAATACATGAAATATGCAATGTATGTGAATGGAAGTGCCTAAATGAGGATTGGGCCTAATTAAGCTCATTTAAGGGAACGGCTAAGGTTTTGGGCCGAAACCTAAGGTCAAAGCCTATATGGACTACATGCAAGGACACTAAGGTCCAACATTGTGAACCAAAAACTAGACTATATGAACTAGAAGATGACCATGACTATATGAAGTGTGAGTCAATAGGAAAAAAAATACATGGCTAGAGCCAAAAACAAATGCACAAATAGTCACACTAACATTATACAGTATGTACAGTCTCTAAAAGGTCGATCTTGGGTAGTCACAAGGTACCGTGGCTAAAGAGAAACTGAACCGCTCTAGCCATTCTTCATGTTGAATGACACATGATTAGGAATCCCTTTCTATGACCTCATCGGGCATGAGGATCACGCGCCATGGCTGGGATGGGCCGGTTATGATTATTGAGGTCGGGCACCACAAGTAACCATAATTAAACCCCCCGGGGTCGGTCTCGAGCATAGAACATGCTCATATGAGACAAGGTCCTATAGTGCGACACCTATTCGTAGGGCCACATGCAATATGCCTAAAAAATTCGGGAATGATAATAATAAGACCACGAGACTTTTTAAGTTTGTCCACACTACTAAGGAGTGATATTCCCCAGTGGAGTCGCCAAACTGTAGGGGTCGTTTTTACCCGGCTGCCTACGTCTCACGAGGTTTTTTGAATGCTTGTTAATGCCGTACGTGAATACAGACTAGTAGGAGTCACCACCGTGCGTTTTATACGGTCCACGAACACCGAAGAAGTACTGAAAGCCAGGAGCAATCAGCCCCATATGGTCGTGCACCAGAGTATGGGTTCAGGGACAGGTTACGGGCCAATCGTGCATTGGGCCCGCCCGCCTGTAAGTGGTCTCTACTAGGTCTCTTTTTGTGGTCAAATTATTATTAATCCCGAATACAAAAATATCTCAGTTTTACCCTAAGGAACGCTTATTACTAGGTGGGTTTGAATATATTACAAGTCATGACTAATTAATGTGACCACTTTGCATTAAGTCAGTATTAAAAGTCCTAAAAAATAAATCAAATCAAATAAATCATCAATAAGCACAAAGAAGAAATATAAGATAATACAGACGGTAGTTTGGGAATTGTAAAAAATGTAGCTGCAATTTGGGAATTAGGAGACTTCACAACATTATTGAGGGAAAGAGTTCTAATTTTTTTTGTTACAAAAATTATTTTTACTAACAAAAGTATAATTTTTTATTATTTTATAATATTTTATTGACTTATTTTATAAACTATTAATATACTCTTTTCAAATGAGCTCTTTTATTCCATTTACTTATTTAAATAAAGAAGTCCTCAGAGTTCCGGAATAACGATCCATTGAAAATAAGGAAATTTTATACTAATAACGGATTTGCCTAGAATAACGATCCATTATTGTTGGCACCTTTAAACTTTGTTTCGTAAGATGTTTATTTTAACGAGCCTTATGAATTGCTATTATTTTTACTATTATTTGCCTAGAATAATCCAATCTTTTGGGCATTTTCACAAAAAAAACCAACCTTTAATTTATTATAGAATAAGCCAACATATACAGCCTATTAGTACAAAATAAGTCAAATAGGTAAAAAAACCTGATATAAGAGTTTACCATCCACGTGTCATGCAATGATTGGTTCATTCAATATTTTTTAATAAAAAAATTAAAACTAAATGTCAAAAAATCAATTCTTAAAACCCCAGCCCCCATCCCCACCTCCCCGGCGGCCCCTACCTCAGCCCACCCGGCAGCCACTTCCCTATCCCCCCTCCCCGGCGCCCAACCCCTCCACCGTCGCTTCCCGCCCCCCTGAACCACCCTCAAAATTAAAAAAAAATAATTCTTAAAACCCCATCCCCAGCCCCCATACTCGGCGGCCCCTTCCCCAACCCCCTCACTGGCGCCCCCCCCCCCCCCGCTGTCGCTCCCCCTCCCCTGAGCCCCCGATTTCCCCTCCCACGAAACCCCCACCCCACCACCACGAGCGTCCCCACCCCTTTTCGACCAACCCTAACCACTCCCACCCCCTCACTGTCACAACCGCCCAACCCCCACCCCTTCATCGCCCAAACTGCTCCACCCCTCTCCTCAATTATTTTCTTTTTTTTAACAGTTTTTTTCGTTTTTTTCAGCATTTTAATTAATTAACCTATAATTAACCAGAATTATATGATAATGACTGAGTTTACAAAAAAAATTACCTCTTATTCAAGTTGTAGGTCACCTCAGCCTATTGTATACATTTTTTTGCAAAGGTTGGCTTATTCCATAATAAATTATGTGAAAGTATTGGGTCAGACGGTCTGACCAAACAATATGGTCAGACCACCCCACCACCACTAGCGTCCCCACCCTTTTTCGACCGACCCTAACCACTCCCACCCCTTCATCGCCCCAACTGCTCCACCCCTCTCCTCAATTATTTTCTTTTTTTAACAGTTTTTTTTCGTTTTTTAAGTATTTTAATTAATTAACCTATAATTACCTATAATTAACCAGAATTATATGATAATGACTGAGTTTACAAAAAAATTTACCTCTTGTTCAAGTTGTAGGTCACCTCAGCCTATTGTATACATTTTTTTGCAAATTAAGGTTGACTTATTCCATAATAAATTATGTGAAAGTATTAGGTCAGACGGTCTGACCAAACAATATGGTCAGACGGCTGATCCATATACTCAATTATAATAGTGAAAAACTTTGGGAGGCTATAACTCTGCGCTCGGGTGTCGGATCGGGGCATATGATATGTAGAAATTGATTAATTTTTCGAGACGAACGCAGCTGCAAAGGGGATTTGGCCACCGAAAATCACCAAACGAGGCCTCTAAAGGCCTCAAAATGCAAAAAAACGTATCCAAGTTATATTTTGTCCAAGTTAGTTACAAAATGTGTCCAGGTTTTACAATATGTGTCCATGTTTAAACAATATGTGTCCAGGTTTACAAATAGGTGTTTAGGTTTACAAATAGGTATCCAGGGTTAACAATATGTATCCAGGTTTTTCCAGGTGTGTTCAGATTTGTCCAGGTTTGTCCATATATGTCCAGGTTTGTCCACATTTGTCCAGGTTTGTCAACATTAGTCCAGGTTTGTCAACATTAGTCCAGGTTTGTCAGGTGTGTCCAGATTTATCCAGATTTGTCTATGTTTGTCTAGATTTGTCCAGGTTTGTCCATATTTGTCCAGGTTTGTCCATATTTGTCCAGGTTTGTCCATATTTGTCCAGGTTTGTCCACATTTGTTCAGGTTTGTCAAAATTAGTCCAGGTTTGACCAGGTGTGTCTAGATTTATCCAGATTTGTCCATGTTTGTCTAGATTTGTCCAGGTTTGTCCATATTTGTCCAGGTTTGTCCACATCTGTCCAGGTTTGTCAACATTAGTCCAAGTTTATGTCTAGATTTATCCATATTTGTCCATGTTTGTCTAGATTTGTCCATATTTGTCCAGGTTTGTCCACATTTGTCCAAGTTTAACAACTTTTCATCAGGTTTACAAATTGTGTCCAGGTTTCAAATGTGTCCAGTTCTGTTTCCAGGTTTACAAATGTGTCCAGGTGTAACGACCCGACTTTTATAGGCTATCGATTTACGAAGGAAATAGACAAATGGATCATTACCAAACAAAACATGCTAGAACATTATTAAATTGAAACTTTTAAACTTAAATTAAGATATCTCTTTATTAATTAATTAACTAATGAAAGGATAAAAATTTCCATAAATCCATATTATTCAATAAACTACAACTTAAAATGTTTATTCCCAACAAGCTGGGTGAAATCTAAAAAGTAATAAACTAGAAAATAAAGTAGACTTCGGGTTTCTTCTAGAATTCTCGCAAAAACACTCAACCCGATCCATACGAAAGCCCACTTATTCATCTACATCATCACCTGAAATGGGGGTGTCCACCGTCAGTGGCGAGTAACTAGGCTGTCCCACTTAAATGTGGAACTATAAATCATATAATAGCATAGAATCAACCAGGATATACATATCATTGTAGAAACCTAAATGTGTCTCCCCAATGTAGAGACTAATGATGAACGTACTATATTGCCATAAGATACAACTAAGGGAAATTGACGATGAAAATACACAATATACCTCAACCAATTGCCTAAACCGTGTTTCAAGTGCCTTGGAAGCAAATGTTAGGTTTTGTGATGATTACGGGATTTATTTGTAATTTTTTTTCATTTTTAGATATTTTTTTTATATTTTTGCATGCATTTATCAATGTTTTATTTTCATATAAAAAATAAAAAATGTTATTTTGAATCATAAAATATTTTTAAAAATCAGAAAAATATTTTTATAATTTATTCATATTTTTCTATATTTTTTTTATCATATTTTTAGAGCTTTTTATGATTTTTTTTAGGATTTTTGCATGCTTAGGGGCATTTTTGTCATTTTCGAATGTTGAAAATTGTTCCACAAAGCATATTAGTGTTTTTCATAATTTTCATAATTTTCCATAATTTTGAATAATTTTTCTGTAATTTTTTGAAGCTTCTGGAGGAATCTAGAACATTCCGGAGCATCCCGGGACACCCCGGAATATTCCGGAATATCAAAATATTACAGAATATTTCCGTAAACAAATAAAAATCGGATCAAAGCCCGGAGATCACGTGTAAAATCAAGCAAAAAATCGACCCGGATCAAGGCCTGACCTGCGCCTAGACGCAGGTCTATATTACAAGACCTGCGCCTAGATGCAGGTCACAATATACTGACCTGCGTCTAGGCGCAGGTCATGTTACAGGACCTGCGTCTAGACGCAGGTCACTGCTCTTCCTGGATCGTTCTTTGCTCCTTCTGGCCTATAAATACACGTCCTTCCAACCTTTTTAACACACACCAACACATACCAACAACCCCGAGCATCCTTCTACATTGCATACTTCTATCCCATATACTTATACCACATCAAATCACCATCAAAACATCACTAAACACATCACAAATAATCAACTCAGTCATCTTAAACAAGCATTTCATATTCATCGTTGATCTCTCCTTGGTTGTTCGATCAAGGCATTGCCAGGTACAATTTCTGAAGTCTCTACTTCAAATTTATTATATTCTTTCTAAGTTTATTGTTATATTTATAAGTCTTTCAAAATGATGATCTTTGATAATGGTTAATGTGTTCAATAATCTAAAGGTTTTATGTGAATTTTAATGCTTAAATTCATGTCTGTCATATTAATGTTAGCACTTTAATTGTTATTTTAATCTGATCGGCCATGGATTATAAAATTTTTAATATTAATGCATAACAATTATGACTCATATTAATCAGATCTGTTATTATGTATTAATTTAATAGAAAATTTCAGCTTTTATGTCGTTGATAAATTTATTTTTAATATAATGATTTATTTTGAATATTTCCAATAATGATGATGATAATAAACCTGGTTAATTGATGAGTCATATTAGATCTGGCCTGATTATGAATGAAATCACAATTATTGTTGTTAACATTGATATCACATCTGGTTTTAAGTGTTAAAAGTCGCATTCAATTAATTTATATATGTTTTATTTATGTTTTTATTGGTTGAACAGCACATCAAACCACATACTCCTCGAACACACTTTGAACCTGCACATATTTATTTCGTATTTTTTTATTGCTTTTATTTTTGTATTTTCGTTCATGTTTTTATTTGTCTTCATTTTCTAGGATTTTTAATACTGATTTAATTTAAAGTGGTCACAATAAAATTAGTTTTGATTTGTAAATAAATTAAACCCACTTAGTAATATGCGTTTCTTAGGGTAAAATTGAGATATTTATGTATTTGGGATTAATAATAATTTGACCACAAAAAGAGACCTAGTAGAGACCGCTTACAGGCGGGCGGGCCCAATGCACGATTGGCCCGTAACCTGTCCCCGAACCCATACTCTGGTGCACGACCATATGGGGCCAATTGCTCCTGGCATTGGTATTCCTTCGGTGTCCGTGGACCGTATAAAACGCACGGTGGGTACTCCTACTAGTCCGTATTCACATACGGCGTTAACGAGCATTCAAATAAACTCGTGACGTAGGCGGCCGGGTAAAAACGACCCCTACAATCATACATGAATAATCATACATTATTACATAACATATCAGACGTACACAGCGGAAGACTTAACATAACATGCATAATATCCACATAGTATATACATAAATAATCATAACAGATACGTAAATAACATACCAACCCGATGAATTCTTATCTTATCATATTATTACCCAAATCCCGTCTTTTAACCATCTTTCTTAATCCATGGAGCGGTCATTATATCTCGTAAGGATGCCCGTGTACATCCCAACTTTCCTAAAATGCGCCGGGGAGAACCCGTGTATTCTACCCGTAGCTCTGCTTTGCAAGAACTAAGCCTAAGCTATGGCCATAAATCCTAAATAGTAGCCCATGTACTACTACTTAGACGACTACACATCTTAGAATCCAGAACTGCCCAAAGACCGCAGTAGGGCAGTAGCTTCGACTTAACCTAATCTGGTGACCCGTGTATCACCAAATAGGCGTCCACTTCTTATAACTTATCTTATCTTATGTTATCGACATGGCCATCGTGAGACCAATAAACAACTTATCATCTTATTCTTACTCTTATCTTCAAAGTCAATCCTTATTCTTATTAGGAAAATTTTGGAACAACCCCCAACAACTTAGGGCACTTTTGATTAACTATTTAAATAAAACCCCCAGCAACTTAAAAAGTGTTTTATACAACTCCCAAAAACTTCAAACGTTTATAATTACACTCCCAACTGTTAACAACGTTAGTAAGCAAGGCTAACAATGTTAAAAAGAACGTTGAAGCAGCTGTGGGGCCCACTTGATTAACTCTCCCCAAGAACCTTCACAGTCATTTAGAAGTGAAAAAAAAATCAAAAAGTTCTCTCCTCAAACCTGCTGTAAAAAAACCCCCAAAATACCTTTCATTCGAAAAAAAAATTCAGTAATTGTCACCATTGTTGCATCGATTAAAGCTTCAAATGCAGTCAAACGTGCCTGTCGGTGAAAAAGGGAAGAATATTTGTGCAAGTAAACATGAAATTGGACCTCGAACAAGGTATTTTTAATGGTGTTTTTAATTAATTAATTAATTAACTTCAATTATTTTTGGTTTTTGTGAGCTTATTTTTTTACTGTAGTTTAATTTGTTGCTTAATTAGTTGTTTAATTGCAAAATGGCTTAAAAAAATGTCAAATGTGGAGGACCACAAACCCTAAGGTTTTGTCGGTTATATATATGGATATGGGGGAAATTGTGGACCACAAAGCTTGAAACTCATGTTTTATTTGGGTTATTTTGCTGACATTCATGTCTTATTCACTGCAATTTTGTGAAATGGGTTTGTTTATGAATTTTTTTCCTGATATTTTTGTGGTTTTTTTTGCTGAGATTTAATAGATCAATGCCAGAACCAATGCTTCTGACTGTATATCTGGGGGGTAGATTACAATGTCACTTGAATCAATTTCAATATGTGGGGGGTGCAATATATATGAAAGAAGGGTTCACAATTAGGGATATGAAGGTGTATACTTTGAGATCAATTGTGAATGAAGCTCAGAAAAGTCTTGGGTGTGAGGAGCATGATAGATTTACCATGTGGTACAGGAGTGGTAACAATCCTTCACATGGTAGTACATTATGTAAGAAAATTGAGAGTGAGGCTGATTTAAAGGGGTTTTATATGAGCAAAGTTGATAATTCAAGGAGGTTGTTAATGTATGTGACTGGTGATTTGAAGGCAAAACAAGGGCCACAGCAACATGGGCCACAATTTCATAGGCCTCAATACAGGGCTCCATCATGTTCAACTCAAACATCTCAGCCCAAAACTGTTGTTTGGCCTACGCCCAAATAGAACAGTCAATCCAATCCTCCTAGACCAAATCAAAGACCACCTAAACAGCCTACTTCACACTTCAATCCTCCCAAAAAAAATATTGCAGCCCCTTTAACCCAAAACTCCAAAAACACAAATTTTCCATCCCCATTGAGAAGAAGCCCAAGGCTGCAAGATGTGTTAATTTTAGGCACTTCACATCCAGAAACAGGGAGTTCAAACCTTACTCCTCCTCTTGATTCTTCTTCTTCAGTTCCTCTTAATCAGCCTCATTCACCTCCATTTGAAGATAATGCTACACCAAATCCTTTGAAGAGATCTACTCCAAGAGTGAAGCATGTTGCAAATAAGAAAGTTGTGAGAAAGACTGACAGGAAGGTGAGTGGGAAGAATGAGAAAGCAAAGAAAAAATTTGTGAAGAGGTTGTTTGATAATGAAGATGAAGTTGAGGTGTCAGAGAGTGAATCTGATTTAAGTGACTTTGAGTATCAGGCTGAGGAAGAGGATAAAAGAAAGGATGATGTTCTGCAGGAAGAGCTGTTGTTTACCTCAAACATCAATGGAGGTGATGAATCTTGGTTTGTTGATAAGAACAACAAAGAACCAAACTTTGATTCAGATGATGAAGGAAGTTTGCAAGAATTTGACGATGATTGTGATGCAGATCTAACTTTTAACCCTAAAACAAATTTGAAAGGGGAGGTGAAACTAGTACTTGGGTTGAAGTTCAACTCAATTTATGAGTTAAGGAAGGCTGTACAACATCATAGCATTCAAAAGAGGTATGCTTACTATTTTTTGCATAATGGTTGTGGTAGATTTGAGTTGTATTGTAGATTTAAGTGTGAATGTTATTTGAATCTAAATAGAGGGAAGATAATGTACTGTAAGTGTCAACGGGAGGAGTTGAAGTGTTTTTTTAAGATCAAAGCTTTGGAAATTAGTGAGAGTGGAATGTATCAAATTAGGGATATTCACTTGAACCATGACTGTGGTCAATACCACTCAAATAACAAGCTCACATCTGAATATTTGGCTGAAAGGTACTTGGAAGATTGGAAATCTGATCCTCATTGGAGCTTGGTTGCATTTATTGATAAGGTTGGTAGGGATGTTGGGATTAAGATCAGTTACCAAAAGGCTTGGTTGACTAGGTGTAGGGTGAATCAAATGTTGTATGGGGATGCAGCAGAACAATATGCAAAGGTATATGATTATGCATTTGCCATATTAAAATATAACCCCCAATCAACTGTTGTTGTTAAGGTTGACAATCCTCATCAAGCACCTAGACCCAACTTCATGAGGATGTATGTTTGTCTTGAGGCTTGTAAAACTGGTTACAAGAAAGGATGTAGGCTCATCATAGGACTTGATGGGTGTCACCTAAGAGGACCCTATCCTGGGATGATTCTAGCTGCCATAAGCAAGGATGGGAATAATTGCATATTCCCTGTGGCTTGAGCAATAGTGGAAGTTGAAAACACTTCCACATGGACTTGGTTTCTTGATCTGCTGTTGAATGACATAGGACATCTTGAAAGAGATGGCCTAACACTTATGTCTGATAGGCAAAAGGTACTCATGTTATTATACTAAGTAACTCTTTCAATTACATTTTAACTAACTCTTTCAATTTTATTTCATTTTTACTGTTTCTTTTTAACTAACTATTTAATTAAAAAAAAATATTTTGTTTAATGTTTGTAACAGGGACTGATTGAGGCCATTTCAGGGTCTGCACCTAATGCTGATGTTAGGTACTGTGTGAGACACATATGGGCAAACTTCAAAAAGAAGTTCTCAGGCAGCATATTCAAAGAAAATGTTTGGAGAGCAGCAAAAGCTACAACTCAGGTACTAGTTTAGATTTGTGATAAATTACAATTTATTTTGTTCATTTTCAATCAATCAAATCTGACTTGCACACATATATTACAACAAACTGTTTGCAGCAAGAGTTTCACAAAGAATTAGAATGCATAAGATTTGTATGTGAAGATGCATACACATGGTTGACAGAGATACCTGTAAAGCACTGGTCAAGACATGCTTTCTCCACAACAACAAAGTCAAACATGGTTACAAACAACATGTGTGAGACTTTTAATGCTGTGATAAAGGAAGCAAGGGATAAACCAGTGCTCCCATGCTTGGAGTGGATAAGGAGGTATGTCATGAGGAGGCATAATGAAAAGTGGGATGAAGTTGAAAAACAAAGTGGGAAGTTTATGCCCTACATTGGAAGGGTATTTGGGTGGATAATGGAAGGTGCCAAACACTGTCACCCTATTCATTCCAGAACTGATGAATGGGAGGTTGATACAGTTGATGACAGGTTTGTTGTGCTTTATTATTTTGCTTGAAATTGATGACAGCTTTGTTGTGCTTCAAACTGATTAGTCACTCTTGTTATACAGGTTGATTGTTAACCTACAATCTAGAACATGCACTTGCAATCATTTCATGTTGACAGGAATACCATGTGTACATGCATGGTCATGTATAATGGCAAAAAGGGGGAAGCCTGAAGATTATGTTGATGACTACTACTCAAAAGAAATGGTGAAGAAAGCTTACTCTTCACACATCAAGCCAATGCCTGGTTTCAAGCATTGGGAACCTTCCAAAATGCCTAAGCCATTGCCACCCCCTTTCAAGAACATGCCAGGGAGACCAAGCTTGAAAAAAAGAAGGAAGGAACCTGGTGAAGAACAAGAGGGAAAAAAAGGAAATTCAAGAAATTAGGAGGGAAACAAAAATGTTCCAAATGCCAACAACTTGGCCACAAAAAAACCAACTGCAATAACCCAGCAGATGCACCACCTCCAAAACCAGCACCCATAAAGGGTGGAAGGCCACCTTCAAATGATCCATGGGTGGTTAAGAGTAGAAATCAAAAACAGGCCAGGGCAAACAAGGTATATTATAAGTTGGAATCCTTATAAGTTTAGTTGCACTATCAATTTCTTCTTTTATTATCAGTATTTTTATGTTTCATCATCACTAAATTTTATTCTGTTATTGCAGCTTAAGTATACCCCTTCATCTGATCAAACTGTGGAAAATCCCCCTTCTTAATCAACTGCACAAGGTAGCAGCAGGTCCAAAGCAACAACCACCAGGCAGAAGTTACCTATCAAACCTTCCAAGAAAAAACAAAAGAGCTTCACAGATGATGTATTGCTTGATTGAGCTTCAATTGTTTCTATGTAATTTTTAATGCCTTAGAACTAATGTTAGATGTTAGTTAAACTTGAAGTAAAATTGTCAGTTGAAATTTTGGGTGCAAAATGATTTTTGCTTACTGACTTTCTGACCAAGTGTAGTAAATTGTGATTTTGTAGCACTTCAAGTGCAAAACAACTTAGTATTATTTCCTTTGAAATGCAAAACTGATTTGGTTGCACTTTTGTTTATTCATGACTTATGTTTAGCACTAGTTTTAATTAGATAATCATTAAAGTTGCAAATTGCAAATTTGTTTGTTCTTGTACTTCTCTAAGTCACAACAAACAAAAGATGACAATGAAAACAAAAGTTCTAGTTTTAATTAGATAATCATTAAAGTTACAAAATTAGAACATTACATGTTCTTAAATAATCCGATTACAAAGCAATACCTATCAATTCCATTCCAAAAGTGGAGGATTCCCAAAACTACAATCCTACTGACCTCTTCATTACAATGAGCATATGCACAATCATCTAAGTAATTAATAAAAAAAAGAAAATAAAAAGTAAGTCCCCAACAACAAATGCATTGAAATTCCCAAGCAACAAATTCTATTTTGGGTTGAAGCTCCACTCTTCTTCTTCTTCTTCTTCTTATCCAGTTTCTCAACTTCAGCTTCAGCGAGCATCCTCATGTTCTCATTTCTTGATACTTCACTCTTAAAGAAAGTGACTTCATGGTTCAACAATCTTTTCTCTAAAAGAAGTTCATTTATCACTTCTTTTTGCCAGTATTCCTGATTATTATCATGCCATCCAAAAAACCCACACCCCTGTCTTCCACTATTTGCATCAGAAAACTTACAAGCATAAAACCTCCTCCCTGGGTTATCACTAGTCCAAGACTTCATAATTCTTGCCGAGATACCGCATTTGCACAATGTTACCATCTCCTTCACAATGAAAAAAATTAAATCAGTTCATAATTGAATTTATAAAAAAAATACAAACCTGCAAAATTAAAACCAAATACCATAAATTCGCAACACATACATACATTCGAACTTAGTAAAAATAAAAACCCCAATTTCATTTCTTCTACAATCACAAAACCATTTTACAAAACCCTAAACATCAAAATCCATTGAATGCATTCAAACTCAGTAACTTAAACCCTAGAAAGAGAAAAGTAAAAGTTTAATTGTTAAAATTACCTGATTTTGATGATTTGCAGCTTGGATATTCGTTGTTGTAAGAACAGAGAGGTATCCTCAATTTCTTTTTCACCCCTTTGATAGCTTTGAAGAATGAGTATTATTTTTGGCCGTTTGAATTTATCATGGGAAGCAGGACTTTTATAAGTTGTCAAGTGGGCCCCACAGCTGCTTCAACGTTCTTTTTAACGTTGTTAACCTTGCTTACTAACGTTGTTAACAGTTGGGAGTGTAATTATAAACGTTTGAAGTTTTTGGGAGTTGTATAAAACACTTTTTAAGTTACTGGGGGTTTTATTTAAATAGTTAAGTTTCTAGGAGTTTTATCAAAAGTGCCCTAAGTTGTTGGGGGTTGTTCTAAAATTTTCCTTCTTATTAATTCAACTTAACTTCTTATTCCCTTTTATTCCTTTGATTAAATTAAATCCTTAAATCATAAACTAAAATTATTATAAGCTAAAATTAAATTAAATTGATCAAACTCATACTTTGGACCACTCGACATTTTCGAACAAATAAAATAAATAAATAAAACAATTCTTTTTTTTTATTACATAAACAATTCAATAAATCCATTAAATCATCAAATTAATATAAAAACTAACAATTATCAAATAATATTGCATAAAACATGGGAAAAATACCATCTTTCCATTCCTGCAACACTCGGCTATCATAGGTTACAAAACAAAAATTGACACTTTGAAATATTAATCACAATCATCATGAATAAATCATTTAAACCTATCAATTAAATAATAAAATCATAGATTAATCATTGAATCATAAGATCATAAATTAATTAGTCAAAACAAGATCAAAATTCACTCTTTTTATGATAAAACCATTCGGTCTTCTTCGAAAATTTAAGGACAAAACTTTATACTTTAAATTCCACATATAATTATCATATTACAATTATTAAAATAGTCATATAAATTCTAAAATCATGAACTAACTATTTATGGAGCAATTATAACTAAACATGGATCAAAAATTATGTCTTCTTACCCTTATAGTATTCGGCTATCAAGAAGAATAACAAAATCAAGATTTATTTTCAAGAACCGATTAAATCATAATTAAATTACTTTAAAACTAAATATTAATTAATAAATCAAGATTAGTAATATAATTGGACAAGAAAAAATTGAAACTTTAATTCTTTTAATAATCTTGAACTACTCGACAATTTAAGAAATAAAAACAAGATTGTAATTTTAATTCAAGACTTAAATTATACAATTAAATAAATCATGTACATGCTTTTAATTAAAGAAAATCATCATAAAAATCATGTTACAATTTGACTTTCACACGCATAATTCAAGAATTAATTCAAGATTTTATCATGCAATTATTTTAATTAAAACATGTAATTTAAGATAGTAAATCATGCATAGAATTAATCAAAGCAACAAAGATTCACTAAAGATCATATAAAAACATCAAGAAACATCATGAACAACAATCATCATATGGTTCGAAAACCATAACCTAAACATGATACTAATCCTATCAATTCCTAGTTTAATTCTAAACAACTATATGATAAATTATACCAAATTCAAGGGGTTAGTTTAGTTACCTTGAATTAGGAAGAAAACAAAGAAAATTCTTTGCTTGGGGTTCGACACACACACGGCACACACAAGAGCACTTTTGTGGATTTGTGGATATTTTTAGAAGTTAGAAGTAGGGATAAAAGGTTATGAGTATTATTCCCTGATAGGAGGGATTTCTCACTAAATAAAAACCCCCGTCGTAGTATGAGTGGGGGTGTCGAACATGGGGAAGGTACTTCGCACTAGCCTAGGCATGAGCGTCGAACAAGCTAGATCGGGTGATGGTCGCGAGAGGCGGAGAGAACTAACTAAAACTACACTAAGGAAACAAGAATAAAAGGGACTAGGGTAAAAGATCCACAACTCATACCACCATGAATTATGAATCAATCGAAACTTAGACTTAGGTCGTGGATAAGGGGAGGTCGTTCTATGATCGTACCACTCTTTCGAGCTAGTACAATGACCGGAAAGACATATACAACTCACTTTTGTGCAGCGACGCATCTAACGAGTCCTAAGCACAAAATCACGAAGACCGGTAACTTTCCCTTGATCGAAGGCCCAACTTTCGTGGTGCTTCCATCAATCGAGCAAAGGAACTCATCACCCACGTTCACCTTTCGGTCCTTCGGTGGGGATTCTTCAATGAATCCTATGCTAGCTAAACATAAGACTCAACATAACCGAATCCTAAGGTACCGACAAAATCACAACCAAGCCTAAAAACAACTAAACCACAATCATGGAGGAATTGAGAAGTTTCACTCAAAACCCTAGAAATTAACTACTCAAACATAAATAAATAAAACATAATTAAAACTACAATTAAATACATAAACTAAACCTAAAACTAAGAACAACAAAAATAACAACTAAAACCTAGAAAGCTACAAACTAAACTACTAAGAACAACAAGGAAATCAAAATAAACAACTAAACAAACATGAAAATGACAATAAAACTAACTAATTAAACAACAACTATTAACTACTAGAAATAAACAACAAACAACAAAGAACAAACAAAGAACAAATAAAGAAAGCAATAAAATTACCTTGAAGAGGATGTTAGTTCAATGTATACTCAAGAAGGGGGGGTTGAATTGAGTATGTGTGTTTTTTCAATCGTTTTCAAGTTTTGTTTATACTTTTGTGAGAACAATGAGAGAACAGTAAGTAAAGAGTAAGGACACAAAGATTTAACGAGGTTCGGCTTCTAAACAAGCCTACGTCCTCCACTCTCTCACCAATATTATTAATCAACTCAGAATAATAACAAGGTTACACACTCAATTAAATGCTACAACTATGTAACACTTAATTCCCCAACTGTTAACTCTAACAGTTCACTCAGTGTTCACAGAACACTCCCCAACCACTTCCCTCTAAGTGGTTCAAGTATTACAAACTTAAATCTCCGTAAGTTTTTCTCTTAAAGATAGATATGGAGATAGTTTTGGACTAAGGATAGACTCTCAGAAAATATGACTTGGTTTTCTTTGGAGAGCAAAAGTCTTCTAGGGTTTTTTGCAAAGATTGTTGATATAGGCAAGGAAAACCGTCCCCTAGAAGTGTGCTGGAAGCTCCCCTAAATTGTGCAAAAAGATCAGCTGACACAAGTGTACAGTTACCTGTTCCAGACCTTTGTGTCCTACCACTGTTTGCAGCGGTTAATACCCAAAAGTACAATAAGTACATTGCATTTAATGAGCTGATTTGATGTATCAATTTAGCAGATTTCCAAAATACAAGTGATCCAAATTTTTCAAATAAATTTTCAAAATGATTTTGAACTCGAAAATCTGTACGGATCACGTGCGTAATACTGAGGTCTGTTCCCACAGTGGTCTCAGTACTACTAAGTCTACATCTGGTAAAGGGAACTGTTCCAAGCTTGTTCTTTGCCTGTTCTCTTTACTGGATGTACACTTAAAGTCTTTTTGCTCTTTACTTAAAAACACTAAGAATATTTTCCTAAGCCTATTTTACAAGAAGATCCTAGAAATATAAAAAATAAATAGCTCCAAGCTCTTGGCTTCTGATCTTCAAGTATCTCAAGGCCTTCATGGTTGCCTTGATGAGTCCTCACTTGATTCAACCTGTTCATATACAATTATTCATAGACATCAAGTATAGAGGACTGGTTTGTCATCATTTAAATCAAACATGGTTCAACAATTTCCCCCTATTTGATGATGACAAACCATGAAGTTCCCCCTGAGAACAGTAACCAATTATTTCAAAATAAAATAACTGTTCAGAGGAACTGGTCTTGCACTGTGCCTGTAGTCAAATTCATAATCTCAGAGAGTAAAAAATATACAGCAGACTAAAGCACAATTAGACTGATTACAATGATCAGTCACTCATCACATTACTCAATTTATTATTGAGTTTTAGCATTAAACCTGTAACCTGCAAGACTTATCAATTATCAAATGTAGCAAGAGAAATTTCAATTTCACTTGGAAGAATTTCTTCCAGTTGGGATGGGTAGGAGCACTTGATCTGAATTCAAGATACTCCTAGGCAAAAAGCTGGGCCATCTCTTAACAAGGTCTGAACCTTGTTCAAGTTGCTACAATTGATACTAGGAACTTCACCTGTCCTATTCCCCCTTTTGGCATCATCAAATGACAAAAACAATCACAGCACAAAAATTAGGAGAAGGCAACAAGTAAAGTCATAAGCATAATATACACACAGCATTCTAGAGACGTTGTCCCAAATGTGAGTACCTGCAACTCACAATCCCAAAATGTTCAAGTGCACACAGAAGTTAATAAGATATACAGACCAGGGCCATTCTGCAGAGAAATTGTTTAGCAGAAATGGTCAAAAACTAAAGGTAGCAATTGTTCAGAGAAACCAGAGTAATTGTTTAGAGAAACCAGAGAAAAGAAAGTTTGAGATCAATGTTAGTAGAGAAGGGGGTAGGCTAAGAAGAAGTGGAGTCAGCATCATCATCAGAATCCTCAGTGGAATCCTCATCCTCTTTTTCTGCACTCTGCTCCTGCTGCTTCTTCCTGACTTGGGCTATGATGGGAACTGGTCTTGGAGTGGTCTTGGGCTTGAAGCTAGAAGAGGAGGCAAGCTTTTCTTCATGGGAGTCCAGTCGTACTGTTATGTTCTTTATAGAGCCATCCAGAGAAGTGCATAGAGCATTGACACTAGCCATCATCTATTGCAGTAGTTCCCCATGTGTCTGCACTTGTTTGGACAGTGACCCAGTAGCTTCCTCAGACCTGGAACTGCTTGTCCTTCTTGCCCCTGTGACCCTGTCTTCATCCCTCATCTTGAGCATTCCTCCCTCAAAGGTCATCCCCTTCTGACCTAGGATCTAGTTGGTGAGGACAGACATTTTCTTGACCTCACCACTCAGATGAACCTTTCTACTTTGGAAAACCAAAGTAAGCCAGGCTCCATAAGGTAGAAAGTGGTTGGACCTTTCCAAAATGCTAACCATGTGAGCTAGCATCAGACCAGGGAGACTCAACTTAATTTTCTCATATAGACAGTAAATAATCACAGCATCCATCTTCCTAACATCCATTCTGCCCTGAGCCCTGGGGAGTACTATCTTAGAGGCAACTGTATGGAACAGCCTCATTACTGGTTCCCTTAATTGGCCAATAACATAGCCAGCACCATCATTTGGAGAACCAGTAAAGAGAGTGGTCTGTATGTGTTCTGTACTGACCTCAGGAATAGTTGGCCAGTTGTCCTTGGAATAATCACAGAATCCACCCCTTAGTACACCCAGTACCTCCCCTAGACTCTTCTTTGAAAGAGTGATGTCGACCCCCTCGACCTCACTCCAGACCTTCCCTTTCTCTAATTTACCCAGCTTAGAGTAAAATTCTTCAACATATGTTTCAAAAACATCTAGCCTCTTATCAAATAATCCTTCCCAGCCCTGGAATTCTATTGCCTCTTTAAACTCCTCTAGAAAGGACTGACTTGTCCAAGACTTAGGACATGCAAAACCAAACAAGACACCCCTACCACTTAATTCAATCAGTGGTTCAGAAGTGGTCTTACCTTTCTTTTTGGCAGGAGTCTTGTCAGAGGTAGAGGCAGCTTTCCTCTTCTTTTCTGTTGGGAGCTTGGTTGCAGGCTTGGAACTTTCTGAGGCTTTACCCTTCTTGGAAACACTTTTCACCTTTTTCTTCTTTTCATCCTTCTTCTCTTCAGGAACACTTCAACAAGTTCCTTTTTTATCTCTTCCTTGCAAACCCTTGACCTTAGAGGCCTTGTCCTCTTCCCTGTCTCCTTTTCCCCCTGAACTACACCTGTAATTTCAATTTCCATGTCCTCTGCTTGTGTCCCTTCATCCTTCTCCTCTGATTCTTCCTTCTCTGCCTCTTCTTTCTCCTTAGTGTTTGGCACTGGTTTCTGTGTGGTCTGTGATGTAGGCGTTTTTTCTGATGGTGGAGAAGGTAATGGGATTATTTCTTTTTGTGGTGGAGAGGGTAGTGGAGTTTTGGTCTTTGGTGGTGATGGTGGTTTTTGTGGAAGGGAAAGGATAACAGTTTGTGAAGAGGGTTGTTTTGGTGATGGAGAGGGTGATTTCTTAGATGGTGATGGTGTTTTCTGAGGTTGAGGTGGTGGTGATTTTTGTGGAGAAGGTGGTGGTGATGATTTAGGGCTTGGTGGTGGAGTTGATTTCTCTTTGGACTGACATGCATCCTTTGATTCAACTACTGTTTCCTCAGTAGTTTGATCCTTAACCCTTTACTGCTCTTGTTCTTCTTTGTGGTGTTCAGTAACCACAACAGTACCTGATTCCTTCTCGATCTTAGAAGGTGTGAAGCTAGGAGACTGACTTAGTCCTCTGCTTTTCTTCTTTGAAGCCTTGTTCTTCTTTCTTCCCATGTTGATTTGATTTGCAGAGTTGATGAAGGAGAGAGAAAGAAACTGAATTTGAATTCTTAAAGAGGATTTTGATGATGGTGCTTAGGGTTTGAGAGAGAAGATTTCTTTGAGAGAGAGAGAGACAGTTAGAGATAGAAAACAATGTGAAAGAATTGTTTGAACTGAAGAAAACTGGCAGTTGTTCGAACAGATAAAGTAGAAGTTACTTTACACTGTTCACAACGGTCATGTGTCAGACCAATTAACTCCTCAATTTGAAAATTGAGGGTTCAGCAATTACTGATATAACCGTTGTAAGGAGCTGGTCTTACGATGGTCTGACGCTGATCTGTATAAATTAAAAACTTTAATGCAACTTCCAATTAGGCAACTTAGAGATACCACACATTGGAACAGCATCAACATAAGAATTTTGAGACCACTTGCATCAATGACATTTAAGAGTTAACCAGCCCTGCTTATTTACACTAATGATCAAAAAGTCAAACATAGCCAAAAAGGGAAAGATAAGTCCTAAGGAACTAGGATCTAATCCTTACCATACCAAGTAATGTGCGGAGTTTGACAAACACTTCCCTGCTCAGGGTTTTAGTGAAAATATCAGCCAATTGTTCTTCAGATCAGCAAAATTCAAGATTCACATTTCCTTTTTCAACATTGTCTTTGAGAAAATGATGTCTGATTTCAATATGTTTGGTTTTAGAGTGCTGGACAGGATTTTTTGAAATGTTTATAGCACTGGTGTTATCACACAATATGGGAACACTTCCGGAACAGACCCCAAAATCCTTAAGCTGTGTCTTTATCCAAAGCAATTGAGCACAGCACAAAACAGCAGTTATGTACTCTGATTCAGCTGTGGATAAGGCCACTGAATTTTGTTTCTTAGATCCCCATGAAATGAGACAAGAACCTAAGAAATGAGCCATTCCTGAAGTGCTCTTCCTGTCCACACTAAAACCAGCATAATCAGCATCAGTGTATCCTAAAAGATCAAAATTGCTTCCCTTTGGATACCATAAGCACATGTCCTCTGTACCACTCAGGTACTTAAAAATTCTCTTAACAGCTTTTAGATGAGACTCTTTTGGGTTGCTTAAAAATCTTGCACACAACCCAATTGAGAACACTATGTCTGGTCTACTAGCTGTTAAGTGGAGAAGTGAGCCAATCATACCTCTGTATAGCTTATCCTCAACATCCTTTCCTTTCTCATCTAGGCTCAGTTTAGAAGAGGTAGGAATAGGTGTGTCATAGGATTTGCTATCTTGCAGACCATATCTCTTGAGCAGCTCCTTGAGATACTTTTGTTGGTGGATCATGATTCCATCATCCACTTGCTTGATTTGAAGCCCTAGGAAGAAGCCAAGTTCTCCCATCATACTCATCTCAAATTCACTGTTCATAAGGTCTGCAAACTCATCACACAAAACAGAATTAGTAGCCCCAAACAAAATATCATCAACATATACTTGGACCACTAACAGATCTGTTCCCCTTTTCTTTAAGAATAGAGTTTTGTCCACTGAACCTCTCTCATAATTGTTTTCAATAAGAAATCTAGAGAGTCTCTCATACCAAGCGCGAGGGGCTTGTTTGAGGCCATAAAGAGCTTTGTCTAACTTGTAGACATGATCTGGACAAACTCTATCCTCAAAACCTGGGGGTTGTTCCACATACACATCTTCTTTCAAATAACCATTTAGAAAAGCAGTTTTAACATCCATTTGAAAGAGTTTAAAGTTCATGTGGGCAGCAAATGCAATCAAAATTCTTATTGCCTCAAGCCTGGCTACTGGAGCAAAGGTTTCATCATAGTCTATTCCTTCTTGTTGGTTAAACCCTTGAACCACTAGCCTGGCCTTGTTTCTGACTATGGTACCTGAGTCATCCATTTTGTTTCTGAAGACCCATTTGGTTCCAATAACTGACATCTCATTGGTTCTTGGTTCAAGATGCCAAACCTGATTTCTTTCAAACTGGTTCAACTCATCTTGCATGGCCAAGATCCAATCAGGATCAGTTAGAGCAATCTTATAGTCAGTTGGTTCTATGTGAGATAAGAAGGAAAAGTAAGCACAGAAGTTCTTCCAAACAGAATTTCTAGTTTGGACTCCTTTTGATAAATCACTAATGATTTGATCAGAAGGATGAGAGCTTCTTTGCTTAAACATACTCTTTCTTACAGCATTTGAGTCACCTAAGTTAGAACCAATGTCTGTACTGGTTCCCCCTATTTCATTTTCATTTTGAGAGGGTGGACCAGTTTCTTCAGTGTTCTCTCCCACTTCATCTTCAGTTGGATGGGCAGGAGAGTCACTGAGTTCAACAACCTATTTAGCATTTCCCTCTACTGCACCAGACCCATTGTTGTTTTCAGGAGGAGTTAGAGAGTCTGGTTCAGCAGTGTTCTCTGGTTCAGCTCCTGTGAAATTTGTCATCCCAATATCAAAGCCTTCATCATCATCTACCTGCATAGGCTTGTTGAACATGTTAGTTTCATCAAACAATACATGTATACTCTCTTCAACACACAAGGTTCTTTTGTTGAAAACTTTATATGCCTTGCTATGAGGAGAATACCCTATAAAAACAGCTTCATCACTTCTGGGGTCGAACTTGTCCAAACTGGTCTTACCATTGTTGTGTACAAAACACTTACAACCAAATATCCTTAAATGTTAAATGTTTGGTTTTCGACCCCTTAGAAGTTCATAAGGTGTTTTTCTTAGTATTGGTCTTAGCATAACCCTATTGAGTATGTAGCAGGATGTACTCACAGCATCAGCCCAAAATTTCTTGGACAGACCACTCTCTAGAAGCATGGTTCTAGCCATTTCTTCTAGAGTGCGATTCTTTCTTTCAACAACTCCATTTTGTTGTGGAGTTCTGGGGGCTGAGAAGTTGTGAGAAACACCATGCTCCATACAATAGGTTATGAAGCTAGCATTATCAAATTCTGACCCATGATCAGATCTGATGGATGCTAACTGATGATTGATCTTGTTCTGGACCTGTTTCACTAAAATTTCAAATTCATCAAAAGTTTCATCTTTGTATTTCAAGAATATGGTCCAAGTGAAACGAGAGTTGTAATAACCCGAAATTTTGGGCCAGAAAATTTTCGCGGTTATTAATGTAGTTTAATTAAATTCTAAGTCCAAAAGGCCATATTAATTGGACTTTTTTTATTTTTAGCCAATCCTTTCTCCTCAAATTGGGCCAAAGACCCAATTTTCTCCTTTTATTTACCTTGGCCGATTCCTTCATGTATTTGGGCCAACATTGTTTTTTTTTTATTTAAATTAAATTAATATTTTTGGATAATTAATTTAATTTAATTAATTTAAAATATTTTAAACCTATTCAAAGGTTGTTGTAACAACCTAGCTAAACTCTCCCCCTATTCCCATACCCCACGGCAACCCTAGCCAATTATTAGGGTTTGTTTTCTTTTGTATTTCTATAAATATAACCCATTGCTATCATTGTTCCTATTTTTGCATTTTGCTCACAAAAACCCTAAAATAAAATATACTCTTTCCTCTCTTCCTCTTTGCTTTGGCCGTGTAGTTTTTCACCAAAAGGGGTGAATTTTTTTGTTCGTATTTTGGAATAATTAAGCGAATCCAGGTAACTTCGCTATTTCATTTAATTAAAGGGTAGAAAAACACATAGTTAATTAGGAATTGTATCATGGAAATTGTAGGAATTTAATGTTGCTTTTATATATATATGTCGAGTAGTATGTATGATTTTCTTGATTTATTTTCATGAATTTTTCTTGATTTCCATGTATGATTTATGCTTGTTTTGATAATTAAGATTTCATGAATTAATCCATGATATATATATATATGGTTCGAATTATTGAATGAAATTTATGATTTATCATCTTGAATAATTCTTGATGATTTTCGAGTATATGTACACGTATTGATGTGTTTCTTTAATTTTTAAGGCATGAATCATGATTTAATTTATTAGTATAATTTAGATCTTGAATTGGAAAATTAATCTTGTTAATTTGTGTGTGTGCCGAGTGAAATTAAAATATTATGGAAGAATTAAAAATGTTATTTTTATGATTAATCTTGATCATATAGAATTAAATATGTAAATCTTTAATTTTAATTGTTTAATTGTACCATGTTAATTTAACTTTTGATTATGAAAATTGTTCTTGATATTATGCTAGAATGCCGTGTGAAAGTATGAATATTAAGCATGTAGTTTAATCTTGATTCTTGCATTTAATCATATTGATTGATGATTAAAAGTATGATTTTTATGTTATTGATCAGTTAGTTTATTTAATTCTTGATGATTGATTTTTGTATAAATTAATTGACAAAATTGTGTGATTTTGGCATAAAAATCGAGTGGTAGGAAAAAAAGGGAAAAATATAATTTTTATCATATTTTGGTAATTTTAGTAATTAAATTGATTAATTAAATTAATTTAAGAAAATAATTAATTATTGTTATTAATTTGAAAATGCCGTGTGAATTGAGTTGAAATAGCCAATTTTAATTAATTTTGGATTATTATTAATTTAGGAATAATTAATAATAAAAGTTTCGGATAAAATAATTTTTAGGGATAAGTTGTAAAGTGTAGGGATAAAAAGTATATTATTGTTATTAAAACTAATAAGGGTCGAATAATACCAGTATTAATAATATAAATTTCGGGTATTATTATAATTAGTATCAGTAGTAATATTAGGGTCAGTATCCGAAAGGATAGGTAATAGTATACGATATGATATTAAGATTAGTATAAGATAAGGTATAAGCATGCATAAGATATTACTAGGGATAAGAAAGGAAACAGAGTAATAGCTATACATGTTGTGTTTCGGTCTCTGGCTAGGAAAGGCTTGGTATTTAAGGTGGCCAATATACGTGCCGCACCTCCCTTTCCTGGGACTCCGAACATTTCATTTCCTATTACGGTCACCTAGTATTTCCCAATATATGATATGAAATAATTAAATAAAAGATATAAGATATAATATAAAGAATTGAAAGATATAAGATATGATAAGGACGCCCACCTGATGACCCGAGTAGTCAGACTGGGTTAAGTCGAAGCCACTGCTCAATGGGACGAACGCACCTGATGACCCGAGTAGTCAGGCTAAGTTTCCCCGAGCAGTTCTGGGTCTTAGGATATGTAGTCGTCTAGTAGTGGTACACGAGCCGCTATTAGGGGTTATGGCCATAGCTTAGGCTTAGTGGTGAAACACGAGATCCGCTACGGGTTGAGTACACGAGCTCACCCCGGCATGTTCTAGGAAAGTTGTGGTGAAACACGAGATCCACAACGAGTTGTAGTGACCGGTCCAACAAAGATGACATGATATGATGAGATCATAAGATATGACTTGATATGATGAAATCATAAGATGATGTGATATGATGATTTCGTAAGATATGATATGATATGATAAGAAAGATAAGATATGATCATGATAAGTTACGATATATATATATAGAAAGAATATGATAAGTATGAATATGAAATACTAAAGTATAATATATGATGGGTATAGCATAAGTTAAGATCTTGAGATAATAATATAAGTATAAGTATTTGGGTATTCTAAGACTTCCGCTGTGTATGAATTCGTATTGTTGTATGTATGTAAGCATATGATTGATGGGTGTGTATTTGTACGTATTCTAACCGTATTTCTGCAGGTGTATTTGTATACGTATTTTCATACGTACTTTTATACGTATCTTTATACGTACTTTTATACGTATTTTTATACGTATTTTTATACGTATTTTTATACGCATTTTTGTACATTTATATAAAGGCATGTATTAAGTTTTTGTACAGTTTTTATGTGAATTTCTATGCTATTATGTGTTTGGTGGTCCCTCGATTAAATGGGACAGCCTAGTTACTCGCCACTGACGGTGGACCCCCCCCCCAGTTTCAGGTGAAGACGCTGCTGATTAACGGGCTTTCGTGGATGGGCTTGAGTAGCTGGGAATCCTTAGTTAGATAGTTTTATTTGATAATTTATGTTTTAAAGACATTTGCTTAGTTTAAGTTATGATCCCAGCATGTTGGGACAGCATTTTAAGACCATTTATGTAATAATGAATACTGGTTTATTTTGGACAATTAGTAGTTTATTTAATAAAAGTTAACCCATTTACTCAAATAATCTGATTTATTGTTGTATTAAGTTGGTAATGATCCGTTTGTCGATTTCCCTTCGTCAATCGACATGTCTCAAAAGTCGGGTCGTTACAAGAGTAATCATCAACTAAGACAAATACATAACTAAAGCCATTTCTACTTTGTACACGCATAGGTCCACATAAATCCATGTGTACAAGTTCAAATGGTCTAGAGGAACTAACCACTTTCTTTGGTTTAAAAGATGATCTCACATGCTTGTACTTTGCACACTCTTGACAGAGCTGGTCTGCCACATATTTGATGTTAGGTAAACCTAATACCAATTCTTGTGTTCTCAACTTGTTGAGCAAAGTGAAGCTAACATGTCCTAATCTTTTATGCCAAAGCCATTGGTTATCCTCTACAACACTAAGGCAGAGGGCACTGTTCTGTGGAAGTTGATTTAAGTATGTAATATACACATTGTTATGCCTTGTTCCTTCACAGACCAGTTCCGCTGTCTTAGAGTTCACTATGTGACAAGTGTTTGATTCAAAGTTCACTTTATTTCCCTTGTCACATAGTTGAGATATGCTCAAAAGGTTATGTTTCAAACCTTCTACATAGTAAACATTTTCAATTGCTTGGGAGAGTGACTTACCAACCTTACCTACTCCTTTGATAAGTCCTTTGCTATTGTCACCAAATGTCACGTGCCCTCCCTCGAATGCAGTGAGTGAAAGGAATTGTTCTTTATCCCCGGACATGTGTCTTGAGCAACCACTGTCCAAATACCAATATGGCTTTCCTTTCACTCGTACCTGCACAAGCAAACTAAAGGTTAGTCTTAGGAACCTTGACCAGCTTGGGTTCCTTGTTCTTTGAAACATTTTCAACCTTGACCTTCCTAACCCACACTTGTTGGGTGTAGGTTTTATTTTTCTTGTCATGTTTCTTTTTGGTGAAACATTTGTTAGTAACATGACCACTTTTACCACAATAGGTACAAACATGCATATCCTTGGCAAATATATACTTGCCTTTCTTGAATTCATTCAACCATGTGTTGTCTCTGCCAAGAACAGTTGTAGAACTAGATCCAGAATACCCTAAACCAAACCTTTGAGAATTTCCAGGTTGGGATGTGAGGATGTTTAGAGTTTTCTGAGCATCTAACATTTTGTTCAATTAGTTTATACAATCTATTAGTTCATTTTCCTTGTTCTCAAGCCTTTTAAGTTGAACTTCATTTTGTTTCTCAAAAGATTTTAAGTCAAGTCTAGTCTTTTGAAGTTCATCTTGTATTCTTAAGACCAGGGAGGGATCTGGTTCGTTATTGGTCTTCTTGGTGTTTTCTTGTTTTATCAAGATGAGTTCAGCCTCAAGATCACATATCTTGGCTATGCACTCATCATGTAAAACATCCAAAACCTCATCAAAGGCAATGGGAGAACCAGTCTCTTCAGAACTCTTGAGCTCACTATGTTCCTTGTGTAAATCCTCAAGTTTTTCAATTAAATGGTCATATGCAAGTATGACATCAGATTTACTCAAGGTACATGTGTCTTTTAGAAGTTCAATGTTTGAATTATGTGTGGTGAATTTCTTGAGCTCATTAAACCCCTTTTCAATTTTTTCAAAAAGTTCATCCTCTTTAGGAACTGGTTTGGAGTTTAATGTCTCAAGTTCCATTTTATGCTGATCTGCTGTTATTTCAAGTTCAGAAATTTTTTCTATAAGTTCTTCACAAATAAACTCAAGTTCAGCAGATCTAGCACCACATATTTCATACTCTCGAACTGTTTCTTTTAATTTCTTTTTGTTGTTCTGATAAGCAGACCCAACACTAATGCATTGATCAATAGTGAATTCAAGATAGTCAAGCAATTCATCTCTATCTAGATTATGCATGTTTGCCTTTAAATCATTAAAGCATACCTGGTTGTCATCTGAAGTGCTTCCACCAGCCATGAGACAGAGAACTTCTTCTTTTTCCAAACAGACCTCAGACTGGTCTGTGCATGTGAAAGCAGTTAGACAGAGATTTGCTTCTTCTTCATCTTCCTCATTTTCTGATTCTGAATCACCCCAAACTGCAGCCAACATAGCTCTTTTGAAAACCTTCTTCTCAGTCTGGACTCCAGGATTTCCTTTGGGATTTTTCCATGTTGGACACTCCTTGATTCTGTGCCCCATTTCCCCACATTTAAAGCAACCAGCATTGGAACTGGTTTTCCTGAACTGTCCAGAACTGTTCCTTCCTTTTACAAACTTACCTTTGGACTTTGTCCTAAGGTATTTTTCAAACCTTCTGGCCATGAGACTTATATCATCTTCATCATCCTCAGATTCCTCTGCTTTGAGGACCATTTCCTTGTTTTTTGAGCTAGATTCAGCCTTTGAATCTACCAACATCTCATGAGTCATCAAGGAACCAATAAGTTGTTCTAGAGATAGTGAGGACAGATCCTTTGCTTCTTGTATGGCTGTGACCTTGGGCATCCACTTCCCTGATAAGCTTCTTAACATTTTCCTCACCAACTCTTCACTTGAGAAGGTCTTTCCCAATGACTTTAGTTCATTTACAATGGTCATGAACCTTGTAAACATGTCCTTTATATTTTCATCTCTAGTCATTTCAAAGACTTCATATTTTGACATAAGCATGTCAATTTTTGACCTTCTCACCTCAGAGTTGCCTTCGTATGCAAGCTCTAGTGTATCCCATATTTCTTTAGCAGAAGAACAAGCTAGAATTCGATTCACCTCACATTCTGCAATTCCTTGTTGGACAAGTGACATTGCCTTTGCATTTTTCTCCAGGTAGTCTTCACTTGTGTACTCTTCTTCTGTCTTTGGAACCATGAGTTCTTCCTGACTCTTCTTGTGGATGGACGTGGGTCCATTTTTGACAATCATCCAGCACTCATAATCTATCCCAATGATAAGATTTTTCATGCAATTTTTCCACCAAGAGTAGTTAGTGCCATTGAACTTGGGGAGTCTTGAACTGTTTGATTCTTGAGTAGACATCTTCTTGCTCCTCTAGGTAGTTAACATTTTGAGAAGTTAGGCTCTGATACCAATTGTTAGTTCAATGTATACTCAAGAAGGGGGGGTTGAATTGAGTATGTGTGTTTTTTCAATCGTTTTCAAGTTTTGTTTATACTTTTGTGAGAACAACGAGAGAACAGTAAGTAAAGAGTAAGGACACAAAGATTTAACGAGGTTCGGCTTCTAAACAAGCCTACGTCCTCCACTCTCTCACCAATATTATTAATCAACTCAGAATAATAACAAGGTTACACACTCAATTAAATGTTACAACTATGTAACACTTAATTCCCCAACTGTTAACTCTAACAGTTCACTCAATGTTCACAGAACACTCCCCAACCACTTCCCTCTAAGTGGTTCAAGTATTACAAACTTAAATCTCCGTAAGTTTTTCTCTTAAAGATAGATATGGAGATAGTTTTGGACTAAGGATAGACTCTCAGAAAATATGACTTGGTTTTCTTTGGAGAGCAAAAGTCTTCTAGGGTTTTTTGCAAAGATTGTTTATATAGGCAAGGAAAACCGTCCCCTAGAAGTGTGCTGGAAGCTCCCCTAAATTGTGCAAAAAGATCAGCTGACACAAGTGTACAGTTACCCGTTCCAGACCTTTGTGTCCTACCACTGTTTGCAGCGGTTAATACCCAAAAGTACAACAAGTACATTGCATTTAATGAGCTGATTTGATGTATCAATTTAGCAGATTTCCAAAACACAAGTGATCCAAATTTTTCAAATAAATTTTCAAAATGATTTTGAACTCGAAAATCTGTACGGATCACGTGCGTAATACTGAGGTCTGTTCCCACAGTGGTCTCAGTACTACTAAGTCTACATCTGGTAAAGGGAACTGTTCCAAGCTTGTTCTTTGCCTGTTCTCTTTACTGGATGTACACTTAAAGTCTTTTTGCTCTTTACTTAAAAACACTAAGAATATTTTCCTAAGCCTATTTTACAAGAAGATCCTAGAAATATAAAAAATAAATAGCTCCAAGCTCTTGGCTTCTGATCTTCAAGTATCTCAAGGCCTTCATGGTTGCCTTGATGAGTCCTCACTTGATTCAACCTGTTCATATACAATTATTCATAGACATCAAGTATAGAGGACTGGTTTGTCATCATTCAAATCAAACATGGTTCAACAGAGGAGAGTAAGAAGAAGAACAAGAACAAGAACTATACTACTTGCATAAATCAAGAACAAAATGTAAATTACAAGAAGAATTGAAGAAGAAAGCTAAGAATACTAAACCTAAACCCTAAATTGAGCCTCTAACATCAGCTGCCTAAGAAATGGGAAGAGGGGGGTATTTATACAACCCCCCAAAAATGCGAGCAAAAACAGAAGAAAAGTAATAAAAAAAACACAGAAAGGCATCTCAGCAGGCGCTGAGGCGATGACAGCGCCCGCTGACACCTATAATCATAGGCCTGCAGGCTGGGAAGGAAAATGGCAGCGGGCGCTGAGTTGGGGTCAACGGCCGCTGCTAGCCTTTGTGATGCCACTGCCTCAATACAGGGGAGGGGACAGCGGGCGCTGAGTTGGGGTCAGCTGTAACGACCCGACTTTTTAAGCTATCGTTTGACGAAGGAAAACGACTTGCGGATCATTACTTAAGCATTAAATTAAACATTAATGATATATTTAGAATAGAAACATCTTTTATTAACTTAAAAGTCTGTAATTAATCCCAAAAGTCGATAAAGGTAGAATACTTAAAGAATTACATAAACTAAAATAATGTTTTCCCAACATACTGGGATAATAAAAGAAATAATGTAATATTGTCTTATTGAAACTCTAGAAAAGGAATACTAAGGTGAAACTAGAACTCTGCCTCAACAAAGCCCAACCAGCGGAAGCCCGACTACTAAGGTGAAACTCTAGAAAAGAAATAATGTAATATTGTCTTATTGAAACTCTAGAAAAGGAATACTAAGGTGAAACTAGAACTCTGCCTCAACAAAGCCCAACCAGCGGAAGCCCGACTACGCAGCTGCATCGTCACCTGAAACTGAGGGGGGGGTCCACCGTCAGTGGCGAGTAACTAGGCTGTCCCGTTTAAGTAAGGGACCGCTAAACACATAATAGCATAGGATAACACACGAAAATACATAAACAAATAACATTTCATACACAAGTACATACGGGGTACGTATACAAATACGTACAAAAATACGTATAAAATACGTATACAATACGTATAATAATACCTATAAAATACGGTTAGAAATACATACGCAATACGTATAAAAGTACGTATACAATACATATAACAATACCTGCAACATACGGTTAGAGATACGTACAAAATACGTATACAATACAAGCATACATACGAAATACACATATACCTTCTAATGTTATACATGATCAGACATACACAGCGGAAGACTTATACCAACCATGTTATATTACATCTAATACATAACTTATACCATATTCCATCTTATTCTTCAATTATCTTAATATACCTTACATTATCTTAACTTCATAATCATATCATATCATTCATCTTAACTTTATAATCATATCATATCATTCATCTTAACTTTATAATCATACAACTTATCTTATCATTTATCTTCACTTCTTAGCGGACCGGTCTTTAAAGCTCGTTGTGGATCCCGTGTGCACCACAACTTTCCTAAAACATGCCGGGGTGAACTCGTGTATTCAGCCCGTAGTGGATCCCGTGTGCACCACTAAGCCTAAGCTATGGCCATAACTCCTAAATAGCAGCTCGTGTACTACTACTTAGACGACTACATATTTTAAGACCCAGAACTGCCCGGGTGAACTCGTGTATTCATCCCATGGGGCAGTGGCATCGACTTAACCCGATCTGATGACTCGTGTATCATCAAAAAGGGCATCCTATCTTATTAACCCGATTGATGAACTTTGCGTCATCGCAGGGGCGATCTTAACTTATTATCTTTCTTATAACTAGAAGTACTAGGTGACCGTAATCGGGAATAAATGTTCGAAGTCCCAGGAAAGAGAGGTGCGGCACGTATATTGGCCACCTTAAATACCAAGTCTTTCCTAGCCAGAAATCGAAACAAATAATTACCCTTTTACTCTGTTTCCTTTCCTTCCCTATAATATCTTATTATCTTTAATTCCTTATTGTAACTTATCCCTACTGACTTCCTTATAAAAATAATAAATACAACTTATTGTCCAAAATAACTAAGTCCTTTAATCGTATTATTATTACCCTTTCATATTATAACTTATCCCTAATTATAAATATTAATAATTATAATAATAATACTAATTCCCAAAATTGTTCCAATATTATTATAAGCCAAAATAATTAAACTAAAATTGGTCAACAATAACTAACCTACTCGACATTTTAGGGTTAGTTTACTAATTAGATAAATTCATCAACATAATAATTAACAAATCAGTTCAATTAACAATAATTCGAATAATTAATAATTATCACCAAAAATTGCATAAAACATGATAAAAATTCTACCTTTCATATTTTATACCACTCGAAAATCATGAACAACAATACCAAAAATTACATCTTTAATTAATTAAATTCAATAACCAATAAATCATAGCGAACTTTATAATAAACATTAAAATTATCCTTAAAACACCATATTTTACACAATCTGATTTTAAAGTATTAAATTAAGAACTACCATTAAAAGGTCTCTAATAATCTGGAAATTTTGATGGGAGCTAGATGTAGGTGCATGGTTTAACATGCATAAATTTCGTCCAAAAATAACATCTTTTACTATTTTTAAGGAATTTTATAACTAACAAATCAGATTAGGCTGAATTCAGTTTCAGATTTTTCTGCCATAACAAACGATCTTTAAAAATTACGAAACTTTTACACAATCTGTAAAACACTATTTATGACTTCCACATAAAATTTCGTAGCCATAAGAATTGATTAAGTATCTTAATAAATTCGTAAACCAAATCTGGACAGTTTTACCGGTTTGAAAGATTAAATTATTATAAGCAATAAAAGGACGAATTTTGCCACGAAATAAATCAAGATTCATAATAAAACAGTAAAGAAACTGCCACGAAAAATTCATCAAGGAATAACAAGATTTGATTAATAAATAAATTCATACAAGTAATTATTCAACAATTAAAGATTTCAAGAAACTACATAAAATAATCAAGAAAATTTCATAATAATTCATAAAGATTACATATTATCATCAAGAAAAATTACATAATATCCTATCATATAATTCGAAATTTTCTAGGTGATCATGACACTAATTCCTAACAATTTTCATGTTTTAATCCTAATTAACTATGTGATTAACTTGTACCGAAATTAAACGAAATAGCATAGTTACCTTTAAACGCTAAAAATTCCAAGGCAAAATTCACCACTTTGGTGAATATAATGCTCGGCCGAATTTTTGAGGAAAAGGAGGATAGTTTTCTTTTAGGGTTTATAAGCTTTAGCAATTAGGAACAAAGTAGGTATGCTAAGCCATATATATAGAAGAGGAAAAGAAAAAAATAAACCCTAAAACTAATGTAAGGGTTGCCGTGAAAAGAAGAGAAAAATGGGGGAGGTTGGACCTAGCATTTAGGGATAATTAGACTAGGTTTTAAACATTAAAATAATTATTTAATTTAATTAATTTGATTAATAAAAATCATTTAAATAATTAAATTAAATAAAAAGAATTAAACATTGGCCCAAAGAAAGGAGTGGACCAGCCATGACATAAAAGAGAAGGAAAAATTGGGTCACTGGCCCAATTTGAGTTAAAAGAGTGAGAAATGAATTAAAACAGTCTAAATTTAATGGGCCTTTTGAACTTAGAATAAATAAATAGAACTAATAACCACGAAATTTTCTGGCCCTAAATTTCGGGGTATTACATCAGTGGCCGCTGTTCCTATATGTATGCTCATTATGCCCTGGTGACTGTAAAATCAGCGGCCGCTGGGAATCCATCAGCGGCCGCTGCCATGGCATAGAAGACCTTCTGCCTTTTTTCCTTACAAAAATGTAATACCCCGAAAATTTGGGATGTTTTAAATTTTTAATTATTGATTAAATGTATAATCAATTGACTATTTAATTGATTATTATTTAATTAATTGTTATTTTTAATACTTTTTGAGCCTAGCCCTCATCTTTTTATTTTGTTTTGGCCAAAACCGAGCCCAATTATTTTCTTTAATTTTGTTTTGCGCAGTCCATCCTTTTATTCATTTTCTTTTCTCCTAAATATTTTATTTAGTTCCAAGTCCAAAAGGCCCATTATTTTGGACTATTTTTATTTTTAATCTAATCTTTTTCCTTAAATTGGGCCAAAGACCCAATTTTCTCTTCCTTAATCCTCTTGGCCGGTTTTCCCATTTAGTATTGGGCCAATTTTTATTTTTATTTTTCTTTCAATTTATGTAAATACTTTTAATTAATTTATCTATTTTTTTTAACAAAAATAAACCTAGATCTATTCTTAGCCCATTCAAAGGATGTTGTCAAACCCTAACCAAATCCCCCTAATTTTCCTCTAAACTCACGGCTAGCCTAAAAATAAAATTAGGGTTGTTGTTTTTTTTATTTTTCTTTCCTCTCTTTTCTATAAATAGGATCCAAACCTTCACTTGGTTCCTATTTTGTTTTATACACTTTGAACCCTAAAGAAATTATTTTTCTCCCCTTCTTTCCTCTCAAAAAAGTCGAACTGCTTGAGAAAAATTCATCAATAGTGAATTTTTCGTGCCTTGGAAATTTTAGCGATTTAAGGTAACTATGCTCTCCTCTTTAATCTATGGGTAGAAAAACACATAGTTAATTAGGAATCATATCATGAAAATTGTAGGAAATTTAATATTGTTTTACTTGGATATGTCGAGCATGAAGCATGAATTTCTTGATTGATGTTTATGTATTTTCTTGATTTTATGTATGATCTTGTATGAATTTATTTACCAATCAAATCTTGTTATTTCTTGATGAATTTTTCATGGTATCTTGTTTACTGTTTGATTATTAACCATGATTTATTTCGTGGCAAAATTCGTCCGTTTATTATTTATAAAAATTTAATCTTTCAAACCGGTAAAACTGTCCAGAATAGGTTTACGAATTTATTAGTGTACTTAATCAAATCTAATGGCTACGAAATTTTAGGTGGAAGTCATTAATACTGTTTTAAAGCTTCTGTAATTTTTTCGTAATTTGTAAAGATCGTTTTCTATGGCAGAAAATTCTGAAACCGAATTCAACCTAATCTGACTGGTTAGTATAAAATCACTTAAAAATAGTAAAAGGTGTTATTTTTAAACGAAATTTATGCACGTTAAACCTTTAACCCATATTTAACTTCCATTAAAATTTCCAGACTATTCAAGACCTTTAGATGGTTGATCTTAATTTAATCCTTTAAAATCAGATTGTGTAAATTAGTGTAATTTAAATTGTTATGTAAGTTTATATGATTAAAAGATGATTATTGTACTTGATTAAATTAAAGCATGAATTTTGGGTTATATATATATATAATTCGAGTAGATTGAATAAACAAAAATAAGATTTTTATCATGTTTTAGTTAATTTTGACTTATAATCTTTTATAGATTTAAAAATCTGATTTTTATCTTGCTATTGAATTATTTTGCTGATTGTTATGATTATGGCATGATTTATTTGCTTAAATTAAATTGGTATGATCAAAGGTTGTTAATTATATTTATTTAATTATTATACAAATATTCGGTATTTTCATGAGAACTGTCGAGTGCCTTCAATTTTGGAAGCATGGAATTTGTATCTTGTTTTTATGTATTTTAGATGATTAATTATAATTAATTTAATTAGTGGAATAAAAATGTAATTTTTGGTTACTATTTTTCCTTGAATGTCGAGTGAGATAGTTAGAGGATTAGAATCTTTGACCATGATTTTAGGTAAGGGTTGTTACTAGTTTGAATAATTTTTTTTTTATTTAGATAATTAAATTATTTAGTGATTATATTTATTTAATTTGGATTAATAATATTTAGGTGTAACCCTAATTTGTCAAGTGGAGAAAAATAAGGAAAAATATAATTTTTATCATATTTTGGTATTTTGGCAATTAAATTGATTAATTAAATTAATTTAGGAAGATAATTAATTATTGTTATTACTACTAAAATGCCGTGTAAAAGGAGAAGAAATAGTCAATAATAACTAAATTTGACTTATTATTAATTTAGGAATATATAATAATAAAAGTACTGGATAAGATAATTTTTAGGAATAAGTTGTAAAGTGTAGGGCAAAAGGGATATTATTATTATTATGGTTAAATGGGCCGAAAATAATATAATATTATTAATGTAAATATTTTCGGATATTTATTATAGATAGTATATGATAGGATATTTAGATTAGTATAAGATAAGGTATAAGGTTTGAATTGCATAAGATATTACTAGGGATAAGAAAGGAAACAAAGTAATAGCTATACATGTTATGTTTCGGTCTCTGGCTAGGAAAGACTTGGTATTTAAGATGGCCAATATACGTGCCGCACCTCTCTTTCCTGGGACTCCGAACATTTCATTTCCTATTACGGTCACCTAGTATTTCCCAATATATGATATGAAATAATTAAATGAAGATATAAGACACAATATGGACGCCCACCTAATGACTCGAGTAGTTAGACTGGGTTAAGTCGAGGCCACTGCTCAATTGGGACGAGCACACGAGCTCCCCCGAGCAGTTCTGGGTCTTAGGATATGTAGTCGTCTAGTAGTGGTACACGAGCCACTATTAGGAGTTATGGCCATAGCTTAGGCTTAGTGGTGAAACACGAGATCCGCTACGGTTTGAGTACACGAGCTCACCCCGGCATGTTCTAGGAAAGTTGTGGTGAAACACGAGATCCACAACGAGTTATAGTGACCGGTCCGCCAAAGATGAAAAAGATGATATGATATGAATCGATACGATTATGATATGATATGAAATGAAAGTTAAGATATGATAATAAATGAAAGGTACGATATGTCATGAATAGAATATGATAAGATAAGAATATGAATCGATAAGGTATAATATATGATAGGTTACAATATAAGTTAAGTATATAATATGAGTTATAACATAAGATACGATGATATGATAAGGGGTATAATATAAGATGTAGGTTATGATTTGATAAATATGTGTATTAAAATGATTTAAGTCTTCCGCTGTGTATCTGTGTACGTATGTATTTGAAAAGCATGTATGTATGAATGTATGGGTATGTATGTATGCGAGTAAGAATGCATGTATGTACGAATGTTGAGTGTATATTTGTACGTATTTCTAACCGTATGTGCAGGGTTGATTGTACGTACATTATACGTAGATTATACGTATTCTAACCGTATTTCTGCAGGTATATTTATACGTATTTTGTACGTATCCGTATACGTAGTTTGTACGTATTTTTATACGTAATTTGTAATGAATGAAGTATAGCATATATTAGATTCTCTTATGGTTTTTATGATCTTTTCTATGCTATTATGTGTTTGGTGGTCCCTCGATTAAACGGGACAGCCTAGTTACTCGCCACTGACGGTGGACCCCCCCTCAGTTTCAGGTGACGATGCAGCAGCGTAGAGCGGGCTTCGTTGGATGGGCTTGAGTAGTTTAGTTATTTTCTTTGAGTTTTTAGATTATCCAGAACAGTTTGAGACATTAATTTAGTTTTGATTATAATCCCAGCCTGTTGGAAAGACATTTATTTCATTTATGTAACTTTTAGGCTAGATGCCTTTGACTTTGGATTTTCAGATTACTTATATATAATAAAAGATGATTTATTTTTAGTGCTTGATTTACTTTTAGAGTTTAATCTGGTTAAGTAATGATCCGAGTGTCGATTCCCTTCGTCAATCGACAAGTCGAAAAGTCGGGTCGTTACAAAAAAACTTGAAACACAAAAACCCATCTCAGCGGACGCTGAGGAATTCCCAGCGCCCGCTGTCTTCTTTTGGTGCTTGTGAGTGGTCTGGCAGCTTCAGGATCAGCGGCCGCTGGGAATCCATCAGCGGCCGCTGAAAGGCCTTCAAATTGCTACTGCCTTCAGCCATGCCCAAAACTCATCCCAGCGGGCGCTGAGGGATTTCCAGCGCCCGCTGAGGCCTTCTTTTCACATGCCATGGCATAAGGACTCTGTGGCTTCCTCGAGGTTCCCGGCTCGCTTCCTCGGGTTCCGAAATCAACTCGAGACCTGCAAAAAGGGAAGAAAACGCAGAAACAAGGCAAAATAGAGGAAATCACATAGAAAAAGGGGAAGGGGACTACAAGAGCAAAACTAAACTAAAAAGCCTAAAAACGCTAACGAAAACTAAATAAAATAAGAAAATAAACTAATAAAAATTAAGAAAATAACTACCAAAATACCACTTATCATTCCCTATATAATTATAAAGAACAAAAGAATCAATTAAAATAAAAGAAAGGGGATGGGGGCCGTGTAATAGGAGGGAGTTGAGTCAACTTAGGAGACTTGGTAAGGGTTAAGTTAAAAATAGGATTTTTAGCTTAGTTGACTTTTCAAAAATAAAAATTGAAGATTTTAGATATAGAATAGATTTTATATCTAATAATAATAAATAAATAAATAAAATTAAAATAATCCTTGGCCACATAAGGAGAGGGCCGGCCAAGGGGGAGACTAATTGGGTCATTGGGCCCAATTTTAAGACAAGGATAGAAAATAAGAAACACAGTCCAATTTTATGGGTCTTTTGGACTTAGAATTTTAGAAGCAATAATATGTGTCCAGATTCAACAATATGTGTCCAAATCCAGTGGACTGTTTTGACAGAAACGTTACTGTCAGACCGGTCTGACACAATACCTTCTCATAAATTAAAGGTTGACTTATTTTGTGCAAATGCCTAAAAGTTTGGATTATTCTAGACAAATAATCCTTATTTTTATGTTTATAAAGTATTGTTTTGGTAACATTTATTAGTAATACCCGAGTCCCATTTGCAAATGTGATTATGGCTATTATGTTTAAATGTTTACCTTATTATTTATTTACAATAAAGTTTAAGTTTTTATTCTTATTGGATTATTGGACGTTTTATGATTTAAAAAATTACTATAAAGGTCCAAATGTTTTCAATGGGTTTTTGGTATATGATTTTATGATTTATGACATAGTGTTTTATCAACACATATGATTAAAAGATATGAAACATGAAAAATAAAATTGAAGGACAAGGTTCTGGCATTGTCCTGTTCTGTTCTGTTATGTTCTATTATCTTATGTTTGTGGGATACAAAGTATACGGTTATGCCCGAAGGTAACATCTGTTTATGTTTATGTTCATACTTGCCAGAATCCTTGAGTTAAACTATAGAATAATATGAAGGACAACTTATCCATGTAACGACCCGACTTTTTGAGACATGTCGATTTACGAAGGGAAATCAACAATCGGACCATTACCAACTTAAATAACAATAAATCAACTTAAATGATTAAATGAATTAACTTTTATTAAATAAGCTACCAATTATCCAAAACATTCCAAGAGTCATTATTACAAATAATATCCTAAAATACTGTCCCAACATGCTGGGATCATAAAATAACTAATAAATGCCTCAAACTGTTCTGGGAAAACTAAATACTCAAAGTAAACAACTAGTCTACTCAAGCCCATCCAACGAAGCCCGCTCTACTCTGCTGCATTGTCACCTGAAACTGAGGGGGGGGTCCACCGTCAGTGGCGAGTAACTAGGCTGTCCCATTTAATCGAGGGACCACCAAACACATAATAGCATAGAAATTCACATAAAAACTGTAAAGAAACTTAATACATGCTTTTATATAATCATACAAAAATCCGTATAAAAGTACGTATAAAAATACGTATAAAAGTACGTATAGAAATACGTATACAAGTACGTACAAAAATACGTATAAAAGTACGTATAGAAATACATATACAAGTACGTACAAAAATACGTATAAATACACCTGCAGAGATACGGTTAGAATACGTATAATCTACGTATAATGTACGTACAATCAATCCTGCAAATACGGTTAGAATACGTACAAATATTCACCCATTAATCATATACATGCATACATATATAATACTAATTTATACACAGCGGAAGTCTTAGAATTACCCAAATACTTATATTATACAACTTAATTAACTCAAGATCTTAACTTATGCCATACCCATCATATATTATATCTTAACATTCCATATTCATACTTATCATATTCTTTCTTAATTTATATATCATATCTTATCATATATGATCATATCTTAACCTTATATCATAACATAAATTCCATAATAAGAACATAATAACTTCTTATCTTAACATATGTACTTATTACATTAAATCATCTTATCTTATCATCTTTGCGGACTGTCTTCTTCAGCTCGTAGCGAACCATTGCGTTCGCAACTTTCCTAAAACATGTCGGGGTGAACCTTTGCGTTCCACCCGTAGCCCTCCTTTGCGAGAACTAAGCCTAAGCTATGGCCATAACCCCTAAATAGCCCTCCTTTGCGAGAACTACCTAGACGACTCCATATTCTAGAACCAAGAACTGCGCGGGGGAACCTTTGCGTTCGTCCCATGTGAGCAGTGGCATCGACTAAACCCAATTGATAACCTTTGCGTTATCGCAAGGGCGTCCTATCTTATTAACCCGATTGATGACATTTGCGTCATCGCAGGGGCGATCTTTATATTATATCTTATATCTTTACTTAATCATATCATATCATATATCGGGAAATACTAGGTGACCGTAATAGGAAATGAAATGTTCGGAGTCCCAGGAAAGAGAGGTGCGGCACGTATATTGGCCACCTTAAATACCAAGTCTTTCCTAGCCAGAGACCGAAACATAACATGTATAGCTATTACTCTGTTTCCTTTCTTATCCCTAGTAGTATCTTATGCAACTTTAAACCTTATAATAAACCATCCTTGATATCTTATCATATACTTATAACTTATCCCTACGGATTCCTAATATCAATAATAACAATAATAGTCACTCGAATAATACAATAATAATAACAATGTTATTATCTATCCCTACATGTTATAACTTATCCCTGATAATTATTTTATCCATAACTTTTATTATTAATTATTTCCTAAATTAATAATAATTCAAAACTAACCAAATTTGACTAAATCAAATAATTCCACACGTAAATCTCAATTTTCAAACCATAATTAATTAATTCTTAAATTTATCTCAATTAATTAATTAATTGCTAAAATTACCAAAATATAATAAAAATCCTATTTTTCCTACTTTCACCACACTCGACATTTTATATCAATAATAGCCAAAATTATTCAATTAATTTATATGAATTCAATCATCAAGAATTAAATAATTTAACTAATTAATAAACATAAAAATCATATTTTTCAACAACATTCATCAAGATTAACATAAAAATAATATTTTTAACTCTTCTTTTAATTTCTATACACTCGACAATTAGAAGATAATAACAAGATTTAATTTTTAATTCAAGATTAATCAATATAATTCAATACTATCAAGATTCATCATAAAAATCATATTTTTAGTTCCCTTTTAATACTTAGGTCACTCGAAAATTCAAGAATTAATAATAGCATATTTTAATAATTCAATTGCCCTATTTTATACAATCTGATTTTTAAAGAATTAAATTAAAAACGACCATCTAAAGATCTCTAAAAATCTGGAAATTTTATGGGAGCTAAATATGGGTTCAAGGATTAACGTGCATAAATTTCGTCTAAAAATAACATCTTTTACTATTTTTAAGTGATTTTATAACTAACCAGTCAGATTAGGCTGAATTCGGTTTCAGAATTTTCTGCCATAGTAAACGATCTTTAAAAATTACGAAAAAATTAAAAAAATCTTTAAAACAGTATTACTGACTTCCACCTAAAATTTCGTAGCCATTAGATTTGATTAAGTATACCAATTAATTCGTAAACTAAAACTGGACAGTTTTATCAGTTTGAAAGATTAAATTATTTCAAGCAAGAAAAGATCGAATTTTGCCACGAAATAAATTATGATTCAAAATAAAACAGTAAAAAAACTGCCACGAAAAATTCATTAAGAAATAACAAGATTTGATTAATAGATAAATTCATACAAGTAATTATTCAACAATTAGAGATTTCAAGAAATACATCAAATCATGAAAATACATGAAAAATAAATCAAGAACATCATCATCCATATACTTGACATGTTCATATGAAAACAATATTAAACTTCCTACAATTTTCATGCTTCAATTCCTAATTAACTATGTGTTTTTCTACCCATAGATTAAAGAGGAGAGCATAGTTACCTTAAACGCTATTAAAATTCCAAGGCAAAAATTCACCTAAAATGGTGAATATGGCACGGTTTTAGAAGAGGAAGAAGGGGAAGAGAGAAAATGTGTATTTTAGGGTTTTTTGATCAATTTAGCAATTAGGACCCAAAAGAGGTGATTAGGTCCTATTTATAAACAAAGAAAAATCAAAACAAACCCTAGATCAATCCTAGGGCTGCCGTGACTTAGGGGAGTAATAGGGGGGATTAGTTAGGTTGTTGAACAACTAGTTTGAATGGGTTTTAAACATTTAAATTAATTAAATTAATTTAATTATCCACAAATAACAATTAATTTAATTAAAAAAAAAAAAAAAAAAAACAAGGTTGGCCCAAAAATAAAGCAAGAACCGGCCAAGGTTAAATAAAGAAGGAAATTGGGTCCTTGGCCCAATTTGGAAGAGAAAGGATTGGGCTAAAAATAAAAACAGTCCAACTAATATGGCCTTTTGGACTTAGAATTAATTAAACTACATTAATAACCGCGAAATTTTCTAGCCCAAAATTCCGGGTCGTTACAATCCATGCAAACTTTATGTTTATCTTTTAAAAATGCTACTTTTTATAAATGTTTTATGAAAGGTTTTTATGCTATACTAAAGTATTTTTATAAACATTTTATAAAAAAAAATTACGTTATTCTAACGTAATTTTATAAAAATGTTTTATAATTAAAAGGGTTTACGCTATTCTAAAGTGCTTTTTATGAAATGTTTTACAAAATGTTTTATGCTACTCTAAAGCTCCTATCTGTTTGCAAACAAAATGAATTGAAATGAATTAACGTTGTCAGGGTATTATGTTACTGGGCCTCGTCTCATGATATTATGGTTTTAGGTACTGAAGAGGACAACAGGGCAAATTAGTGTGAGGATGATCAATGAAGTGACATTTCTCCACTTAGTAGAGTGAACGACATTAGATAAAACTTGTGTTAAGCTCTAGCTTTGGGTTCTTTAATTATGTCGGTTTGTAAACCAATATTTCAGCTAATGTCATAAGACTTATGCTTTATTAATATAATATTAGTAAGTTATGTTTCTCAAATTAGAAACACAACATGTGATGCACCGACTAACTAGGAATCTAGGATTCTGCTGCTAATTAACCAAATAAAATGGATTAGATGTTGGGGCGTTACTGCCGTTACACTTTCAGAAGCAATCGATGATGTTTATTATTTTGATGGCTTGCAACATAATCTTTTGAGGATTCTTTAACAATGTAACAAGGGAAATCGAGTAGAGTTTCAAGCCAACCTTTGTCATGTAGTGAACTAACAAACAGGTGAACTTGTAAGTCAGGGAACCCAGAAGGATGAGATTCATATTACCTACTTGGATAGCATTCTTGAAAACAAGTTCATCTACGCTCTTAAGAGCTGTTTTCTGATGATAATTAGTGGATTTTGCATTAAAGATTTGGACATGCTAGCTTGACACTTTTGAACAAACTTAGAACTAAATATTTTGTTGTTGATTTACCTGACATTAAACATGAGGAAGATATAATTTGTTCAGAATGTGTAAAGGGGTAACATTTCAAATCTTCTTTCAAACCCATAAGTGCTATGAATACTAAAATACCCTTCGAGCTTGTACACATTGATTTGTATGGTCTCATGCGTGTGTACAAAATCGAAGAGGTCATAGGTCTGTGTGTGTTGTTATTCATGATTTCTCCATGTACACTTGGGTTACCTTCCTATATTAAAAGGTTGAAATATTCACATGAGTTTGTAGCCTTTGTGAAACAAGTGTAGAACCAATTGAAAAAAAAACTCATCGCTATGAGGTCAAATCATGACATGGAGTTTGAGAATGTTAACTTCATTGATTACTGCAGGGAACATGGAGTAAGTCACAACTTCTATACTCGCAGAACAATACAACAAAATATTATGGTGGATAAGAACTAGACTTGAGGATTTGGCATGGATCATGCTTATTAGGAGTGGTCTCCCTAAGAGTTTATGGGGGAGAAATTGGGAACACTACTTGTTATATATTCTTAATAGAGCTCTTATTAGACCTAAGTTGAATTAAACTCATTATGAACTCCTAAAGGGAAGGTGTGGGCTTCGTTTCGAGCCTACAGTCGGTCGTTGAATGCCAACTTCATTTTTTTTTTTGTTTGCATAGTGTGAGTATGTCTGACCTTAGGTGAGTTTAAAACTCAAGTAAAGGAGTGCGGAACCCATTCGACTAGCCTGTAAGCCAAGATATAACCGTTAGTTTAGGCAGTTTACCAACTTAAAGAGTACCAGGATGAGAGGAAGAACACTGTAGTTCACGATGTTCTCCAGCATCTAGCGGCGTCTACTCGATCTCATTGCAATTTATTTATGACACTACAACATTCTGCGAATCTGCTGTCTGTTGTTTAGTGTTCGCTTCAAAACCCGTCGGTAATTAAAAGTTAGCGTCCGCCAACGACCGTTAACACGGACGTTAAAAACGCGGAGGTCAAATATTTTGAAGTCGGTTTTTACCGTTCATTTTTGGATAATTACCGTCCGCTTTAACAGGCGGTAAAAACACAGACCCAAAAAAAATGACGCGCCTACATTTACGGAGTAATTTCCCAATCTCACTCTTTCTGTCTCTCTTAGTCCTCACTTTCTCTTTCTCCCTCTCTCTCATTCTCCCTCTATCTCTCATTATTTTCTTTCTCCCTCCCTGATTACTTTCTTTCTCTCTCTCATTACTCACTCCAAGCAAGAATATCTATGGCTAGCCACCTCACCAACGTTAAGGCAAGCAACCTACAGTAAGTTTTCGATTCTCTTCATCAAAATTTTAAGTGTTTTTTTGGATTTTTTGGAGTTTATTGCGGTTCAAATTGGTTGTTTGAACTTTTTTGGGGTTTTTTAGGGTTTGGTTTATGGGTAATGTCTTCATTTTTTGGCTTTGGATGTTCGAATTTTTTAGGGTTCAAATTAACTAGCTTGGTTGTTCAAATTATTTTGGGGTTTTTTTAGGGTTCATCATTTTTTTGGGATTTTAGGGTTTGAATTAATTAGCTTGGATGTTTTAATTTTTTTGAGGGGTTTTTTAGGGTTTGATGTTTTGGGGGTATGACTTCATTTTATGGTTTTTTTTAGGGTTCGATATTTTGGTTTTGGTTTTGGAGGTTCAATTTTTTTAGGTGTTTAGATCTGATTTTAGTACAAATCTTAATATTTTGTGGTATAAATCTGATTTTTTTATTTCTAAGTTTTTTATTTAGACTTTTTCTAAATTTGGATGTTCAATTTTTTTGGGGCTTTTTTAGGATTTTTTTTCAAAGTTTTGATGTTCGAAGATTTTTGGGGGTTTTAGGGTTCTTTTTTTAGTTTGGATGCTCGAAGTTTTTTGGAGGATTTTATAACTTTTGGGTTACTTGTTTTTTTTTTTTCAAGTTCCCTTTTCTACTTTTAAATTTCATTATTTCTGTGTTTTAACTTTTTTCTGGGTTGGAGTTTTATTTTAAGAATTTATGGGTTGTAATTTTTTTTGGGTTGTAATCTTTTATAGCAGGAAGAATTTGCTGGAAATCAAGCTAAGGTAGTGGTTTATTCAATTGTTTTTGTTTATTATTGTCAATTTTTGTGTTCTGACTTTGGTTGTATTTTTTTGGTTGCAGGTTTTGGTTCTTGATTCAATTTTGAGGATTTAAGTTATATTTTTTTAAAGATGTACTTAATTTAGGTGTATCATATTGTTGTATTATTTTAGATGTTTGTTGAATTTCCTTATAATTAATAAAATTGGATTCGATGTATTGTCTAATTTTTTATGTATGCTGATTTTTAAAGTTTTGAATGTTTAAATTTTTTATAGGATAAAAAAAAGAATGAAATTGGAACCAGCTTTGGTTCCAATTTCATTCATTTTTTTTTAATTTTGGGTAGTGAGGTTTAACGTCCGTCTTTTCCCAAAATTGACGGACGTTAATTTGCGTCGGCTTGAAAAGGCGGATGTTAAACATTTAATGTCCGTCAGGCGGACGTTAAATGAGTATTAACGACTAAAATTAATACGACAATGGCTTAACGTTCATTGGCGGACGCTAATCTAATTAACGTCCACAATCCACTAATTTACCGTCCGCTCATGGCGGACGGTAAAAACGCGGAATCTTGTAGTATTATAATCTGAAACAACACAGATATTTCCGTATTTAAAATCCTATAGAACACATGGGCACATTTTTTAATGCACACATAAATATACTTTTTAGGTAATCACTTTATTTCGTATCAGTATAAGGTCCCTAAGCCCGGTTATCCAAAATTATATGACTTTAATGTGACGGCATGAAATACCGGTCTTATTATTTAACGATAAATGAAAGTTGATTTGCAAATAGTTAAATTAATTATGAAAGCTTAAATTATCCACTGCTACAAAAATGGACAAAGAAACCTAGCTAGTAAATAAACATAAAAAAATCTTACCATGGGCGGTTTCTATCTCACTAATCTCTTACGACAAGATATCAGCTGCAAAAGAAGATATTTTAGAGCACTCACACCAATGGGCTAATTTTTACTCATGAGGAAAAAAATCACAACGCCAATGGGCTAATTTTTCCTTCGTCATAAGCATCCCCAATTCTCCTCAAGATTTGAGGAAAAAACAAAATTTGCCCAAATGCTATTCTTGGGCCTGCAGTAGGCGGGAAAAAAAAATTCACGTGTTTCTTCCAGCAAGGGGAAAAAACAAAAAAAAGGGGAAATTGTTGATTGGGCGCGTCAGTCAGCCCAATCAGCGCGTGACACGCAAATCAACCAATCAGAATTCAGCTACTTTATCACAACGACTCTATATTTGTAACGGCTATTTGGACCCCAAAACTAATTTTTTTTTTTAAACAAAATCACCAACGTTCTTATTTTTTTCCCTCTATAAATAGACATTCATTTTGATATATTTTGGCACACTTCAAAAATCTCAAAAATCATAAAAATCTATTATTAATCTGAAATTCTACCTCAAAGACTTTAATTTCTCAAGTAAGTGCTTCCTCCTAGTAATTGTTATTAATAATTCTCATTAATACTACTGAGAATGTAGAAAAAAATATTTTAGATTTGTTTTGTTGTTGTTGTTTTAATTTGTTAAATTTGTTAATAATTGTTAACTGATTAAGTTATTTTTTTAAAATTATTAAGTAATTCATTTTTTAACTGATTAAGTTATTTTTTAAAATTATTAAGTAATTCATTTTTTTTAATCGTGATAAATAGTGTTAAACTAATTACCAAACCATAATTTACTATATTATCACTCATAATTTACTACATCATAATTTAATAAATATTAAAAGTATAATTGTGTTAAAATATTAAAAGATGATGTGTAATATGGTGGGGTATAGGCAATAGTAGGAGAGAGAGTGTTGAGAAATTTTTTTTGTTTACCATTGGTGTGGTAAAAAAGTTGTACATGAGGAAAAATGAGTTGGGAAGAGAGAGAAAGTAGTAGAGAGAGTAGTGAGGAGTTTTTTTTTTTTGTTTTTTTTTTTTTTTTTTTTTTTTTAACCATTTGTGATAGTGCTCTTAGATTGAGAAATAAAAATAGGAAACTTGATTTTATGAAAAGTGATTTCTTTGATGCATTAATACAACAATCAATGCAATAACAAATAATAAACTATTTTTCAGAAAATAAAAGTTATTTTATTTTGTTATTGTTATTGTTATAAGGGCCTTTGTGCAAATAAGAAACAAATACAATTTGCTTAGAGGGGTTGGTATTGTCTATACCAGGTATTAGTAATACTTCCTCACAACGATAGGATCAGAGTCAAATCTATCTATCTTCTATATCTATATACCTTATTAAAACTCTTACCACTAAAATATACCCCTTTCCCTCCCAAACTACCATTTTCCCCTCCTAACAAAAAAAAAATCTATATCTATCTTCTATCTCACTTTTCTACCTCTCTTTATATTTAATACCATAATTAATACTCTAATAAATAAATAAATAAATAAAATATCAAACAAATATCTTCTTAAACTAAATTAATATTATAACAAAAAACATTAACATAATAATTGACAAACATTTACATAAATTTTTTTTTTACTAATTAAACTACTCACTTGTCTTTATTTAATTTGCGTACTTTCCTTTTTTGGGCTGTTTTCATTTTAATTTGCTGACTTCTTACATTATCTAAATATAGTAAAATTTTATTCTTTTATATTTATTAATACTTTGTATATTTTTCTCATGTTACTTTATCATCTTCTCTCTTTTACTTTTTTTTGCACAACTTTTATCATAATTTATGATTTTTTTCTTTTTCTTTTTCTATTACACTATTAGTTTATTGGTATTTTTTTGAACAATTAGTTTATTGGTATTGATGAAAACACAAATGAGCAAATATTAAAAAATGGGGGTGTATTTTATTATAATTAAATTTTTTTTACATCTCTACTAATCTTTTATACTACTTCCGTATTGCAATATTCGCTACATAAGTATGTCATACGGGCTCCTAGACAAAAAATAGATTTAAAGAGAAATAGAGTGAAAAATGAATAATTAATTAGGCCCATTACAAAAGTAAGGTCAGTTTAAAAAATAAAAAAGTTACACATAGATAAATTTTTCACTAAATATAGTAGCAAAAAAATTGTTGTAAACATTATGTTACAACTTAAATTGCAAAAGTTGTGGATATTACGATATAGAGTTAAAACTAATGTAGGAACTAATAATTTTTTTTTCTAAACCCGTATTATCCATCCCAACATATCAATACTTCTATTCGGTATAGTATATCAATACTTTTTTATACTAATATAGTAACAACTAAAAAAACCTTTCCTAATTAATCATTAATTAAAACCGAGCATTTGCTCGGGTATTATCTATCTAGTACCTTAATAAAACTCTTAACACTAAAATATACCCCATTTCCCTCCCAAACTACCATTATTTCCTCCTAACAAAAAAAAAATCTATATCTATCTTTTATCTCATTTTTCTACCTCTCTCTATATTTAATACATAATTAATACTCTAATAAATAAATAAAATACCAAAATATCTTCTTAAACTAAAATAATATTATAACAAAAAACTTTGACATAATAATTGACAAACATTTACATATTTTTTTTTACTAATTAATTACTCACTTGTCTTTATTTAATTTGCATACTTTCCTTTTTTAGGCTGTTTTCATTTTAATTTGCAGACATCCTACATTTTCTAAATATAGTAAAATTTTATTCTTCTTCGTATATTTTTCTCACGTTACTTTATCATCTTCTCTCTTTTACTATTTTTGCATAACTTTTATCATAATTTATGATTTTTTTTTTCTTTTTCTATTACTCTATTAGTTTATTGGTATTGATGAAAACACAAATGAGCAAATATTAAAAAATGGGGGTATATTTTATTATAGTTAAATTTTTTTTTACATCTCTACTAATCTTTTATACTACCTCCGTATTGCAATATTCGCTACATAAGTATGTGATACGTACTCCTAAAAAAAAATAGATTTATTAAAGAGAAATATAGTGAAAAATGAATAATTAATTAGACCCACTACAAAAGTAATGTCGGTTTAAAAAATAAAAAAGTTACACATAGATAAATTTTTCACTAAATATAGTAAAAAAATTGTTGTAAACATTATGTTACAACTTAAATTGCAACAGTTGTGAATATTACGATATAGAGTTAAGATTAATGTAGGAACCAAAAAAAAATTTGTTTTTTTTAACCCGTATTATCCATTCCAACATATCAATACTTCTATTCGGTATAGTATATCAATACTTTTTATACTAATATAATAACCACCAAAAAAATATTTCCTAACCATTAATTAAACCGAGCATTTGCTCGGGTATTAACAAGTTATGAATAAATGAATAATCTAATCCTAATCAAACCCGTTGCCTTGTGTCGTGTTGTGAAATGTGAAATCTGGTTGGATGGTTCGAGACTTCGAGCACAAACACCCGTAATATTCATCAATCAATCAATCATCCACCCGTAAAATGAGGTGGGGTACCTCTTCTTTCAAGTTCTCCGCGAAGGCGGTCAAAATCACCCTCCTCGTAACCGCCACTGGCACTGGCGTTGCCACTTCCGCATTTCCCGACACTTCGCCCCATGCAAACACTCCCTTCTCTATTGAAGCCCGTGCTCCTTTTTTCGCAATTCGACGCTCTTCCTACACCATTTTCACGGTCAAATTCTCTCCTCTTTTTTCATTGTTTGTTTGTTTTTCCCTTCAATTTTGTTCCTGCTTTTAATTTTTTGGTTTAATCTATCCTTTGAATTGATGAAATGTCTTGGTCGCTTTTCTTTGTTTTAGCAGATTGTTTCGACTGTTTTTGATTACAAATACTCATTGCATGGGCTAACGAAGTATTCCGATGAGTATCAGGGTGCTATCTCTGAGGTACTGTGAAAATTATGGAATACTTAGCTGTTTTTAAATTCTTTTTTGACAACTTGAGTGCTATTAGTGCTGCAATATTTGTTTTGGCATTTTGGAAATTTTTGATAGTAGGTAGTCTCTCGGTCTGTCCGTCCCATGTTCTTTGCCCATAGGCGAATGCACACAAACCCTGTGAGAAAAAAGTAGAATGAAAGTAATGAGGGAGTTTGTGTGGACCTGATCATATGGTAAAAGTAGAGAGAAAAAGTTTAGCTTGAAAGGAAATAGAGCAAAGATGGACCAAAAGAAAAGAAAACAGAACAAAGATTATGGGACAAGGAGTGTGTTTTTTGAAGGTAGAGACCAATTATAGAGCTTGTTGGAACATTTATTCATAAATGAGCTTAAACATGTAAACAAAGGAATACGTAACGAAGCAAAGAAGAAACAATGCAAAACCCCATGTTGCACCTCGCAACTTCTGGTCACACCTCGCAGTTTTCTCCCCTCTCTCTCTCTCTTTCATGAGTAGAGTAATCTGTTGAGTTTTTGGCCAAGAAATGTTTTCTCTGAATTTGTTTTGCAGATTTTCGGACTTCTTAAGTTTAGTGTGTTAGTTTGGAAAATCTTATAGGCAAGCTTTTGTGTTTCCATTTTGAATTAGTTAAATAGGAGCGTTACGGTATGTTTTTTTGATATTTTTATGTCCAATTCAGGTTCATCTGCGATCTGCTAGGAAAATATTGAAATTGTGTGAAAAAAACAAAGGTTTTTATGTGAAAGCTGGTCAGTTTGCAGCATCACTGAGACAGCTTCCAAAGGAATATACAATGACACTCTCTGGTTTACAGGATCAGGTTACCGTTGAACATAAATTGTTTTGTTTTAGTTTTCGATAATGACTATCCTTGAGGAAAGCATAGTTTACATTTGTAAATATTCTTTTTGTTTGCTAACGAAGTTTATTGATCGTTAGGCAGTCCCCTGTGATTTCGGAGTAATAAAAGAAGTGATCTGCAAAAACCTCAATTCTGAATTCACTGATATGTGAGTATTTTCGTATTATATAATGCAATAGGTGTATTGAACTATTGATTTTGCTTATATGTGTTGCCAAACAGCTCTCATTCCATGGTGAAAAGTTCTGGTGCTTTTGGAACATGCAAGATGCAGCATACCATATATTTACAACTTAATTTTGTTAGTACTTGCTATTGCAACTTGTTGTTAGACATATTGCCCTAGTCATGATGTACGAGGGACTAATGGTGAAAAATCTTGTTTGTGAGTAATGGGAAACGCTTTTGGTGGTATAGCTTTGACCTTAGTAGTTATTGAGGATAAGAGCCACAAGTTATGTCTAAGTATGGGCCGTGTGGGGATAGTCTTTCAGACGGTAGTCCTCTTTAGAGTTGAACATATAGTTTGTCTTGATACTTAGGATATGTCCAATATGATGTGGGCTTTTAATGTTTGGAGTATATAACAAAATATTAGGACATATAAGAGCAAAACTAGTGAAAAAAGGCTTGCATAAATTGGAACATATAGTCATTTCATTCAGCTTTCTGGTTCTCTTAGACCAGGAATGTTGATAGAAATGTATCTAAAAGTGCCTTGCTTTTATAGGCTGCTCCTGCTATTGGTTTTGGGGATGATGGGGTGAGAAAGAGCAGTTTGTTTCATTGGATTATTGCTCATCTCGATGGGTGCTTCTAGTGGTTTGCTTGACCGTGATGCTTTGCTTTTCATTCAAGAGTTGATTGGTAATCAATAGCGAATCATGAATTCTAATTAGTCACGGATCACCTTTCATGATGAAGGTGGAAATGACTAACCATGGAGGCAAATGTTGAATTGTGAATAAACTCAGTGGGAATGTAAACACGAAAGAGTATTCTGTTAAAAAAAGATGATGATGTTTAAAAAGGATGCTGAGAGAACTATGATGAACACCTTTGTTTTGGTAAAAAACAATGTGGTCTAGGATTAGTGGAAAGACAATGTATAAAATCCAATATTGGATTAGGTCACATTAATCTAAGAAATGAACACAAATTAATTAGCTTTGGGTTTGTTTAATAAAACACTACTTGATGCCTAAGTTGGCACTTGTAACTTGTATGTAATACCATGAGAAATAAATGAAGTACTAGTGTTTAATGTGTGAGGCTTGAGTTGAATGTCAATGAATGAAGGTAGTTGGCTTGAATTTTTAGCCAATTTTCACTTGGCAAGTGGGTCAAAAATGATGGATGGGCCTTGGTCTCATTCATTTTCATATCTCAGTTTGTGGACTGACTTGTGGAGGAAAGTTGCTTTCAAGTTGGACCAAAGGCCCAATTGGTTTTAAATGATTTCCTAAATTAGGGCATGGTTTGTGTTTGGGCCCATTTAATTTGGTACGAGAATGAGGCCCATTTTATACCATAAGTCTAAGTGGGTTTTAGTTCGGCTCGGTTCTTAGTGGGGAAAATTGAATGCGGTCTTTTGCTTTTTAGGGTGATGGAAAATTGCCATTTCAAATTGATGAAAGGTGTTTGTGTGTGGGGGTGGGTGGGTGGGAAGGGGGGGGGGGGGTTGGGTTTAAGGAGTTTGTGACATAATTGTGGAGGCAGTGTGACGGGTTCTTTGAACCGGCTATAAATAGGACTCCAAAATTATTTCTCAAAACTTTATTCAACTCAAACCCTCTCTCTTGACCTTGCGATTTCCAGTACTCTAGCAAAAACCATTGTTCTTTCAAAATCATGTAATTCCGAAGCTCCAACTCCAAATATTAATTTTGTGTTTAAAAATAAAATAGTATCCAATTCTACGTGGACTATAACATTTTAAATAGTTTTGAATTTGAAATAAATGGAATATTGTTAAAATTGCAATATTTAAGTAAAAGATTCTAGGTCCCCTCAAATAAAAAGTAAACGATTCTTGGTTTAGCATTGATTAGGGTTATTTGCTTTACTATAAATGTCTCATAATGGGTATTTTTCTCTTTAGCTTTCAAATTGGAGAAGAGACATCTGCTCTCTTTAGGCCCTTGTTGAAGTTTCCTAAATAGATCTTTAAGATTCTGCTCATTTATAAACCCTGAAAAGGCTCAACTTGTTTTGCTCAAAATCACTTTGAATAGGTTACTTAAGTCAGCAAGTATTTTCGTACAACTTCATTTACGCAGCAGCTCCATGCCTCAAACGTCTATCATATATTTTTCAGTTATTTAGTGAGTAGAAAATAATTTGTTTGCATGAAGGGACAGGTACAGCTGTATGACGAAATCTGTGCAGGAGAGCTAAACACAAAAATTGAGGGTTATGAAGACTCAAAAGGCCTTCAAAGAATTGAATGTAAATTTCCAGGTCACAAATAAAGTGTAAAGCACATGAACAATTGAAGTAGCAAAAGAAAGTAAATCGGGCTTTTGAAGATATGATCTCACACCTAGCTTATTCTATGCTGTTTGCTACCCTAGGTGTGGTGATGGTTAGTAGATGCAATCAGAGGTTTGTAAAATTGTGAGACTGAGCAAGATAGAGATATAGAGGGAGAGAGTCCCTTTTTCAGTAGTATTTTATCATTGTTCATTATTCAAGTTTAAACTTAGTCCTTTAGGTCTTAGTTAACCAATGTTGTATTCCAGGTTCTGCTGTGCTAAGTGATTTATTTCAGCAAACTCTTTCTGCACTATTGCTATGGTAATACACCTTCCAGTTCAAACTGTATTGTTCTTAAAAATCACTAATTTGCTCATGCATTCTTCAGGTTTCTCTCATTTGATGATAAACCACTTGCTGCAGCTTCAATTGCTCAGGTTCATCATGCTGTCCTGAAAAATCAGGATGAAGTTGCTGTGAAGGTCAGTCACGTGTCATTTCAATGCTATTGGGTACTACCTCCGTTCCTAAATGTTCACCTTAACTTTAGTTTCTGTTGAAATGTTTAGGAAGGGGATAAGTACATTGCAACAATTAGATATACAATTTAATAGAAGACCAAAATGGTTTATGTGATCCATAATCTGAAATTCGGCCACTTCATTAAAGAGAAAATAGAATTTTGCGCATACTTGCTTCCATTCATCATAGTATCTTCCTATTATCTTTGTGATGAGACAATCTAGTGTGGTGAATTAGTTCCTTAGAAACTAGTGAGCATTCCTAAACCTTTTTTTTTTTTTTTGATTAAATTCCTAAACTTTACTTCAACCTGTTTGTGTAAAAACTTCTATTTCCATTCATTTGAAGTTTACAAGTGTAGAATTTTGGTGAGGATTGCTTTATTCTATCACCTTTAATGTTTCATTCATTGTGTGGGCAAAGCATGCTACATTACTTCATAGAAAATAGTTGAAGCTTCATTCTAGAGGATAAATCAAAATCTTCTCATGTGCTAAATTGCAAACTTTACAATAATCATTCATGTCTAGCCTCATGGATTGCTAAAATCTGTGCTAAACTTAATTTTGCTCTTCAATGATTGTGTTTTATATATATACTAGGTTAGCACCCGTGCGATGCACGGCTTTAACAAAGTAATAAGTAAAATTTAATTTATATTGGTAATTTTTTATTAATATTTAAATATATCGTAATTTAATGTTAAATTCTTATTATTCTATTGTTTTATATAATGATTTTTTTTGTTAAAAAAAAAATTGAAATTATGATTTCAAGTTTTTGAATTCTAACAAAAAAAAAAAAATCATATACACCTAAGGGGCCAAGAGTTTTTTGTTAAAATATTTTTTTTTTTAAAATTTTGTCAATATTGAGACAATAATGACGTAAACATTGGAAAGAGCCTACTTGGCTTGATACTATATGAGTTGTATACCTCTAAAAATTCGAGAGTTGAAATCTAATTTTTAATACTTTATTTTCTATTAATACATAAAATAAACAAATAGAATGAGTTTTGTGTGTTGCACGATTGTTTATATATTTTTTAATATATAGTTTTTTTAAAGAAACATTGTAATTTTTTAAGGCATTGAAAAACATTCATATATTTACAATTTAATTAATGTAAAGCTTCAAATGATAGTAAATTGAAAAAAGTGTTTGTAATTTGAAATTAACTATGACACTTTTCCCTTTAATATCATTTTTAATTTTTTTTTTTGAAAAAAAAGTATAGATATAATTCCTAGTAAACATTTATTATTTGATTTTGAAATTTGAGTGGAGTAATTAATAAAATAAAAAATGACATTTGGAGGGAAAATTTTTCATGAGAGCATGACATGTGGCATTAAGTGATATCAACATGTTTTGTTTTAGTATATGTTATATATATATATATATATAGAAGTAGGCTCATGTGAGAAATGTAGTTTTGGTGAGAAGGATGAGAAGCAATCTCAACCCTTTGATCAACAAATGAATGGCTAAGATTAAATTTGATTTTCCCTCCTTACTCCTTCTATAGTTTAGAATCAATGTATCTATGGCATAAAGTCAATGTATTTGACTCAACGTATTCATAGTATATGTTGAATGTACTTATAGTTTGTGGTCAATGTATCTCTAGGTCACAGTTGATGTATTTATCTCTTCTCACATTTCTCACGATAAAAAATTTCTCACCGGAACCCAACCCTATATATATATATATTAAAGGATCTTAAATAAATATGTTGCTAAATTATTTATTACAGAAAATAATATACTATTTGGGTTGCTGTACTAAAAGAATTATCTAAAATAATTCGGTATATGGGTTGCTGTACCTATTTTACTAAAAACATTTATCAGCGAAATATACTATATGTTTTCTCTTAAGAGAAAACATAATATATTTATTTAAGAGAAAACATAATATACTATATGTTTTCTCTTAGTGACTCGGGGGTATTTTTTTAAGGATTCTAACCCTGGATACTAAAAGAAATATCTAATATAATACTCAATATTTGGGTTGCTGTACCTATTTTGCTTCATACATAATCAAATCATTAGCTTTAGGTTTATGGTATTGAAAGTGTAATATAAAAATTATTTTTCTTTTGATAGCGGGTCATTTGCTTGTGAGGTTAAGTTTAGTACAAGAGTGAGTCCTGCTATCATTCATCTTTCCCATTAGATGGTTAGCTGTAATAGAAGAGTGATAGAGAGAGGAAGATCAATTGAATCAAAAAGATATGCTATGGTTTTTATTCACATCTGTTTACTTTATCAAAAGTTGAGAAGGGTTAAAATGTTCCAATTTCTAAAGAGAGTTGGTTAGTAATGTACACTAATTTATCTCTCCTTTTTTTCTTCTTCTTAATACGCAAAATTTTTGAATTTCAACTTGCTTTTTGAACAAAGTTTTTAGCTGCCATATCTTCATAACCTTAATTTTTTGTGCATATCACCTGTTCATTTTGTGTTTATTTTAGCTTCAATGTTTGAATGCAAGGATTTTTTCTTAACTCATCAGACTTTCACAATCATAATTTCAAATTTTAAATTATGCTGTAGTTTGAAGGGAAGGAGAGATTTATAATTCATAAATGATAAACCTAAAATTATTTCGTGAAAGAGATATGATTTCTTCTTTATTAATACTAGAATATTACTTGCTTATTGATGTTTTTGAGGTTATCAAACTGTCCTAGGTTGATCATTCGTGAATTTTAAGGAGTGTAGTCAGCACATATAATTTTGGCCAATAGTGTGATAACATATTTGCAACTGGGACAGATTATTGTTTAAGTATCTTTACTTGATTTTTCAGTATTGTGCTAACCCCTTGGCACTTTTTAATTTTTCAGTAAAATATGTATTTCTTCTATGTTTACAGGTGCAGTATCCTGGCTTACAGTGGCTTATGGAATTAGACATCAACATCATGTCCTTTATCTCACATTTTGTTGCTTGGGTATGAACCATTTACTTAATATAATATTCATCAAATCCCACAAACCAATATTATTTTGCTGGGACTAATGCATAGTAAACCTGAAACATGGAATATAAAAATATTTTGTTGCATGTTTGTGATACCTATATATTGTGCTAGAATCGTTAAATAGTTAATTAATTTCATCCAGGTACTCTCCCATATATATTAAAAACATCAATGGGATAGTACTACAACTTAATAAGCAGAGTTCAGTTTCCTTTCAGTTTTTCGAGTTAGCCTCAGGTTCACTTGCACTCTAATTTTATCTTAAGTATAACCATTAATTGTTTAAAATATGCTAAATCAATCAAAGTTTCAAAGATAACGGTGGAAATAACTTGCCATGGGGTATTACTTGCCATAGGAATGGCTTAAGCTGCATAATCATCATTTTCTCTCTATGATTTGTTATAGGAAAAAAAAGCCAAGCTGTTCAATATGCTTTGTGCAAGTTCGATCTGCTAATTCCAGATTTGAGTGTGTGGAAAGTCTAGATAGTCATTTAAGTCGCGGATTGTTATGGCGTAGAGCTCTCTCATAGTGTGTGTTTTAATGTAATGATTTTTCATAGTAGTGTTTTCTACTTTTCTGTGTCCATGAGAGATTTTAGAGTGAAATCAATTGGATTATCAAGAGTTAAGATCCAGGTCTTCACCTAAATGAATAAGAAACTTTTGGGGACATCCACTATGGTAACTAAGGGCTTGTTTGGTATCATTGTGGTTTCTGATTTTTTTTTTATATTTATTTTCAAAGACATGATTTATGTCTTATAATCATTTAAAAATTAGTCAAACTTATTCGAAACATGTTGAATTCCAAAAGTGGCACGTGTCCTCGAGTCTGTATCCAGGGTTAGAATCCTTAAAAAAATACCCCCGAGTCACTAAGAGAAAACATGATAAAGGAGGAATCTAACGACATCAACCTTAGTAGCACTATATTAAACTAGAAACTTAGAAAAAATAATGCAACCTAAAAATGGATTGCAAATAAATTAAATCTAGACTAAAAGCATAAGCATAAATGAAAAATTAAAGCTAAAATAAAGCAAGAAATTACCAAAAGTGATGAACTAGATCTTCATTAATGGAGGAAAGTAGAGTAATTAACAATGGAGAAAGAGAATGGAGAGCTAAAAACTAGAGACTGAAAATGTCATCTAGAGAGATTAAGGGTGGCTCGGCCGAGCTGAAATTAATTCTCTCAGTTAGGTAGGCAATAAAGCAAGATATGGCTCGGTCGAGTTGCACTTTGGCTCAAGTAAGTGATGGAGGCTAGCTCGGACAGAAGCAAAAGTCGGGTTGTGGCCTGAGATGGCACGGCCAATTTGGGTAGTGGCTCGGTCGAGTCAACATTGCTTGAAAACTCAAAAAACTATTGTTCGAGTTGGATGTGTTGCTCGACCGAGTTAGTTGGGGCAAGACTCGACCGAACTGACCCCATGCTCGAACGAGTTTCGGCTCGGACAGAAGAAAAACAACACTGGAGGTCATTTGGGCTAGGACGAGTTAGGTCCCTGCTCGACCGCGTTGAAGCTCCCCCCTTCAAAGTGACCTTCTTTTGCAAAGTTCTAGGCTCAAATGCGAGCTTCCGGAGCTCTGTTTCCACTATTATGGAGACCTACAAAGACACACAAGTTATGAGTGTCGAGAAAAACCGAAAAACAAGCAAGAGTTAGAGGAAAAACACCGAAAAACCTTAATTAGGGACGGAAAGGGGAGAAACAAGGAAAAAGGGAGAAACAAAAGTGAAAACTACCAAAACTAAGCCAAAAAGAAAAGAGAATAAATCTCACTCATCAATAATAGACAGCTTCAAACAAAGCATGCTCTCAACAGCCAGTGTCGGCGCATCTGCTCACGACAAAGAAACAAATGGAGGCAATTCTTTATTGTCTTGTGCGTGAAGAAATTACTATACTAGACCCAAACAAGTCGAAAAGCAAAGGCACCTAAAAGAGAATAAAAGGCCAAATAGAACAAGTAATAGAACAACATCAGAAGCCCCAAAGACTTTGTAGATGTTTTGGGCAAATGGCAACGCACGATAGCTATTGTTAGTTGGACAAGGTGCCAAGCAATAAATGACGTGGTCCAAATTATGACTATTGTATATATACCTCAACATTCTTAGAAATGTATCTAATTAAAACACACAATGTTTACAATTTCATAATTTGCACAGGTAATATTGTAGTGCATTGAAATAATGGACAATTGTAAGAGTAGTTAAGGCATAAGTTTTAATGGCGAAACTTGAAGTTGTTTGGTACGCTATATGTAAATACTAAATTTACAGTTCAAAACAAATTATTAGTCTTCCTCAGCTAGCATCACTTCAATGCTACTTCACAAGATTTGATAGTCATCCATGTATTAAATTATGAATGAGCTCGCTAAACAGGATCGTAAGTACGTTCTATTCTCATTCAAAAGGAACACTCAGAATGATGACTGTGGAATCTTCTGCCTCAAAATCATGGAGCTGTATGATGGACATTTCAAGAGTTAAAAGAATTGCTGACAATAAAGATCTTTTGCAACATCATCGCTCCTTTTTCTTTGTGTTTTTCAACACAACCATTTAAAACAGAGTCTGTTTAATGCCTTGGGTTTAAAAATGCTTTATAGTCCAAGGCATTAAACATACTCTGCTTTATAAGACTTGGGCTTACTATTTGCCTTGGGCTTTTTTTAATGCCTTGGGTTTAAAAATGTTTTATAGTCCATTTTTGTAGGGCTTATTATCTATTATGCTTTACAACCTAGTAATTTATAGTTCTATTTTTTAATTTTAAATATGTTTTTAGTTCTATTTTTTCAGATTTTTTATAATAAATATATTAAACTAAACACCCAACGTTCCCGATACACCCAAGGTAGCGTTTTGTTTCCGTTTCCGTCCCGCGTTTCGTATCGAATTTCGTTCCTTGTGTCATTGAAACAGACACTAATAAAATATGTCTTATTGTCATATAGCAAAAGGCAAGGAAGCTAACAAGATAAGTGGCATTTGACGTTGTAAATTTCAATGAAAATTTCCTCCGAAATGAAAAATGGGAACAGTGTTACAAGTGGACATAACAAAAGCACAAGGTTGCGGAACCAAAAAAAAAAAGTAAAGAAAAGAACTAGAACTAAAAATAATGATAGAAAAAGAAGAACTGCAAAGAAAAAAGATGAAGCAAGGGAAAAAGATTTAAAAAATTACAGCAAAAGCAAATCGAACAAAAAAAGGAAGAATCTTAGGTACATGTAATTAGAATCCGGTTGTATTACTATACATTATGACTTATGAGAGATAATTTTAGAGTAAAATTGTAGAACTCGATTCATTTATTGCACGTACTGATACATACCTTACAATATGAGAATTTTGTCGTAAAATCTTAGAATTATGTGTAACAATTATATACCCTAAACTTTTGAATATGATAACCATATTGTTAAATCTGAAAATTAGAAATTAGAGTCTAACTGGTAATATTATACAATTTGATGAATCTAAAATTAATTTACAATCTGAAAGCAAAAGTATAAAATCTGAGAACAATTTTCGGATTCCAATGTCTTATTTGTTCAAAGTTGGAACTTTCGGATTCCAAATCGAAGAATATCAAGCAGAACTTTCAGATTGTAAGCTAAATTATTAGATTCTAATGACTTTCAGATTTTAATTATTTTTTAAAGTAGAAATGTCATATTCTAAAATTTCATTCTTTTTTTCTTGTATTATGCGTGCCATTTTTTAGTTATGATCAGATCTGATACCTTCAGATCCCACCGAGTTAGTTTTCAGATTCTCTAGCATCATTTACGGATTCTAAAAATTACTTTTAGATCATGCTTAGTAACATTCATATTCTACGCTTGATGTCTCAGATTCAACAGTACAACACTTAGATTTAAAGCTCAAACTTTTAGATTGCAAAGTAAATAAATGAAATGCCACTTCCAGGTTTTAAATGACACTTTCAGAGTTTCAGTTTCTAAAGTAATAGAATATACCTTGTTAATGTCATGGTTGGGAGCTTGATATGAATGAATGTATTTTTGGGAATTTCAAACTATCTGGTATGCCAGTGGGATTTGTTAAATTCCCAAGTATACCAATGGGAATCTCCCAAAAAATAATCATATTTGGAAATTAAAATTTGTATTTATTGGTTATTACCCAAGAAAATGCTCCAACTAATAATTAATAGCATTTTTAAAATTTATCTTTTCACCTTTTTTTCATGGTCCTCTTTATTAGGCCGATTATATGTTACTTAGACCTTCACTCTAGTTTGTGATTTTTCTCCGAGAAACTTTTTTTTTTTGCTTTCCAAAGATTTCATTTATTTATAGGACCTGTTCATAAAATAATTGCACAACAGAAATGATAATTTTGACTTATTTACATGACCTTTTAATGAAATAATTGCGTTGTAGAAATGACCAAAAACTTAATTAGCTACTTAATGATCCATAATTTTATTTAGAAGTTTAATTTTACTAATTGATGCTTTACTATACATATTGAATAAATGAAAAAAAAGAGCAATTGCCCGGGCGTTAACTAGTACATATATGACACATACATTTTTGTGTGTGTGTGTGTGTGTGTGTGTGTGTATGTGTGTGTGTGTGTCTGTCTGTTATATGTATTTATATGTAGGTATTTACATATATATATATATGTATGTATAACATATATACATAAATATACGACACACACACAAACCTGCGTGCGCACACACATATGTATGTGCGTATATACACACATGCACACACACATACATATAAAACACATACACACACGTACACTCACGTGCGCACACACAATGCCCGTATCTCCTCACCCATGTCCAAATATAATGTTTGTGTCCCCACACCGGTGTCCAAATATAATGTCAGTGTCATCGCATCTGTGCCCAAATCTAGGATAGAGTCCAGTGTCCTAAAATTTTCGACTTCATCATGTTGGACACAGGCACGTGTTCGTGTCCAACACTTGAACCCATGATTCTTTCTCAAGGGTACTAGTCCAATCATCATTGTTGATTGTCAAGTGGACCTATTGCTGACTTTGACGTGGTTATGTTAGCGTTATTTTTTATGCACTCAATATGTTGCAGGCTGTCACATGGTTATGTTCTCCTAACTAATGCGGAATGAAACGTTCAAAGAAGCTTCATCAACGGTCTAGGACTTTATATTTTCACCTCTACTTCACTTGGCTTGTTTTAGCTTATGTAGTTATGTTAGCATTAATTTTTCTTTTTTGGGGTTATAATAATTGGTTTAAACTCTTTTTAGTTGCTTTTTAGTTGTTCTAGGATGTTGGATGCTTGTTTGTAAGTGTCCAAGGGCAAGTGAGAACTAGGCCTCAGAGTATGGGCTTGAAATGGCGAGGATTGTAGGTGGTAGCTCCATCGCGGGCGTGACCTTGCTGCTCTTATTCTGCTCATTTTTGTGTCGCGGTTAGGCCTTTTCCACGCAGGCACGACAAATGGATCTCTGCCCGTGACCATACTACGGAACTGATTACGAATTTCCTTTGCATTGCTTATGTTTTAGTAATTAGTTAATCTTGACCCTTGATTACTCTCTTAATCAAAGGTTTAGATTAATTCTTTCCCTTTTAGGTTTTAGCTCTATAAATAGATCCTTTGCTTCTTTTGATTAGATTTTGATGAATGAAATTATGAGTGTTTTCTCTTTGAAGAGTCCTTTGTGAGCTTTACAATCCATGGTGGATTCCAAACTTGCAACCTTGGTGATTGTAAGTCTTAATTTTCTTATTTTCTTAATGTTTTAAGTAGATTATGCCTAGTTCTTGATCGTTAGTCCTTGGTGAGCTAATTTTGAAGTCGATATCCATGTTTTTCTGAGTTTTTCATGGTGTTTTGCTTGGTTGATTATACAGCTATGAATTTTAAGCTCTTTGAGTAGTTTCTGCTTGATTTTGTCACCCTATTCCACATCACTAACTAGAGAAACTACTTAACGTTTTTCTTGTAAAAAGTTTGTCCTTTTTCGTTCAGAATACTTTTTTTCCATCACAAATTAGAGTTCTTGTTTATGTCTCTGATTGTTTTCTTTCAGGCATTTCCTGAATTCCGATTTGGATGGATTCTTGGAGCATTTAAAGAGTCTATTTCTTTGGAACTTGGTTAGTAACATTATTATGGTATCATGATACATGTTTGCCCATTTCCTACCGGTCTTGGTTATCAATATGTTGAACGTACGGCTGCATATAAGGCAGTATGTTTGTCTGTAAAACACTAGTTTTTATTGCACGCAATGCGTGCGATAATCTTAAATTATTTGTTAACAACATTAGCTTGTCAAAAGCTTAATAAGTTCCCACATAATTTTTACATAATTTTTTTTATAATTTGATATGGACTTTCCATTTCGCTTATGCATAATAAGTATATTGGAAATTGAGTAATTGATTAATATCTTAATTTGATGAAAGAATAATTTTAATACTTCCTCCGTAAATGAATTCTTGCAACATTTGCTATTTTGGGATGTTTTTGAATTCTTGCAGTAAAATACCAACTTTCCCCTATTTGGTAAGTTTTTATTTATTTCTCTCTCCTACTTTTACTAATCTACAAACAAAATACCAACTTTCCTTAAGGGAGTTCACTTCATCTTATTTCTCTCTCCTACTTTTACTAACCTACCAACCTAAACATACTTACAAAATTATTTTTGGAGTCCATGCAGAGGAATTTTGTTGCAAGAATTCGTTTACGAAGGAAGTACTCCTTCCTTAACATAAAACTTTCAACAATTGTTTTTGCACGCATCTTGAGGAAGCGATTTAAGGGGGTAAACGAAGAAATTAGACAATATAATTTTAATATTAGGAACTTATAATCACATTCTTGCTTGTATTAAAACCATTTTGACTAATTCTTTCATTTACACCCTTAAATCGCTTCCTCAAAATACGTGCAAAAACAATTGTTGAAAGTTTCATGTTACGGAGGGAGTAATTAAATTTTAGAATAATTGTACTTGTTATTTTTTAAATTTTGATTACTTGTTTTAAATAAGGCCAATAATGATTTCAAAAATCAATTGCCATTATATGGAAGATTTTCTTACACAACTGATAGAATTGTCCCCCCACTTGATTAACAATTATGAAGGACGAGTAAGGATAGGATAGTAATCCACTTGGACACCGCCGCAACTTCCCCCTTTCCCTTATATAATAGAGATTTAATAAACAACTAGTTTTTGGCCCGTGCATTGCACGAGTTTTTTGCCTATTAATAATGTAATATTTTTTCTAATATATTTTTTATTACTGTTATATATAGTTGTATGATCAATAAAATTTAGGAAAAATGGAAAAGAATAATCTCACCTTTGGGTGATCTGCTCAAAATAATCCCACCTTTAATTTATTCTAAAATAATCCCACTTTTATGCCTTATCTTCTTGAAATGGACCTTTTTACCTAAAACTTGTTTAACCGTTTTTTTTTCTTCTTTTTTTCTTTTTTTTTTTCCTTTATTTAAAATGTTTTTTCCCCTTTCTCCCACCTTCCTTCTTCCTTTTTTGTTACTTGTTCAATCTTCCACCAATTTTTATAAATCTCCATCAACATTATTGTCTCTGTTATTATTATTAATATTTTTTATTTCTTTCAAACTGAGTTAATGACAACATTGTGCGCACATTATTTCCTCTAATTTTGCTAGCAATAATCTAGCTAGCAGAGGATTAATCTAGCTTATTACTAGTAGAGGATTAATCTAGCTTATTACTAGTAGAGGATTAATCGAATAATTAATGTACCTTATAGCTAGCAATGGATTAATATAATTACGAATTCATTATATTGCCGCCGTTGCACAATTACCCACCTCCAACATATAAATTAAACTTACCCACCTTACATTGCAATCACAATTACACTTTAAAGTAATTTGTGTTCATTAATTTCATAGGCATGTCACCCATGAAAAAGAAGTGGTTATCTGGGCGGTGTTGACGCAGTTCGTGAAGGATGGAGTGAGAAAGAGGTGGTGGTATGGTTGGTGATACAGTTCGTAGAGGAAAGAGAAAATGGTGATGTGGGTGGTACATTGCAGAGGAAAGAGCAACAATGGAGGTGAGTTTTAATAGAATAAGACACATGGAATATTTACCAGCTAAACCGGTAATTATAACATCGCAACAGGTAAAGTCCATTTTAAGAAGATATGGTATAAAGGTGGGATTATTTTGAAATAAATCAAAGGTAAGATTATTTTGAGCAGACCACCTAAAGATGGGATTATTCTTTTTCATTTTTCCTAAAATTTATCATAAGAATTTAAGATTTAATAGTTCAAAACAACCATTTTAAAATTAAGCTATGATAAAATGTTTGTAAAATATTAGCAGTTTACAACTTCATAATAATGCTAACATTAGTAATACTTAATAAAGTAAGAAATATATCCTAACATTTATAATGTGCATCTAATTAACTTTAACAATGAATGTGTACAAATTGTAAAAAAAGCTTATCAATGAAAAAGAAAAAGTTAGAGGAACACAAGGTACAATATCTAAAATTTTAAAAGTAAAAAAAGGAGGCCTAATGGAAGATGATGTGAGATGGGGGTGATGTGTGAGGAGTGACTAGAGATGCCATGTGTCATTGAGGAGGAAGTGGGGGTGATGTGTGAGGAGTGATGAAAGATGCCATGTGTCATGTAATCGTCATCAACAGATTTGTTTCATTCTCTAACCAATGGTTTGAAAATATGCTTAATAACATCTAAAGTCTTTCTTTTTTTGTGTTAAAAAACCAGTTAACATAATACACTATCTTGTTAATACAAGCTTCTCTTAAATGAATGCTACATGAACTCTTTTCTTATTGAAGGTGATTCCTTTTCCTCGCAGTGTTTGTATGGAAATAGATAAGGGGGTGTTTGGTTGAAGCTTTTACAATGGAATGGTATGGGTATGATACTGTTAATTATGTGAAAGTTGTTTGGTTGGTGTCATTTGGGTATGAAATGTCATACCCAATGGATTCTCATCCCCTTCAATCTCATACACACCATCCCCCTAAAGATTGAGATTACATACCTCCCTTAGTCATTAACACTATCAAAATCCATACCCTTGATGAACCAAACAACTTTTAAGAAACAATGGATTATCAATCCATACCCTTGGGGTTGCTATCTCCATACCATTCCATTCCAACCTTTTGAACCAAACGACCTCTAAGATCTTCTATGAGTCCCTTTTCCTTGTCACGAGGGAAGAGATTTATTGTAATTCATATTGTTGACTATTTCATTGATTTTTTTATTCATTGCATTGGTGATTGAAAGATTTTATTCAGGAAGCAAAGAATTCTGAAAGGACTGCAATTAATTTTAGGGACAAGAAGGATGTCAAAGTCCCACAAATCTATTGGGTTAGAATCTGGCCTTTTTGTTTCCTTTTATTTATTTATTTTTAACAAATTGTTATTGTTTCTCGTTGTATGTAAAATGATTTCTTTGGACTGCATTGATGTTCTGCATTATGAAATTTGCAGTTTGTATTTAGCGAACTAAATTACTGTACTATATAACCAGGACTTTACGACAAGCCAAGTTTTGACAATGCAGTTCTGTTCTGGAGTAAAGGTAATACTGTTTAAAACTTTTTTTTTTTGGAGGTAATTTGAAAATTTAACTTCTAAAAGCAGATCTAGCTGCCTTGACTTGGTTTTTAAAATTCTGCCGTGTAGCATCATTCTGAAAAAGTAAATGTTCAGTTCGCAAAAAATATAAGTAATAATCAACAAAACATAATGATGTGAGAAATAGGATAGCCATAAGTTGTGCGTTTTTCAATGTTATAATGCAGAAAGTTTTTGTAATCTCAACTGATGTTGTGCTACCACATTGATAATATGAGTGAGCAATTGTTTAGTTCAATACCTTGCTGCAGACTTCAGACCTGTGAAAAGCTTTTGTCAATTGTCATTTCAAATATTTTAATGTCCTAGTTATTTCTAAATTGTTCCAGGTGCAGTCTCTAAAATAATCCTTGTGGTACTTGTAGGCCTATGTTCTACAGAAACAGGATAGGTGTGTGGCCCAATAGTTAAGGGCAAGCACTAGTAAGCATGCATCAACTTGTCACGATATTTCTGATAGAGCAAGTGACGAGTGATGCTTCTTAACTTAGAGTCCTTCGCTGTCGTAGAGCCAGTTTAGCCGGTATTGATGAGGGTGATCACATATCTGTAGTTTTAGTTTGTTTATCATCTTTGATGAAAGTCTTTTGGTATATGAACCACTGTCAATGCACTCATTATTATATACTTAGGCAATGATGCAGCAGAGTTGCCCTTATTTTGTCGTATCAGACGGGCTTGGAAATGATGACCTTGTTGAATCACTATCATTTTGTCTTTTCCCATAGCATATACTTCTTGCTCCCAATATTGGACACTATCCTCTAGGGTTTCCATCTCACACTTTTAGGGGTCCCAACTCATATGTTTTATCTAGTATGTGTTAAGAACTAATATTAGAGTGATGCATTTTAGTTAATTCATAATAAATTGTTACTAGTTGTTTAAGGAAGAATCTAGAGTGTCTTAGAAGAGAACTTTGTCTACATATAGAGGTCATTAGAGAGGAAGAAGGGTATGATGAATATCATGGAGTGTTTTCTTGTTTTCTTAGGAGAGGTTCAAGCCTCTCGAAAGCTTGATTAGGAAGAGGCTCCACCTCTCGAATGTGGATTATCTTGTTATTTTCTCAGTTTATCTTAGCTATTAATTCATAATTTCATCTTCACCTTTTGTTTATTTTCACATTAGCAGTTATTTTTTTGTCCATCATCTCAGTCCATAACAGTATGTTGGCTTCTTCAAATCATCAATTGGTCTGGACTCTGGAATCACTTTGTTTTCACAACCTTTTGCAGTATATCCTCCAGTGTGATAATTCTAGCATTGTTGTTTAATTTTATATTCGGCATTAGCTAAGAAAACATTGAGATTGGGGCCTTTGGACACTTCTTTGGCTGTTGCGTTTGGGTGACATTGGTGTCTTAGGGCTTTGAGGCCCGTACGATGGGTGTTGATGTCAAAGCTTTGTTGGCCAAACCATGTGGCTTATCATAGGTAGCTTAGGCAGGCACTCAAACATGAAGGCAAGTTGACAAGCATCCTTGTAAATCATCAACTATGTTACCTCGACATTGCTCCTAATAGGTTTGCTAAACCCCCTCCTCATTCTGGTCAAAAAGTAGATACATTTATTCAAAGTCATTAGCATATTTAGCAATGGTAAGTGAATTTCGGGGAAACAACGTCAATTTGATGTATTACGGCTTCTCATCTTCCTTTGGAACAACAATAACAATATCAAACCCTTGTTCTAAAACATTTGGGGTAGGCTAAACATGAGTCAAATATGTGCATCACGAAAGTCATGCACATAGGGCTTGGGACTTCGCTATCCGCATAGGAAGATGGAAGGAGGTTGATTTCTTGGTCATCGACATGGATGACATTTCATGGTCGAATCTAAATCTACCGCAAGTGTACGGGTCATTTACCCTAGAAATAGGGTGAGCAATGTTTCGTATCCACAAGGAGGTCTAATCAATTACCAATTTAAGAAACACTAATATTATTTAGACGATTGAAAATAAATAAAAAATGTACTAATTTAAAACTAAACTCATGCAATAATTAAACTAATTGTAGGTTTTAAATATTATATTGCAATGGTTGAATCACCTAAAGTATGTAATCTCCTCTCCCAAGGTTTGTCTATGTCAACCTTATGTCTATTTCTGTGACCATAATTCAAAGAAACTCATTAATAATAGGAATTCACATAAAAAACCACCCCAAATGTATAACTATTCCTAAAATTATACTACTTGACGTTTGATAATCCCACGAACTAACATATCTTAAACATACATTTAATTGGCCACTTTAATAGTACGAAATAATAACAAGATTATCAAAATGCAATAATAACAATTTAAACCCAAACAAATAATTTAACTCATAGATATAAGAGTAAAAGACTACATCCCTAACCTGGAACAAATGAATTTAGCAAGACATTAAATCTAAACCAATCCAATTGTATGACAATGAAAAACTAACAATCGACATATTAACTAATCAAAGTTTCGTCTGTCTTGTTTGCCTTTTCGTTCCTTCATCCTCCTTTCTTGCTTCCTCCTCCCCCCTTCCTTTTCATCCTTTTCTTTTATAGGGTAGGACTGTAGGAGTTTAGGTTTAGGTTTTGTTTTTTCATTCTTCCCTTGCACGTGGGCTAAGCGCTTTCCTTTTTCTTTTTCTTTTTTTCTTTTTTTTTTTTGATGATAATGGACCCAATTTGTAAGTATTTCCTTTTTTCAAGCCCAACCTACATCACATAAATTGAAACTTTTTTAAACTCATATTATTCATAATATAAAAACTAATTTTAAATAAAAATAAAATAATATGAGATTAATAAGAGACGGATATACCAAAGGCAACTAATTGGACTAACTTCACATTCCGGTTCATTAATAGATTATATATTAATATTGGCTCAAAATGATATAAAAATCATTATAAAACTAATAATAAATACTCCAAAGTCATTATAAATAGGGGTAAAATACAGGTAAAATAAGCACTTGTCATTTCTGTAGGAAAAAAAAATCTTTTATCCCACAAATTGTATTCCACTAATTTTGAATGGCTAATAAAATATTTTTTTTGATTTTTAAATTTTGAAAGGTGGGTCACAGTAAATATTACAACTAAACAAAATGAGTGAAACAAAAATGGGACACAATTCATGGGGCAAAGGATTTGAGCCCGTTTTGTAGTGCTATGTATGGAGTTCCTTGCAAAAGTGATGCCTATATAAGGTGGGTGAAAGAGTACTCACCATCACCAAATATGGGGCACATGTTAAAGGAATGGACATGAAGGCAACAATAGAATTGGAACGTGAGCAATGAGAGAAAAGAGCAACAATTCACAATGAGTGTCACAGTCACACCTGAAGACGGGATGACGTGTTATGGAACAGGGCATGAAGGACAATTTGGGGCCTTGACAGGGTCGTCAAAAACTTAGGTGGGGTAGAATTTCACGCGGTGACATTTATCCCACTGAATTCAAAACACATGGGGTATGAATTGTGCATTTACAAGTTCTTGGCCAACCATAGGCTCAAAATTAGAATGAAAAGAGGATATGGCTTTCAAGTATAGAAGGGGTTCGGTAGCTCCCGAAAGGTTCCAGTTTATTGAGGAATATTAAGGGGTATGGTGTTAGGATATTCTAGAATTGATGTAGTCTATGTTTCCTTAGATATCTGTTGCTCCGATTATCAAATACCACCAATCTATGTTGGGTTGTTGTACTGTCGTTAGGTATCAGTTCACAATAAGCATAACTTTTTCTCCAAACTGGGAAGAAATCATTTTGACTTGCATGAACATTTCTCTTATATGTCAATACTCACTAGGTGGTCAATTCTGAAACCAAGTGTTTATTGTACCCAATTGATATGCTAGTACAAAGTCCAAGATGTCCTTTCTTTTCTCATATGTGTTCCCAAGACCGAAATCTCCATGCACGCTTCCAAAGCCATCTCTTCTAGAACATATGTTTCTGTTTAGGGGCATACTGGGCACCACTTCTCTAAATCCTCCCTTAATGGATTCTCTCAATACAAGTATGCAACCTGTGGAGCATAAGCATTTACGAAAGTCAAGAATCTATTCCTTAGTGCTAAAAATCTGAGGACACTTTCTACACATCTCCACTCCTAATAATCTTGGAGAAAAGACCATAATAAAATTATTCCTCTTTTCTTTTCCCAATGTTTGATTTAGGAGCGCTTAGGTAAAGTTTTTGTGGTTCATATACATTTTTCTGTCTTTCTTTCATGCTTGATCAAAATTGCCCCCTCCCCCCCCCCCCCCCCTAAACACACTTGTTTTATACATTCTTCTCATATTCCGCGGACCTTCACTTGCAATAATACTCCGCTATTTATGCAATAAAAACATTTTTTTTCATGAAGATGGTTAGACATTGATGAAACATCTGTTCCTAAAAGTGCAAGCTTCGAAGTAGTGCTGTTTCGTCATTTTTTGCTTCATTGTGGAACTGTCATGTTACATGTGGGTTTATTGTTTGTTTGTATCTATGTCCGCCTGCATTTATGCATTATTACAGTATTGTGTTCCATCATTTTCTGCTCCATTGTGGAAATATTAATTATCCAGTTTTTGATTTCAGATTGATGACACAAAAGCTTTAAAAAACACTGGAATAAGTCCGAGAAAGGTTAGCCCCTGTATTTTTATATTGTATCCTAGGCCCTTACATTTGACAATGATAGAAAAGGCTATTGTGAGAATATTTTAAAAGTTTAATGAAAGGCAATGGTTGCTCCAGTTTGTGGGAAACTTTAGTTTACAAATTAGATGTCCTATCTGCTATTTGTTAAAAGTAAAAAAAAAAAAAAAAAGACATCAAAGAACAGATGTTTGTATGATGTGAATTCTGGTATTTGTGAAAAGTTGCATGAAATCTAAAAACTCCAATCCTGCACAAAATTACAAGGAGGAAATTTCACTCACTAGTGTCAGCAGCAGTTTAAAGTATAAAAATAAAAAAAAAATTGCGCATGCAAGACATGCTGCAAAAGATTTGCCTTGAAGGTGTTTCCGTAAAGATCCACTTCACTTGGTATTTGCATGTTTTTTCCACTGACTTGCAAAGAAAGTTTTGTTAATGTATAGGATTATGTCCATGGAAAAAACAAAACTCGTCCGAAATGTTACAAAACATGTGTTCTATAACAGGTCTTGGATTTTCCGTTCCACGAAATACAGTTATAGAACAACAAAATTAAAATCACATCCTTCTCGCCCTGTTTTCGGGTCCATAACTCGAACTCGCTGCGTTAGAACATTTTTCCCCCATTACATCTATTCTTTTATAAAAACTGGCTTAAAAAAAATTCTTAATTAATCAAATATAAAAATGCTCATTTTGTTTTAAAAATAAATCTATAACTATATACTAAAGCAAGCCATAGCTGAGGTCAGTACTGTCCACGTGGCAGCTTGAGGAAAAAAAATTTCCCGCCAATCTCTAAAACTGACGTCATTAGCATTAGCATTTTGGCCTAAATACTTTGTAGTAAATTGCATAGTAGAAGGCTAGAAGCTATTGATTACATACTATTACTAATTCCAATGAGTAGTGAATGCTACTGAGTACATGCTTCAATGTCATTATTTTATTTCTATGTGTCACATATCAATGTCATTAATTTTTTTTATTTTTTTTATGTTTTCATTGTCTCTTCCTATTCCTTCATGAGATCATGGCTCAACCCCTTTAATTTTTTTTACTAATATTTTACTCCATTTGTTTCCATTTGTTTGTCCTGTTTGACTTTACACATATACCAATGCATTTGTTTGAATTTAAATATCTTTTGTTTGAATTTAAATATCATTTGTTTTAAATTGCATAGTAGAAGGCTAGAAGCTATTGATTACATACTATTACTAATTCCAATGAGTAGTGAATGCTATTGAGTACATGCTTCAATGTCATTATTTTATTTCTACATGTCACATATCAATGTCATTAATTTTTTTTATTATTTTTTTAATGTTTTCATTGTCTCTTCCTATTCCTTCATGAGATCATGGCTCAACCCCTTTAATTTTTTTTTACTAATATTTTACTCCCTTTATTTTCATTTGTTTGTCCTGTTTGACTTTACACATATGCCAATGCATTTGTTTGAATTTAAATATCTTTTGTTGTATATATGTAAAAATTATAATAATTGGATATTAATAACGTACTCATTGAGACGAATCAAACAAGACCCCACATGACTATATTATGTTTTATATCTTGAGGGTAATTTAGAAGTTTCTCCCATCTTATGAATAATGTTAAGATTTCAAACAAGACAAACAAATGGGAACGGGGGAAGTAGTACCATGCATATTTTCTCTAACTTGAAAATTTTGTTACTCCGTACTTGATCTTAATTTTCTTTAATCATAACTGCTACTTTGTATGTACTCCCTCCTCAATTTGCAACAAATTTTTTTTTGGATGTCTCAAAATTTTTGCAACAAGTTTTAACACGACAAGACTAAAAAAAATAATCTCCCTCTCTGTTGCAAACTAATCGGCACGGAGGGAGTAATTCTTTCCAATCTATTTACTACTCCCTCCGTAATAAAATAAGTATAACGATTTGACATAAAGTAGAGAGAAAAAATGTCAAACCGTTGCAGTTAATATGTTACGGAAGGAGTATATACTAAAGTAAAATAACACTAATTTAATACATTGACATGTGTCACTTCCACAATGAAAATTTTTCTTCCAAATCTTAATTTCCTTTATTTTAAAAAAAAATTAAAAGATTTTATCTTTTGTACGAGAATTATCTTTCATTAATTCTACAAAAATTATATTAGTAAAATTTGAAACTTAAATATTTGTATTTAAACCTTATATTTCTTAAACAATATTTAAAGTTCACCCATTGTATATTTAAACTCCAATAAAATTCGTCAAATTTGAAGTTTTGTTACAATTATAAAATTTTAACTATGTTCGTTAATATATTTCGCTAATGGTCAAATCTCTCTTAGCTAAACCAGATACATGTTTATCTGAAAAATCTATACTACATACTGAAGTAAAATAACACTAATTTAAAACCTTGACACGTGTCACTTCCGCAATGAAAATTTTCGCTCCAAAACTTAATTTCCTTTTTTTTTAAAATAAAAGATTGAACAAGTTTTCTTTGGTAGCTTCCAAAACAAAAATTATCTTTCATTAATTCTCCTAAAACTATAGTATTACAATTTGAAACTTAAATATTTGTATTTAAATCTTATTTCTTAAAAAAATTCAAAATTCACCTATTGTATATTCATACTCCACTAAAATTCGTCAAATTTGAAGTTTTTTTACAAATATAAAGTTTCAAATATGTTCGTTCGCTAATGGTCAAATTTCTCTTAACTAAACCAGATGCATTTTTATTTGACCAAAAAAAATGTTTCTCCAAAAAGTAACATAATTTCAACTTATTCTATTTAGAGAAAAATGAAAAAAAATTCCATTTTAATTATAATTTATTGAATAATTGTTAGGATATAAATTTCATGTTAATTGTGTTTGTATAATAATTTAAAAAATTACCCTACATAAATAATTTATTAATAAATATTTATTCTTTTATTGTAAATAGTTTATAAATAATTTTGTAAAAACCGTGCATAGCACGGGAACTAATCTAGTAAATAAATAAACTAGGCTAATGTATACATTCGCCCCCCTTCAAAAATACAAAATTTCAGTTTTGGACTTGTGGTCACCTCTAATATTTTTTTTCATGGTTCCGCCCCTGATAGAGAACTTGGCCATCTTCGCATCCAATGCTTATAGGGCCAAAATAGTTTTTTTAACTCGATTTTTTTAACAGAATTGGACTACTTCTGATAACCACATCCTCAAAAGTAAATGCATATGGTACTCTAAGAATGCATTAGAGACACCGGGTTGTGATGTTTGTGAATCTTGCTTTTGCTTATGATATGTTGATGATATCTGTATTTTTGTTGTGGCGACGCTGGTTGTTGTTGTAGGTTGAGAACATTATTTTTTTGTTTGACAAGTATAGATGATTCCCATAGCCATCATTGTATGTGTTAGAATAAGTTGCTTTCTTTTTGTAGTAGCAGAATGCATTAACATGCTCTATAAATCCAGTAGCATTGTAAAATTATTATAAAAAACTACAATTACACAATGATTGGGCGTAGTAGCAATACCCATATGGCGGCTAAGTCATGAGCCCGAGACCTATATATTATTAAGTTTCCAGCTAGTAGTAGTCATTGATGTAGACAAAACGGAAAATATCGTCGACATCAAATTTACCACCTTTCTTAGAACAGGAAGATTACCGTACTTAAGGTATGGATAGTGATCTCCTTGATCAAGTTGTATCTTATAGTAATTTCTTGATTCGAATCTCCCATTACCTGCAGAATCTAGAAATATCAAATATGTCCTTGATTCATTGCCTAAGCTATTATGGAATATCAAAACTATTAAACAATACTTAATCCATTATGAAGACATATTATTTGAAGCTCCTTGGACCCTTCTCAGACATCACACAATGTCTCATTAACCATCTGCACAAAGTTGGTGATGTGGGTTTGAAGGTGAGCAGTTTTGTCTGATGGGTAAGAATTCTTGAAGCATGAAAGGGTTAAATAATTCCACGTTGTTAAGCTCACCATATGAAGGTGTTTAATGTGATGGGTAAGACTTAGTAGCACCCGCATTTTAACAGTTTTCCCCTTTACTTTCTAACTTTTCATCTCTCTCACTAAATTGGACTTTAGTGGATACTCGGACTTTGTCGAACATACCCGGTGCCCACCTTAAGCCCAAATATGCCACAAGCAACGCCGTGAAAATAAATACCGTCATAAAAACAAGGGTGGTGCCTAACAAATTGGCTCTTGACCTAGGTAGGGTCGCTTAAGAAATTGGCTCCTAACCTAGGCAGGGGTGTATAAAATAGACGCCCCTGCCTAGGCAGGATCGATTTTTTGGCCGCCCTACTATGGTACTTACTTTTGGTTCATCCGTGGCCGGTATGTCACTTTTTGATGTGGCTAAAGTAGTTGTAGGAATAAGTTCGATAGAGTCCGAGTATCGAATAAAGTCCTAGTCAATGTGAGATGAAAAGTTATAGAATGAGGGTAAGATTGTCAAAACTCAGGCAACACCAAGTAAAGTAGTCACTCCTTTTATTCTACTTTGTTTCTACATGGCACCACATATTAATCAATCAATCAAAGCCTTATTCCAAAAAGTGGGGTCGGCTACATGAACCAAAGTGATTATTCCGGGTGGTCGTCCATATGGCACCACATAAACAATAAAAAAATGTCTATCAAACCACTTAATACACCAAACCAACAAATGCCTAGGAGTACGTGATTTGCAAAGTACAAAATTTCAGAAACGGAAGAAGTAATTTGAAATCTTACTACAAAACAAAACCAATTATATCCAAATAGACTTGATTTGAACCAATAATGTTATGTTGATCTGGCTCATCCAATAACATGATAATCCGAGACAAGAACCACCCAAACCAAATTCGATTCAACCTATCCCAATATTCCATTGCCACCTCCTTTCATCTCCCTACTTATTAGTCATTAATGAAGTGAACTGAATTTTCAAAATTTCTAATACATCTAGCAAATTGTAATTTGACTCAACATGAGTTAGCTTGATCATTTTTATTTAAACTTGCTGATTGAGCTCCAAATTTTCTCTAGCCTAACATAATAATATTTAAATGTGGACCACATCATCTTTATATATGGTTTAGATGTGGATCAATACGAGTTTCAACCAATGATCTCTAAATATGGTGGAGTTGTGGCTGTTAGCCTGTTAGGGGTGAGCATAAACGGTTTACTGAAACGTTTAGACTTAACCGTTCAGTTAACCGTTACAAACTTACAACGGTTACTGAAAATCCATAACCGTAACCAAACCGTTAAGAAATGGTTAACCGTGAACGTTTAATCGTTTCTTAACGGTTCGGTTACAGGTTAACCCCAAAACCGTTAAGAATTAATCCTTGGTATAATTGTTTTTCCGAAATACTGTAGTACTCAATCCATCAGCTTCATTTGAATTACTTCTTCCAACTTGGCATAATTAATCCTTTGTATAAGCTGCAATTAAAACCATTAGTAAGGCTATAAGCCTCCCAACTTGCAACGGCCATTGAATTCTGTAGTACTCAATCCATCAGCTTCTGCTTCATCATCTTGAAATCAAAACTGAAAAGGCCTCAGTGAGTCTCAGTAGACAGTTGTCATATGCATAACTGCATAAGGCGTAACTTCATCAACATGCTTGGGCCAGTAACTTGTTGGGCTTAACATTTTTTCAAAAAATAAAAAAAAATGGTTAACCATGTACGAAAATTGCTAACAATAAACCGCTATCTATTACCGGTTCAGTAACTGTAACCGCTAAATGGATTTTGGACCTTATTACAGATTTTGGACCAAATTCTGTTACAGATCGGCTGATATATAATGGATTTAGGACCGTGATCTTTTTCCCTTTTCCTTTCCGTATTAGTGGCATGACTCTGATCATTCATCAAAGATTGTGATGTGTAATACTTCATTTTAAGGGGAACCACCTTCATTTTCGTTTGCTCAACCAATTTGAGGGATGGGATGCTTGCTTCGGATCACAGAAAGCCATTCTAAAAATCTCAATCAATTCTTAGATTGCCTTTGAACCGTCTTCAAAGATTTTCAAGGTATTTTTCTTTTGAGTTACCCACCTCTTCAAAATTAATGGGAGGAATTACCATTCTTTCCACCATAGATTCTGTCCTCTTTTCTTGCTAACCAGCTGCAAGCCACGTGGCTTTCTTCTGACCAATTTTTGGATCTTGGGAGCTCCTTGTCATGAGTATAACACGTATTGGTATATTCTATAGAGAGAAACACCAGTGAGAACTAGGAGAAATAATACAACTATCTGCACTTAATACAATCATGTTTAAACCTTTCTCTACAATTTTCATGTGTTCTTTTCAGTTTTCTGCTAGAATCCTTTTTTATTCCTACGAGAGTATGTGTTATCCTGAGCTTTTGCATCAAAACATCATTTTAGGTTGCTAAAGCTTTGGTGGAAATCTTTGCTGATATGATATTTATCCATGGCTTTGTGCATGGAGATCCACATCCTGGTAATATCTTAATATCTCCAAATGGTCTGAAAGGCTTTACTTTAGGTATGTTGCCTCAGTTTGCGTGCTTTGTGATTTATTTTATTTTAGCTGTGATGCCTTCTGATTCGCTGGCCAAACTTTCCAGTACTTTTAGACCATGGATTGTATAGGGAACTAGATGAAGGATTCAGGCGGGACTATTGTCGGTTATGGAAGGGATTGATTCTTAAGGATGTGGATGAAATACAGCATGTTGGTGAATCTTTTGGTATTGGTAGCTATGCTAGATATTTACCCATCATATTCACTGGGAGAACATTTAACAGGTAAATCTATGTTTAATTTTTATTTTATTTTCTCCTTATGCTTTTTATCCTGAAAAGCATACACATGAACGCTTTTGATTTTTGCAAGAATTATTTAAATTAGCATAAAATATATTGTTGAAATATTAGAAATATTTTTGGGGATAAATTGGTCTGGCAATATAGTTGTCAACTTGTAGACTACTAAGACTGCACCTAATCTTTCCTCAACTATAGAAAAGTTTTGAAGTGTAATTGGGTTTTTTTTTTTTTTATCTTTTGAAATAAAAGGTAGGCTATGATTATTGTTTAATAGGATAATCTGCAACTACAAGATCCATGATCCACGGAGGACCATCTTCAAGCCATACCTCATCACAGGAGGAGGACATTGCCCATCTAACAAGACTATGAGCTACTTCATTACACTCACGATAACAGAATAAGAAAGTAGCACTGTCAAAGCTACTGATATAATTTAAAGTACACTCTAAACACATTTGGCTACAACCATTTCTTTATTTTTGTTTCTGCAGAGCATGAACAACCATCAAAGCATCACCATCAACGATCAGGTTGCGACAACCCTGCTCCTTGGCATACTCCACCGCTACTCATACCTCCATTGCTTCCGCAATCTCTGGGCTATGTTGCTGAGTGAAAGTTTTGGAACCTGCCCTAACCACCTTCCCCTTCTTTCGAGCCACAAAACCCACTTGCTCAAATTCCAAGTTAACCGCCGCATCAAAGTTTATTTTAATATACCCCAATTGTGGAGGTGAGTAGGTGACCTCCGACTAGTAGCTCTGCTTTGCTCCCTCCTCTCTCTGTGACGTACACCTTGGAATTTGTGCAGCAGGCTCAACGCGCGCATCACAGCCAGCTACTCCTCCTCCTGCACCTTCTGGAAAACCAATTTGTTGCGGCTCATCCAAATCTGCCCTGCCATCATCATAAAAAGTTACCTAGCGTCCTTCGTGTATGTGCTACATACCTAAACAAACCACTCACAAAAACACATCCATTCTCCACGAACAGTTGTCACGGTCAATAAGATGAGATGCTCTCATATCCATGCCCGACAAAGTACAAGGAGTAATGATTTTCCCCGAACCGTCCTCTCAAGCCACCTATCCTTGCATACATTGATAAGACACCCATCCCCAACCTTCCAACGCGTGCATTTCTCAACTCTCATGTAACCCCGTTGACCCCAAAATACTCCTCCACGCTTTGCTCGCATTTTGTCCAATCCTTGTGCTCCAAATAGAAGAGGTAGGGAAATATTTTTACCTTATATACTCTCGTCAATAAACTCGTTGGTTGAGAGAGAAGCCTCCATAATTGTTTGGCTAGAAGAACTAAATTAAAAGCCTCAAGGTCTCTAAACCCCAACCCACCCTCTTGTTTAAGTCAACAAAAATGTGACCAATGATACCAGTGAATACCTTTGCTCCCATCCCCCAATCTCCACCAGAAGTTACTCAAAATGCTATCAATCTCTTTGCAAAAAGTTGAAGGAAGCTTTAAAAAACTCAGGGTATAATCATGTATCAACTGGGCCACTGACTTAATTAATACCTCTTTACCAGCTCTAGAAAGGAACTTTCCTTTCTAGACTACACATTTCTTCCATATTCTATCTTTTCTATTTGCAAAGAAAAACTTCTTTTACCGGCCAACGAGAGACCATGTATGCAAAGAGTCTTGAGTTCTATGAAAAATATTGTTTTCCATGAAGAAAGGAAAAGTTTTTGATTGAGTTAACAAAAATATGGTTGTCATCCTCAATTTCAACCAATTGGTAGCCAATTGTAACGAGGTAACGAACTCAATTCCACCTGTGAATTTTGAACAGTGAAGCCTGTAGCAGCGACACTTCCATCAAAGATGAGTTTAACGGTAGTAGGATGGAGGTGTGTGTGAAGAAGCCAATGTAGGAGCCCATGAAGGTGGATGTTTAATATTAGATTCTAACGGTCCGTTTGGTAGCCGGTCATAAATCATGGTAATGAGAATGAATTTATAACTAAATTTGGAGGAAAAAATCAAAAACCATTCCCATGGTGGTGCTACCTTAGCTCCAATTTATCTAATTTTCTTCACAAATATCCATTCCCATTAAATACCACCCTCCCCAATGGTAATGGATGAGAATAAAAAATGAGAAGAAAATTGAAGCTTGGGAATGAAAATTTGTTTTTCATGGAGATGGTTCCTTCTTAACAAAATTACACTATAAATTCTTTACCATTACTACAATTTATTACCAACAACCAAACGGGCCGTAATAGTTTAATATCAAGCCAATGAATCTTAAATTTAATACTTATGATCTTAAAATGAACCCTTAGAATATTGTTTTTATAAACAAAGTCTGAATCTGAATTTTCTTTTTCAGAATTTTTAAAAAAGTGATGGAATTTTTTTTTTTTGATGTCAAAAAATAAAATCTTAATAAACTATTATTTGCATACGTTATTAAGATATAATTGTATAGTAGTTCTAATGGGATCCTCACCCTATGCATGTAAGTTATTAGAGAGTATGTAGATCCATTATTGTTAGTATTGATGTGGATTATGAAATAAAACTTAATTGGTACCTTTAAAGCAGGATCATCCATAATTTGTATCTTTTGTTTCTCATTCTTCCTTTTTCCCTTTTTTGCATTAAAACAGTAAAGCAGCACTTGGTAGAGGACTTTCCAAAGAAGAGAGAAGTAATGTTAAACAAGAACTTAGGGCTCTTGCATTTGCCGATATATCTTCATTCTTGGAATCGTTGCCATCCGACTTTTTGACGATACTGCGCACAGAGTATGTGCAAGGCAAATTTGGTCTTGCCCATTTGTGTGTAAAAATGGTGAAGTAATATTTAATTTTTCTGCTGGTTTGGTGTTTTCTATTTCAGTGCAATAATGAGATCTATACTCAGCATATTAGGTGCCACACAAACTGTTCGAATCCTGACCTATGCCCGATCTGCTATATATGGTCTTTCCTTATATAAAGACTCCAATCACGGTGGGTCTTAAATGCTGTTGATTTCTTAGAGATTATTTAGAGATTGCTATTGATTTCTTTTCTGCTATCTGAATTTTACATGCTGGGACACATCACTTACTTAAATTTTAATGGATTTGCTTGTGTTTCCAGGCTCAACATCTAATTTTGTCATCTCAAAAATCAGGCGAAAATTAAGCTACCTTCAAATTACCTGCCTTCTTGGTAAGTGTCTATGTACAACTTTTTTTAATGAAACAAGCTAGTCAAAACAGATTAATTTGAGTTGGAATAAGTTTAGAAATCTCCTTTTGTCAGGTGTATTGGAGCTGGTTTCATGGTTGGAAGATATTAAGCAGATATTAATTAAAAGCTTCAAGACTTTGTTGGCTTCCACTCGAATTCTACAGTTGTCTCTGTTTGCACGGTAGCCATAGGCGTTATTGCTTTGGTTATGTTTCAAGGTTTGCTTTCTCGTGTATGAGACTACAATTTCAACACTTGTAAACTCTCCATATGGAGTACTATTGGGTATCAAGTATGACTTACATTATTGACATATGAAGTGAACATGTTTTGAAATATGTTCTACATGTTTAGGTTACTGAAATGTTTTCTTAAGCAATGTGTGAATACTTGTGTAAAACAACAATTACTACCTTAAGTTCGGAGTATGTTAATGAAGGATATCACCATATTACCTCATGATTTGTGTTTGTAAAAGGAATAGCAGAGTTGGGGTGCTTTGGTATTGTGTCACAGTAATACTTTCAAAATTATATACTACTTCCGTTCTAATTTAGTTGCAACATTTACCTAAAAATGAAACTACACATTAGTTGCAACAAATATTTTATTTTTTTAGTAGGTAATCATTTCTTTCTATCACTTTGTTTATCACATGCATTTTATCTTTCTTTATCCATTTCGCATTCATAAACTAATTTTTCCTAGGTGTCTATTCCCACTCTTTTGTTGCAACTAAATCGGGGAGATATGTTGGGGGTGGATTGGCAAAACCATGAAGTTGCACTGCTAAAAACCAAATGAAAGGGGTATAATAGGTGAAGAAATCAAAAGACAACCAAATGAAAGGGGTATAATAGGTGAAGAAATCAAAAGACAACCAAATGAAAGGGGTATAATAGGTGAAGAAATCAAAAGACAAATCAATGTGAATAGTAGATTTTGGTTGACTGGATCTATCTTTTATTTATTTTCCCAAACAATTCACCAAAGCAAAAAAAAAAAGCAAGAACTTCACCAAGTTTACTTCAAACAATCCATTGTCTATGATGAGTGTTGACTACAACCTTTCATCATCTAAGGCCCGATGAACGTGTCAGGGCAGCCACTCGACAAAGAGTGCTCCTTTGGCCACATGCTTGAGTTAAGCTATGACCAAGGTCACACTCGGCCATGTAAGGAATTCTTTGTCCATGATGAGTGTTGACCACAACCCTTCATCTAAAGCATGATGACCGAGTCACGATAGCCACTCGGCAAGGAGTGCTACTTCGGCCACATATCTGAGTCAAGCTATAATCAAGATCACACTAGGCCATGCAAAGAATACTTTATATGTCTGCCTATCATCACCCAAGGTTGACCACATAAGGAAAGCCACTCATCCAGGAGTGCCCCCTCGGCCACACAAACCAAGTTGAACTATGGCTCAGGGCGTACTCCCATGCGAAGAATACCTTTCCCGTGACAACATTTATCCCGAGCTGAATCCACACATCCACCTCAGGCCGAATGGGGCAACACACTGAGCAGAGACCGGAGAGAAGCCGCATTTAATGCAGAAGAGGTAAAAATTTACATATAAAAAAAGCCAAGAATCAAAAGCAAAAGACACAATCACATAACAAAGAAATATACCAAAATAAAAATTTGAGGTAAAAACCCCAAAGTAAAACCTTAAGGACACAAAATCCCCCTTCGTTTTCCATCTCTCTAAAAACAAAAACACCATGGGTGCCAAAATCCAAACCAATGGCCACACCTTATCAAACTAAAACACAATAGTGTTGAATGCAACAGGCCGGCCGCCTGACAAAAAGCATGAAGCATCACTCAAGACTGAGTTCGACAGGAATTAGAGGTGTCAGGACCGAGTTTGACAGGAATGAGGACCGGGGAGTACCACCAATATCCCCCCTTCACACCATCAAAACTCAGCCCAGGTAGCTGATGGAGGAACCACGCCCAACGAAGTAAAAACAGGCTAGGCCCTCAACACTAACGCCTCAACAGACAACGGGTAAAGCTGTCTAGAGGGGCATGCCTCTCAAGTCCCCAGACACCTGCACTGTCAAAAAGAAGACTTGGAGGGCGCCATTCAGCCCCTCTCTTGAAGAGAAAGCAAGGATGAGCGAGTGGGGTATTGGGATCAACCACCCGACCCGGGTGAATAACAGGATACTCTGGAGGAGGCGAGAACCTTTTGACTCTTGGTATGCTCTGCACAAAAAACAACCGAGCAATCACAACATTTCCACTCCGGAGTATCCAAGATATAAGAACTGTGAGAAGGTAATTCCAGCGGGCGCTAGATAACCCCCACGTCAGAAGAATACAATGATGTGCTCGATAACGAAAGGAGGGCACAAAGAAGCGAGCAATCACGACGTTTACACTCTAGAGTATCCAAGATATAAGATTTGTGAGAAGGTAATTCCAGTGTGCGCTGGATAACCCCCGGGTCAGAAAAATACAATGATGTGCTGGGCAACAAAAGGAGGGCACGAAGAAGCCAGAGGGCGACTCAAGAAGCTCCCAATGAGCTCAAATCCGTCTATTCAACCGAGTTGAGCCATCCGTGATCCCATTGGCAAACCATGAAGGGACTCCCCCAAGAAGACGGGATGGCCCCCATGAACTAGTTTAACCATTTTCTTGGCGGAAAAAGTCGGACTATTTCATGCTTTTGTGGGGGCCCTTCTATTCAACCGTCTTCTTAGGGGAGTCCCTTCATGGTCGAAATTATCTTCTAGGTGGGTCGCATGTCTATTTAACCGTCTTCTTAGCGGACAGAATCGGATTGCCCCCACGAACTACAAAAGCATCCTGAGCCAACCAAGAAGACGGGCGACCCATCTAGAAGATTATTTCGACCGAGAACAAAACATGTACCAAACCTTGTACCCATTAGACCGTAGATGAAATAACAAATATTTTGTTCTCATTATATGATTAAAATTACTCAACCTTCATCCAAAGTAGCGAAACAGGCGCTTGCCCCTCGGACACAAATAAGGACGAGGTCTACCCTCCGTCTGAGACACAGGACTAGGGGCTCGCCCCTCAGCCACAAGCAGAGATGAGATCCATCCTCCTTCCAAAATATAAACCAAGGATCTAACTCCTTGACTGCCGAATGGACATCCACGACTTGTCTGAATCTCCCCCTAAAGGGACTAAACCAACAGTATCAGGTCAAATTTCTCCACAAGGCGCACCCTCTCCCAGTTGATCCGAGTAGTGCGCCACACGAGGAGCTAAGTGTTTAGGCCCTAAGCCCAACAAGCCTACAATTACCAATATACCCGGGATTCCTGTAAACTCCACCTAGTACCCTTTGGATAGATTTCACCATTTGACCTCCAAAGGACCGAAGGCATAATCCACATACGTCACCTGATTGACAGTGTCCAAATCAGTTGTCAAACAGCCCCCAAAATCTACACCTATAAATAGCCCTCATTTATTCCATTTGAGGTAACTTACAATATCATTTATAACTTGTACAATTCCCAAGAACTTCTCACTCTAAGCTTATCTTTCTCTCTATATATCTCTAAATAGCCTTGCTGACTTACGCATCAGAGGGGAATTCTCAGGTCCACCCCCCGATTCAGTCATCCTTGTTCATTTTGCAGGATCCACTCATCATGTGTCTATCGCATCTAAGGTGATCCAGTCAGCTCCAAGCACCCACTCAGCTCACTACACATCAACATCAACGGATCTAATCAGCACACATTAAAGCACTCCCCATGCCATCTCATTACTCAGCTTCTTTGTATCTTAGTTTCTTAAGAAAGAAACATAAAGAATTCATTAGGATCCCTTCTATGTTGTTTTGGCTCAAATATATCATCATAAGCATCTTCAAATAGTTCTTGATTGGAAATTCTAAGGCTATGCCTAAAATTCTTCTTACAAATAATCAAGCAATTTCGACATTCCTTCTCTAAGCTCTTCAACATTTATTTCTACTCCCTCCGTAACGAATTACTAGCAACATTTGTACTAGCACAAATTCCTAGGTGAAATAAGATAATAATGGTATTAGGTGGTATAATGATAAAAGTGAGAGAGAGTAAAGTAAGAGAATGAAAAGTAAATGAGGTATTATGGGGTAATATGATAAAAGTAAGTGGGTATTGTGTTGTTTTTTTTACCAAAAAAGGAATAAAATGAAATTAGAAAAAATTGTTGCAAGTATTTTGTTACACCTAAAAATAGAAATTGTTGCTAGTAATTCGTTACGGAGGGAGTACATTTTTTAGTCTAGCTTGATCAAGAGTTATGTTTCTCTTAAACCCATCATGTCATTATTCACACAATCGCCCATAGTAATTGATGACAAAATATGGCTAAAATTTTGCATTCTAGGTAAAGAGTAGATACTACTTTTGTATGAGTTTGAAAACTTAATACCCCTTGATGTTGGAATAAAGAAATATGGGTTATAACTAGAAAAAATATTCAAAATCATTTCATCAACACTAGGCGTCCACGAACCTTGGTCCTTTATCCACATTGGAAAGAGATACTCACACATCAGCTTTGATTCAAACGTAATCATGTTCTTATGCAAAAACCTAAGAGGCTTTAGTTTGCAGTTCTACTCCAAAAATGTTGACAGAAGGTAGTCCTTATTGTTCAATTTGTTAGCTAATAAGATAGATAGAGCCATCAAATTCAATAACATCTCCGCTTTAATAAACACCAAGAAGCTCTAGTTGTCACAACGACACGAATGTCTATCCGTCTACATAGGTCGATCCATAACAAAGAAAGCATAAAACCTAAAAAACAACATACAAAAATCAGCATAGTACAACAATGCCATCCATTTAGCTACTATGCTGCATCCAACGAAGGAATTCCATCGTCTTCATCATGCTTGACCTGTTCATCAATTCTCTCACTCTCATCAAGGCCAAGGACATCATCCATCATGTCATCCTCACCAACATTTATATCTTCCACCTCCTCTTCATCTTCATTGTCGACATCTGGGATTTTTCGTGCCTTAGGTCCATGTTCTAGCCTATGTGTTTCCAACTCTTTGTCCATGGTTTCCTGCAAATTTACGTCATTGTTTGCATTTCTTGAATTTCTTGTTGACAACCACCTTTCAAGATCCTTTTCAACGTTTGCAATGTACTGCTCTTGAACTTCTTTCTGATATGCAGACAGTTCCTCCCTCCTAGCAGTCTTCCATTCCAAAAATGCCTGCAGTTCCAACAAGGACGTGAAACAAAATAGCTATCCAGCAAGTAGAGTACTTCAGGAAAAATATTAAATAACTTACTTTAACGGAAGCATAATCTACAAATTCAACTTATAGTTAGGAATGGGTCACTCGGACCAGATTATGCATAATCCGACTCTGACTAACAGTAGTTAAAGTTGCAGTTGGATTTTTTTTTACGGAATCGTAATCCGATGCGAATTTTTATTTTTCGCATTTATTGCTTGCAGATCAGATCGGATCGGATTAGGTTCAGATGTAGACTTAATTGTCATCCTAAATCAAACAAATGACTAATTTAACTTTATATTATATTGCTAATACGAAATTAGATAAAATAACTTAATAAAATAAATAATTACTACCAACTAATTTATATAAAACTACATAAATTTAATTAAATACAACTTAGAAAAATAAAAAAATAACTACATGACGTAGTCGGACTAATTTGTCAAGTCAGATTTTAACCAACATCCGATTCTGAGTCAGAGTGGGATATTTTTAGAAGTAGTCTGCAGATTTTTACTTTTTTGGATTCGAATCAGACTTTTTTCTTACAGATCAGATCGAAACAGATTAGAGTCGTATGCGGACTAAATTGCCATCCCTAGTTATAGTGGCATAAAAACAGCCATTGGTCAAACAGCAAGACTAATACTGGTTCATTGGACAGAGATGGCACCAAAATTTGACCTTGTTTTCCTGGTACGGATATAGTTCTAACTTATATACTCCACAAAATAAATAGTTTCAGCTATGAAAGAAACTCCTTTATCAAAGTAAAAGGATAACCATCAAATTGCAAATTTGCAATATATTGTGAAGGCATTTACCTGTTCCTTCTTTTGTTCATTTACTTCTGCATTCTCTTCTATTGTCTTAGCCGGCATGTAATAAATGCATGGCTCTGTCTTTGTCCTGGTTCACAACAAAAGGAGGGAGAAATTGATAATCAGACATACAACTGGATAACTGACCAAAATTATTACCTAGCTTGACATGCCACACTGGGAAAAAAAAATCAATTGATCCTTTTGCTTAACGGCATGCACATAAATTGAAACTTATCTTTGGCTCAATAAAATTGTCAATATGGACTCTTTTTGGACCTAAAATAAAATTAACCTGCAACAGAGTCAAAGATGCTCTATAATTAGTAACGTTTTTTTAATGAACTATAATTAGTAACTTGAATTAACACCATGCTACAAAACATCCATAAGGCTATAAAACAAGTACCTTAAAAAGTTCGAAAGCTTCTTATGGTGCTCAGTCCATTGAAGAAACAACAGTTCCAGTTTCTTCTCTTCAGTCTTCGCAGCTACACGAGCCCTAAGAACCTGACAAAATGATACAAATTGCATTAGTGTTATGTCGTATGTTGTTTGTATTGGGTCATGTGTGTTTGTAAATTGTAATGTAGTGCTGTGGGTGTTTCGTGGTTGTGTGCATGCGCACGCAGTTCGTGACAAAAGGCTCTAAGTCTCAGGCATGTCGTGGCCCTTGCTGTCTCGTTGCATTGTTGAATGCTTTTAGTGTCCTATACTATGTAGGAAAGCTAGTTAGTGTGTGCTTGGGTGCAAGCTTCCTTGGATCGTGGCACGGATCTAGGCAAGTCTCATGGTTCGTCGACAACAACTTGGCATATAAAGCAATCTCATCTTAGGATTTTTGGGTTCTGATATTCATATTTTCAAAGTATGTTAAATACTATAGAAAAGAAAAGAAAAAAGAGAGAGAAGATGATGTCATAAACATTTTTGAAGGAAAAATTTTGATTAATAAATTGACACGTGTACATCTTTAGGTTATAATGATGACAGCAGCATTCTGTTTTAGTATATAATATAGATATGCATGCTCTTTATTGTTTTACCTATATTCACAATGGGTTACACCATACATTAGCATCATATAATGGGCCAAGATAGTATCTTTGTTGCATAGGATGAAGAAAAATGATATTTATATGACATATATGCTTTGTATGATATTAATAGGAAATGGTAATATTTAGATCTTTTGCTCACTTGTATGTGTTTTGATGATTTGTTTTAATAACTAAAAAGTGCACCTCACTTCGATGAAGCGTGCGCCTCGCGCTTGCGGTTTGTGCTTACGCTCTAAGACCATTGTCGCCTTAGTGCACCTTTTGCTTTTGTTTAACACTGCATGGCACTGTTCAAATGGTATTGATACATAAAAGTAAAAAAAAAGTTATACGGGATCTCATTTGATTTGTCTCAATATATACTTTTTAAACACGTAATTTTTATAGTTTTTTATTATACATGTCTATATAATTTTGGTATGTGCATCGGTCCAGAAACGAACCGCATAGGAATTATTCTGGTCCGAACCTTGACCGGAATAGAAATTACACGATTTGGACTGGTTTCTTAACTTATTTTTAAAAAAACGATCATGTCTGGGTTTGGACCGGAATTTTAATACTTTTTTATTAAAAAAATATTTTTATTGATTCCAATCCAAACTGATCCGGACCTGAATTAGCTCCAGAAGGTCAGCATGGAATATGAGATCATCAACTGAGGATATGGAACACAAGCATGCCAAAAAGTCCCCCAAATCGAGCAACAAACCGAAGCAAAGGGGAAGAAGCAGGACTGCAGTGCACTACTGAGAAGTGCAAAGCAGTACGACAACTATAGTGCACAACCGTTCTGCTTTGCAGTGCACGATCATGCAGCTAATTCATTTTTTCCTTTTGCAGAATCTTCAGCTTGGCAGCATAAAAAAAGTTCACAACCATGCTATACACAAGTGCACGGTCCTGTACATCAGTATAGCACGATTGTGTCGTGCTCGTCTCTCAGTTTCTCAACATTTAGACGATACTTCGGCTACATTTAGGACTCTACTGTCTTTCTCTACTCTCTAGATTAGGAGTCATTAGGCTATATTTGGTTCAAGTTCTCTTGATTTTCATGTTCAAATCTCCAATCAAGGTACCATTTTAGTTTCTTTTGTTTTTGCTTCAATCTCTTTCATGTTTTGAAATTAGATTTGTGTTTAACTAGATTAGTCCCGTGCTATGCATGGTTTTATCAAATAATATTTGATAAATTTGAAATTTTGTTAGACAATAAGTTAACTGACTTTGCCAAAAAAAAAGTCAATTGAAAAATAATACAAAGTATATAGTATAAAATGATTACATCAATAAAAAGATTTTAGTATAAATTCTTAATGATTTGAAAGTTGAAAAAATAAAGAAAATATTATATTGGTCATTAATTGCATATGAAAAATGGAATAATGGACTTAATGATATTTATATTTACAAAGTATGTCAAATACTAAGGAAAAGAAAAAAAAAAAGGAGAGAGAGAAGATGATGTCAAACATTTTTGGAGGGAAAATTTTGATTGAGAAATTGACACATGTACATTTTTAGGTGAGAATGATCTCAACATCATTCTGTTTTAGTATATATTATAGATTTTTGTATTACTTGTTTTACTTAGTTTAATTGCTTGTTTGTTGTTTGATTTTGGTTTAATTCATGTTTTAATGCTTTGATTTCTCTTCTATTGTCTTCCTCTTAGTTTTTCTGAATTATGTTTGAGTAGTTAGGTTTTCTAGGCATTTGATGGATTGAATTTGGATGATGCTTAAAGGATAATAGTGGTTGTTAATTGCTTGGTAATCTCATGTTTGCCATCTTTGATGCTCCTTGGATCAATGATGGACGTGAATGATGCATTGAGTTGTTGATTACATGCATAGACAAACTAATTCGGATGCTAATTGTAAGAGGTTTAGAAACTTCAAGTATGAATTATGATTTGGTTGATATCCTTTACATGAGTAAGAGTGATTAGTAATCTCAATTCCCCTAAATTGATTCCAATTCATTCCTGAACTTTCAAACTTGTTAATCTTAATTCCTTTATTTTTTAGTTTAATCTTAGTTTCAAAACTAACAAAAATAGATCCTTAATTCACTGGAACTTCTACTTCCCTGTGGTATGACTCTAGCTCCACTAATACTACGTATTAGTTACCAACACATTATAAATTGTATATTTGACTAGAATTTAGAGCCACAGAACTCGAATTATCCGATCACAAGTGCAATCAGTTTGGATTGGAGAAGCATTCAGGATTCTGAATATATATAGGATATATTCTCCAAAAGGATGGTGAATTGGATGGAGATGATGTCCATAGGATCAAATCAGATTAGGTGAAGTGGAATGGAGCTTCTAGGATTTTGAGTGACTGCGGTACGCCACATAGATTAAAAAATATATAAACAGAAAATTATTAGGCCGGCATTGCTTTGTGATTCGATGAAAACTTTAATCGTGGAAGAGGAAGACCAATGCAAACCTGGAGAAAGACGGTTGAGAGTGACATGAGATTGTTTGGGATTCGATGAAAATTTAGCGACGGATAAGAAAGATTAGAGGATCTATGTAGATGACTTTCATGATACATATATTTGATGCATGTCTAGTCAACCCCAAATTCTTTTGGGAACAAGGCTTGATATTGTTGTTGTATTTATTCAACTATTTTCTTGTTGTATTCATTCAATTATTTTCTCATTGGCTAATATGTTTCTAACATGGTTCTAAAACTATTGGTCGATTTAAATCTATTTTAGTATTTTAGATTCTATAAATAGTTGGTTAGTCACTAATAAAATTCACATGTGTTTTGAGTTTATGAAAATTGGCATTGCAATTAGGTCCATTATTGAAACACTTTTGACTTGCAATAAAAAGTGCATCTATCCTTTTATCCTCTTAATTTGTGAACTTCAAGAAAGGAAATGAGAAAACTCCCACTAGAACGAACCTTGAAGCATTGGCTCATTGCTAGCTTAATCGTCCCAAAAAGGATTAAATTAAGCATCACAAAAAAAATAGACCGAGACATACAGAATATGGCAAAGGCCACATCACCAACAAAAGAGACTAAAGGCAACAATCATTGCAAGTCACAAGGGAAACAAAGAAAGCATACCAGATCACGCTTCCTATTTTCAGCCATTTTCTCACGCTCTTGTTGACGCAGCTTTTCACTTTCTTCACGTGCTTTTTGCTCAGCCTAATAAAAAAAATTGCATGGGGATGAAAAATTTATCGTGAAAATGTAGCTAAATTGTATATGAATGGTCCTTGCATAAAAAAAAATATTGAATATCAGCACTAAAAAAGGCAAAATAAGGCATAATAACGAAAAACCAATGTTCCCTACTTACTGCAAAGATATTTTGCATCATATCTTTTTGCTACAATTAAAAGGCAAACACAAGTTGAACATTGAATGCAATTCCTTATAGCTATTATTGAACGGAACTAAAATGGAACTAAATGCTGTTATTTAGATGATAATATTAAATCAGGGAAATAATGTACTTACTCTTTGCAAGGAATTTGATCGCCGCATGTATGCATCTGTCCCTGACAGTTTCATGTCTTCCTTCTTAAATTTCTGAGATAAAGACAGAATGGAGAGGGAAAAAAGAAACCTTTTAAGCTCGCATTGCATTGCAGACTAAAGATGACGATGTTTATAAATAAATAAATATTGAACGAAGCTTGGAATAAAACCAATAGACATAAGCATCATTTACAAAAAAAAAATCAAACTTGGGAATCTTAAACACATATACCACTGACTAATGCGTAAGAGAATTAGTGTCGTGCTTTATGTTGAATGGATAGGGTCCCAGAACTTCATTAAAATTACTTTGCGCTTTATGGAGAGGGAAGATTTGTTTGGGCTTTGAGAAGAAAGAACATGAAGATTTCAAAGATCAACCAAATAGCTTTAATGGCTTGATCCCAGTGGAACAGTTGTATGAAAATTTTAAGGATGAGGAGTTGAGGACAAAGCTATTTTCATCTTTGTGCCATTGTTAAAAAGTATAATAATATGATTACTTCTTTGTTGATGGGGAAAACAAAATTTACATCAATTGTTATCTTTCTTGTTGAGGCCAAAAGGTTGAAGGAGCAAAGATCAAGTGACTCATTGAATGGAGCATTTGTAAGGATTGAGCTACTCATTAAACGGAGCATTTGTGCCAAATGCATGTAGTAACAAAAATAAATGGGGTAAGGAGCAGAACCTTGAGATCAAGTGTTTCCGTTACGAGCTGTTGGATCATATACAATCCATCTATCCCAAAACAAAAGAAGACTCAAAGGAGTGAAAAAAAAATCGTACAAAATAATATGTTTAAGTGCGGAGGAAGAAGATGATATTGGTAATATCCTTGTGATTTAAAGAGATAAGGAACCAAAGGATAGTTCAATTTTTGACTTAGAAAGTTTCCATCACGTATGTGCAAGGAGGGGCCGAGGGAGTAGCTCTCATCCTCCTATAAGGAATGACAAAGAAAGATGTTGACCTTCCCATATGGCATGGAGGCAAAGATAAAAGGTATTAGTGAAATTGTGGTCAAAACTTTCAGTGGCCTTGTTCGGAAGTTCAGTTGTGGTAAGATATGTACAAAAGCTAAAACGAAAACTTCTCAGGAGTATAAAGAAGGCCACATAGAAGTGCCATGTTACAAAATAAATTTACAAACACGTAGTTTTAAAGCAAAAGTAAGTTTGATGTTTGAAAAAAGATATGAAGGTGAGCAAAAGGGTTAAAAATCAAATGTCTAAAAATAATTAAGTTATGTAAAGTGAATATAATTTTGGGATTTTATCTCTAGTAACCCTGTACTTTACGATTTTTTTGAAAATAACACTATATTTTTGCACTCCGATCAAAAATGACCTTAAACATTATTTAAAAAAAATAAATAAATAAATAAAAACACAGTTTTTGAGAGTTAAAATTGACATATGTAACGACTTGTGCTGAATTAACAAAGGATTTCCCTATAACAATTGAATTGCATCAAGAATTTCCCTATAGATGAAGTGACAAGACGGACCAATCCAAGATGAGATACCATGGTGTATGTTGTTTGCATATGACATTGTATTGGTGGATGAAACTAAAACTAGGGTTAATGCCAAATTGGAGTAATCGAGACAACGACTGGAATGTAGAAGTTTTAAGCGAAGTCAGACTAAGACTGGGTATCTGGAATGTCGTTTTGGGACACAGAGGGGGGCAATGATGATGTGATGAAGTTGGACGGAAAAGATCTAGCCATGAGCAAGTGCTTTAAATATCTTGGATCAATTATCCAAAAGAATAGAGACGTTGACAAAGATATGGCTCACAGGATTAAGTCGGGGTAGTTTAAAGGAAGAGTGGCCACAACAGTGCTAGGCAATTGGAGCATCCCCTTAAAGTTGAAGGGGAAATTCTACAAGACTAAAAGACCAATGTTGCTCTATGGCACATAATGTTAGGCTTCTAAGGAGCGTTTTAAAAAGGTAAGGGTTACAGAGATGCGGATGTTGAGATGGATGTAGAGCAACACTTTACGAGATAGAATCAGAAATGAAAGTTGGTGTTGCGGATATTGCGAGCAAGTTAAGAGAAAATCGCTTGCGTTGCTTTGGACATGTAACTCAAAGACTCCAAGGAGCATTGGTACGAAGAGTGGAAGAGTGTGATCAAGGATATTTCAAACAAGGTAGGGGAGACCGAAAATGACTTGGTGGGGAGGAGTTAGAAAAGACATTACAAGAGATTGAGGCTCTCGGTCGTAGGGGGTGGAGCAAAATTTTTGTGGACGACGACCCGCGATAGTCACTTTGGTTTATGTAGCCGACCCCAATTATGAGAATAAGATTGATTGAATTATTGTATTTAATTGCATTGGGTTTAATAATCATCTTCCATACAAACGATGACCACAAACACTATCTTATCATCATCACCACCACTTCAAACACCATCACAACACATGTAACAAACCAAACCACAAACAACATAGCATCTCCTCCCTCATTACAAACACACCACCAGTCCACCACCTCTTAAAAAGTCTTAAAAAGAAAAAAGCGTAAATTTTAAGGAACAACCAATGTAATCAAGCTCATAAAATTTAACCCCCACCTTAAACATTGGTTCCCACATATATCATGCTTCCCCTCCCCAATATGACTTTTTTCCCCTCTCAAATATTTTTTTTTACTTAATATTCTACTTTTCAGGGCCGGCCCTGGGGCGGGGCGAGCGGGGCCCATGCCCAGGGCCCATATTTCAGATCCATACTTCCACTAGTGTCAATATATATATTTAAAATGTTAATTATGTTTAGATGGAATGCATTTGTCTTAGCGGTGAACCTTGCTGGAGCGTGTGTTTACTTGTCATGGGGATTTGGGTTCGATCCCCATGATGAGCACATTTTATTTTTTAATTTTTCTATTTCTCTTTCATGGGTATCAATTTTTAAAATTGCGTGTGTTTGTAAAGCTAAAAACATACGTAAACACACAAAGAACACAAGTAAAGCTTTACGTGTGTTTGTAAAGCTAAAAAAAACATACGTAAACACATAAAATTTATTTACAGCTAAAAAACACAAGTAAACACACGTAAATAATTTACACAAGTAAATATTGCATTTTCATTCAAATGCATAGAAATTTGTAAAGTCCTATAAACTTATTAATTTTCTTTCTAACTTTTCTTTCACATTAATTCCTTATAATCTATTTCTAACTTTAATTATGTCCAACATTTGCTTAGCCACGTAGAGTAAATAATTTACATAAGTTGACCTGTTATAAAAATATATACTCCCTCCGTAACATAATTCTAGCAACAAGTTATTTTTCACGCATTTCAAGGAAGCAATTTAAGGGCGTAAACGAACAAATTAATCAAAATGGTTTTAATACAAGTAAGATTGAGATCATAAATTACTAATCTTAAAATTTTTTTTGATCAATTTATTCATTTACACCCTTAAATCGCTTCCTTGAAAGGCGTGAAAAAAAAACTTGTTGCCAGAATTATGTTCCGGAGGGAGTACTACTTATAAGTTTTTTTTGCATATCTTTTGTAAATTTTTACACACGGTTTGTACATCTAATATATAATTTTTCTTCTTTCAAAATTACAAAAACTTGAAATGAAATACATATCACTCGTATCACATATGAATTTAATACCATTTATTTGAATTACATTATAATTATTTTTGTAAGATGTCAATAAACTTAAAGTATTGCACTCTGTATGAATTATAATGTACGGAGTATAGTACTCCCTTCGTTTTTTTTTTTTTTTTTAATTTACTCACTTGGATTTTCATCAAAACCAATAAATTATTGGGGGTAAGAGAAAAAAAAATGATGGTTAAAAGTTGTATAAAATATAAGAAAGAAATTAAGTGAAAAGGAGAAAATAAGGTAATTTTATTGAAATTAGTCAAACTTAAAAGAGAGAGTATGAAAAAAGCATTTGGAAATCATAAATTACTAAATGCAGGAGAATAAATGTAAAAAATGGGTAAATTAAAAAAAAATCCAAAAAAGGAAAGTGATTAAGAAAAAGGAGGGAGTATTACTTATTTTTAAATAATTTTTTTCGAAAAAGGAAAATAATTTTTAGCATTAAATGTTTTCATATTTATACTTGTGTTTTTTAACTGTAAATAAATATCAATTTTTTTAAAAAATTAGTTTATAGGGCCCACAGTAATAAATTCGCTCCGGGCCCCTAAACTCTAAGGAACGGCCTGCTACTTTTATACTCACCTCCTTGAAACCCCCCCGGAATCCAACTAGGGATAACTAAAAGAACGGAGATACAAAAAGTACATATTCTTCTTGAATGAGAAGGTTATACATAAAGCATGAATCTTCAATATTCCCTCCGTAACATAATACTTGCAACATTTTTCACTTTTGGTTGTAACAAAATACCTGCAACAATTTTTTTCAATTTTATTTTATTCTAATTTTGGCAAAAAAAAAATTGGTCTAGGAGGTTGTGCTAGTTTAATTATACCACATAATACTCAATTACTTTTCTCTCTCTTACTTTTATCATTATACCACATAATATACCAATTACTTTATTTGGTTTAGGAGTCCGTGCTAGTTTAATTGTTGCAAATTTAAGTTACGGAGGGAGAATATGTTTTCAATTTCATCCTTCCCTTTCCATAATTGCCTAACCCTTCCACAGTTCCCTTCCCTTTCACCTTCCATGATCACCTCCTCCCTTCTCCTCAACAAAGATGACAACTCATACAGATAACGCATTGAAGGAACAACTCGATGAAACCATTTGCTTCCAGATACTACTAAGACAAAACAAATTGCAAGCTACTCGAGTGTAGATCAGTCAAAGCTCCACTTGAACAATGCTTGAATCGGGTAAATCTTGGTCAAAACTCAACTCGTTTGAGCTAGATCCAACTCAAACTCTACATGAGATGTAAACAAGTCACTACTCAAACTCGACTTGCATCATTGAAAAAAGGGGAAAGAAGAGTTTGAAATTTCTATCATACACACATTAAAAATATAGTCGTTGAGTGTAATTCAACAAAAACATGAAGATAAGATTTAAAGGAGTGGAAACTACAAGAAAATTAAACCATACCTCCAAGGTCCCTAAAAGTTGACCTAGCATCCTTTTATTCCTATTAATCAATCTTGGATCATCCTCTTTAGTCAAGACTCTTGGAGCCTCCTTCACTTGATAATCAAGTCCCTAAAATAAATCCCAACATAAATATTATTTATACCTTGTTCAATAATGGAAAACAAAGACTAGAGCATATGATGAGTGGGCTATTCAACCCTTCCTATGAAGAAGTGCGGATAGCTTTACACTGATGCTTGATTGCAAGCTTGTTGTGTAAGTTATGGCTCTTGGGTGATATGAGCTTCGCTTTTGGTAATAAAGTTTTCTTTATTTGCCAAAACGAAAATGGAAAACAAAGACAACATCAAAATAAATACAAATTACTAACATTTTCTGCTTGATGTCCTCCATTTTTCGCAAAAGATGAACGATCTTGTTGGGAAAATGAAGACCTCGTATCATTTCTTCCCACAGGAACAGATTCACCAATAGCAGGATCCTTATTTTGCACTTCATTGACAGAAATGTCTTCTTCACCCACCTCCCCATCTTCCACCTTCAAATAATCAAATTCCATACATCAAAATCAAAATATAACCTTCCAATATTATTTTGGTAATAGATTATGCAACAAGAAAGAAACCACCTTAAATATATCAAATTCCAACCATCAACCCCCACACCCCCCCCCCAACAATAACACAATTTAAGCATACCTATAACGTTTTCTAATAAAACCCACAATCCAACAACTCAACTAAAAAAAAAAAAACCTTGACAACAGCTGAACTCAATCGCCGCTTCGGAGGAGGCTCGTCCTTTGAGGTGAACCTATCAGCCTAAAGAAAAAAAAAACCATGAACCAATTCAACAAAAACCCCAACAAATTTAAACTTCTTGCTACTAAAATTGAAATAAAGAAAAGGGCAAAACATACCGGTCTAACAAAACCACGTTGATTAGGAAGATTGTTGCCAAAATTTCTAGGTCCATTATTGGGAAACCCTCCACGCCGGAGTCCTCTTGGATCCCTAATACGCTCTGTTATCTGTCGCAGCCATTTACTTTCTTTCAAGTTCGAAGAAAAAATAAAATTAAAAGATAAAAAGAATATAGTATAAGTGGGAAAAAAAAGGACCTCGCGGTGTTGACGTTGCAGAGCTTCAAGCTCTTTGCGGAGTTCATCCTGGGTCTTGTCCACAGTGAGGCTCGCCATTTTTCAGAACGGGGAACTTTGCTGCTCTTTTAATGGAATATATGTATATAAATATACTTTCAGCATTCATAAAATGTTGCCTACTCAGACAATTTTAAGTTGAAATTTTTATGTTGGATCGGGAGTACTCCATCTGTAACGAATTAATAGCAACATTTGTACTGGTACAAATTCCTAGGTGAAATAAGTTAATAGTGTTATTAGATGATATAATGATAATTGATAAAAGTAAGAGTAGGAAAAGTAAATGGGGTATTATGTGGTAATATGATAAAATTAAGAGAGAGAAAAGTAAGAAAGAGAAAAGTAAGTGGAGTATTGTGTTGTTTTTTTTTTACCAAAAAAAGGAATAAAATGAAATTGAAAAAAATTGTTGCAAGTATTTTGTTACACCTAAAAATAGAAATTGTTGCTAATAATTCGTTACGGAGGGAGTAATAAATATTGGTATACAGTAGACCTCGTAATCGGAGTGTTCGGACTGTTCGGATCCGATTTGGGTCGAATCGAACCGTTACTTTCAGGCCACTTATTCAGATCGGATCATTGTTCTGAGATCATTTAGGTCAGAACGTTTCAGCAGTACTTGTTTAATTCTTCAAAAAAATTACTTTTGTAATTTTGTGTATAATTTTCATCTATACTTAACCAAAAATCATTCAAATTCAACGATGTGTGATGACAAATAATGCTAAAATTAAAGCAAAATAACTTTTTTATACGAACGATTCCTTTTATTAGCTACATATTTCGTTTCGCGTGATTCATTTTATTGATTACATTTGAAATCTTTCAATTTATATAAATCATTTTTATTGGTCTTTGATTGAAACATTTATTATTTTTCCCAACTTCCACGTGTCTGTTCATTTTGGTCCATACTTTTTATTAACTCAGCATAATCCCAATTATCTCCTCGTCTTCTCATTTTGGTCCGGTTCACTTGCTACCGTTTCTCTTTTTCCTTTGTATTTCTTCTCTGATCTTTCTCTCTCCCTTCCTTCTCATCTTATGTCTCCTTCTCCACTTCTCTCTTCCTTTCCTGCTCAATGGCCACTGCCGCCACTGCCGACATCAGATCATTCTCTGCCCCCACCACCGCCAACTTCATTCTCTGGCCTTGCCCTTTCTCTTCTTCTTCTTCTTCTCATTTTTTTAGTCTCTATGGTGGGAAGTATTGGGATTGTTATGGGGGCTATTGTGGTGGTGTTTTCTAGGTCGTGGTGGTTGTTGGGTCGTGGTTGTCATGGTTGTGAATTAGGGTGGTTATAATTGTGATTGACGACAGTTTTCGGTAGTGGGTGGTTTTCGGTAGTGGGTAGGTGGGTTTAGGGGTGATTTTTGGGTGGTAGGAGGGTGGTCATGGGTGGGTACTGGGTAGCATTTTATTAATTTTGGGTAGTTAGGGTGGTGGTTGGAGGGTGGCTTTTGGGGTGGGACTATGGAAGGTGGGTGGTTGTCGGTTGGGCGATGGAGGGGTAGTTTAAGGTTATGGTATTTGCGATGGTTTGAGGGGTGGGGCTGTGGAGGGGTTTCGGGTGGGGCAATAGAGATGTGGTTTGAGGGGTGGGGCAGTGGAGAGTTAGGCTATGTATCTAAACCCTAACTTGAAAATAAAATAAAATAAATCAATCACTAAAGAAGGAAGAGAGGTGATGGTACCTAGTGGTGGATAAAACGACCAAGAGAGGAAGGAGGGGCGGCAACCATAGGAGTTGCACCGCCAAGGGAGGCGACCGCCAGTGGTGGTGGCGAACAGCATAGGCAACAATGGGTGCAACCACAACAACAATTTCAGTGGGAATTTTATTTGGGATTGATTATTGAACAATTGAAATGAGGTTTGCAATTTTATTTATGAATCAATTAGACTTATTTCTTGCTCTATTTCTAGATGAAATTAGAGGAGATTTCAGATTGGAGTTGAAAGGTAATTGGGCAATTTGGAGGTGGATTGAGTGAAGGATAGAGCTTGTGATGGTGTTTAGGTGCATGACATATACTTCGAGGATTGAATATGTGAATTCAGACGAGTTGAGGTGATGTAAGAGGCAGGAACTTCATTGGTAATGAGGGAGAGGATGAGGTGAGGTTGAAGATGATGATGAGGTGAATTATATGTGATATTGTTCTCCCCTTCTTTTCTTTTCTTTTTTTTTTCCTTTTTATTTTCCCTTATGAAATAAATGGGTGGTGTTTTAATTTGGTGTATTTTTGTGCTAGAACATTTAGGTAATTATATTGACCCAAATAACTTAGTTTTTATGAAAATAATTTGTACATTGAAAATTATTAATTATTAAAAATAGTTTATCAAGAGTCAAATAATGTATAGGAAAATATTTATACGTTGAAAATACTTTTTCATTAAAACTTTAAAATGATTTATGAAATTTTAATTTAAAACTCATTTTAGTTTTGTTAACAATAAATATAACTCTATTAATAAAATAAGACCGTAAATTCGAAAATATAGTTCAAAATATGTTAATTAGATTCATAATTATATTTCGTATTCATTAATTAGACTTTGAAAATTCGGGGTATTATATTACAGAATTATAACGACCCGACTTTTAAGCTTGTCGATTTACGAAGGGAAATCGACATTCGGATCATTACTTAATCTAATTAAACAATAAATCAACAATATAAATGAAAGAATTAACTTTTATTAATTATAGCTGCTAGAATCCATAGTAAACCACTAATTGTTATTACATCAAATGTCTGGAAATACTGTCCCAACATGCTGGGATCATATAATAAACTAATAAATGCTAAATTGTTCTGGAAAATACTAGAAACTTAAGAATAAAGGCCTAAACACTCAAGCCCATCCGGCGAAGCCCGCTCTAATCTGCTGCAACATCACCTGAAACTGAGGGGGGGGTCCACCGTCAGTGGCGAGTAACTAGGCTGTCCCATTTAATCGAGGGACCACCAAACACATAATATCATAGAAAAATATCATAAAAACTGTAAAAGAATTAATACATGCTTTACACAAGATACACAAATTCCATAAAAACGTACGTATAATATTACGTATAAAAGTACGTATAAAATACGTATACAAATACGTATAAAAATACGTATAAATACCCCTGCAGAAATACGGTTAGAATACGTATAATTACGTATAAAAATACGTACATTCAACCCTGCAAATACGGTTAGAATACATACCAAATACATACATCATCCGTATATACATACACACGTACATAATCGTATAATTTCAGGAAAATACACAGCGGAAGACTTACATTATACTAAACTTATACTTTATACTATACATCTTAAATTATCCCAATCTTTAACCTATACTTATCCCTTCTTAATTTATATCATTAATTTATTATCATCATTACATTATCTTAATCTTATCATATCATAATTCATATCTTATCATATCATCATTCATTTCTTGTCGTAATCATATCTTATCATATTCTTAACATATCATATCATATACGATCATAACTTATCTTATCATCTTTGAAATCATCTTAATCTTCATCTTATGATTTCATCTTAACATATCAATCGTATAATCATAATATAACATCTTTGTTGGACCGGTCACTATAACTCGTTATGGATCTCGTGTTTCACCATAACTTCCTAGAACATGCCGGGAGGAGCTCGTGTACTCAATCCCGTAGCGGATCCCGTGTTTCACCACTAAGTCTAAGCTATGGCCATAACTCTTAGTAGCGGCTCGTGTACCACTACCAGACGACTACATATCCTAAGATCCAAAACTGCTCGGGGAACTCGTGTGTTCGTCCCATTGAGCAGTGGCTCTGACTTAACCCACTAACGACTCGTGTATCATCAGGTGGGCGTCCGTTTTGTATCTTATATCTTCATTTAATTTAATCATATCATATATTAGGATAATACTAGGTGACCGTAATAGGAAATGAAATGTTCGGAGTCCCAGGAAAGAGAGGTGCAGCACGTATATCGGCCACCTTAAATACCAAGTCTTTCCTAGCCAGAGACCGAGACATAACATGTATAGCTATTACTCTGTTTCCTTTCTTATCCCTAATAATATCTTATGCATCTTATTTTCTTATAAGTATACTATCCTTATAACATATACAACTTATACTTATAATCTTATCCCTTCGGATACTAACCTTAATATATATTAAATTGTAACAATATCCAAAATATAATTATGTTATTATACTCATACCATTTGGCCCTATTAAGGTTATATTAGTAATATTGATCCTTTTAATCCCTACACTTTACAACTTATTCCTAATAATTATTTTATCCGTAACCTTTATTATTATATTATCCCTAAAATAATAATAAGTCAAACTTTAATCAAAATTTATTATAAAATTGAGAGATTATAGAGAGAGTTGTGAGGGAGAAGATGATTGTATGTATTATTCTTATCCTACATCAAAAGAGGTTACACATATATATATACATGTATTGGTAACACCAAAAGCTTAGGTAATACAAAGAGATTAGAAAATGAAGAGACTAGCAATCCCAAAAGGCTAAGCAATATAGAAAGTCTAGGAACACAAAGGGGCAATGGACATCCACACAATAATTGATTCATAACACTCCCCCTTGGATGTCCATTATCTGAAATAATGCCTCATTAAAAACCTTACAAGGAAAAACCCTATGGGAGAAAAACCAAGTAAAGGAAAAGAGTACATTATTCCATAATGCGCATGAGATGATGCTGCCTCATTAAAACCTTACCAGGAAAACCCAGTGGGAAAAACCATGATTAAGGAAAAAGAGTACAGCGCGCATTAACTCCCCCTCATAAAGGCATCACTGAAGTTCCTTGAGAGAACGCATTCCAATTTGCCGAACCAACTTCTTAAAAGTAGCAGTGGGGAGTGCCTTAGTAAATAGATCTGCCAAATTTTCACTTGATCGGACCTGCTGAACATCTATATCACCTTTCTTCTGTAGCTCATGTGTGTAGAAAAACTTCGGTGAAATGTGCTTTGTCCTATCACCTTTGATATATCCCTCCTTGAGTTGTGCGATGCATGCTGCATTATCTTCATACAAGACTGTTGGAGCCCGATTCTCGGAATATAGTCCGCAACCTTCTTGTATGTGCTGGATTAAGGATCTTAACCATACGCACTCACGACTTGCTTCATGAATTGCTAGAATCTCTGCATGGTTAGAGGAGGTTGCTACAATGGTTTGCTTCATTGAGCGCCATGAGATGGCAGTACCACCATGAGTAAACACATATCCAGTTTGAGATCGAGCATTATGAGGATCAGATAAATACCCTGCATCTGCAAAACCAACCATGACTTCTTTGGACGAGTTAGAAAAGAATAATCCCTTATCTTTTGTGCCTTGGAGGTAACGAAATATATGCTTAATTCCATTCCAATGCCTTTGGGTAGGACATGAGCTAAATCTTGCTAACAAATTAACAGAAAAAGATATGTCAGGTCGTGTATGACAAGCGAGATACATCAATGCCCCTATAGCACTTAAATAAGGTACTTCGGGACCAAGAATGTCCTCATTACTTTCCCGAGGGCGAAATGGGTCACTATTTACATCAAGTGATCTAACTACCATAGGACTAGTCAAAGGATGTGCTTTATCCATATAAAATCTCTTAAGCACCTTCTCTGTGTATGATGTTTGATGCACAAGGATTCCATCTTTTAGGTGCTCAATTTGTAATCCTAGACAAAATTTCGTTCTTCCAAGGTCTTTCATCTCAAATTCCTTTTTCAAGTAATCTACAGTCATTGAGATCACTTCAGGAGTTCCAATGATGTTCAAATCATCAACATACACTGCAACGATGACAAGACCTGACCCAAATCTCTTTATAAAAATGCATGGGCTGATAGGGTTATTTTTATAATTTTCTTTCAACAGATATTCACTGAGGCGATTGTACCACATACGCCCAGATTGCTTCAATCCATACAAAGATCTATTCAATTTGATGGAATATTGATCTCGAGATCCATGAGTTGTTGCTTTCGGCAACTTAAATCCTTCCGGAAGTCTCATATATATCTCATTATCCAGTGGTCCATACAAGTAAGCTGTGACTACATCTAATAAGCGCAAGTCAAGTCCTTCTCTTATTGCCAGACTGATCAAGAATCTAAAAGTAGTTGCATCCACCACAGGGGAGTATGTCTCCTCATAATCAACTTCGGGTCTTTGTGAGAATCCTTGTGCCACTAAACGTGCTTTATATCTTACAATTTCACCCTTTTCATTTCTTTTCCGCACAAAGACCCATTTATAACCCACTGGTTTCACACCTTCAGGCGTGCGGACTACCGGTCCAAATACTTCTCTCTTTGCAAGAGATTTCAATTCTGCTTCAATTGCTTCTTTCCACTTTGGCCAATCATCTCTTTTTCTACATTGGTCCATGGACTTCGGTTCTTGATCCTCTTTATCATTTATGACATCAAGTGCTATGTTATATGCAAATATATCATCGACGTCGATTTCTTTTCGATTCCATGTTATTCCTGACATGACATAATTTGTTGAAATCTCTTCATTTTCAGGTACCTGAATTTCTTCTTCCTTTGTCATGTCCGTGATCTCTCCTGGAGATTCATCAGAATGTGTGGGTTCCTCAAGTTGGCCATTATCAATTGTTGCTCCTTTTCTTTTCCGAGGATTCTTGTCTTTGGAACCCACTGGTCTTCCACGCTTCAGGCGTGGTTTTGAATCACTAGCCACTTGATGTTGTCCTTCAGGGACATCAATTTTAACAGGAGCATTAACAGCTGGTATGTGTGACTTAGTCACTCTATTTGGGTCAGAAAATGCGTCTGGCAATTGATTTGCTAAATTTTGCAAATGAATTATCTTTTGGACTTCTGTTTCACATTGATTTGTGCGAGGATCAAGATGCATCAATGATAATTCTTTCCAACTTATTTCCTTTTCCAGCTGTTTATTTTCTCCCCCTAATGTCGGGAAAACAGACTCGTCAAAATGACAATCTGCAAAGCGAGCCGTAAATAAGTCCCCCGTTGATGGCTCCAAGTATTTTATTATTGATGGGGATCCATACCCGACATATATTCCTAACCTTCTTTGAGGACCCATCTTAGTACGCTGTGGTGGAGCAATAGGAACATATACAGCACATCCAAAAATTCTTAGATGGGATATATTTGGTTCCTGACCCAGAACCAATTGTGATGGGGAGAACTTATGATGACTTGTTGGCCTGATGCGAATGAGTGCTGCTGCATGCAATATGGCATGTCCCCAAGCTGATATGGGTAACTTAGATTTCATAAGTAACGGCCTAGCAATTAGTTGAACTCGTTTAATTAATGACTCTGCAAGACCATTTTGTGTGTGAACATGTGCCACAGGATGTTCAACATTTATTCCTATTGACATGCAATAATTATCAAAAGCCTTAGAAGCAAATTCACCAGCATTGTCAAAACGAATACTCTTAATTGGATAATCAGGAAAATGTGCCCTTAATCTGATCAACTGGGCAAGCAATCTCGCAAACGCCAGGTTGCGAGTTGATAACAAGGATACATGTGACCATCTAGTCGATGCATCAATTAGAACCATAAAATATCTAAATGGTCCACATGGTGGGTGTATTGGCCCACAAATATCACCTTGTATTCGTTCTAAGAAATTAATTGATTCATAATTTATCTTTGCTGGTGATGGCTTAATAATTAACTTTCCTTGTGAGCAAGCAGCACAAGAATGACTTTGAAGAATCTGCTGGCTCTTCAAAGTGTGTCCACATGAATTTTCAATGATTTTTCGCATCATAACAGAACCGGGATGGCCCAACCGGTTATGCCAAACTACAAAGTCATTTGTAAACTTCTGGTTTACAATAGCATGTGCTTCGACTGTACTTATCTTTGTGTAGTACAAACCAGTAGAGAATGCAGGCAATTTCTCTAAAACATGTTTCTTGCCTTGGGATATGGTTATGATTTGAAGATATTCATTATTCCCCTCATTTATTGTTTCAACATGGTATCCGTTATAACGGATGTCTTTAAAACTCAACAAATTCCTTTGGGATTTAGGGGAGTATAATGCATCTATAATTTCAAATTTTGTTCCCATAGGCATCACTATATGTGCTCTTCCAGAGCCTTCTACAATTTTTGTACTACCAGAAATAGTACTCACACTAATACTTTTCATTTTCAATTGTGAAAAGTATATCTCACTTTTAAGTATAGTATGAGTAGTTGCACTATCTGCTAGACACATATCTTCACCATTCATTGCTAATTGATCTTGGGGAGTATTCATTTCTAAAAACAAATACATAAAAGAGGAAAATAAGATAATATGCATGAAAGCTAATTATTATTTAAAACCAAAACAACCAAATATCACAATAATAAAGTTCATAATATGCATCTCAAAAGATAATAAAGTCCATAATACATAATAAAACCATAGTAAGACAAATTATCAAAAGTGAACAAGTAAAAGTAATTATTAATTAGTCCAAAATAAAACATGAGCATCTTAATTATTATTCCCTGCAGGGGTGGTGAAGAAATCAGCAGCTTCTAAGTGCATCATGTTATCATTATTTCCTTCAGGGATGTTGAGGAAATCATTCACATCCAGCTGCATCATATCAGGATTATCAAAATCTCCTTCACCATCCTCGTACACAAGATTCGTCTCTATCTTTTTACCTTTTTGTTTCAATGATTGTTGGTAGAGATCAACGAGATGCTTTGGAGTGCGGCAAACACGGGACCAGTGACCAGTGCCTCCACAGCGATAACAAACATTGGGGACACTTTCATTTCTTTTCTCATTTGTGTTGCCACTTGTATTGTTCCACTTCTGGTGGGAATAAGAGTTCTTAAAATGACCACCCCGAGCTCTAAGAGATCCATATCCACCTCGACCTCTAGTGGGTCCATGTCCTCTACCACGACCACGACCTCTACCACGACCTCGACCACTGCTGCTGGCAGGGTCTTTATTTGTTATTATTTTTCCCTTGTGGGTTGCAGCATTCACTTCAGGGAATGGTGCAGAACCAGTTGGTCGTGACTCATGGTTTTTCAACAATAACTCATCATTTTGCTCGGCCACAAGTAGACAAGATATCAGTTCAGAATATTTCTTAAATCCTTTCTCTCGGTATTGCTTACTTAAGAGAAGATTATCCTTATGAAAAGTTGTGTAAGTCTTTTCCAACATTTCTTCGTCGGTGATTTTTTCACCACATAATTTTAATTTAGAGGTTATTCTGAACATGGCCGAGTTATAATCACTAACGGATTTATAATCTTGGAGCCTTAAATTTAGCCATTCATAGCGAGCAGATGGAAGTATTACAGTTTTCTGGTGGTCATATCTTTCCTTTAAATTACCCCAAAGCACCTCTGGATCTTTAACAGTTAAATATTCAGTTTTAAGAGCCTCATGGAGATGATGGCGAAGAAATATCATAGCTTTAGCCTTATCTTGATCTGATTCGTTATTTCCGGCCTTTATAGTATTACCAAGACCCTTTGCAGCTAAATGGATTTCAGCATCTAATGCCCAAGATAAGTAATTATTTCCGGTAATATCAAGAGCCACAAATTCAAGCTTAGCAAGATTCGACATATTTCACTACACAAAATTACAAATATAATGAATATAATAAGGCATAAAATTGTTGATGTTTAGTCAGATTAACAATACGACAAAGATTTAATCCAATACAAGATAGTTGAACATAATATACAAATTTGGTACTTGCAAAATATAAAACGTTAACAATGCCTAGAATAGTAGTAATAATATTTTCAATACTTCATAACCTGCAATTTCGGCAAACTTTTGCCGACAAAACTTGCGACTCATATCTATCAAACTATAAAAACAAAATATTCAAACAAGAAACAGAACACATCAAAACTTAGTGTTAACATATATCATGAATATTACCATGAGACTATAATATATCATTAGACTACAATTACTTCACTAAAGCATGCGCACAGAAATCATCCTAATACAAGCTACATGACCTACCAAAAATTCACACCATATTTCAATAATTTCAAACAGGAATAACATGGTTCCATGATACAAATTCTACAAATATAATTTATTCTTTATCTCTTTGAAAACTTCCTAACTGATTTGGGCTGAGAATAGAATCCATATAAAAAGCCACGTTTATCAACACAATAGCAGGATCATTATTACTAAGACAATATCTCAAACTCAAGGTTCATGCAGTTTGAGTGGAGATGATACAAAATTGGAGATTGAAAAACAACAAAGAGTTATATATATATATATATAACCTGACAAACAAAGGGTTGGCGACAGAAGGACAACATCATGTATTACAACTTATCATTATCAAGTATCAAACAAAGGTTACAGAAAACTTATAGATTATTAAAGTACCATATAACTATAGGTGACAAACAAAATAATAATCTGACAAACAAAGGTGACGGAAGACTTATAGATTATTGATCAAGTATCAAAACTGATTATCAAGTATTAGGTTGCGTACCTTATTGGTTGAACGAAGAATTAATCAAACTGACCCAATAGCTCTAGTTAGAGATTCGTGCTGATAACGTATTATAAAATTGAGAGATTATAGAGAGAGTTGTGAGGGAGAAGATGATTGTATGTATTATTCTTATCCTACATCAAAAGAGGTTACACATATATATATACATGTATTGGTAACACCAAAAGCTTAGGTAATACAAAGAGATTAGAAAATGAAGAGACTAGCAATCCCAAAAGGCTAAGCAATATAGAAAGTCTAGGAACACAAAGGGGCAATGGACATCCACACAATAATTGATTCATAACAAAATTGACTAATTCTAGTCAAATTACACGGCATTTTCATATTTTATACAATAATTAATTAATTTCTTGATTTAACTAAATTATCAATTTAATTACTAAAATTACCCAAAAATATGAAATAAATTCTATTTTCCCTTATTTTTGATCACTCGACACTTACACCAATTATACCAAAATTATTCAATAAATTATGTAAATTCAATCAACAACAAACAATTAATTTAAATATCATAACATTCATACCTAACATCATTTAACATGATTAAAATCAAGAATCAAGATTCAATTTAATCATGCTTTATCACACGGCATTTATAATCAAGAAAACAAAAACATACTTTTAATCTTTTCCTTAATCTTTAGCTCACTCGGGAAAATCCCGAGAGTAAGTAGATTTAAATTCCATTACAAGATACAAATTTTAGAACTAACTAAAGACTAAATCAAGATTTATAAGAACAAAGCAAAGAAAACAACAACAATGTATTTTTTTACAAAGACCCTTCGTGGTTTAATTAATAAATCAAGAAAAACAAAATCATGCTTAATATATTCAACTACACGCCTAACACAATAGTTCAAAGCAAATCAAGGTTTTATCAAAATATACACTTAATCGAATAGATATTAAAAAAAACAATAAAAGAAATCATGATTTAATATTGCTTAGGCATTCGCATCAGACCACCCAAAATTATAGTTCAAGAATTGTCAAATTGCAACGAGAATAATCAATGCCATCAATCATAGATCAAGTATTACATGATTAAATAAGAATTGACTAGATTAAAGTAATATAGGAAAAGAAGAACCAGATTATACTCCCTAAACTATACGGTCATGTCACGCATAAATTCATAAATTAAATTGTAACAATTCTAATAATTAAATCATACATAATCATACAATTAAATCAAGGAAAAAAAAACATGTAAAACACATCTAATTTCAATATCATATCACTCGGCTATCTCCATGTAAAACAAGATTAAAACTCTACAATTTTCATGATTTTAATTCCCTAATTAACTATGTGAATTGCTACCCATTAATTAAAGAGGAAAGCTAGTTACCTTAAATCGCAAAAATTCCAAGGTAACAATGGAGGTTCACGGCTATATGAGAGGGGAGAAAGATGGAGAAAACTTTAGGGTTTATGGAGCAATTAACAATAGGACCCAAAATAATACAAGGGGTCCTATATATAAAGAAAATGAAAAAAAAAAAAAAAAAAAACACACACACACAAGCAAGCCCTAACAACTTCAAGCTGGCCATGCACTATGAGAAAAAAAAGGGAAAGGAGTTTGTTGGTCATCAACAAACCTTTGAATAGGTTTTAGGTGATTTAAAATTAATTTAATTAATTTAATTATTTAAAATATAATAATTATCCTTAAACAATTAAATCAACAACCTTGGCCCAAGCACAAGGAGTGGCCGGCCATGACCTAAACAAGGGAATAAATTGGGTCTTTGGCCCAATTTTGGAAAAGAAAAGAGTTGGACTAAAAATAAAACAGTCCAATTTAATGGGCCTATTGGACTAAAATTGAATAAATAACATTAATAACCGCGAAATTTTCTGGCCCAAAATTCCGGGTTATTACAGTCACCCCTCCTTAAATAAATTTCGACCTCGAAATTTACTTAACGGAGCTCATACAGGAAACACAAAGCAACACAACAAGAACACAAACAAAAGAAAACACAAACCAAAAAAAAAAAAAACAAACCCGCACCTGCTTCGAACAACTCGGGATACTTCTCCCTCATCGAAGCTTCGGTCTCCCAAGTAGCCTCCTCGAACCTCTGGCTACGCCACAACACCTTAACCAAAGGCACCACCTTGCGACGCAACATCCGATCCTGACGATCCAAAATCTGAACTGGCTTCTCCTCAAAAGTCAGGTTCGGCTCGATCTCTGATGACTCAACCGGAATGACATGGGAAGGATCATTGACATACTTCCGTAGCTGTGACACATGGAATACATCATGAACCCTCGATAGATCCGGAGGCATCGCCAACCGATAAGCGACCTCACCAACTCGCTCTAGAATCTCGTATGGTCCAACATACTTAGGTCTGAGCTTCCCTTTCTGACCAAACCGGACCACACCCTTCATAGGAGACACCTTAAGCAGAACCTTGTCTCCAACCTCAAACTCTAGCGGCTTCCGACGACGATCAGCATAAGACTTCTGCCGACTCTGAGCTGCCTGTAGTCTCGCCCTGATGATCTTCACCTGCTCGACTGTATCCCGGATATGATCGGGACCAATCACCAAAGCATCACTGATGTCGCTCCAACAAGTAGGACTACGACACTTACGCCCATACAAAGCCTCATAAGGAGCCATCTGAAGACTGCCGTGATAACTATTGTTGTACGAAAACTCCACCAAACTCAGAGATCTAACCCAAGACTGCTGGAAGTCTAAAGCACAAGCCCGTAGCATATCCTCCAATGTCTGGATGGTCCGCTCTGTCTGCCCATCAGTAGCTGCGTGGAAAGCCGTACTCAAATTAAGCTTAGTCCCAAAAGCCTCCTGCAAAGACTTCCAGAACCGTGACAAGAACCGGGGATCTCGATCGGACACGATATCCTTCGGCACACCATGTAACCGAATGATCTCCCTCGAGTACGCTTCCGCCATCTTCTCCATTGACCAAGTAACCTTCATAGGAATGAAACGAGCCACCTTGGTCAAACGATCCACGATCACCCAAACTGTATCCAAACCCGTAGACGTCGTGGGCAAACCAACCACAAAATCCATGGAGATGGAGTCGAACTTCCACGTGGGTATCGGCAATGGCTGCAACAAACCACCTGGTCGCTGATGCTCGATCTTCACCTTCTGACACGTGAGACACCGTGCCACAAATTCCGCGACCTCTTGCTTCATCCTCGGCCACCAGAAACATTCCCTTAGGTCCTTATAGAGCTTCCCGCCACCTGGATGCACCGAATACGGAGTATTGTGAGCCTCTTCCATAATCCGATTTCTCAGATTCGAAACCCGGGGCACACACCACCTGTTACGGAACAAAAGATTAGTTTCCACAAGGCGAAAAATTAGTTCATAAAAACAATAGCTCCATTACCTGTTACGGAACCTCAAACTACCATCGGGTTCAATCGTGAAGTCTTCTGCCTTGCCTTGAAGTTTAGCTTCACGAATCTTATCGAGTTGCGGGTCTTCCTTCTGCTTTTCCCGTAACTCCTGATACAAACTGGGCTCGACACTCATAGCACTCAAATACACTCTAGTGCTGCCTGGTGTAACCATCTCAATTTCCAACTTGCGAAGGTCGGAACAGATTTCCTTAGGTAAAACCGCCACTCTGTTACATGAATGACGATCCTTACGACTAAGGGCATCGGCTACCTTATTAGCTTTCCCTTCACAATAGTCAACCGAGAGGTCATAATCCTTGATTAACTCGAGCCACCGTCGCTGCCTCATGTTGAGTTCCTTCTGAGTGAAGATGTACTTCAGACTCTTGTGATCGGTGAACAACTTGCAGGACACCCCGTAGAGATAATGTCGCCAGATCTTCAAAGCGAACACCACCGCTGCCAACTCTAAGTCGTGAGTAGGATAATTCTGCTCATGAACCTTGAGCTGTCTCGAAGCATACGCAATCACCCTTCCTTCTTGCATCAGAACACAACCTAGACCCTTCTTCGACGCATCACTGTAGATCTCAAAACCTACACCCTCCGTCGGCAAAGCAAGAACTGGTGCAGACACAAGACTTTGCTTGAGTGCTTGAAAGGCTTCTTCACACTGCTCGGTCCACACGAACTTGCAATCTTTGTGCAATAACTTGGTCATAGGCGCTGCTACTTTGGAGAAGTCTTTCACAAATCTCCGATAGTAAACTGATACAAACAAATTTCACAGGTAAGTATTCTTGCATAGACGTTAATAAGAGCTATAACAAAAACTTTAATATACCTGCTAGGCCAAGAAAACTTCGGATCTCGGCCACATTCTTCGGACTGTGCCATTCTACCACTGCCTTAATCTTGGCTGGATCCACCATGACACCCTCCGCATTAATCACATGCCCTAGAAAGGCAACTTCCTTGAGCCAGAACTCGCACTTAGACAACTTCGCGAACCACTTCTGAGCTCGTAGAATCCCTAACACCAGATGAAGATGCTGAGTGTGATCTTGTTCATTCTTCGAATAAATGAGGATATCGTCGATGAACACTACCACACACACATCCAAAAGATGATGGAAGGTCCGATTCATCTGGTCCATGAACACCGCAGGAGCGTTCGTCAAACCAAATGGCATAACCTCGAACTCATAATGCCCATATCTCGTGCGAAAAGCAGTCTTCGGTATATCCTCTGGCTTCACTGGAATCTGATGGTAACCGGACCTGAGATCAATCTTAGAGAAGACACTGGCTCCCTTCAACTGATCAAACAAATCCTCGATCCTGGGCAGAGGATACCTGTTCTTGATCGTCACCTTGTTCAGCTCCCGGTAATCTATGCACAATCTCATGCTGCCGTCTTTCTTCTTCACGAACAATACCGGAGCACCCCATGGCAACACACTAGGCCGGATAAAACCCTTGTCGATCAACTCTTGCAACTGGGTCTTCAATTCCTTCAACTCTGCGGGAGCCATGCGATACGGAGCCTTAGAAATCGGAGCAGTCCCGGGTACCAGATCGATGTTGAATTCCACTTCTCTTTCCTGTGGTATCCCTGGCAACTCCTCTGGAAAAACGTCCGCATACTCTCGAACCACTGGAATGGCCTCTAGCTGTTCCTCCTTAGTCAAGTCCTTGACCTGACATAGAAACACTGTCTCACCCTTGCGCTGCAGCCTGCGCATCTTCATAGCGGATACGATCTTCAACCCCTTGCCTATCGGCTTCCCGACATAAGTTACCCTTTTTGCGTCTGGTCCTCGCAAAGTAACAGCCTGGTCTTGACACCGAAAGGTCGCCTGATGCTTAGCTAACCAATCCATCCCTAAGATCACATCGAACTCAATCATAGGGAACTCCTTCAGGTTGGCCTCGAACCTTACCCCCGAGATGACAATGGACACGTCCCTGAACTCCCGAAGACAAGAAAAGTCCTCTCCCGAAGGAAGAGTTATGATAGATTTGACAGGAGACTCTCCCATCAGGTTAGCTTTAGCAATAAAAGTACTAGCAACAAAGGACACAGTGGCACCAGTATCAAACAGAACATACGCAGACATATCATGAACAAGAAATGTACCCGTGACCACATCGGGCTGAGCATCTGCCTCTTCCTGTGTCATGCAGAAGATCCTGTTCTTGACCGGAGCCTGACTACCTGTAGCTGTTGTTGCTGCTGCTGGCTGTCTCTTAGGGCAGAAGATAGACTTGTGACCCGCTTCACCACAATCGAAGCACACTATAGGAGACCCATCACACTTCTTTCCCGGGTGGAACTCCTTCTTACAACCCCGACAAATCCTCGGACCCTGACTCGGAGCTGGTCGAGATCTCTGCTGCGGCCTCGAAGAAGGCTCGAACCTGGTCTTCTTAACCGGAGCTGGAGCTGGAGCTGGAGTAACCCTCTTCTTCCCGGTGTCTTCATCAGAAACTGAAGACTGAACCTCGAGAGCCACCTCATAAGCCTCCTGAAAAGTCTTCACCCTACTGCTCACCACATGAACCCGGATGCTGGAGTTCAACTTCTTGATGTACCTCTTAACTCGCTCGGCTTCAAAAGGAATCACTGCTGATGCGAACCTGGAGAGCTCGGTGAACTTGTCCGTATAAGCCTGGACGGACAGATTACCTTGGGTGAATGTGAGGAATTCCTCTTGTTTCTGCCACTTAAGCTCCTCGGGGTAGAAACGATCTTGCAGCCTTTTGGTGAAGTCTTCCCAACTCAGATTTAGATCTGTGTCGGGGTTAGACCGGAGTGTACTCCACCAGTTGTCTGCCTCACCCTGAAGGTAAAACGTAGCTATGGGGACCCGTTCAGCCGCGGGGAAGCTAAGACATCGAACATCTTACGCATCTCTCGAATCCAGTTTTCGAGGATGGTTGGGTCAGCTGCACCATCATAAGTCGGAGGACGAAGTCGGGCTATGCGGTCAAAGGTCGACTGACTACCCTGAGCCTGGACGCTGTTCTGAGCCAACGTGAGGATTGCATCCTCCAAGTTGCGACGACGAAGACGGAAGTTCGGAGATCTAGGGGTCGACATCCTGAAACCAAAAACAAGTCAGCACACGAACGGCACACGAAACGGCAACAATGCGGAAATGAAGCGATAAAACGTCTTAACCCAGGCTACTACCCATGGTTTCTCTCATCTAATGTTTCCGTATTAGGTTAGGGTTCGCTCGGGTTCATAAAGCGCACATCTCACGAAGTTACTTGTGAAGAAGTAACTTAGGGTCTAACCACAGCTTGGATACCAACTATAACGACCCGACTTTTAAGCTTGTCGATTTACGAAGGGAAATCGACATTCGGATCATTACTTAATCTAATTAAACAATAAATCAACAATATAAATGAAAGAATTAACTTTTATTAATTATAGCTGCTAGAATCCATAGTAAACCACTAATTGTTATTACATCAAATGTCTGGAAATACTGTCCCAACATGCTGGGATCATATAATAAACTAATAAATGCTAAATTGTTCTGGAAAATACTAGAAACTTAAGAATAAAGGCCTAAACACTCAAGCCCATCCGGCGAAGCCCGCTCTAATCTGCTGCAACATCACCTGAAACTGAGGGGGGGGTCCACCGTCAGTGGCGAGTAACTAGGCTGTCCCATTTAATCGAGGGACCACCAAACACATAATATCATAGAAAAATATCATAAAAACTGTAAAAGAATTAATACATGCTTTACACAAGATACACAAATTCCATAAAAACGTACGTATAATATTACGTATAAAAGTACGTATAAAATACGTATACAAATACGTATAAAAATACGTATAAATACCCCTGCAGAAATACGGTTAGAATACGTATAATTACGTATAAAAATACGTACATTCAACCCTGCAAATACGGTTAGAATACATACCAAATACATACATCATCCGTATATACATACACACGTACATAATCGTATAATTTCAGGAAAATACACAGCGGAAGACTTACATTATACTAAACTTATACTTTATACTATACATCTTAAATTATCCCAATCTTTAACCTATACTTATCCCTTCTTAATTTATATCATTAATTTATTATCATCATTACATTATCTTAATCTTATCATATCATAATTCATATCTTATCATATCATCATTCATTTCTTGTCGTAATCATATCTTATCATATTCTTAACATATCATATCATATACGATCATAACTTATCTTATCATCTTTGAAATCATCTTAATCTTCATCTTATGATTTCATCTTAACATATCAATCGTATAATCATAATATAACATCTTTGTTGGACCGGTCACTATAACTCGTTATGGATCTCGTGTTTCACCATAACTTCCTAGAACATGCCGGGAGGAGCTCGTGTACTCAATCCCGTAGCGGATCCCGTGTTTCACCACTAAGTCTAAGCTATGGCCATAACTCCTAGTAGCGGCTCGTGTACCACTACCAGACGACTACATATCCTAAGATCCAAAACTGCTCGGGGAACTCGTGTGTTCGTCCCATTGAGCAGTGGCTCTGACTTAACCCACTAACGACTCGTGTATCATCAGGTGGGCGTCCGTTTTGTATCTTATATCTTCATTTAATTTAATCATATCATATATTAGGATAATACTAGGTGACCGTAATAGGAAATGAAATGTTCGGAGTCCCAGGAAAGAGAGGTGTAGCACGTATATCGGCCACCTTAAATACCAAGTCTTTCCTAGCCAGAGACCGAGACATAACATGTATAGCTATTACTCTGTTTCCTTTCTTATCCCTAATAATATCTTATGCATCTTATTTTCTTATAAGTATACTATCCTTATAACATATACAACTTATACTTATAATCTTATCCCTTCGGATACTAACCTTAATATATATTAAATTGTAACAATATCCAAAATATAATTATGTTATTATACTCATACCATTCGGCCCTATTAAGGTTATATTAGTAATATTGATCCTTTTAATCCCTACACTTTACAACTTATTCCTAATAATTATTTTATCCGTAACCTTTATTATTATATTATCCCTAAAATAATAATAAGTCAAACTTTAATCAAAATTGACTAATTCTAGTCAAATTACACGGCATTTTCATATTTTATACAATAATTAATTAATTTCTTGATTTAACTAAATTATCAATTTAATTAATAAAATTACCCAAAAATATGAAATAAATTCTATTTTCCCTTATTTTTGATCACTCGACACTTACACCAATTATACCAAAATTATTCAATAAATTATGTAAATTCAATCAACAACAAACAATTAATTTAAATATCATAACATTCATACCTAACATCATTTAACATGATTAAAATCAAGAATCAAGATTCAATTTAATCATGCTTTATCACACGGCATTTATAATCAAGAAAACAAAAACATACTTTTAATCTTTTCCTTAATCTTTAGCTCACTCGGGAAAATCCCGAGAGTAAGTAGATTTAAATTCCATTACAAGATACAAATTTTAGAACTAACTAAAGACTAAATCAAGATTTACAAGAACAAAGCAAAGAAAACAACAACAATGTATTTTTTTACAAAGACCCTTCCTGGTTTAATTAATAAATCAAGAAAAACAAAATCATGCTTAATATATTCAACTACACGCCTAACACAATAGTTCAAAGCAAATCAAGGTTTTATCAAAATATACACTTAATCGAATAGATATTAAAAAAAACAATAAAAGAAATCATGATTTAATATTGCTTAGGCATTCGCATCAGACCACCCAAAATTATAGTTCAAGAATTGTCAAATTGCAACGAGAATAATCAATGCCATCAATCATAGATCAAGTATTACATGATTAAATAAGAATTGACTAGATTAAAGTAATATAGGAAAAGAAGAACCAGATTATACTCCCTAAACTATACGGTCATGTCACGCATAAATTCATAAATTAAATTGTAACAATTCTAATAATTAAATCATACATAATCATACAATTAAATCAAGGAAAAAAAAACATGTAAAACACATCTAATTTCAATATCATATCACTCGGCTATCTCCATGTAAAACAAGATTAAAACTCTACAATTTTCATGATTTTAATTCCCTAATTAACTATGTGAATTGCTACCCATTAATTAAAGAGGAAAGCTAGTTACCTTAAATCGCAAAAATTCCAAGGTAACAATGGAGGTTCACGGCTATATGAGAGGGGAGAAAGATGGAGAAAACTTTAGGGTTTATGGAGCAATTAACAATAGGACCCAAAATAATACAAGGGGTCCTATATATAAAGAAAATGAAAAAAAAAAAAAAAAAAAAAAAACACACACACAAGCAAGCCCTAACAACTTCAAGCTGGCCGTGCACTATGAGAAAAAAAAGGGAAAGGAGTTTGTTGGTCATCAACAAACCTTTGAATAGGTTTTAGGTGATTTAAAATTAATTTAATTAATTTAATTATTTAAAATATAATAATTATCCTTAAACAATTAAATCAACAACCTTGGCCCAAGCACAAGGAGTGGCCGGCCATGACCTAAACAAGGGAATAAATTGGGTCTTTGGCCCAATTTTGGAAAAGAAAAGAGTTGGACTAAAAATAAAACAGTCCAATTTAATGGGCCTATTGGACTAAAATTGAATAAATAACATTAATAACCGCGAAATTTTCTGGCCCAAAATTCCGGGTTATTACAGAATTGACGATGAAAATGCACAATATGCTTCAAATAATTGCTAGAACCATGATTAAACTACTTTGGAAGCAACAGTTGGTGTCCGCAATAATTACGGGATTTATTTATAATTTTCCAACATTTTTAGGAATTGTTATTATTTTTTCCATATTTTATATTCATAAAAATTATCTTTTTTGCATCATAAAACATTTTTAGCATCATAAAATAATTTTATAATTCGTTCATATTTTTATATATTTTTTATCATAGTTTAAAGCTTTTTCTAGGTTTTTTTTAATGATTTTTGCATGCTTAGGGCATTTTCAACATTTCACATGGTGAAAAATTGTTCTCCAAAGCATATTAATATTTTTCATTATTTGTCATAGTTTTCTTTGATTTTTAGAGCTTCTAGAACATTCCAGAACATTCTGAAACATTTTAGAACATTCTAGGACATCCCGGAATACTCTAGAGGGTCAAAGATTGCAGTAATCAATCACTGATTACCGTAATCAAATCAAGCCGATTTGTTATTTAAATTTAAGAAGTTGAACAAAATACTCACCCATTAAAGAAAACCGGGTACCCGGTATTGGAACGATTACCCGGTGGTTCCGGTTCCGGTTTAAAAAATATATTACCCGGTTGCATTGGTTCCGGTTCCAGATATTTCAGACCCAGTGGTTCCGGGTCCGGTTCCATAGAAAAAGATCGGGTACCCGGTTTTGCTCACCACTAAAACTAACATGTTCAACAAGCCTATGCAGGTAAATGATGATGAAGGCTTTGAGATTGGGATGACAAACTTCACTAGCGCTGAAACAAAGAACATTGCTGAACCAAACCCTCCAACTTCTCTTGAACATAACAATGGGTCTGGTACAGCAGAGGAAAATGCTGAACAGGTTGTTGAACACAGTGACTCTCCTGCTCATCCAACTGAAGATGAAGTGGGAGAGAACACTGAAGAAATTGGTCCATCCTCTCAAATTCAGAATGAGATAGGAGGAACCAGTACAGACATTGGTTCTAACTTAGGTGACTCAAATGCTGTAAGAAGGAGTATGTTTAAGCAAAGAAACTCTCACCCTACTGATCAAATCATTAGTGATTTATCAAAAGGAGTCCAAACTAAAAATTCTGTTTGGAAAAATTTATGTGCTTACTTCTCCTTCTTATCTCACATAGAACCAATTGACTATAAGATTGCTTGAACTGATCCTGGTTGGGTCTTGGCCATGCAAGATGAGTTGAACCAGTTTGAGAGAAATCAGGTTTGGCATCTTGAACCAAGAACCAATGAGATGTCAGTTATTGGAACCAAATGGGTCTTCAGAAACAAATTGGATGACTCAGGAACTATAGTCAAAAACAAAGCCAGGCTAGTGGTTCAAGGGTTTAACCAACAAGAAGAAATAGACTATAATGAAACCTTTGCTCCAGTAGCCAGGCTTGAGGCAATAAGAATTTTAATTGCCTTTGCTGCTCACATGAACTTCAAACTCTTTCAAATGGATGTTAAAACTACCTTTCTAAATGACTATTTGAAAGAAGATGTGTATGTGGAGCAACCCCCTGGCTTTGAGGATAGAGATTGTCCAGATCATGTTTACAAGTTAGACAAAGCTCTTTATGGCCTCAAACAAGCCCCTCGTGCTTGGTATGAGAGACTCTCTAGTTTTCTGATTGAAAAAACCATTATGAGAGAGGTTCAGTGGACAAGACTCTATTCTTAAAGAAAAGGGGACCAGATCTGTTGGTGGTCCAGGTTTATGTTGATGATATTCTATTTGGGGCTACTAATTCTGTTTTGTGTGATGAGTTTGCAGACCTAATGAAAAGTGAATTTGAGATGAGTATGATGGGAGAACTTGGCTTCTTCCTAGGGCTCCAAATTAAGCAAGTGGATGATGGAATCATGATCCACCAACAAAAGTATCTCAAGGAGCTGCTCAAGAGATATGGTCTGCAAGATAGTAAGTCCTATGAAACACCTATTCCTACCTCTTCTAAATTGAGCCTAGATGAGAAAGGAAAGGATGTTGAGGATAAGCTATACAGAGGTATGATTGGCTCACTTCTCTACAGAACAGCTAGTAGACCAGACATAGTGTTCTCAGTTTGGTTGTGTGCTAGATTTCAAAGCAACCCAAAAGAGTTTCATCTAAAAGCTGTTAAGAGAATTTTCATGTACCTGAGTGGTACAGAGGACATGTGCTTGTGGTATCCAAAGGGGAGAAATTTTGATCTCTTAGGATATACTGATGCTGACTATGCTGGTTTTAATGTTGACAGGAAGAGCACCTCAGGAATGACTCACTTCTTAGGTTCTTGTATCATTTCATGGGGATCTAAGAAACAAAATTCAGTGGCTTTATCCACAACTGAGTCAGAGTACATAGCAGCTGTTTTGTGCTGTGCTCAATTGCTTTGGATAAAGACACAACTAAAGGATTTTGGGGTCTGTTCCGGAAGTGTTCCCATTTTTTGTGATAACACTGACTGTTCCGAAAGTGTTCCCATTTTTTGTGATAACACTAGTGCCATAAACATTTCTAAAAATCCTGTCCAACACTCTAAAACCAAGCATATTGAAATCAGACATCATTTTCTCAAAGACAATGTAGAAAAAGGAAATGTCAATCTTGAATTTTGCAGATCTGAAGAGCAATTGGCTGATATTTTCACTAAGCCCCTGAGCAGGGAACTGTTTGTCAAACTCCGCACATTACTTTGTATGGTAAGGATTAGATCCTAGTTCCTTAGGATTTATCTTTTCCTTTTTGATCAGATTTGGCTTTATTGATCCTTAGTGTACATAAGCATAAGCATAAGCAGGGTTGGTTAACTTTTAACTGTCATATATACAAATGCTAACAAAATTCTTATGTTGATGTTGTTCTAATGTGTGGTACCTCTAAGTTGCCTAACTAATAGGTGCCTCAAGTTTTTAATGAATACATATCAACGTAAGACCATCGTTAGACCAGTTCCCTATAACGGTTATCTCAGTTCATTACTGAATTCTCATTTTTGAAATTGAGAAATTAATTTCTCTGACAAATGACCGTTGTGGCACTTATGAGCAGTGTAAAGTAACTTTTCTCAATTATCTCTTTAATAACTTTAAACTCACTTTCTTTTTTATTTTAACTCCTTCATATTTTCATTCTCTCTTTCTAACCGTTTCTCTCACTCTCTCTAACTGCTCCCTCCTTCTCAAACCCTAAGCATTTTCAAAGAATTTCTCTACAGAATTCTCATCACATTCTCACTCTCTCTCCTTCAATTTACTGCAATCAACATCATGGGAAGGAAGAAGGACAAGGGTTCGAAGAAGAAAAGCCGAGGTCTAAGTCAATCTCCTAAATTTATCTCTCCAAAGGATGAAAAGAAATCAAGTGCTACAATAGTTGTTGAACACCACGAAGCAAAAGAGAAGTTGGAAGAGGTTAAGGATCAAGTGACTGAGGAAACTGTTGAGGAACAAAGAAGGCATGCAAACCCACTAAAAGAAAAATCACCACCACCACCATCACCTAAATCACCACCTCCATCACCAAAATCACCACCATCACAAGCCTAGAAAACTCCATCTCCACCTAAACCAACAACCTCTACACCAAACAAATCACCATCACCTAAACAACCATCCCCATAGCCTACCATTCCATCTCCTCCACAGAAAACACCATCATCCATAAAAGCTAAGACTCCACCACCTCCATCACCGCCAAAGACAAAAACTCCACCACCAAAGAAAAATCTCAATCACAACCTTCAAAAACCACAGACAAACCAGTGCCTAGCACTGAAGAAAAGGATGAAACTGAAGGTGCTGATTCACACATCTCTGTTCCTTTTGATGATAAGGTTCAAATTGAAGGTGAGACATGTCATACCAGATTATCTATTAGTCGAGATAAATAGGATAGCATAAACATAAAGCGCACTAAAATAAATCAGGTTAGGCTAACTAAGTTATGCCCTCCGAAACATAAAGCGCACAAAAATAAAACTAATACCCACAAGAAATCGAGTCATTACTACTAACTAATATCCCAAAACAACGTCTAAATACTACAACCAATATAGTTCAACCAACACCAACAGTACAAAAGTCCCAAAAGTCCAAGTTACATCCTATCTAATTAATCAGACCACCAAAGTCCATATACAAAACCAAAAGTGCAGAAAGTAAATCTAATCTATTACAAAGTAAAGTCTGCAAGTCTCTTGCACTCAATCCCAGTCCAAGCACAAGTAGAAAGCTACTCGTCATCATTACCTGTAAAAGATATACATATATATATCTGTCCACTGTTAGTGGCGAGTAACTAGGCTGTTCAACCCAAATGTGGGACTTAAGCCACATACACAACATAAAATATCATCAAATAGAATAATAAACAACCAATATAACCGTTCAATCATCTAACTAATATCATCACATAAAAAATTACCTGGCGTCCAATCGCAGCGGATTAACATACATATATACATCATATACGAAAAACCAAAACAAAACCGAAACTCTTCGAAAACTGAAACCGAAAACCAAATCCGGCCGAAAAACCCCAAAACCTTAATCAAAACCGAAATCAAATCGAAATCAAAATAAAATCGAAGATTCGAAAGTCCAAATCGACAATCCAATACAACTTAGAAACTGAGAGTCCAATGCGACCTCGAAAACCAACCGACAGTCTAGTACGACTTATAAAAAACCGAGAGTCCAATGCGACTTTGAAAACCAACCGACAGTCTAGTACGACTTAAAAACCGAGAGTCCAATGCGACCTCGAAAACCAACCGACAGTCTAGTCTTAGCTCGTTGGTCGACCTATGCGCCTTCCAACTTTCCTAACACATGCCAGGACGAACCAATGCGTCCAAATCCCATAGCACTTCAATGCGAGTATTATGTCTAAGTAATGGCCATGACTCCTTAGCTAGCAACCAATGCGTCACTAACCTAGACGACAACACATCCTAGGTACAAGAACTACCCCACAAATATCGAACACAGGGCAGCGACTACGACTTTAACCTAAAATAGCAACCTATGCATTACTAAGATATGCGACATAAAAACCCAAAAATACCGACATGACCTTAAAGATCAATACTCAAAACTTAATAATTCCAAAACATTTCGAAAATATCCGAAAACAAAGAAAACCATCCTCATATTCGAAAATACCAACTAACCGACTCAAAACAAGATTCCATCAAAACTATCCATAAAAACCAAGAATTATCAAGATTAAAAAAAAACCAATCAAAATTAAACATAAATTCAAAGAACTTATTTTAAAATTAACTTTGAAAAGCTATTGTTTAAATCATAAAATATTTATTAAAGAATTTAAAGAACTTAAAGAACTCATTCCCAATAATATACACGCATGAAACCAATTAACATGAGATTAATTCAATAAAATCAATTCATAATTCGACAAAACATTCATAATACTCATGATCGAATTTACTAAATAAACTTTTAATCGTTAAATCATACATGAATTAATCAAGAATTAATCATTAAATCGTACAACATCCCACACGCATATCATAGAAAAAATATGAGAATTAATCATCATTTTATTCAACTCAATCCTATGTTATCTATGTAAACTTAATTACCAACTTCGAGTTTAAACATCTAGTTACCTGGATTAACGCAAGAACAACAATCAACCGATGAACGAACACAATTACAACACTCGAACCACACGGCCACACGACTCAAGTAACACGGCACCACGAGCAGCCCAATACGCACGGCTCAGCAACACGACCACTGCACAACCACCAACGCAGCACCACGCTCAGCCCCATCGACCACCGTGAACCACAGCACACACACCACCGTGACAACAGCAACCACCGCGAGCAGCACGACCACCTTCGATCACACATGGACGCACACATGACCCAAATGCACTAACCCGGAATCAACCCAAACCAAGTATCTTGGATGAAATATTTGATGAATATTAAACTACAATAGAAATGTAGTTTAATGGTGTTTGAATCTTGAATTTTGATGTATAATATGTGGATGAATTTGGATGGAGATATAAGGGTGTTAATGGTCGTGTTTGTAATAAGGTGATGATGATGATTAGAGAGTGTTTACAAGTAATGAATGCTTACTAGCAAATGAAGTAATAATAGGATAGTAGTCAAAATCCTCCTCTTGTCCCATATATATAGAGGATAGAAAAGATTAAGGAGCCAACATGGGTATTAATGCCATGTCATAACCGGCTAGGGGCGGGCATAAAAAGGCGTATCCAATTTTCGATCTAATATCCAATTTTTTTATCCGAAAAATCGGATATCCGATTCGGATTTTAAAACTGGATTTGGACTTTCATGATTTTCAAAAACCGGATTATCCGGTATTCGGTTTCTTTAAAAAAAAAAAACAGCATTTTTTAATATGGACTTTAAATTGTTATTTACTAATGGATATGAGGCCCAAAGCCCAAATACTAGTAGTACTAGTAAGTCAGTAACAAGTCTCCCATTTTTCCTCCCACTCTAACTCTTAATAACAAATTACAAACCCTAACTCTATCTCTCAACCTTACGCCCTCCACCTCACAGCCTCGGTGCCTCACGCCCTCCTCCGCTCCTCAATCCTCAGTCGCCAGCAGCCTTCTCGTCCACGACGTCGACGCCTCCTACTCCTCGTCCACGTATGACGCCGACAACCACAAAGCAAGACTTCATTTTTTTCTTTCCGTTATGAATAGCTGAATAAGGATGCTTTTGAAATTCTAATAAGTTCATAATATTTGCTTCTGAAATCTTAATGGCAAGATGCTTATGAATTTACTATTTGCTAGTTTTCGACTGCAACTCTGCAATACTTGCTTCCTTTTCTTTTTCTTTTTGATAGATCATTTTAGTTTTTAATTTGTTATGATTTTACTTTGCTTATTTGGAAATTTTAGTTTTAGTTTGTTCAGATTTCATTTAAAACTTTTGTTCTCAATTTTTATTTTAGTTTGTTGTTTTGTTCATATTTAAGTTTAAATTTAATGGGCTTATATTATATAAGTTTGTTTTATATTCTGTATTAAGTTTAAGATTTATTAGTTTATATATTTGGATACGGATATCCGATTTTCTAGATCCGAAATTTCGGATATCTGTATTTTTCGGATCAGATCCAGATCAAAAATATATTGATCCGAAAATTCGGATATCCGGATTTCAGGATCGGATATGATTCGGTATCTGAATTTGCCCACCCCTATAACCGGCTCTATGGGTCTTAATTTGGCCATTTGGGCCAATTAATTCCAACTTAGAGAAACTAAGCCCAATTAACAAAAATGCAAAACAATAACTCAAAATTATCATAAAATAGACCATCAAATAAAACAGAATAATTCATCCAAAAATCATATTAAAACTAGGGATATTACACAAACTCTGGTGCACGACCTATATGTGGTCAATTGCCCTGGCATAGTGGCATTGGTACTTTTTCAGTGTTTTTGGACCGTATCAACACACGGTGGTGACTTCTACAAGGCCACACTCACGTGTGGAGTCAACGAGCATTCAAAACACTCATAACATAGACGGCCACGATCGACCCTTACAACGACTAATGCTTGCCTAAAGTGGAAATACAACCCTTACATCCTTATGGGATAATAAAAACTTTTCTCTACAGCTAAAGCTTGCCTAATGTACAAACGCTATCTCGAGAACCACACCCTTCCCTACGGCTCATTTTGCCTAAATTAGAAATTGAAAAAAATTGCTTGAGACACAATACAGATCACGGTTTAGCAAAAAGCCCCTGAAACACAATTCAGGTCACAGTTCAACAAAAGGCCCCTGAAACTCAATTCAGGTCAACGCTTTCCCTAGGCCCCAAGCGCCTAAAGAGGAATTCAACAATGCCGAAGGAAAAAAATCCCAAAGGATAACACTTAGACGCCATTATGACAAACCTAAGTTTTGTGGGCACTGACTACTTTGACTATCGTCTTACGAAACTAGTCGTTTCTATACACTTAGTAAAAGTGGGAGCTTCTGTAGACACCTATATTTTTCCCCAAAAATAGGCCGATGATCAGACTATCGTATACCACGTTGATATTAGTCCAACGATTCTAAATTAAATGTTAAAATAAGTGTTTTAAAATTGCTCAGGATAAATGAACATTAAAGTGCAGGTACCTAAAGTCCCGATAATCGCCTCTCTGACGCCGAAAAGCTCTAGGAGTATTACTGAAAATTTCCCAAAATTATTTATAATATTCCGGGCATTTTAAATTAGTTTTCTTATTTTTCTAAAAATTGAAATAATTTTTATAATTATTGATTTAATTATAATTTTTTTTTATTTTCCGAAAATTAACGAAAAAGCTACGAGAAATGCTCGAATAAAAAAAAGCAAATCATGTGACAAACTGATCCACTTGTGTGCCCCAACGCACAAGGGGACACCATTTGTACGCCCCAGTGCACAAAGGGCCTCATTTGTGCGTCCAAACGCACGAACGAGATGCTATTTGTGCAGCCAGGTGCACAAGCCTTGTACGCCTAGGCGCACAAATGCACGACTTTAGAGCTAGAGCACTATAAATGGGTCCAATTTCATTGAGCAAGGGGCACCAATTTTAATTCTCACTTCCACTAATCGTTTACTCTACTATTATCAATAATCACCGAACCTACGTCAAAATAATTCCTAAAAAATAAAATACAAAAAATTCACAAAAAACACTAAAAACACCTTCAGAGTCGTCGTATGAATATTGATCGGTTCATTTTGGACCCATTTTTCGGCTTTGTTTCACTTGTCTTTTGGGCCTTTTAGACTTTATTTCATTGCTTTTTAGTCTTTTGTTATAGATATAGCTTATTTCATGGTTTCCTTCAATAATGTTATGTTTTATTTGTTTTCTTGAATAATTGGGCTAAAATTGAAAGCATTTCAAGTGTTCTAGCATATATAGGCTGATTTAAAGACTCATAATTTTTTTTATAACTCTTATTCAGGTGATTCAACCTGGATAAGATTCCTTATACCAAGAGTGTCAGTTTGATATATTATATGTACAATTCCACTAAGAAACAAAGGAGATATAAACATTTTAAGGCCGAGTGCACAGATTTGCACGATCGTGCAGCACTAACTTGCACGACCGTGTGACTTCCAGAGAGCCTCAAACCCGTGAAACTACGATGCAACTTATTACTGCACGGTCGTGCACGCCTGTAGCATTGATTAGAGTAATAAGGGACTTTTAGACCATACTTAGGGAAGTATTAGGAGCTTCTCTCTATTTTCTCTCTCTATATTATAGTAGATTAGGCTAGATTTAGGCTAGATTTCTTGAATTTCTCTTTGATTTTCATGTCATCTACTCTTCTCAAGGTACTCAATCAATTTCTTTTGCTTTTACTCTTCTTTCTTTCATATTTTGCAAGTAGATTAGTGTTTAATTACTGCATTTTCTTGTTTTCTTAGTAAAATTGTTTGTCTGTTGTTAGATTTAGGTTTAATTCATGTTTTCTTGCTTAGAATTCCACTGTAATCTCTTCTCCATGTTTTTCCCCAATTATGCTTGAGTAGTTAGGTTTTCTAGGGATTGGATGACTTGATTCTATGGAGTTTGGAGATTGATTATTGGAATCCATGAATGCTTGAGTTTATTAGATTGTTAATTTTTTTAAATTTCTTGTTGCTTTTCATGCTTGCTTGGTGAAGTAATCATGTTGAATTCTAGTGATTTTGGATTAATTTTCATGATTACTTTCAAGATTTTTTATGGAGAGTTTTCCTAATTGCTAGAGATTGTAATTGGAATTGTGAATCAACAAAAGAGTTGATAAATTCAGTTTTAAGGCTTGTTAAATTAGCTATTCGAGAGAGGTTGATTTAGCTTGTTTTGAGATTTCCTAATGTCTATTCGAGAGAGGGCTTAGGATTGGATTTGTTAACTATTTTAGAAGTTACCTGGCAATTTAACTCCTCAAAGAATAAATGGTTTTCAATGATTGAAAATCCTCCAAATGAAGTATATTCAAGATCAGTTTTTTCCCTAGATCTTTTTACATTGATTCTCACATTTTTGTTTGTTATAATTGATTCGTTTAATAGTTAAATTACTCACAATTCAAAGAAAATAGAAATAGAAACTCGATTCACTAGATTTTCAAAAATCAACTCCAATCCACCTACTTCCTTGCGGATCGACCCTAGCTCCACTAATACTACGTATTAGTTAGTTAGGTATTATAAATTGTATATTTGGGAAGCGACTAGGGCCAATACACCCTAGGAGTCGATCAACGGTTTGCACACAAGGTATCTAATATGAGGCCGCCAACTAATTAATTTCTTTTTATTTCAGTTATTTATTTTCAATTTGTATCGTTCAAACTGTAATTTTATTTTTCGCACTCTTGTACTCATGTAATTATCTCAAAGATAGTGGAATATTTATTTCTTTCATCATCTAGATAAAATATAATACGAACTAAATAAAGGGTCGAAAAAGTGTAGAATTCGAAATAATTAGAAACCTTTTTCTAGGTTTGTTTATGTATTTATGCAATTCATTTTATTTAATTTACATGCATTACTCACCTAGATTTAGGGTTATTTTAGATTTAGTATTAGGATTAATAAAAAAGACCGGAATAATGTGCAAATCACTTTAAAAGAAGATTAGTTTTAGGCAAATTGGTTTTAGAACATAAAATTGATTAAATCAAAAGTGATCGCCGCACCTAAAACTAGGAATATTTGTGCATCTAATAAATAAAACCCGCCTAGTAATTCCTACTTGTTATTAGGAATTTTAATTCGGAAAATATGAAATGTTATTCGGTTTAATAAATATTAAATCCCAAATGAGATCAAGTAATGGCCGCTAGATGCGGGGAGATTTTGTGACCCACTTAGTCATTACCCTCGTCAATGAATCTAGAACTGGTGACTGACATATTCAATGGAGTCATTAAGGTCTTCGGACCATATGATTAATCGGGTTACGTGTAGCCCTAAATAAAGCACAATGACGACTTATTTATTTGAGTATCCATACTCATTCCCAAAGACAAAACATACTCACCCTATGCTCGAAAAAGGACAATTCCATATGTCCACAGTAACATAGTAGCGTACAAGAATAAATCACAATATACTCCCTCCGTTTTTTTTTTCAAATTTACTCACTTCCCTTTTCACACTTATCGAGACAAATTTTGAAGCTTAATATCTTTAATTGTGGATTTGTAAAAATTAAAAATTAAATATTAAAAAACTACATGTTGAAACGAATCCAACGAGACCCCACATGACTATGTTTTTTCTTATGTATAAATCACAAACGATAGTAAAAATATATTTTGTGAACAGTCCAAAAGTCAAATTGGGTAAACTAAAGCAATTTGGCAATTTGCCATTACACACGCAGCTAGTGGACATAGAGATTGCAACAGATCCTGGATCCGCCCCGGATCTGCTGATCCAGATCCGTTTTTGAGGATTTGGATCTTCATATTTTGGATCCGCATGGATCCGGATCGGATACGGATCCTTTGGGAAAATGCGGATCTGGATATGGATCTTGTTTATAGATCCGCAAGATCCGCGGATCCGTTTTTTTAATAAAATATATACTAAATTAATGATAGTCTTATAATTTATACGGCCTAAATGTCCAATACTTCAAAGCCTAAATAGTCAACTACCCAAATTGATTATGTAATGTATGGATTTTAGGATGTTGATGATGTTAGTTTGTTAGTACTAAGTTAGTAGTGGGTTTTAATTTGCATATTAATTGTGTATATGATGAAATGACGATTTTAGTGCATTAAAAGTAATGATTATCTCAATTAATAAGTATAATATAAGAGGATCCATCCATTTTAGATCAGTTTTAGATCCGGATCCGCCGGATCCGAAACGGATCTGGATCCTCATTCTATGGATCCGCCAAATCTGAAGTGGATCTAGATCTAGGCAGAAAAAACGGATCTGGATCTGGATCCATCAGGATTCGATCCAGATCCGGTCTGCCGCCATCTCTAAGTGGACATGACACGTTGACGCAAAAGGAAGTCTGCTTATACATGTTTTCATGAAGTGACGGGCTATATGAAACCCAATTATTTAGCTTTATTTAGACATAATAATATAATAAATTTGTACACATTGCAACAATATTGACTTTCTAGTAATAATTACTATAATAGCATGGCTTCATATATAACCTCTTACATAATGACGAATCTTTTCTTTTAATTATTAAAAATCTATAAAATTAAAGGATCAGTCTTGACTTATTCGAGATGTTGGAAAAAATGGTACATGATTGTAATTAATTCTTTAATTATCAAGTAGCTAGAGATCCACTAAATATCTTTTAGTCTCTTGAAAAGGTAGGCTTGCCTTGATTAGATAATTAATACTTGTGCCCTACTCATAAAAAAAGTTTGGGTTCATTCGGTTTGCTTTTGATTTAAATTGATTTAACTTAAATAAGTACTCATGTATTTGCTAAATTTTTTCAACAACCTGACTTGATTCAGTGTTCTTTTGACCGACACCCAGTTGATCCTCGATCAACTAGCTGAGATGCGTTTATCTCAGCAATGCTTTTATAATTTGACTCAGGAGAGTATCCAGGGGTTGAGGCGTGATTTGGATCACATGGCAAGGGTAAGTTGGCGTAACCATTTGGCTAACTTCAACCAATCCTTGGCGCCTCGTTTTCCAAATCATCCCGACTATCCCCCGTCATATGACTTTGCCCCGGATCCGTTTCAGGAGCCTCCAGCTTATCATATGTATCCTTATGGTTTCCCTTATTTCCCTCCTAGGGATGATGAGGGAGGGCCATCGGGAACTTAGTGGGCTCGCGTTGCTAGCTAAACACATTTCTTTATTTTAATATTCTTTTTATTTATTTATTTTAATTTATTTTAATTTAAAATAAGTTTTTTTTCTCTTTGTTTTAATTAAGTTTTTGGTTTATTTATTTCTTTTTTCTATATTATGCTTTTTTTTCTCTTTTGTTGGTTTGTTTTATTTTTCTTTGTCTCGGAGCTGTTTTCGCCTGGAGCTTACGTGGTAATTACGCCTCCCTGGATTCCGGTGAGATCTCTCCACTTATATTTATTTCTTTGATTGCTTAGTTTAGGATTAGTATTTAGGAGGAGTTGATAATCGAGGATGTTTGGCTTTTAATTTTCGGCTTTCAAGCCCATTTGAGGATTTCTGGATATCGATGGCGTTGGGCCTCGATTTTATTTTGATTGATTGCTTGATTGTTTTCTTGTGTTGAGCATGCTTGATTGCGATTCCTCTATTTTATTTTTATTTTGTATTTATTTAATTTTAAGTTTCCTTTTCTTTGTTTTCTTTTCATTTATTTATCTTCTTTTCCTTTTTTTTTCTTTTTATTTTTCTTTTTCTCAATTAGCCAACTTTGAGTGTAGTTTGTGTATATTTGAACCTTTGTTTTCTTTTTCTAGTGAATAAGGCATGCTTAGGAGCTTTTCTTTTGACCTTTTAGGAGTTAGCGAGGTTTTGAAAACTTGTACAAACTTCTGTGTTCTAGGTTAGGGGTACTGGTAATATTGGTTGAACCTTTGGGGAATTTGAAGCCTACTAGGAGTATTTGCACCTTGGTGGGGATTTTAGGTAGCCTTCAGCATGCATTGTTAGATTTGGGCGCTTATTTTCTCAACCTTTGAGCCTTGATCAAGAGTTTGTCTAGGATTTCCCGAGTTTCAAGTGACCGAGCCACCCTTGGGGACGACGAAGGCATTCGCTTCTTAGTTAATTTCATTTTTCTCCTTTTTCATTCACTTTTTCTTTTAATATTTTTTCCACATTTGTGATTAGGCTTTAACCTTACCGAGTTGGCTTTTTTTTTCATTTTTTCTATTCACCCTTTGGAGCCCTTTTGAACTTGAGCATTTTCTTTCTTTGAGCCACATTACAAACCATTTCCTTTACTTTTATTTCACCCTTTTAGGTAAGTGAAGTTAGGGGATCTTGGTGTTGCTTAGTATGGTTTTGAGCTTTGGAAATGTAAAATCTAATGAGAAGTAAAAGCCGACTAAGTGTAAAAAAGGCAACGTCTTCATTAAGTTCAAAAAAAAAGGAAAAAAAAGAAGCATTTCATTACTAGGAGAAAAAAAATGAATTTATTCTTTAGAAATTCAAAAAAAAAAAATTTCAGAAAAAAAAAAAACAAAAATCAAAAATTTCCTCCTTCCATTTCTCACAATGAGGACATTGTGTCCTTCAAGCTTGGGGGGGGGGGAATTCAAGAAAAAAAGAAAAATGTGTTCATTTTTGTTTTGTTAGGACCTTATGAAGTTTTTTGGTCCATTTTGTGTAAGTTTGTTTTTTGAATAAGCTTGGGGGAGTTTATCACCGGTATTTTGGTTTTAGTGTGATCCCTTGTGTTTTGTACTTCACTTTAGGGCACCACCACATAGCCAAATTTTTCCACACCCTTACCCAAGCCTTACGTTACCTCTACAATAAGTCCTTCCGACCCATGTGGGGTTGAGTCCTCCTTGTCTTTTGGGGAACTAGCCAAGTATATTGAGCGGGCGAACAAGGGGAGTGATGGGGGGTTAACTCTACCTCCAAAACAAATGATCCATTCACAAAGGATCCGTTTTCCCTTTTCTTTCCGGTTCCTTCGCGGAATCATGAGACACTCCTAGTTAGGTGGATTTGAACTCTTTGGTTGGTTTGTGGTATGATTGGTAGAACTAGCTTTAGGACTATTAGGTTGTGCATAGTTTTCTTATTTTTCTTTTTTTCTTACTTTTGGGTCAATTTCTTAGGTCCTTTGCATGCCAAATTTGGTAGAATTAGGAAACTTTGTGTTCTCTTATGCGCATTCTCCTTTTCGGCTAGAGAATTAATTTATTTTCTTTTCTTTTCTTTTTAGTTTTAGATTAATTAGTAGTTGGTAAGAGTTATGGGTTAAACTCTTTGGAAACCCTTACGAGAGCATACTCGTCCTCTTTGGCGACTTTGGGGTTTAAAGGGCTTGTTACTTGCGCTAAAAGTGACCGTGATTCCTACGAAAGTGAGTTAGGGTTTTGTTTTGTTTTTCTTTGCTTCAGGACAAGCAAAAGGCAAGCTTGGGGGATTTTGATCGGTCCATTTAGGACCTATTTTCTTAGCTTCTTTTAGCTTGTATTTTGAGCGTTTTCGTCTTTATTTTACGTATTTTAGGGTGTTTTAGTTTAGTTTTGTATTTTCTTAGGTTTTGTGTGTTTTAGTGTTAGTTTTGTTCTTTTTCTTAATAATTTGGCCAAAATATGTTTGTATGAGTTGTATCGTGTTTCGTGCAGGTAATTTCGGGTTTTGTACGGGTCGTGAGGGATCCCGAACGGATCCCGAGGAGCCGGGATTAGCACTGAGGCGTTTGGAAGCACTTAGGAAGCAAGGAGGGCCAAGAATGAAGACCATACGACCGTGCAGGCTGGCCGTGCATGGTCGTGCAGACCTCAAGAAGCTAAAAAATGGGTGCACGACCGTGCAGGTAAAATCTGCACGATCATGCAGCCCTCCTTCCCAAGACCACGATCGTGCAGGGTTTAATTGCACGATCGTGCATTTCACTCGTGCAGAGGTCAGAGAGCCTTTTTTGGAGTGCACGACGGTGCAGTTAAATCCTGCACGATCGTGCAAAATGGCCTTCGTTTTGCCACGACCATGCAGGGTTCAACTGCACGGTCGTGCAACTAAGTTGCACGATCGTGCAACTTATTACTACACGATCGTGCACGACCTGCAGCACGTGAAATGCTCTGATTTTGGCCGTGTAATTTGGCTGATTTTTAGAGTTAGTTTTTAGTAGGCTTAAGCTTGGTTTTTAGAGGGATTATTGATAGATTTTTGATAGGAGGGATTTCTTACCAAATAAAAAACCCCCGTCGTAGTATGAGTGGGGGTGTCGAACACGGGGAAGGTACTTCGCACTAGCCTAGGCGTGAGCGTCGAACAAGCTAGGTCAAATAATGGTCGCGAGAGGCGAAGGGAACTAACTAAAACTACACTAAGGAAACAAAAACAAAAGGGACTAGGGTAAGAGATCCACAACTCATACCACCATGAATTATGAATCAATCGAAACTTAGACTTAGGTCGTGGATAAGGGGAGGTCGTTCTATGATCGTACCACTCTTTCGAGCTAGTACGATGACCGGAAAGACATATACAACTCACTTTCGTGCAGCGACACATCTAACGAGTCCTAAGCACAAAATCACGAAGACCAGTAACTTTCCCTTGATCGAAGGCCCAACTTTCGTGGTGCTTCCATCAATCGGGCAATGGAAGTCATCACCCACGTTCACCTTTCAGTCCTTCGGTGGGGATTCTTCAATGAATCCTATGCTAGCTAAACATATGACTCAACATTACCGAATCCTAAGGTACCGACATTATCACAACCAAAAGCCAAGAAACAACTAAACCACAATCATGGAGGATTTTGAGGGGTTTCACTCAAACCCTAGAAATTAACTACTCACTCATAATTAACAAAAGCATGATAAAAACTACAACTAATTACATAAATCAAACCTAAAACTAAGAACAACTAAAACCTAGAAAACTACAAACTAAACTACCAAGAAAAACAATGAAGTCAAAATAAACAACTAAACAAACATGAAAATAACAAATAAACTAACTAAATAAACAACAACAACTACTATCAACTACTAGACATTAAAAACTAACAACAAAGAACAAGCAATCAAAGAAAATAAAGAAAGCAATAAAAGTACCTTGAAGAGGAGAACAAGAACAAGAAGGAGAAGAACTAAATTACTTGCATAAATCAAGAACAAAAATGTAAATTACAAGGAAATTGAAGAAGAAAGCAACAAAATGTAACCTAAAACCCTAAGTGAGCCTCTAACCTCAGCTATCTAAGAAATGGGAAGAGGGGGGTATTTATACAACCCCCTAAAAATCCGAGCAAAAACAGAAGAAAAGTAATAAAAAAAACGCAGAAAGGCACTTCAGCGGGCGCTGAAGCGATGACAGCGCCCGCTGACACCTATAATCATAGGCCTACAGGCTGGGAAGACTAATGGCAGCGGGCGCTGAGTTGGGGTCAGCGGCCGCTACCAGCCTTTGTGAAGCCACTGCCTCAATACAGGGGAGGGGACAGCGGGCGCTGAGTTGGGGTCAGCGGCTGCTGTCTTCTCCTTGTGCTCAATAGTGCCCTGTAGCTTCATGATCAGCGGCCGCTGGGAATCCATCAGCGGCCGCTGCCTTGGCCAAGATAACCTTCTGCCTTAATTTCTTAGAAAATGCCCCTGAACAAAAATATCATCTCAGCGGGCGCTGAGGAATTTCCAGCGTCCGCTGAGGACTTCTTCATTGCTACTGCCTCTTTACATTCATCAGGACTCATCCCAACGGGCGCTGAGGGATTTCCAGTGCCCGCTGAGGCCTTTTTTAGCACCAACAAGCATAGAGGACTTGTGGTTTCCTCGAGGTTCCCGGTTCGCTTCCTCGGGTTCCGAAATCAACTCGGGACCTGCAAAAAGGAAGAAAACGCAGAAACAAGGCAAAATAGAGGAAATCACATAGAAAAGGGGAAGGGGACTACAAAAGTAAAACTAAGCTAAAAAGCCTAAAAATGCTAATGAAAGCTAAATAAAATAAGAAAATAAACTAATAAAAACTAAGAAAATAACTACCAAAATACCACTTATCAATTTTACACTCTCATTAGATTTTACTCAAGATACTCTCAAGATAATAAAACACTCTCTCAAGAATTCTTAGTTTTTCAATAATCAAAGTAGTTTAGCAATAATTCTTCAAGTTCTTTTGTTCTACATTAATTCTCAAGATTCTATTGATTTCCAATCCAGGTTTTATTTTGTTTTCATTGATGTTTAGATTTTAATTCCTTAATACTTGTTGTCATTTTAGTTTTAATAGAATTAGTTTTGATTCATAGAATAGATTTAATTGAAATTCATGAGCTTTGTTTTAATGGCTTTCATGAGTGAGTAGTTCTTTTTCTAGGGATTGGATGACTTGATGTTATTGATTTAGGGGGTTTATCATTGGATTAGTTTTGTGTTTGAATAATCTTGATTGTATTTTCTCTAAAATTCTTGAACTTAAGCATGATATCTTGGTGAAGTTTTCATGTTGAGTTTGGTGATTGTTGATGATTTTGATAATTGCTTTCAAGATTTCAATGAGAATTTCTTAATTGCTAGAGATAGTGATTAGGATTGTGAATTGTTAAAAGTGATTTGACGAACTTGATTTTGGGCTTTGCTAACTTGACTAATCGAGAGAGGTTAATTTAGCCAATCCTAGAATTTCCTATCGCCTAATCGAGAGAGGGTGTTGGGATTGAGTCCGTTAATGCTTTTTGAATATTCACTTTGCAATTAAGATAATCGAACATGAGTTAATTCAATGATTGTAATTCCTCCGATTGAAATAACATTAGGGAGTCTAATCCTTAGAGTTTTAGTCATTTGATAAATTTGTGTAGTATTCCAATTCAATTCGCTTAGTTTTCAATTCATTTGTTCTAGATTAGATTCAATTTCACTTTTCACTAAACAAAAGAAAAAGAACCTTGGATCAACTTGATTACAACTAGTCCGTATTAGTTCCTTGCGGATCGACCCTAACTCCGCTAATACTACATGTTAGTTGTTAGGTCTTATAAATTGTATATTTGCTTGGCGATTAGGGCCACGACACCCTAGGAGCCGATCAGTTCTGCATTATCTGTGTAACAAGCTATTAATTCCAAGGGCACAGGGCAGGGGTTTGTAAGATTTATGGAAATGGTTTTAATGTATTTGATGATGAAAAAGATTAAATTCAACCACCCAGCAATAATCCTTGCCCACCTGATACACTTTTTCCAGTCCTCCCACCACTCTCTTCCATATGGTTCCCGGATTACCTTTGTTCTTCACCAAAACATTCATCATCTTACTGGTGACATGATACCCATCCAAGTCTTCACAAATACTATCCTAAAGCAAAAGGTCTTGGATATGGATCATGAGGAACTCAGGTTCAGAGAGGAACTAGCACTACAAAAAACTTACACAACAAGGGCAATTTATCATGATTAAAGAGAGCAATAGGAGTATTGTTTTACTTAATGATGCCTACAAGGGCAATTATTTTTGCACTCATTGATATTAACAATGAAGACAATATGATTATTTTGCCCCCTTAGACTTTTGTAACTTTTCCCTATTTGACAATAAATAAAGTGTTTAATTATAATCATTGAATTAACTCATGTTCGATTATCTCAATTGCAAAGTGAATATTAAAAAAAAAAAACATTAACGGACTCAATCCCAACACCCTCTCTCGATTAGGCGATAAGAAATTCTAGGATTGGCTAAATTAACCTCTCTCGATTAGTCAAGTTAGCAAAATCCAAAATCGAGTTTGTAAAATTACTTTTATCAATTCACAATCCTAATTACTATCTCTAGCAATTAAGAAATTCTCATGGAAATCTTGAAAGCAATTATCAAATTCATCAATAATCACCAAACTCATTATGAATACTTCACCAAGATATCATGCTTAAGCTCAAGAATTCAAGAGGAAATACAATCAAGATTATTCAAACACAACTAATCCAATGATAAACCCCCAAAATCAATAACATCAAGTCATCCAATCCTTAGAAAAGAAAACTACTCACTAATGGAAGCCATTAAAGCAACAATCATGAAATTCAATTAAATCTATTCTAGAACAAGGAACTAAATTCTATTGAAACTAAAATGACAAAAAGAATTAGAGAATTACAATCTAACAACAATGAAAACAAAAACAAAACCTGGATTGGAACTTTAATGGAAACTTGAGAATTCTTGTGTAACAATGGTGATCTTGAAGAAAAATTACTAATCTACTTGAATATGGAAAACCTAGAAATTTGAGAGTGTGTTTTTTCTATTCTTTAGCAACTAGAGTACAATTTAATGAATGTCTAAAATCTGAAAACTTAGTCTAACACATAGCCTAAAAACCTTCTAAAAAACTAAATAAAACAAAGTACATGGCCCAAAATAGATTTCTCGTACTGCAGCGTGCACGATCGTGCAGTAATAAGCTGCACGATCGTGCAACTAAGTTGCACGATTGTGCAGTTGAACCTTGCACGATCGTGGCGAAACGAAGGACTTTCTGCACGATCGTGCAGTTTTCCTGCACGGTCGTGCAACTAAGTTGCACGATCGTGCAGCTTATTACTGCACGATCATGCACTCCAAAAGGGCTCTCTGACCTCTGCACGATCATGCTGCACGATCGTGCAACTAAGTGCACGATCGTGCAGATCTGCGCACTCGGTCTTCAAATGCTCATATCTCCTTCGTTTCTTAGAGGAATTGAGCATATAATATATCAAATTAAAGCTCTTGGAATAAGGAATCTTCTCCAAGTGGAATCACTGGAAAAAGAGTTATAGAAAAAAAGATATGAGTCTTTGAATCAGACTATATATGCAAGAGCACTTGAAATGCTTCCATTTTGAGCCTAATTATTCAAGAAAACAAATAAAACACAACTTTATTGAAGGAAAAAATGAAATAAGATAATTCTATACTAAAAGACTAAAAACCAAAGAAATAAAGTCTAAAAGGCCCGAAAGACAAGTGAAACGAAGCCGGAAAATGGGTCCAAAATGGACCGATCACCTTTGTTGGTGATCAATGAAAGCAATTTTGTTTGCCCTTTTTGAATTGAATCAAAGAGGGCAAAACATCTAAAATTGGCTTTGAAACCTAATACAACGGGGTTACAAGGGCAACATGAGGGCAATACTTAAATTGTCATTATAACCTAAGAAGATAAATTTTGTATCAAATAGGGCAATTTTAATTGTCCTTCTTGAACACATTTTTGTAGTGTAGAAGAGGATGATCCTAAGCCTAATATGAAGAAGAAGAAGACATCAGAAACCAGCTCCGACATTGATTTGATGAAGAGGTTGGACTCCCAGGATGCCATCTTGAGCAAAATGATGGACCTACTGAAAGAGATTTCTACCAGTTATTAGAAGAGGGTGTCTTCACTAGAGAAAGAATTGGCTGAGGTTAAGGCCAAGGTCCCTGATGCTGCTGGTTCCACCAAAGAAGAGTCTAAAGATGAAGAAAATGATGAGGATGTTGTGTCTTCAGAAAGCAAGAAGGATGATTCAGAGGATCCAGAGGAGGATGAGGACGAGGATGAATGATGACTTTGTCTTTTCTTTGACTGCCCCCAACCCTGCTATTACTAAAACTCTCTTATAACTTCTTTTGTTACACTGTTTTCCCAGTCCCTGAACAATTGGTTTGTATGTTGTGTGCGTGTGGAAACTTTATGAACTTTTAGTTTATTGATAGTGAGTTGCTCAACTAACTCTGTTTTGCAGCATGGTTTTCTGATTGATGGTTATACCATTCTGTTGGATTGATACAATAACTTGTGCATAATTTTTATGCATTGAGATACTTTTTAATGATGCCAAAAGGGGGAAGTAGTTAGGAGTTGAAGTGTAACGACCCGACTTTTCTAGGCTGCCGATTTACGAAGAAAATCGACAAATGGATCATTACCAACATAAAACTTAACAATAATATTATAATTAAAGTCTAAAATTCCTTTTATTAATTGAATACTGAAACAATAATCCCAAAAGTCTATAAACAAATACTTAAATACACCAAAAAAAAACTGAGTCTTCCCAACAGACTGGGATAAAACTAAACCATAATGAAAAGAAAACATAAACTAGACTCTGGTTCACTCTACTGATCACATCAACACTCAACCCGAACTAAACGAGAGCCCACTTATGCGTCTGCATCATCACCTGAAATGGGGGGGTCCACCGTCAGTGGCGAGTAACTAGGCTGTCCCGCTTAAATGAGGGACCGCTAACCATATAATAGCATAGAATCAACCAAGAAAATCATATAGAACATATGGAAATACGTATGAAACTACATACGAAAAACGTACGAAAATACGTATAAAAATACGTAGAAAAATACGGATACAAATACATACGGAATACGTACAAAGTACGTACAAAATACGTATAGAAATACGTATACAATACCTGCAGAATACGGTTAGAAATACATACAAAATACGTATACAATACAGATACAAATACGTACAACATACGAATACAAATACGTACAACATACAAATACAAATACGTACAACATACATATACTCAGAAATACACTAATAAAATACAGACTTACAAGACGTATGCAGCGGAAGACTTAATATTACCAAATTAATACATATATACACGAAAATACACATATACACATAACCCTTCCCGTGAACTACTTATTTATCATATTTTACCCTTAAACCCTCTTTTAACCTTCTTATCGGATCGGTCATAATGCTCGTTGTGGATCCCGTGTGCACCACAACTTTCCTAAAACATGCCGGGGTGAACTCGTGTATTCAACCCGTAGCCCTCCTTTGCAAGAACTAAGCCTAAGCTATGGCCATAACCCCTAAATAGCAGCTCGTGTACTACTACTTAGACGACTACATATCTTAAGATCCAGAACTACCCAGAGACCGCAGTAGGGCAGTGGCTTCGACTTAACCCGATCTGATGACTCGTGTATCATCAAATGGGCGTCCTTAAGTATCTTGTCTTTTCTAAAGGCCATCGTGAGACCACTAATTAACAAGCAATATCTAAAGGCCATCTTGAGACCACTAATTCACAACATTTTTCTAAAGGCCATCTTGAGACCATTAATTCATATCATCTTTTCTAAAGGCCATCTTGAGACCACTAATTCACATTGTTGCTTTCCTTCTTATTCATATTGTTACTTTCCTTCTTAATCATATTATTACTTTCCTTCATATTACAACTTATCCCTATTAATTCCTTTAGTCATATTAATTCCTAAAATTACCTTCTAATATTATTATAAGTAAAAAATTAAACTAAAATTGATCATAAACTTAATTGTTCCATTCGACATTTTTAGTAACACAACAATAATTAAATAAATTCATTAAATAATCATATAAACAATTAAATCAGTCATTTAAATTAACAATTATCATCAAATAATACCTAAACATGATAAAAATCCTATTTTTCATTCTTCATACCACTCGACATTTTTAAATAAAATACCAAAAATTATACTTTCAATTAATTAAATACAATTATCGATAATAAATTCCAAAATCTAATAATAACAATTAAAAATCATGCTTTAATCATCATAGCATCAAGATTGAACCAAGAACAAGATAAAAATCATCTTTTTATACATATAAGCCACTCGACATTCATGGGGTTATTTATGCAACAAGATCAATTTCAAGAATTTACCAACAACATGATTTAATTAAAGATTATTTAAAGACTCAACATAAAGATTCAAGATTCATCAAGATTAATCATAAAAATAGATTTTTAACACCCTAATTTATACTAATCCACTCGACAATCATAGGACATGATTAAGAGAATATTTTCTTTAATTCAAGAATTTAATACATCAATTTAACAATCAAACTCATCATAAAAATTCAAGAAAAGATCTTAAAAATCATCATAATCACTATCATCATACTCGACATTCCTAAACCAAACCAAGATCAATATTAGACAATTTATCATGCAATTATTCGGAATAAATATACAATTAAATAAATTAATTCATGCATAAAGTTTATTAAAACAATTAAAGATTCAACAAGATTGCATATAATATCAAGAAAATATCATAATAAATTATATAATACTACTCGAAAATTTACCCTAAACATGATACTAATTCTACAAGTTTTTCATGATTTAATCCTAATTAACTATATGGAAAACTTGTTCCAAATTTAAAAAGGATAGTCTAGTTACCTTAGATTTGAGGAAGAACAATCACGAAATTCACCCTCCTTTGGAATGAATCACACGGCCAATGCTAGGGGAAACTTAGGATTTTTGGAGTATTTTTGAATTAGGCAAAAGTTGTAAAGAATACAATTGTTAAGCTTTAATTAAAAAAAAAAAAAAAAAAAAAAAAAACAAACAACAACAATATGGGAGGGGCTAGCCGTGTAGTTGGAGAAAGAATAGGGAGATGGAGCAAATGTAGGGTAGACTTGGTTAGAGGTTGGACTAGGTTAGAGATTCAAACTAATTAAATTAATTAATTAAATAAATACTTAAATTACCTAATTAACAATAATTAATAAAAAGAGAAAAAGAAAAATTGCTCCCCATACATGGAAAGGGCCGACCAAGCTAAAGGGGTCGGGTCATGGGACCTGGTTCTCGAATAAAATTGACGAAATAAAAACACGCAGTCCAAACCTACGGGCCTTTTGGACTTAAAATAATAAAATAATACTAATAAACCGCGAAATTTTCTGGCCCTAAATTTCGGGTTATTACATGAAGCCTATGTCTAATTTGTTTATATTGAGTTTAGTTTAGTTTAGTTTAGTTTGAGTTTGAGTGTGAGTATAGTATAGTTTAGTTTAGTTTAGTTTGAGTGTGAGCTTTTTTAAAAAATAAATAATGTTTTTTATTTTTAGTTTAGTAGTTTAATTTCAAGCAATTTTATATTTCTAGGAAACATTTGACCTAGTCAAGTGTTTCATTTTGAGTCTGAGTGAACACTTTAAGTTTTGCACTTGGAATGTTGATATTGGAGTTCTCTGTTTCTAACTTTTTGGTTGCAGGAAATTTCAATAGTTGACTTAAGTTTGTCATCATAAAAAAGGGGGAGTTTGTTGTGTCCCTTGAGTTTTGAATGATGACAAACACTGAACAGGGAACACTTGATTCTTACAGAGTTATTTAGTTGGTTAAAACCAGCTAAGATTAGTTCCTATGAATGTTGTGTAATAAATATTATTCTTGGTTGTACAACATGACTGACTTGTAGGGAACAGGTTTTGTAATTCATTGAGTTAACTGATATGGAACTAGTTGTAATGTTTCCTAGGCTATGCTGAAACAGCCTTATATACTTGCTATACTTTAACTTTGTTTAATGTGCAATAAGTATGAGATTATTCAAGTATTGAAGTTAAGAATTAAAGATGAAGATACTCTAAGAAGACGTTCAAGACTTGGATATACATGAAGATAGATTAGGATCTTATTTTGTGAACATTAGATCTTCATGTGGTATTTGTGTGCATGTTTGGTAGAACCAGAAGATAGATTAAAGGAGTATTATGAATATTAGAACCAGAAGGTATAATATTCATAACGCTACCTAGTAGGGAAACAGGTCTAGGGATCGGACCGGTTCCTCTACGAGCTGCTATCAGTTTTCGAAAAATAGGATTTTTGTCCCACGTTTTTCGAATGGGCTTTAGAGTTTTAAAATTAAAAGACAACTGATGAGTAGTTAAGTAATCAAAGGTTATTTTCTAAATAATAGAAAGATCTTTTATTGTAACAAACTTTTAGAAAGTTTGTTAGAAATAAAAAGATATTATTTTCTATTTTTTTAGGAGAAAATATTTGCAAATAATATCCTCACCAAATCTGGCGGATTTATGAGCAAATCATAGGCCTATAAATACTTAACTCCATACATAAAAAAGCTCACGGATCTCTGACACAAGATTGAGAATTATTTTCAGAGGAAAAAAAAAATCACACCACGCATAAAGTCTTTATCGAGCAAGAACACAAATCTTTAGAGCTTTAAACTTTACTCTTTAATCTTTGTGAGAAAGAAAATCAGAGTGAAAAAATACTATAATTCGTCTTCAACAAAGGGGTTGGAGATTGGGGTGTGTTTGTGTAATACCCCAAAATTTTGGGCTATTTTAAAATTTTTTTAATTAATTAAATATATTAATTAATTAACTACTTAATTGATTATTAATTAATTAATTAATAACCTGGCACTTTAGTGAGCCTAATTATTAACCATGACCCAGATCTTTGCTTTAATTGCCAAAATTCCAAACCCAATTTTTCCCTCTCCTTTCCTCACCTCACGACCCCCACTCTTTTCTTTTTATTCCATTGTTTTATTTTATTTTTCAACCAATAATTCTAAACTATATCTAATTTGACCCCATCTAAAAATATCACCTTTGTTCTCCTAAACTCCCTACTAGATTTTAGGAGATCAAACTCCCTCACTAATATCATTAAACCACACGGCCATCACCCTCATAAAAGAAAAGTCTATAATTTTCCTTAACCTCTATTCTTGAATCACAATTCACAAAAGTATTCTAAAGCCTTTCTTTAGATTCAACCCTTTAAAGATTAAAACAAGAAGCCAAATAAAACCCAAGAAGATCGTGTGACACTCGGCCAAATCAAGGACCCTCGGCCTTTCTTTTCTTTTTGATCTTCTAGCAAGGTAATTAGATTGCTTTGCTTAATAATCTTTAGGATAGATTAGTTATATAATCTTTAGAATATGTATAGAACTGTTTAGAATTGCCTAGAGTTAGTCTTGAATTATTTAGAATTATATGATGATGATATTGTATATGTGCCGTGTGAATTCAAGGAAGTTTTAATAATTTTGTTCCATATTTTATAATGAAACTAGTATTGTGGCCCGGGCGTTGCACTGGATATTTTTTTTTTTTTTTGTGAAATGGCAAATACGGTTGAAATTAAAACAGTTGGATCAAATAAATCTTATGGTCAAATTAGGTTATTAGTTCTCATTTTAGGATTAGGTTCTCACATGATCCCAATTCTATATACTTCCTCCGTTTCAGGAAAATTGCTACACTTTGACTTTTCTACTTTTCATGCAGTATACTTTGACTAACTCTTATGATCAAAACATAAAGCTAAATATAGTCATGATGGATCTTATTTTGTTTTTCTCAACATGTTCTTTATTAAGATATAATTGTTATAATTTTTACAAGAGCATAATTGATGAAGATAAAAAGGTTATAAAATTTATCTCGGTAAGTGTGAAATGAGAAGTGCAACAATTTCCCTGAAACGGATGAAGTATATAGAAAGAAATATAATGAAATTGTGGTTATAGAGATAGTTATGCAAGTTTTGAAACTTAAAACAATACAGAAATAACTTAATAGTAAAGTTTTACAAATTAATACACTAGGAAATTTAATTCTTTTTTTAAAAATTGTAAGTTGTATTTTAAAATAAATTTCAGTTATTGACCCAACTTTAATTGATTTAATTAAGTTTGACTATGAAATCCCAAAAAATTACATTTAATATTTAATTGTGAATACGTACAATAAGAATTATAAAAGAAAAAATGATTTAACAATAAAACAATATGTTTTAAAAAAAGAGGGATATATAAGACAATAATCAAAGTTAGTTAAGTTTCTAAGTGTACGTGTGTAATCTGATAGGATAAAGTTGGATTCAAATTTTCTCTGATTATATTTCTTAATTAAATGAAATGGCATAGTTGATGAATTTAACATTATAACATAGGTAATCATAACATATTTAAATTTTTTTTAAAAAATATATCACGTTTATTATCAAAGTATAACATCTATTTTGTGATGGAAGAAGTTAAAATATTATAAGATTCAAGAACTTATTGTTGAATGATAATAATTTTTATTTGTGTATCAAAAGGGTCTTATTTTAGTTATTATTAAATTTTTTAAACAATAAAATTTTCATTTCGTATAGATTAGTGGGTCAAAGGTCACACGACATATTATTGATTTTTAAGGGAATCTTAAAATGGAACAATATTCTTAAAGAAACAATAATTAGAGTTGGTTAAGGTGGTAAGTATTTATCTATTTGATAGAAGAGTACTGAGTTCGAATCTTAGCATAATAATTTTTTAATAATGTTTGTGTGAAAATCCAATGTGGCATAATGCTTGTGTATGTGGCGCACAATCCTACATGGCGTAATAATGGTGAAAGTTGATGCTTGAGTGGCAATCCTATGTGTCGCATTCACGATGCTTGTAATCCTACGTGTCGCATCCACGGTGCTTTGCGCACCTTTTAATAGTTGTTATAGATAGATTATAGATTAGTGCAGCTACAGATCTTGTAGTCTTATTTGCCACATCACGTTTTTGAGCTACATCATTCTCAAGCTACATCTATCCATAATGGCAAATTACAAACCTTGTAGCTTATAGTTAATGTCGTATTGCAAAAAAAAAAAAAAAAAAAAAAAAAAAAAAAAAAAAAAAACAAAAAAGAAGAAGTAGGGCACAATTCCTTGTAGCTCAACCTCTTTTCTTCCACAACTAGTGTTTTGGCCCAGACGTTGCCCCGGGTCCAACAATTTTATTGCTTTTATTTTACACATTTACTCTATCTGTTAAACGGAAAGAAATAGAGACATAAAGAAGCCTAAAAGGTATAGTGCACTACTAATAAATGCACTATAATTAATAGACTTTTGGCATGGATGATAATCGTTGATTGTTGAAACACCAAGAACAATCCAAACAAGCTCGAATCAGTAAAATTACCTTCAATTTACATCTATCTCAAATGAAATATCAACATGATGAGAAAACGTCAACAACAAATCTAGGTATTATGATGAACAAAATAAATTGAAAATTATAAGTTGGATTGTAGATGAATTTTATGGACGAGTTGAAATCTATAACAATTATTAAAAGGTGCGCGAATCACTATAATTACGCCATTGTATTGGAGCTAGCAAAGCATTTGTTACTACGAGCTATCACTTCATCGCCTTCTTCCATTTTTTTTATATTTTTTTCTCTCTTTATTTTTCCTAAGTGATAAAACAATATGGTTATAAAGAAGCGTATTTAAATCAACAAATAAATGTAGTTGTGTTGGTTACTATCTACCACTTTCATATAAAAGTTCCAGGTTCGAATCCCATTACAATTATTTCTTATGTTTTTCTAATCAAATAAATTTAAATAATGTTGACATGGCGCTTCTGCACATGTCACAATTGTGTCAATGCTTATGTGGCATAATTATAGTGATTCGCGCACCTTTTAATAATTGTTATAGATTTGTGTATAACCTTTAATCCTTGATTGATAATTGATGAATGAACTAGAGTAGTATGTAACTTATGAAGGCCGAATGTTCATCCTTTTGTTCTTGAAGTTTTCGAGTGCCTAAACATGTCATGAGCTAATTTTCTTGTTATAATCTTGTTCTTTTGGTGTTCTTTGATGATTTCTTCCTTTATTACCTGAATTAATTAAGTTCTTGAAAACTAAAACTATAATATGGATTTAATGCTAAGAATGCCGTGTGAAAAGGATGCCATGATAATACTTTGGGTTCAAAAATCTTGATTAAAAATTAAAGTATGAATTTTTATTATATTAATCTAGTATTATGAATTTAATCTTGATATTTCTATAATTATAGGGAAAGAGTAAATATTGTTTGTTTTATTGACAAAAGCCGTGTGGTATTTGGATAAAAAGGGGGTTGATTTTTACTTGTTTTTATGATATAAGATTAGACTTGAACTCGATCTTGAAATTATTTAAATTAATTAATCAAAGCTTGTATTTTAACTAGATTAAAACATGATTTCTTGACTATGTTGTTCGAAAATGCCGAGTGAATAGAGGAATAAAAAAATTGGATTTTTATGGTTCAAAAGATTAAAAGATTGGATTTTGGATTTCATACTAGGAATTATTTTTTATTAATTGAATAAAGGCTAGTAATTTGAATTGATTATTGATTAATTGTGTGGATTATGAAGATAATACTGTAGTATTATTATTATGTTGGGAGCCGTGTACTTTGGTAAGTTTACGGGTAAGTTTTGACTTCTTTTCTCGTTTATGATTGAGTTATATTGTTAAGTTATGAATATTGCATGCTTGTATGTATGAACTTGTTGAATTGAATAGTATTACTGCATGAGGAATTCTCGAATGTTTGATGTAAATTAGTCGTGTGTTTCGAGTGTGAGTCTAGAATTTCGAGTCATTAAAAGTTGAACTAGAATTGGATAGAAGTCAAGTCTTGTCATTGAAAGTCAAATTGTAAACTAGAAAGTTGAACTTGAAAAGATAATAAACTATGAAGTGACCGCCTATCTAGTGGCTAAAGGGCCATGAACATGGGTATAGTCGAAGCCACTGCCCCTTCTGCGGTTTTGGGGCTATTCTGGATCCCAGTGCTCAGGAAGTAGATCAAAAGTGATTGACCCGGCATGAGACAAGGAAAGTTGGGGAAAGAGTTAAGGTTTTCCCCTACAAGCATATGATTGTTTCACGGATTAGCACTTGAATTGAGCTAGAACTTGAAAGTCATTAATGAAGTCTAGAAGTCTAGGATTGGATTAAGCTTGTCTTGAGAGTCTTGGTTGAATATTCTATTGTGATTTGTTTCCGCTGCGTACTTGAATTTGAATGTCTTTGAATGATTTTTCTGTTAACTTGTTGACTGTTCTGTTGATCTATTATTTTGATTATGTTTCTAATTGTGTTCTACTGATTAAGTAGAACAATCTAATTACTCCCCACTAACTGTGGACCCCAAAATCCTTTTTCAGGTACAGGAGATGATTGATTGGGTTACGCAAGGGCTGGGATTGTGAGCAAGCGAGAATAGTAGTTTAAATATCTTGATGTCAATTTCTAGCCTTTGTAATAGTTTTAGTGGATTTTCCGTAATTGATTAGTAACAATGGACTTTGGTAATTTAGCTATTTTGGACTATTTGTTGGTTTAATTGAATAATTTGAATTAAGTTTAGAGCTTCCGCTGTCATTAACGAATTTGATATTAAAAGTTTATGGTTAATAATGATCCGTGATGTTGTTTTCTCCGAAAACTACGTTGCTAAAATGTGGGTCGTTATAGTTTGAGAGTTCAAACACGAGAGAATCCACTCAGAGTTGAGTGCGGGAACTGATTTCTTGAGTAAGGGACAATCGAGTGTGCAATCTTGTTATTTCTGATTTGAATTAATAAGATACATAGGGTAGGAGGACGTAGGCCTTAGTTTGGCCTAACCTCATTAAATTTGCTGTGTTGTTTCTTACTGTGTACGTTCCTTAATTCCGCTGCACGAACCAGCCCAACTGGTTTCTCCCTAAAGAAACAGAAAAATTTTAAATTGTTAATCAATACGCCAAATACTCAATTCACCCCCCTCTTGAGTATATTCAACCCTTCAAGAATTCAACTAACTTTAACTAACTATAACTACCAAACTAACTAACCAACAGCTCCCCTAACAACAATAAAAAAAATTCTTTAACAAGATATTCAATAATTTGTTCATAGTATTTCAAATCAAATTATTTTCGAGCCAATAATTTTAAAATTGAATCGGATTGTTTTTTGTTTTGAATTTTGTTTGGATCATCATGCTTTCAGAAGTTTTGGCATACAGAAAAAGGTTTGGGAGTGAAATTGGATCAAACTTTTTAGATTTTATTGTCTGGAATCGGAAAAATGAAATTAATGAGCTATTGATTTGATTTATTTTCATAAATATTGTTTTGTATAATTTGTGTAAGGCCCTGTTCTTTAGGATTGATCTGATCTGATCTAATCTGATATGATTTGATTTGAGTTAGTCTTTCTAGCTATCAATTTCATTTTTGACACATTGTACTTAGTGACATCAATGAGCCAATACACTCGTGAATAGCTCGCGAACAAACTCGGTCAAAGCTCGTTCGTATATAAATAAACGAGTGTGAGCAAAATTTTTACTCGAACAATGTAGTATTCGTCTCGTTAAGGTTCTCGAACAGCTCGTTCAAGTTCGCTAATAAGCTCGTTTGTAATAATTTAATACTCGTTAAAAGCTTGTTAAAAACTCATTTATATAATTTGAATTTTATAATATATTTATTAATATTACATATCATTTCGATATCATACTTTGTCTTAGTTATAAATTTGGAATAATATCATACTTTGTATTATACTTTTAAATTTTTATATTTTATATTACTTATATTTGGCCAAAAGGTAAAATTAGAAATAATTAATAAAACAATAGAAACAAAGCTCATTTAAATAAATACTCGTTTATAACCCAGCTCGAGCTCGAATATGTAAACGAGCAGCTCGAGCCGAGCATGAACATGAAAAAATTAAATGAGCAAAGCTCCAACAAGGATTTTGAAAGGTCGGTTATGCTCGGGCTCGACTTGATCTCGATTAATATTAGTCAAGCCTAGCTCGAATAGCTTACTACTCAGCTCAGATCGGTTCGTTGACATCTCTAATTGCATTTTTATCAGTTTTATGCAATTATATACTACCTCTGTTTTTTTAGTTCATTTTTCAATTTGACTTTTACACAGTTCACAAAGTGTACTTTGACTATTGTTTGTGATTTATACATAAGAAAAAAACATAGTCATGTGGGGTCTCGATCGTTGGATTCGTTTCAACATGTAGTTTTTATATATCTAGTTTTTATAATTTGTACAAACACACAATTAAAAATATTAATCTTCAAAGTTTTGTCTCGACAAGTGTGAAAAGTGAAGTGGGTAAATAAAAAAAAGGAGGGAGTATTAATGTAATATTTATACCCTCCATAGGAGGTTTCATCCTAAAACCAATTGATAATAGGAGTAGCTCCTAGAATTATAAGTTAGTTTAGCCTTTCATCATCTTCCAATGTTGGACAATGTGAGTGTCCTGTCGAGACAAACTCTTTCCAGGCTCTAATACCATGTTAAATTTGATTAAATATTAGAAACAGGCCTGGGCAACCCAATATGGGAGAGGAAAGTTAGGTCACTTACAAGTCATAAGTGGTTCCATCCTAAACTCAATTGGTAATGGGAGGAGTAACTCCTAGACTAATAAGTTAGTTTAGTCTCTCCTCATTTTCTGATGTGGGACACTCACTAGTGCACTATATGAGGTTCAACATGTTTTTACTAATAAATAAAGACAAAACATTATCACATGTAAGCTTGCTAACTTATTTTCAATGTATGCATGTTTTTGAATTAATATATTAATACAAAGCTAAAGATGTTATTGGTGAAATGAGTTCACTAGATAAACTACACTTGTGTGTGTACGTGTTGGTACGCTAATACCTCATCACTCAGGGCCACATTTTAAATTGTGTACGAATAGTCAATGTTTGTTAGATCATAGCAAACCACTTTCCAGTCCTGAAAAGTCGTAAGGGGTTGACGATGCCCATGGGGAACCCATAACCTAATTGGCTAGGGTGATGCATATCATGGGCTTAGGATAAAACATATACTACCCTCCACAACCTATAAAGCAAAGAGTCTATCCCTCTAATTAATCAGGTATGTATCCACAATCTTTACAAATAACTTGAGCATCAGATGATTGTTTCCCCATCAAAACCTAACCTAGACTTAGCTCATCATGTGTATCTCCTGTGTAGATTGTTATGGACTTCCATTCACCAATCACGAGATCAGGAGACCCCCTAGCATCCAAATCTAGAACAAGAGCAAACCCAAATTGGTAGAACTTTAAGCAATATATATAAATAGTATACTTTAATTAGTTATTGTTATTCATAAGATGCTAGTTGCTACAAATTGCATATATACTAGATGATAATTTTAATATAAAATTCTATGTATTCATTGGTCGTTGTTTTGTTCATACGACATTGATAGCTACAACTTTAAGCGCACACATATGATCACAAAGTACAAATTAAAAAATGATTATAACACAACATAATAAATTAACAATTGTACATTGGCCGCTCAACTCCATTTGGATCGAATCTACTCAATTGGGATCGAACCTACTCAATTTCAAATAACATGATTTTTTTTTTGGTTTAGCAGATAATCAATGGGAACAATTTAAATTTTAAATAATAGTAATATTTGAAATAAAATTTAAGATAATAGTACAGGTGTAGAATAATATAGGGCCGGTAGTTTGTTCCGTTTACTCTTAAAATTGTTTGTGAGTCGCTATCTGTTAGGGAGTAATTTAATTAGTTCCTTCTATTATTGAATAAAAAGTCTTACGGTACGTTTCTTCCATCTCTTGGTCAGCTCTTGCTTGCACATTCTCTGTTTCTCTCCCTCCCATCACGGCTTCACCTGCTAAAGTGCGTCATCTTGAAACAAGCTATCACTTACCACTACATTTACATCATGCAACTACAAAGCATTCAACACCTAAAGTGGTTTTGAATTATTAATTAACATACTCGGATACTCTATATATAATATTAAACATCAAATTTTAAAAGTCAAAGTATTGGGTCAGACGGTTTGACCAGACAATCTGGTCAGACGGTTGACCCTTATAATCAATTATAATGGTGAAAAACTTCGGGAGGCTATAACTTTGCGCTCGGGTGTCAAATCGGGGCATATGATATGTTGAAATTGATTAATTTTTCGAGACGAACGCAGTTGCCAATATCCGAAGGGGATTTGGCCACCGGAAATCGCCAAACGAGGCCTCTAAAGGCCTCAAAATGCAAAAAAACGTATTTTGTCCAAGTTAGTTACAAAATGTGTCCATGTTTTACAATATGTGTCCATATTTAAACAATATGTGTCAAGGTTTACAAATAGGTGTCCAGGTTTACAAATAAATATCCAGGGTTAACAACATGTGTCCAGGTGTGTTCAGATTTGTTCATATTTGTCCACATTTGTCCACATTTGTCCAGGTTTGTCAACACTAGTCCAGGTTTGCATGTCCAGGTGTGTCCAGATTTATCCAGATTTGTCCATGTTTATCTAGATTTGTCCAGGTTTGTTCATATATTTGTCCAGGTTTGTTCATATTTATCCAGGTTTGTCCACATTTTTCCAGGTTTGCATGTTCAGGTGTGTCCAGATTTATCCAAATTTGTCCATGTTTTTCTAGATTTGTCCAGGTTTGTTCATATTTGTCCAGGTTTGTCCACATTTGTCCAGGTTTGTCCATATTTGTCCAGGTTTGCATGTTCAGATTTATCCAGATTTGTCCATGTTTGTTTAGATTTGTCCATGTTTTTCTAGATTTGTCCAGGTTTGTTCATATTTGTCCAGGTATGTCCACATTTGTCCAGGTTTGTTCATATTTGTCCAGGTTTGTCCACATTTGTCCAGGTTTACAAATTGTGTCCAGGATTCAAATGTGTCCAGTTCTGTTTCCAGGTTTACAAATGTGTCCAAGTCTACCAATACATGTCCAGATTTAACAGCATGTATCCAGGTTAAACACATATGTGTCCAGATTCAACAATATGTGTCCAGGTCCAGTGGAATGGTCTGACAAAAACGTTACTGTCAGACCGGTCTGACACAATACCTTCTCATTTTAAAAATAATACTCCGTCCGTCCCCAAAAAAACTGATCCATTTTGGGGAGAGTTTTTTTGTTGATACTTACTTTTCGTGAAAAGTAAGCGTAAAAGTGTAACGTTATAAGTAAAAGTATGTAAAAAGTGTTGGGTATTAAGTGGTAAGTAAGGGTATAAATGTAAAATTGCATGTGGGTGATTTGCCAAAAAAAATGGAGTGGTTATTTTGGGACGGATGAAAAAGCAAAGTGGAGCATGTTATTTTGGGACAGAGTGAGTAGTTATTTATACAGTAATGTATGTACAAATTAAGATTTTAAAATCTATTAAAAGACGCTCAAGAAACCGTATCGTGCTACTTAAAATGTCTATGTGGTTCATATAGTACTCTCTAAAGCACATGTGCCATGTAAGCCTTGCCACATCATTTAACACATTAAATTATGCGTAAAACATGATTCGAACATATTATTTTTACAATTCAAGATCACCCACTTACCGTCTCAACCAACTTTTATTAGTACTTTAAATTTGCACATAACATTATACATTTCTCTCCTTTATTTTAGTGAATTAGATCGAGGTTGAATTTTTGTATAAAAATTTCACATAGATAAGACAAAATCACACAAATACATAACGGAAAAAAGTAATGCTCAGGGCAATACCTGGGCCAACAAACTAGTTAGAAATTAAAAGTAAGATTCAGAGTAATAAATACTCCCCCCGTTTTTTAGATGTAACATTGGACTTTTCACACTTGTCTAGACATTGCACAACTTTAATCAATAATATATTTGATTTATAGTTCTAAAAATTATAAAACATATATATTTGAATAGTGTATACCCAGACAAATCCAACAATTCTCACTTTATTGTATTTTACCCTATTTATATACAACAATTAATTTGAAAAAAATGGAGTATAAATTTTAGCATATTTCGGCTCCATTCATTTCAATTTATTGTAGCTTAATTTAGATCCATTCAATTAAGTTTACTTTAGTTAGGGTAATTGAGACCAAAGGAGTAGTAGCTAAAACTTTACATTCTCGGATCTTTTTGTTAAAATGTTTGCAAAAGCTAATTCATTCTTTCGTTTCAAAATGTTGTTTTGGCTGGCTTGATTTTTGCACAGTTTTCAATACACGTGTTTAGAAATTAATGTTTTCCTTTTAGATTAAACTAGCCTTCTATGCATGCTATACGTGCGATGCTATCTTAAATATACATTTATTAATCTGAACTGAACTGAACTTATCTGAACTTATCAGACCTAATTTAACTTATTAGACCTTATTTAACTTATTAGACCTTATTGGAACTTATTAGACCTTATTGGAACTTATTAGACCTTATTGAAACTTATTAGACCTTATTGGAACTTATTAGGCCTTATTGGACCTTATTGGAACTTATTAGAACTTATTAAACCTGATTGAAACTTATTGGAACGTATTTTATATGATTGAATAAAATAAATTAATAATAATAATAATGATGATGATGATAATAATAATATTCTATACATTTGAACCTATGTTTTTTTTTATTGTTGAATTACGTTCAAGAAGGTAATAATAATTAGTATAACTTTTTTAAACCCATTATTAATTAATATTATCAATTCCAATAACAATTTATCTACATATTTAATTTTTCTTAATTCACTTGTAGTAAAATTAACAAACTAGAATGGATTGAATAATAATAATATGGAGGATGGGTAAATTTTAATTTGGACCAAAATTAATAATAATAATAATATGGAGGATGGGTAAAGTTTAATTTGGACCAAAATTAAATCAAACCCAAAATAAAAAAATAAGTTTTATTTTATAATTTAAAAGAAATAGTTTAATTCAATCTAACTCTGATTGATTTCTCTAAAAAAATTATAAAACAAGAATGATAAAATAAAATTGATTTATGTTGTGTAAGAGTGCTTTAAGTTAATTATTAGTTTAATTAATTTTATTTGATTAATAATTAAAAATAATAATCTAGACCTGATTTGAACTTATTAGACCTGATTGGAACTTATTAGACCTGATTGGAACTTATTAAACCTTATTGCAACTTATTAGACCTTATTGAAACTTATTAGAACTTATTGGACCTTATTGCAATTTATTAGACCTTATTCAACTTATTAGACCTGATATAACTTATCTGAACTTATTGAACCTGAAACTTATTTTTTTAAGGCGAAGAGAACGCACCCTAAACAAACTTTATATCATAAAAAAAAAAATTCCCTTTTATTGGGTCATCTCACAATAATGAACGAAAGAAAAGTTTTATTTAATGAAATATATCGATATGGATGTCTATTTATAGAGAATTTAAAAATATTAATTTTGAAATTTTTGTTTTATTTTTTTGAATTTTATATTTTGTACTATTTTCATCTAAAAAATTGTAATAACTTTCCTTAATAATTAGGGGTAATACAAATTGAGATTTTGGAAAGTTTTGAGGGGTAAGATAGACATTTTCAGGGGGACACCATGACTCCCCCTTGGCTTATATAATAGAGATTAGTAAAAATTATATTAAAAAACTACAAATCAACACCACATGTATGAGTGTGTTTTTTGTTAAATAAAACAAAGATTTTTCATAGTCAAAGTTTCTCTCTTATTATAATTTAAAATCTACATATAAATAACATTGATAAACGAAAAGGGTATGTCAGTATGTGAGGATAGTTATTTTTATATCCTAATAAAAAAAAAACGGATGAATATGGAACAAGTTCAGATTGGATTGAGTATCACTTGCATTTGCCCGAATCGTCCATCATCGATCCGAGCATATTATCATCTGAAATCCGTCTATCACCCACGCTTGAATCAAATTGATGATTGATTATCGCTGACTGAGCACATATATGTTTGATGCATAACATTGTATTACATAAGCTAGTTGCAAACTTCAAAGCTCAATAAATAACAACTCAATTCAATAACAATGATTAAATATTTAGAGAAATAAATGAAAAAGCTTATTATTCCCCCATAGTTTGATACCGTTGTTCTAATAAAAAAGGTTTAAAACATATATAGTACGATTAAATATACATACATAAATATATGTCATCATACATAAAGACAGTATATTATTTCCCATAGTTTGATCTTTGATGCCAATTTTTTTTTTTAAAATAGGGAAATTCTCATTGGTGGCCCTTAGATTCATGGAATCCCCAGTGGTGGACAAAAAGTTAAAATTTTTTTACTCATGGACATAATTGCTTAAACATTTTTAAATGTGACATTATTTTTAATACAGTTAATGTTTTTGACAAAATCTATTTTAATTAAGCAAATTTTACCCCACAATTACTTCATCGTCTTCATTTCCCACTACTTTTTTCTCCTTATATCTTATTGTACTTCGATGAATACACCAAAATATATTCACATGCAAATCTTCAACTAAGTTTTGTCACTTGATTTATTAAAAAATTGTAAATTTCTTATGAAAAAACTCTCAAAATCACTTTTGTAACAAATATGGGACTAAAGTCCTTGCAATTTTGGCGAAATCGAAACTCGTTAGGATTTGGCGATTCAAATTCTTGTAGATTTTCTAGATCTTTTTCTGGGAGTTTGACATGGGTTCTGCTAATTTACATCGTAAAATATTCAGGGGTCTATATTTAAAATCATTTTACTCACAATTATTTGATAGCATATTAGTTCCACGCTGATTATTTGTTTTTGTATTCATGGCATGTATTTCATTATATTCAAGGTTAATGTTTGTCTTATTTCATTTTTTGATTTATTATGTAAATTGTTTGATTAATTGTTGTATTTTTTGTATTTTTGTTTGTATATTGTTGTTTAATTTGCGTTTTATTAACATGATCTCTTATTATGAAATTTGCTCAACCTGGTAATTAATCTTGTTCTTGCTCTTCATGTTCTTTACTCTTCTACTATGAAATTTGCTCTTCATGATCTTTTATTATGTTTGGTTAAATGTTCTGTAATGTTAATTAAGTTCCGTTTTTATGTGGGTAAAAATGTGTAATATAATTTGGTGTTCTTAATATGGCAATAATTTGTGCTTTGCTACATATTAATATGATACAATTAGAGCTTTGATTGATTCTTAACCAAGGTAAACCTCAGATAGTTCATAAAACAAGCAATTAACAACAACTTTAACAGATAAACCTTCGTAATGGTATGTTTAGGAATGTTTTTGTATTGAGGGCCATGAGTGAGAAAGTTTTAATTTCTTCTCCACCACTAGGAATTTCCAAAGCTTAAGGGTCACCAATGGGAATTTTCCAAAAAATAAAAATAAACATCGTACATTTAAAAAAAAAATTTGCACCTCTAAAAAATGCTAAGTTTACATTTTTCACATCACTCAAGACATATTTTTAAAAACTAATATCTTTAGTTGTGTACATAATAAAACATTATAAAAAGTATATATTTTGAAAGTACGGATTGTGACTAATCAAACGAAATTCCACATTACTAATTTTATCACACGGTTAGCTTTATAATTTTTAAGCTAACTTTTTTTTCATTGTACACTATGTTAGTGTATACCCAATATATTTTGAAAATTGTAAAAAATGAATTAAATAGGCGATGGATAGAACAGATAAGAGTCTGATGATGGATGCAATATTACCACCTTAACCTAAACCTAGAGGTGGGCAAATTCGGGTACCTGCTTTTTCGGGTCATAATTTTTTTGACCTGGATCCGACCCGGATAATTCGGGTACCCGGATATCCGGGTACCCGAAAATTCGGTTCCGGGAACTGGGTATCCGAATCCATTTTTTTCTTATTAAACTTTTTTTAAAAAAAAAAAATTGTTTTTTAATATAAAAAAAATGTTTTATTTTTTTATATAAAAAACTGTTTTTTGAATTTATTTTAAAAACTATTTTTTTTAAATTTTTTTAATAAAAAAATTTGTTTTTTTTTAAAAAAAATTGTTTTTTTAAATTAATAAAAAAGTATTTATAATAATAAAAAATAATTTTAAATTAAAATAAAAAACTTTTTTTAATAATAAAAAACTATTGTCTTAAAAAGTATAATCGGATATCGGGTACCCGGTTTTAAAAAACCCCGACCCGGATCCGACCAGGTACCCGGTTTTCAAAACCGGACCGGGTACCCGCTTTTTCGGGTAAAAAAAAAACTAAGTACCGGTTTGAGAACCGGGTACGGGTTTTTTTGCCCGTCCCGCCCCGACCTAAACCATATCTATTATCTGTTTCACCTATCACTTATCTTACGTTTATTCAAATTGAATTTTTACGAAAGTTGCAAAATAAACATATAAATAGTTATTTGAAAAAGGTAAAGCAAAATTTACAAATGTTACAAAAAAAATAAAAATAGTTATATATGTATAAAATTATTTGATAATCTACCATAAAAACTGCTTGATAATCTTTTATATATTTTAAATAACATTTACAAATATTTTGATAATTTTCTAGGCAAAATTTTGTCTCACCATTGTGATTTGTGGGACACTCCCACGAGACACCTATGGCTCAATATTTCTACAATGGGTCTACTGCATACGCAAGTGCATGTAAAGGTAGGTGTCCCAAAGTATTTTGTTGTTCATTGAGGGATATGAGATTAATCATTGTGACATACAATTTTGTATTTTATTATGGCATTTTAAGATAATTTTGACAAGCTTTAGGGGTAGAAATCCAAGCACCAACCAAATAGGAGTGTTTAAGTAATATATTTTCAATAAAATTACAAAATTTTCATTTAAGATATTTACTAAACATCTCAATTTTTATTAACTAGGTATTTCCCGTTGCTCATTTAATAAAAGTTTACTCATTCTAAAAATTTAAAAAATATAAATTTTTCAAAATTACGCTTAGATGTACCGCACCCGAGAACCCTACATAAGAATAACAGTTTTTAATAATTCAACAATTGCAACTTGTCAATTTGCTAAAACTTTAAAAAAGATAAACAGAGAAAAGTCTGTTTTTAAAATTCATGGTTGTTTTTCTATAAATAAATCAGGAGTTGCTAGTCCCAAACTCCATTCACTTTTTCTGTATTGATTATTGAAGTCTCAATAACCATTGAAGCTTAAATTTTCTCTAAGTTCTCTAAACTCTTGATTTCAATTCCATTGACCCAAAACTTCTTCCTTCAAGCAACAAATCAAACATGTCTCTTCTTTCAGATCTTGTTAACCTTGACCTTTCTGATACCACTGAGAAGGTCATTGCTGAGTACATTTGGTGAGTTCTTTTTTCTTTTCTTTTTTAATTCAAAGTGTATTATGATTTTCTGGTTTTTCATTTGTTCTTTTTTGGCGGCTTCTTTTGTCCCCAATATAGAAATCTTTCCCTTTATCAAGATAAAACCTTTTTTTCTTGAGATATTTAGATGATAAGATTTTTTTGTATAATCTTTGGGTGCAATTTGCTTCTTTAAGATGATATTCTTGCTAACTTGGGTTGATCAGCTTTTCTTCTTATCTATGCTTTATTACTTTATTATCATTATTATTAGATAATCACTCAAAAAATTTGTATATTAGTGATTAGTAATTGATATGTCAAAGTTTAGTAAATTCAACTTTTTTGTTTTTAAATCTATTTCAGGATTGGTGGATCTGGTATGGACATGAGAAGTAAAGCCAGAGTAAGTGCACTACTTAATATTTTTTGGGATAGTGATTTTGGGATGATTCATGTGTAGTTTTATGATTATTAACTATTTTAATTTCTGATTTTTGAAGAATAAATCTAAAATAAAAAATCTAATGAAATTATTTTAAAAAAGATTTTTAATTAAATTTAGAAATTAAAAATAAATAAAAAATCATACAATCTAGCAATAGTCTATTGTAGTTATAAGACTACACTAGAATTTTCAATGATTTTGGCGTCCTTTCTTCTTCCTCTCACATGAACAGTAACAATTGTCACCGTTTATGTGAGGGACAGGGGAGAACAAAAATGATTTAGGAAATGTAAAAATCATTTGTCTTAATATTTGTCAAAGGGACTTTGACCTTAAACCCCTACCTAACATTTTTTTTCCCTTTTTTTTGTAAAAGTAAAAAATAAAAAAGTTATGACTTTTGATGTTGTGGATGTTGTGTAGACACTCAATGGACCAGTTACTGATCCCAAAAAGCTCCCAAAATGGAACTATGATGGATCAAGCACTGGACAGGCTCCCGGTCAAGACAGTGAAGTTATTCTCTAGTATGGTTTGGTTTCCTTGTTCTGCTTTTTTTGATTGATTGATTGATTGATTGATGTTCATTTTTATTGTGTGGTTTGAAGGCATTACCCATGAATCTTTTGTAATTCATATGAATTAGTAATTGGTCACTGTCTCTAGACATAGAGATAGACATATATTGGGGCCTACTATAAATAAAGTGGATAAAAACATTCATCTAATCATGGAATTTATGTGGTCCTGAATATAATTTTCATCAATCTCAAATGTTAACTCATTTTCAATCATGATTGTAACAGCCCACAAGCTATCTTCAAAGATCCATTCAGGAGGGGCAACAACATCCTTGTGAGTTTAATGTTGCGTACTAGGATAATTTATTGTCTAGTTGCAACGATTTAACATAAAGCACAGAGTCAAAAATGTCAAATCGTTGCGGTTAATAAATGTTTTGACTTTAATAATGAAAGCAAGTAATGATATGGTTGGGGTTACAGGTTATGTGTGATGCCTATACCCCACAAGGAGAGCCAATCCCAACCAACAATAGACACAATGCTGAAAAGATATTCAGCCACCCAGAAGTTTCTGCTGAAGTGCCCTGGTAAGATTATAGCTAATGCCTCATGTTCTTAGTGATTTATAAAAAGTATTATTGAATTTTTAATTGTGTGATATCATATGTACAGGTATGGTATTGAGCAGGAGTACACCCTGCTGCAGAAGGATGTTAACTGGCCTCTTGGCTGGCCTATTGGCGGTTACCCTGGTCCACAGGTTAAATCCTTGTGATGTTCATTTGGACTGATTGATTGCGAATGATTAATTGAACTAAATCATAGACTCGGCTGAACTTGAAGTGAATTTGTCTGAAATTTAGTTTCTTGATCATCTAATTTCTTGATTGGTTTTAGGGTATCTGTGGATATATTTGTAAAGGTTTATTGATTGTTTTGAGCGAATTTGGTTGATAATGTGATGAAAGGGTTTGAGGCTTGCCTACTTCAACACTGTGCACCATGTATTACCAATGCACGATGGCATTTTTGTAATTTCTTATGCCAAAACCATCTTTGTCCGGTGTGTGACGTGTCGTTTTTATATGCTTCTATTTACAAAATTGCCATTGTGCAATGCTTAGTAAAGCAATCCAGTATCGAAATTAGCATTAGCCAAAGGGGTTTTACTGTTTTAGGGCTTCATTGCCATTGGATTGTTAGCTTGCTTATGAATATTTGGTAACAAAGTGGGTTACTTGTATTTACAGGGCCCCTACTACTGTGGTGCTGGTGCTGATAAAGCTTTTGGAAGGGATATTGTTGATTCCCACTACAAGGCTTGCCTTTATGCAGGAATCAACATTAGTGGAATTAACGGTGAAGTGATGCCCGGGCAGGTACATTGAATATATATATATCTTTTTACACTTGCTCAGCTTGTGATTCTTGTTCAACTATATATCTTATTATACTCAATCTTGCACATTAAATTTATTCATACTGTTCTTTCTTTGCCCACTTATGGGAATAAGACTTTGATTGATTGATTGATACTGTTGTTTCTTTAGTGGGAGTTTCAAGTTGGTCCGTCTGTTGGAATCTCTGCTGGTGATGAGTTGTGGGTGGCTCGTTACATTTTGGAGGTACTTTCCGATAATATTATTTTCATACCCGTTTGTTACAGACAGCTTTGAATATATATGAAACTGTGCTTTGGATTTTGTGTGAATAGAGAATTACGGAGGTTGCGGGAGTGTCTCTTTCTTTTGATCCAAAGCCCATCCCTGGTGACTGGAATGGTGCTGGTGCTCACACAAACTACAGGTAACTTTCCACTTTGTCTTTTGTCTCACTAACCAACATAATCTCATTTTGCAAAATTCATACACCATGGTATTGATTGACCTTGTCAATCCGTCGATGAATATGGTAAAAAGAGAAGGGATAAATGTGGAACCTTGGTGTATTCCAATTGTGATATGAATCTCTTGTGTTTTCCATTACTAGTATGCAATGTCACTATGTTTCTTCGGAATACCGTTTCTTGTTAAGGCCCACCAAAGTACTTTATTCGGCACCTTGTCACATTCCCTCTCCAAATTAATGAAAGCCATATGCAAATCCGTTGTCTCATATGATGAATTACCTCCATTGCCGATCTTTTTAGCATAAATCCAAATTGGTTCTCTGATATCAACACACTTCTTAACCTGAATTTTATCACTCGCTCACATAGCTTCGCTTCATAGCATAGCTCATTAACTTTTATTTTAACTAGTCTATTTATTCTTCTTTAAATGTTGGGCAATGCACTAAAAGTAGTTGATGAATAATGTAGCACAAAATCCATGAGGGAAGAGGGTGGCTATGAGGTCATAAAGGCGGCTATTGAAAAGCTTGGATTGAAGCACAAGGAGCACATTGCTGCTTATGGTGAAGGAAATGAGCGCCGTCTTACTGGTAAACATGAAACAGCCAGCATTTCCAACTTCTTGTGGGTGAGTTTATATATTCTTGTTACAGTTGATTACCTTTCCTTTTCCTTAAAACCCCTCAACCAAACAGCCCCTAAATGTATTCTTTACTGTCTGCAGGGAGTGGCTAACAGGGGTGCATCGGTTCGTGTTGGCCGAGACACGGAGAAAGAAGGCAAAGGATATTTTGAGGACAGGAGACCTGCTTCGAACATGGATCCATACGTCGTGACTTCGATGATTGCAGAGACTACAATTATTTGGAAACCATAGAGCGAGTGCCGGAATCAAAGCTTTGATTTGATGATTACCACTTTTCCAATTCAATTATTGCACCTTGTTCATGCATTTATTTGGGCTTTCTATATTTCAGTTCCTTGTAGAACTGGCTAGTGTAATCCCATTTCTTTGCTTTATTTTCCTTTACACAGCAAATAACATCTATTCCTTGCATTAAGTTGTAACTTTCATTGCTATAAAAAAAATCTGCTGTATTGTTCTCTTTCCTTGACTGAAAAATGATGAATAAAATTTCCCGCTAAATTTTCATTATGTCTTATATTTCTTATGTCTAGTATTAGTTTGTAAAACAAGGTGTGTGTAGAGGCAATCATAGAACATACGTGTCTTCTGTTTTCTTTTTTTTTTTATGAAACTCGTAATGAACACATGACCCGATCGGGTCAGCTGACCCCACTGAACGGGTCAGGCCCTAACTCGGCGATTCAACAAATTGACGAGCAACGAACCCAATTCGAACTACACCTTACATCATATTTTTATGTTTCTAGAAATAATTTAAGGTAGTGTTTAGAAAATGTGGAATTCATTTTAAATTTATAAATTCAATTTTTGAAATTGAAATGTTATAATTCAATTGTGAACTTGTGTTTAAGGAAACTATCTTTGTGGATGTTTAATGGTAAATAATTAAATATGTAGTAGAGTAGTTTTTGGCCATTAAGCCGATTTGTTATTTAAAATTAAGAAATTGAACAAAATAAACACCCATTAAAGAAAACCGGGTACCCGATATTGGATCAGGTTCCCGGCGGTTCCGATTTCGGTTCCAAAAACTATTACCCGATTGGAGCGGTTCCGGTTCCATAGAAAAAGACTGGGTACCCGGTTTTGCTCACCACTAGTTAGAAGCATCCTAAACTCTCCTTATTTAATATTGCTCTTGTTTTTCTTATTTGTAACGAACTGTTTTGCACGCTTTTTGAGGAGAAAATTTAACGGTTTAATTGTGTAAATGGACAAATTAATTTTTAAAAATTTAAAAACACTAGCCTCTAATCTTTCTGTTATTTGTATTTAAATTATGTTAATTAATTGTACGTTTATACACTTAAATCTTCTTTTTAAAATGCGTGGAAAATATTTTGTTGCAAGTAAAAAGAAACGGAGGAAATATGATTTTTTATTTTGTTTATAGAAAAATAATGTTTCTTTTCCGCTATAATTATTCTCAGCTAGTAATCATATTGTAATAGTTCAACACATAACATAAACTATTGTGCATTCACATAAACTAATGACTATTCACTTAAACTTAATGTTCATTGACATAAACTTAATGCTCATTCACATAAATTTAATGTTCATTCACATAAACTTATTATTGGTTCACAAATATTTTTTTCCACATAAACCTAATATAATGTTGAAATAACTTAAACTAATATTCATTCACATAATTATGTTTATTCACATAAACTAAACGTCCATTCACATAAACCTATCGTTTATTCACATAAATATAATTTTCATTCACATAAACTAGCTTTATTCAAATGAATTATTATTTAAATATGAAAGTTTTTTCATTTTTTTGGAGCGAATATGAGAGAGAGAAAAATATGGGGAAGTACAAAAATTATAGGAGAAATTAAAATTATGGAAGCTGCATTTTTAACTGATTCGGTCTTTTTTATAGATAAATAAAATAAAATTGGAAGTTGTGTTTATCGTTTACATGCATGTGCACCTTCCTCTCTATACAATCGAGTGTATCTTGGAAATTGTAGTTTACATGTACATTTTTTTCCTTTTTCCTCCACAAAGGGATACATGAAGATTACAAGCAACTCGGAAGAGACTCTTCCTAGCCATAAAAAAAGCCATGAGCTCTTTCCATGTTACATGTTTTCATCTTTAGCTATAATACAAAATTAGAATTTGAAGAATGACTATTACGCTAATTTTTAGTGAATATAATATGTATGTGGGAACACGAATAAACACTCCAAGGCACGGAATATAGGCTTTTCTACTAGTTTAATTTCACCCACTAAGATCACCGGGTTACAACATAATAACTAACGTGATACAATGGAGTTATGATTCACTTCTATGATCAAACAAAATGAATCCTAAAATGTGTTTTTGGTTTGTGTTCAACACTCTACGAAAATTAGCTAGAAATTCAAAGTGTAAACAAGTGTTTTGTGAGATAAAATTTCGTATTTTAATTTCCACACCAACTTATGAACAAACATGGCCTATTTATATCCACAATCATAGAAGAGAATCAGATGAAATATGAGCCTTTAACCTCCATTAAAACCCAATAAAATTCTAATTTAATTCTAGGTATAATTTGTGTAACATATGATTTCATTCTACACAATTAATACCATTAATTAATCAATCAGAAATAATATTATTTTAATTGTATTTAGAAGCACCAATCAGCCTCAACTTCCAATGAATCTGAATAAAGAATCCAATGAAAAAACCGAATAAAAAATGAAGCAGGCAGAGGCTTTGTCATGTGGCGTGACCCTTAACTTGGTCGCATGGCACTATAATACCCCGAAAATTTGGGTTAGAAAATTTTGTGAATAATCCGCTTATTTATTCCAATCTAAGCCCAAACTTAGGTTATTGGCCTGTGTTATCTTATCTTATCTTTGATTATGTGCTAACTTGGGCCCAAAGCCCCATTAAAGGGCCAAGGTAGCCGGCCATCTTATGCTAATTTCCCTTTTAATGGGCTACAATCTTAATTAAGATGTGAAGCACACAAGCCTAATTATGTTACTATCTAATAAGCCTACCCTTATTTATATCCTCTTAGCTTGAAACAATTGATCAAATCATTCATAACATCTTCCTCATCACCGTCCTTCACATCTCTCTCCCCTCTAAAAAAATTTCTTTAATTTTCTTTTCTCAAAATCTCAAAGGTGATTAAAGATTGCATGTATTTGTTAGAATCATTAATCATATTTTCCTTTATCTATCCTTTGATCTTAACTAATCCATCTTGTTCTTTGTAGGTGGTTTAGCCGAGTAGTAGCCGTGTAGCAAGGGGACCAATTCTTCGTGTTCCGGGCCCACCTCGGTGGTCAACCCCGTGCTAGCGGGCCCAAATCCTAGGCCCAGTTCAGATAGGGCTAGGTCTACACCAGATATTCGACGGCGAGTAAGATAATGCCACGTGTCATTTGACTTGGTATAACCTTGACCAGGTTATCACTGTGCGTCGTGGGCCAGGCCCACACACAGGCCCTGCTAGTTCAGCAGAACCCTAACCAGGGAACCTAATGCCTATATAAGGATCAGTCCAGTCACTCTAAAGGTATGCAATATTAAGCACGCAATTCATAGCTCACAAACTCCCAAAGTACTCTAACTCCTTATTTCCGATATCTGACTTAAGCATAGGAGGGGCGTTCTCGGGTTCCACCCCCCGGTTTAGCAACCTTTGATTGTTTTGCAGGTCACAGCCTCATCAAGGAGCATCCAGAGTCCACGATATCACACCAGAAAATCGTTGACTATTCACGAGAAGTTTCAGAACAGGAACAGATTGGCGCCGTCTGTGGGGACAAGTAACAAAAAACATGGCTAACACCAGAGCAAGGACGACTCGATCCAATCAGCCTAGTGAAAATCCCCGTGAATCGCCTAACTGGCAGGAGATAATGTCACTAACGATAATTCATCCAATCAGGCGAGTGACCGTCATCGTCGCGAAGAGCAGATGGTCTCACGAAAGGACTTCGAAGACATTGTGACGGTGATGAACAACAAATTTCAAAAGAGCTTACAAGAGTTGAAAGACAGCATACCTGCGATGATTGGGCAACAAAGGCTTCCATCCCAGGCCGCTGCTCCATCAAGGGGCACCATCCCTAGTCGGGTAACAGGGGTGCGTTCACAGAGAGGCTCTCAGCCTGGGGAAGCTTGAGGAATCATCAATTCTAGGCGCGATGACGCTCAAAATATCATTAAGTCGCGATGGGCACGAACAGGCTCGAATGTTAGGAGGATCACTGATAATAGAAGGTAGGAGACTCGAGGCTAGCCAAGGAGGTCACCAGAGAGATCTCACCATACTACTGCTAGGAATCAGAGGTCAGCTGCCATCCCAAACCAAGGGGAAGGCATACGTCGCTCCTCAGTGGTTGTCCCTAACCGAGACGATGGCGTACGACGCTCCCCAGTGGCTTTCCCTAACCGGGATGATGGCATAAGACGCTCTCCGGTGGTCGAGCCAAAGCGACCAATAGGGGAGGTCATCTTCAAAACCCCATTCAGCCAAAGGCTTCTGTACACCACTGGCACAAAGAAGGTAAACGCCCCTACCATCGAACCTTTCTCCGGGGCAACAGATCTTGCTGACTATATGGCCGCCTACAAAGCCCAAATGGCAGTGCAAACAAGCTGTGAGGCAAGTTGGTGCCGGCACTTCCCTACTACTCTCAAGGTTCTGGCCCTCACCTGGTTCACTGATCTCCCATCAGGGTCGATCATTAGCTTCGCAACTTTGGAGGCCATGTTCCTTAGTCACTTCGTGGCTGGAAAGAAACAGCGAAAGACAAGCATTCATCTCATGGCTTGTCAGCAAGAGGAGCATGAACTCTTGGGAGATTACCTCAAGCGTTTCAACGCTGAATTACTCCAAATACCCAATGTGGAAGATTCAGTGGCTTATGCGGCATTCATGTCAAAGCTAAAGAGGGGACAAGTTCAAGTTTTCTTTGCTGGAAAATGAAGTGTCCTCGTATACTGACACGATGGACAGGGCTCGAAAGTACGTTCAGGCTTCGGATATCAACAACCCCGTCGAGAAGTCTGACAAAAGGAAAGATAATAAGAGGAAGGAATCTCAACGAGGTGGTCCTAGCCGGACGTTCACTTCTAAGAAAGAAGCTCAAGATGGAGGGGAAGACCCTAGATTCAATATTAACAGATGGGAGATATTCTTGGATATCAAAGGCCAAGAAATCCTCCCTAAGCCAACCCCTGTTCGCACATCGATCAACAGAAGGAATCCAAAACTCTGGTGCGAGTACCATCACGAGTGTGGGCATACCACGAAAGACTGTAGAGAGTTGAAAAAGGCGTTGGATAAGCTGGCAGATCAAGGCAAGCTCAGCCCTTATCTTTCAAAAGAGAATGGGGCTAAGAAGCAGAAGCGCAGCGACAACAACGAAACTGATGGTTTGATCAACGTCATCGCTGGAGGATATTCAGTGGAAACACCATCAAACAAAGCACTGAAGAGAGATCTCAGGAACTCTACATTTCAGATTACTGAGGGGGCCATCGAGCAGCCCCCACCAGGTCCAATAATGGTATTCAATGCATCTCCTCTTCGACCTACCTGCTTTCCTCACAACGACCCCCTCGTGGTCGAGGTAAAAGTACCAAACTCTAGGGTCAAGAGAGTACTTATGGACAATGGGAGTTCAGCTGATGTAATGACTTTGGAGTGTCTACGACAACTGAAATACGGTGAAGCCGATTTAACCCCACTGGAGAAACCTTTGTTTGGCTTCGGGGGTCGACCCGTCTTCCCCTTGGGAATCATTAAGCTTCCTGTTCGAATTGGAGAAAAGGGAGAAGGGCGTAACTTACCAGTCACGTTCATCGTGGTCGACATTAAACTCCCCTACAACATCATCTTGGGCAGACCTTTGTTGAACAAAATAAAGGCTGCCATCTCTACATACCAACTCTTATTGCAGTATGAGAGTGATAAAGGGGATGTTGGGAAGTTATATGGCGATCAGATGACAGCCAAGCAATGCTACATTAATAACATCAAGACCAGCTCACCCCAGGTCGAGGTAGGGGACAAGAGAAAGGAGCCGATCGAGTCTTCTGAGGCTGTGTTTCTAGCTGAGGATGCCAAACACTACGTTCGACCGAAACCCATCGAGGGCCATGAGGAAATCCCCATCGATGACAATCCTGAGCACACAGTAAAAATTGGCATTGACATGGATCCAACCCTCAAAGAGTCAATCACTCAACTGCTCAAAGAATTTCGAGATGTCTTTGCCTTCGACGTTTCAGAGATGCCAGGTATTGATCCTTTGGTTATGTGTCATGAGCTCAACATTCGTGAGGGATTCAAAGGTGTCAAGCAGAAATTGTGACGACAGAGTGAAGAAAGAAACAAGGCAGCCGCTGCTGAAGTAAAGAAGTTGCTAGAGCATGGGTTCATCAAGGAGTGCCAATACTCTGATTGGCTGGCCAGCGTTGTTTTGGTCAAAAAGCCTAATGGAATGTGGAGAATGTGTGTAGATTTTACTGATCTGAATAAAGCATGCCCCAAAGATGACTATCCTCTCCCAAAGATAAATAACCTGGTTGATTCTACTACTGGACATGCAATGTTCAGCTTCATGGATGCCAACGCTGGCTACCATCAAATACCAATGGCTGAAAAAGACCAGGCACATACTGCCTTCATCACCAACTAGGGAGTTTACTGCTATCGAGTCATGCCTTTTGGACTCCAGAATGCTGGGGCTACTTATCAAAAGCTAGTGAACACAATCTTTGCCGAGCAGATTGGTCGCAATGTTGAGGTTTATGTTGATGACATGATAATCAAAAGAAAACAAGTAGATGATCATCCCAAGGATGTTAGGGAAACCTTATCAACATTGACGAAGTTTGGTATGAAGCTAAACCCCAAGAAGTGTGTTTTTGGAGTTAAGGGGGGAAAATGTCTTGGTTTCTTGGTTGATGAGAGGGGCATCGAGGCAAACCCTGATAAAATCAAGCCATCATCAACATGCAATCTCCAAGAACAGTTAAGGAAGTGCAACGACTCACATGATGCATGGCTGCATTGGGTCGTTTTCTATCACGATCAGCAGACAAAAGTCTCGCTTTCTTTCAAGTGTTAAAGCGAGCAACATTCAAATGGGACGAGGAAGCTGAGAAGGCATTCATACAATTAAAGGAATACCTTGCCGGTATCCCAAAGCTTGTTTCACCCTTGCCAGGGGAAACATTGTACATTTACTTAGCAATATTTGACTATGCTTTGAGTGCAGTACTAGTGGCAGAGAGAGAAAAGCATCAACACCCGGTTTACTTTATTAGTCATGCGTTTCGAGGGGCAGAGTCTAGATATACAGAGACTGAGAAAATGATCTTTGCGTTAGTCATGGCTAGTCGAAAATTGAGGCCATATTTTCAAGCTCACCCAATAAGGGTCCTGACCAGACAGCCAATAAGGAAGATCATCGAGAGAAAAAATATTCAAACTGCATAACTGAATGGCAAACCAACTGTCCGACTTTGGGTTAGAATATGAACCCCGTCGAGCTATCAAAGCCCAAGCTTTGGCTGACTTTATTATGGAATGCACAAACAGGCCAAACTCACCTGATTCAGACAGTTCCAAGGTATGGGATTTATCCACTGATGGATCTTCTACTCAGAGTGGAGGAGGAGCAGGAATATTGATAAAGACTGAAATATGCCATCAAATTCAGCTTTGTGGCATCAAACAACGAGGCAGAGTATGAGGCTCTGATCTTGGGGATTCAAATGTGCCTCACTGCTGGGGCAAAGCATGTTAAAGCTAAGGCTGACTCCCAGTTAGTCGTGGGACAATTCAAAGGAGAATTTGAAGCAAAGGAAGATAGCATGAAAATGTATCTCCAGAAACTGAGAACCCTCGCTGGGAAATTGGAGTCTTTTGACATTCAACATGTCCCTCGATCTGGAAACCAACAGGCTGATGCTCTATCGAGGTTGGCAAGCTCTGTAGAAGGAGAAGAGCCATGAGTCATTCAGTGGTAGGTCTTGAAAGAACCAAGCATCAACGAATCTGAAGTCAACACTTTGGCTCGAGGTGAAACATGGAAGGATGCTATCATCCAATATCTGAAACATGGGGCTCTGCCCATGGATGAAAAAGCAGCTGAGGAAATCAAAAGGAAATCTGAAACATGGGGCTCTGCCCAAGGCTCGAGTTGTACAAACTGTCTTATACACATCCACTCTTAAAATGTGTGACCCCTAAAGAGGGGGACTATATTCTGAAGGAAATTCATGAGGGGTGTTGTAGCAATCACCAAGGGGCAAGAACCATCGCGGGCAAGGCCCTTCTAGCTGGATACTACTGGCCCACTCTCAAGGAGGATGCCATAAAGCTTGTAAAGAAATGTTTACAATGCCAAACTCATGCTGCTATCCCTAGGCAGCCATCGAGTACCTTAACAGCAGTTCAAGCAGTTTTACCCTTTGATAGATGGGGAATGGATCTGCTTGGTCCTTTTCCCCCAGCTGTAGGGCAGAAAAAGTTTCTCATCGTTGGGATCGACTACTTCACCAAATGGGTCGAGGCTGAGCCTCTATCGAGGATCTATGATAAGCAGATACAAGAATTCATTTGGAAGAACATCATCACCAGATTTGGAATTCCAAGAATGTTTGTTTCAAATAATGGCAGACAATTTGAGAGTGGCCCAACAAAGGCATATTGTGCCCAATTTGACATACAGACAAGGTTCACGTCTGTGGCAAAGCCTCAATCCAACGGACAAGCTGAAGCAGCCAAAAAGGTCATACTTCAAGGTATAAAGAAGAAGATAGAAGCGGTTAAGGGATCTTGGTTAGATGAGCTTCCAGGAATCTTATGGTCAACTAGAACAACAGCCAAGGAGGCCACTGGGCATACTCCATTCTCACTTATTTATGGAAGTAAAACTGTGTTACCCGTCGAGGTGGGAATACCCTCACCAAGAATCACCTTCTATGACTACAATCAGAATGAGGAAGAGAAAGCCATCAACCTAGACCTATTGCCAGAAACAAGGGGAGATGCACTGCTCAAATCCATTGCCTACAAACAAAAGATGACAAGGTACTTTAATCGCAAAGTGTCACCTCGAACAATAACAATTGGAGATGGGGTATTGAGGAAGGTCGAGGCCACTGGAAAGACTGCTCTTCGAGGAAAATTGGGTCCCAACTGGGAAGGACCCTATCGAGTCAAGGAAATGATTAGGCCAGGAACATTCAGACTTGTCAATCAAGAAGGATAGCCCTTGCCAAGGCCATGGTATCCTGATCATCTGAAGAAGTTTTATGCTTGAGTTTTACCCTCACTGGGTTAGTTAGGTTTTAATAAAGTCCCTAATAGGGATTTGTTTTTCTATTTGAACTTCTATGTTTTTGTCAGCCCTTACCGGGTCAGATTATTAAGTTTGAATGTTTTTGTTTCAATAAAGCCCTAGCATTATGAAATAAAAACCCTAACAGGGTCGAGTTTTTCTAAATCCCTTACAGGGTCGATTTCAAGGTCAATTATTGTTCTTTGCATAATAGTAAACCCTTGCCGGGTCAAGTATTTATGGCTTCTTCATTTGCTTATACTATCGAGCAATAAAGTTAATAAAAGCAATAAACAAAAGCGATAAAGAAACCATAAAACGAGGCAAACACTTAGTCAAAAAGTTGGTTTCATTAATATGAAAACTGTTACAAACTGGGCTAATTACAATGATGAAAAAAAAAAGAAGAAGCTAAGTACAAAAAAAGGGCCTAATCTATGCTAATGTTCAGTTCGTCTAAGAACTGATCATCACCCCCTTGCTGCTACTGTTGTTGCTGTTGGCTACCCTGCCCACCACTCTTTCCAACGACCCTATGTCACCTCCCTCGCTGGAGCTAGAAGAGAGGATGTTGGTCTCTTGTTCACCCTAGAGAGGAGCACCCTCGCGCTCAAGCTTTGGTTCATCAGGAGCAACCACCTGTTCCTCTTCCTTAAGTTCCGCGGTCTTGTACCTGGATTCGAAGACAGCCCACTCCCCTGGGTGAAGTTCCTCTAACACCTTCTTCTCTCGGCCAAGGGTGTCAGCAATGAGAATGCCTGCACCCTCAGCAGCACCGTTCAAGCGAAGGCCTTACTTGTACCACTCCTCCGCCTCTGACTCAAGCCATTTGTTGACGATGGCCTCTTCTTCGTTCTTCATTGAGTCCACATCCTTGTCCCGGGCCTTTTGAGATTTTTTCAAGCTCTTCCTAGCCTTCTCTAGGTCATCTACAGCTTTGTTTTTGGCGCGGTTGACCGATTCGCGCTGGGAGAAGGCGTTGGCCAGCTTCTTCTCCAGGTCAGTGATGGAGGCGTTGGCCGTGGCAAGGTTTGTTTCTACAGCCTCTAGCTCACCCTCCAAAGATGTCACCTTGGAGCTAGCAGCCTCCAAGGACTTTTTGGTGGTGGCATGTTCCTCCTTCTCTTGAGCCAATTCAACATTGGCCTTTTCAACATCAGCAGGAGACAGACCCTTCCCTTTCGTCCTAAGCATGAATTTGGATGCAACATGCATCCGGATCGACATCTGCAAATATGAAAGGTAAATATTAGGTATAGTGAAGCATAAAAATAAAGCAGAAGGACGAGCTCTTACATCCAGCCAGGAGTTGTGGAGATCATTGAAGACCTCTTCTTTGTCAGCCTCCATGATGTACTCTTCATCAGACGAAGAGTAAATAGCCCTAAATGCCCCGTGTAGGCGACGATTACGTTCCTTTTGGGTCAGCGCCCCAAAAGGTCGGTCAGCCCCAGCAGGAACCCCTTTAGAAGAAGGCCTAATAACCATCCCAGCAGCCAAAAGTGCAGCCTCAATGTCTGCATCTTTCTGAAAGAGCTCCTCTTCCGGTAAAGGTGGCTGAGATACCTCACCCACCTTCTGTTTTTTCTTCAGATCCTTTTGTTTTTCAACAAAAGGATTAGAGTCTATGGTCCTCTTCGGTCGAGGAGCCCCACTGGTTGAGGTTTTCTTCTTGTGCTTGGGGTCCTATCAAGGCAACAGATATATTTGAAAGGGGACATCATCGAGTCAAAGGAAGGGGGCAACATAAGGTATCATCGAGGTAAGATAATTACCTGTGGGGGGGTCAGGAATAGGCTCTTCCTTTGAATCGACCTTTCCCTTTACGGCAAGAGCCTTGATAGCAGCAACGGTCATCAGAGAGGCCATCTTTGGATCAAGTTTTGATCTAGAAATCCCTGCAAAAGAACAAGTTAGTATAACAGAAACATTCAAAGCTAATAAATTGGTACTTGATGGTTAGGTGCCCGTACCCTCAGGATATGCTGGGTTTAACCCCATAGAAGACTAAGAAGAAGTCTTTCTTCATGTCTTCGGTGCTGGGAAGCCAGTTAAAGGGGACCATCATTGTCTTCCCTTTTTCCTCCCTTTCTTCAATCTTACAATAGATGGCCATCACTGCTTCCGCAGCAGACATCTTTGGCACTTGACGGTTTAGGTGAAAGTTGGGTTCATCTTCCACCACCCTAGGGATTCTCCAACCCTCTCTATTAAAGACAAAGAAGAACTCGTGCCTAAATCCTTCTTGGTTAGTGGGCATGTTATTCACAAATCTATAGCCTTTTCTCACTTGAAAGCTATACCAACCCTTCCCATGATCAGTGCTACGGTTCTACTAATTTGGCAAGATTTCGCCAAAGGCGAAGGGTTGGGGTTATTCTAAGCATATGGCAACCACCAATGAATGAATTAATTGACGCCCAAGAGTTGGGCACCAACGAGGTAAGGGAAAGGTTATATGCAAAAAGAAGTTGTTCTACAAAACTATGTAAGGGAAATCTAAGCCCCCTGACCATGGCCAACCTATACACGGCCACACACCCATCAGGGGGAGAATGGATTGTTTGGAGGTTTATTGGTCGAGCTACAACATATGGTTCTTGAATTTGGTATTGGGCAGCAAAGGAACGCAAATCTTATTTTAAGCAATAGTTGAAGGTGGGAGCGATAAAGAACCACTTAGGACCTTTTTCTGGGGGAGCTTTTGGGTATACTAGGTTTTCTATTTCCTCCTGACCGGAGGTGGACGGACCACCTACAAGTTTTTCATATATTGAATGATAAATGTTAGGATGGGCTACAGATGGCTCCCAGGGGTAGGGGGTTTCTACCTCTTCACCCAAAGATACTGACCCATCCGAGTCAGAAGGTCCTCAGGGATGTTTTGGGACTCTATCCCTTCATCACCCTCGACCCGAAGGACCCCAGTGCACTTCAGGGGAAGAAGGGGTGGAGTAATTGACATGTCCAATACCTAAGTTATTGAAATAAACTAAGGAAAAGAGCAGGTACTCGACAGGACAAGGACTCACTTATTCAAATAAATACAAGAAGGGAAGACGATTACCTGGACAAGGAGACTACTTCAGGGTTGCCTAGACACAAGGACACCTTCGAGGAGAATGGAGAGCTCTAGAGAGTGAAAATTTGAGGAGTGAGAGAATGATATTGAGAAAATGAATAAGGGGTTGAATATATAGGAAGTAAAGAATTTTAAACGGTTTTTACCTCACTATGGTAAAAACCAGCTGAAACAACATCAGTTTATGAGTTTAGAAGATGAACAGTGTTCATTAATGCGTTGACTTTTGGTCAAACCCTCCACCTCATCAAGTGACAAAAAGCCCTATTCAACATAGGCATCCATTGAGGAAGATGGAATGGCTGGACAGGCATTCAGAGTCCCTGGGGCTCATTAGCCCCTTGGCTTTGGAAGAGCTCCTTAGGCCAATGATTAAGCCCTGCTCAAGGTAAGCACCCATAAAAGGAGATGGGAGGCTGGACAGGTATCAACCACATCTTGGGGCTCATTAGCCACTAAGGGTCAATTGATCACCTTAGGCCAAAGCCCCACTCAATGTGGGCACCCATCAGGGTAGATGGGCAATCATGACATCTTTCCCAAGCACCTTCATATTACTCGAGGTACAGGGAGACCCTCGAGGTCATCATGGAAGGTGGCTTGACAGTCCCTGGGGCTCATTAGCCCCTTGGCTTTGAGGAAAGCTCCTGAGGCTAACAAAAAGCCCTACTCAAGCTAGGCACCCATCAAGGGAGATGGAAGGCTGGATAGGTGTCAACCATATCTTGGGGCTCATTAGCCCCTAAGGGATAGTTGACCACCTTAGGCCAAAGCCACAATCAATGTGGGCACAATCAAGGTGTATGGACAATCAAAACATCTCCTTAATTACTCTATCACACTCGAGGTAATTGGAGGACCCTCGAGGTTACCAGAGCAATCCTCTCTTTGCAACTCCATTACAGTCGAGGAAGGTAGGACCCTCGAGGTCATTGGGAAGGCTTTGTCCCAGGGTATGTCATTTCTAACTCTCGAGTTAAGAGAGACCCTCGAGGTAAAGAGGGGCAACCCATGGGGCTCATTAGCCCCTATGTCCGGGCTGGTCATCTCATTGCCAAAGCCCCATTCACCATGGGCATTAGCCCCTAAGAGTACATTCCTCACAGTCGAGGTAAAGGGGGTCCATCGAGGTAAAAAGAGGGCCTTGGAAAAATTAAGACTTAGCAAAATTTTGATGAAGTTCAGATAAGGGAAGTTCTTCACGATCGCAGAGGATGCTATCACGGTCGCGGGATAACATCACCTCAGTCACCTCGTTGGGCATATGATAGAAATTCCTAGGCCAAGGATCTATACCTCACAGTCGAGGTAGGGAGACCTTCGAGGTGGAAAAGGGGGCTAGGAAAGATCAAAACTTAAGAGGATTTCTACCATTTCAGATGGTAAGTTCTACTACAAAAGACCACTCACGGTCACGGATAAGGCTATCCCGGTTGCGGAAGGGCTTAACTTAAATTGCCTCGTTGGTAATCCTAAAAAGTTCTCTCTAAGTACATCTATTGCGGTCAAGGTAGAGGAGACCCTGGAGTTTTCTAGCAGAGGTCAGTTTTTCCTCAACCGTGACCAGGGGAACAACGGTCGCGGAGGATACAAATGGTTTCAACACTTAGAATATATTGACAATTTCAGCAATAGAATTCAGAGGAAAGAGGTCCTTCACGATCGCGGAAGACATTTGTCATGGTAAAGGGGGTGTAAGTTCAATGTATACTCAAGAAGGGGGGGTTGAATTGAGTATGTGTGTTTTTTCAATCGTTTTCAAAGTTTGTTTATCTTTTTGTGAGGACAACGAAAGAACGGTAAATAGAGAGTAGGAACACAAGGATTTAACGAGGTTCGGCTTCTAAATAAGCCTACGTCCTCCACTCTCTCACCAATATTATTAATCAACTCAGAATAATAACAAGGTTACACACTCAATTAAATGCTACAACTTTGCAACACTTAATTCCCCAACTGTTAACTCTAACAGTTCATTCAGTGTTCACAGAACACTCCCCAACCAATTCCCTCTAAGTGGTTCAAATATTACAAACTCAAATCTCCGTAAGTTTTTCCCTTAAAGATGGATATGGAGATAGTTTTGCTCTAAGGATAGACTCTCAGAAAATATGACTTGGTTTTCTTTGGAGAGCAAAAGTCTTCTAGGTTTTTTTTTCAAGAGATTGTTTATATAGGCAAGGAAAAAATCGTCCTCTAGAAGTGTGCTTGGAGAATTGCCTAAATTGTGCAAACAAGCTCAGCTGACACAAGTAGAAAGACACCTATTTCAGACCTTTGTCTCCTTCCACTACATGTAGTGGAAAGTACACTAGAGTCCAAACAAGTACATTTCAAAGCTGATTTTGTGAATCAATTTGGCAGATTTCCAAAACACAAGTGATCCATATTTTTCAAATAAATTTTCAAAAATGATTTTGAACACTAAAATTTGTACGGATCACGTGCGTAATACTGAGGTCTGTTCCCACAGTGGTCTCAGTACTACTAAGTCTACATCTGATAAAGGGAACTGTTCCAAGCTTGTTCTTTGCCTGTTCTCACCTTGTTCTTGGCCTTTTCTCTTTACTGGATGTAAACTTAAAGTCTTTTTGCTCTTTACTTAAAAACACTAAGAATATTTTTCTAAGCCTATTTTACAAGAAGATCCTAGAAATATAAAAATAAATAACTCCAAGCTCTTGGCTTCTGATCTTCAAGTATCTCAAGGCCTTCATGGTTGCCTTGATGAGTCCTCACTTGATTCAACCTGTTCATACACAAATATGCATAGACATCAAGTATAGAGAATTGGTTTGTCATCATTCAAATCAAACATGGTTCAACAATTTCCCCCTATTTGATGATGACAAACCATGAAGTTCACCCTGAGAACAGTAACCAATTGTTTCAAAGTAAAACAACTGTTCAGAGGAATTGGTCTTGCACTGTGCCTGTAGTCAGATTCATAATATCAGAGAATAAAAATACACAGCAGACTAAAGCAAAATTTGACTGATTGCAATGGTCAGTCACTCATCACATTACTCAATTAATTATTGAGTTTCAGCAATAAACCTGTAACCTGCAAGACTTATCAATTATCAAATGTCGCAAGAGAAATTTTCAATTTCACTTGGAAGAGTTTCTTCCAGTTGAGATGGATAGGAGCACTTAATCTGAATTCAAGGTACTCCTAGGCATAAAGCTGGGCCATCTCTTAACAAGGTCTGAACCTTGTTCAAGTTTCTACACTTGACACTAGGAACTTCACCTGTCCTATTCCCCCTTTTGGCATCATCAAATGACAAAATTAACATAGCACACAAATTAGGAGAAGGCAAAAAGTAAATTTATAAGCATAATATAAACACAACATTCTGGAGATGCTGTCCCAAAAGTGAGTACCTGCAACTCACAATCCTAATTGTCAAAGTGCACACACAAGTTAAAAATTATACAGACCAGGACCATTCTGCAGAGAAATTATTTAGCAAAAATGGTCAAAAACTAGAGATAATAATTGTTAAGAGAAACTAGAGAAATGATAGTTTGAGAGAAATGTTAGTAGGGTAGGGGTAAGCTAGGAGGAGTTAGAATTAGCATCATCATCATCAGAATCCTCAGTTGAATCCTCCTTCTCCTTTTCTGCACTCTCCTCCTATTCCTTTTTCTTGACTTGGGCAATGATGGGAACTGGTCTCTTGGTGGTCTTGGGCTTGAAGCTGGAAGACGAGGCAAGCTTTTTTTCATGGGATTCCAATCGTGCTGATATGTTCTTTATAGATCCATCCAGAGAAGTGCACAGAGCATTCACACTAGCCATCATCTGTTGCAGTAGTTCCCCATGAGTTTGCACCTGTTTGGACAATGACCCAGTAGCTTCCTCAGACCTTGAAAATCTTGTTCTTCTGACCCCTATGGTCCTCTCTTCATCCCTCATCTTCAGCATTCCACCCTCAAAGGTCATCCCCTTCTGACCTAGGATCTGGTTGGTGAGGACAGAAATTTTCTTGACCTCACCACTCAGATGGACCTTCCTACTTTGGAAAACCAGAGTAAGCCAGGCACCATAGGGTAGAGAGTAGTTTAAACTTTCCAGAATGCTAACCATGTGAGCTAGCATGAGACCAGGGAGACTCAACTTAATTTTCTCATAGAGACAGTAGATAATCACATCATCCATCTTCCTCACATCCATTCTGCCTTGAGCCCTAGGGAGTACTATCTTAGAGGCTACTGTATGAAACAGCCTCATCACTGGTTCCCTTAGTTGGCCAATAACATAGCCAGAACCATCACTTGGAGAACCAGTGAAGAGAGTGGTCTGTATGTGTTCTGTACTGACCTCAGGAATGGTTGGCCAGTTGTCTTTTGAATAGTCACAGAACCCACTTCTTGGTACACCTAGTACCTCCCCTAGACTCTTCTTTGAAAGAGTGATGTCGACCCCCTCGACCTCACTCCAGACCTTCCCTTTGTCTAATTTCCCTAATTTGGAGTAAAACTCCTCAACACAGTTCTCAAAAACATCCAACTTCTTATCAAACAGCCCCTACCAACCTTGGACTATGGCCTCCTTAAACGTCTCTAAAAAGGTTTAACTCATCCAAGACTTAGGACATGCAAAACCAAATAAGACACCCCTACCACTTAATTCAAACAGTGGTTCAGAAGTGGTCTTACCTTTCTTCTTGACAGAGGCCTTTTCAGGGGCAGAGTCAGCTTTCCTCTTCTTTTCTGTTGGGAGTTTGGTTGCAGGCTTGGGGCTCTCAGAGGCTTTGCCCTTCTTTGGAACACTCTTCACTCTTTTCTTCTTTTCATCTTTCTTTTCCTCTGGAACTTTCTCAGCATGCTCCTTTTTGACTTCTTCCTTATAGACCCTTGTCCTCTTCCCAGTCTCCTTTTCCCCCTGTACTACCCCAGTTATTTTGACATCCATGTCCTGTGCATGTGTGTCATCATCCTGCTTCTCTGTTTCTTCCTTCTCAACTTCTTTCTCCTCAGTGCTTGGCACTGTTTTCTGTGTGGTCTGAGGTGATGGTGAAAGTGTCTTTTGTGGTTGTGGAGAAGGTGATGGGGTTGTGTCCTTTTTTGGTGAAGATGGTGGTGGAGTTTTGGACTTTGGTGGTGATGGTGGAGGAGGAGTTTCGGCCTTTGAGGGTGATGGTGATTTTTGTGGAGGGGAAGGGATAGTAGGCTGTGGAGAGGGTTGTTTAGGTGATGGAGGGAATGATGGCTTAGATGGTGAGGGAGTTTTCTGAGGTTGAGGTGGTGGAGATTTTGGTGAAGATGGTGGTCTTGATTTAGGGCTTGGTGGAGGAGTAGGTTTTTCTTTGGGCTTACATGCAGCCTCTGATTCAACAACTGTTTCCATTGTGACTTGGTCCTTGACCTCTTCTTGCTTCTCATCTACATGGTGGTGTTCAGCAACCACTGCAGTACTCGATTCCTTCTCAACCTTAGAAGGTGTGAAACTAGGAGATTAACTTAGTCCTCTACTTTTCTTCCTTGTAGCTTTGTTCTTCTTTCTTCCCATTTTGAGTGAATCAGTAAGTTTGATGAGAGAGAGAGAGAGAAACTGATTTCGAATTCTTCAAAAGATATTCTGATGATGTTGCTTAGGGTTTGAGAGAGAAGAGCAATTAGAGAGAGAGAGAAGGTTAGAGAGAGAATTCAATGTGAAAGAATGAATTAAAATGAAGACAAAAGGCAGTTATTGGAACAGATAAGATGGAAGTTACTTTACACTGTTCACAACGGTCATATGTCAGATCAATTAAATCCTCAATTTCAAAATTGAGGTTTCAGCAATAAATTGATATAACCGTTGAAGGGGTCTGGTCTGACGATGGTCTGACGCTGATCTGTATATATTAAAAACTTGAGGCATCTTTCAGTTAGACAACTTAGAGATACCACACATTGGAACAGCATCAACATAAGAACTTTGAAGCCACTTGCATAAATGGCGTTTAAAAGTTAACCAACCCTGCTTATGAACACTAATGATCAAAAAGTCAAACATAGCCAAAAAGGGAATGATAAGTCCTAAGGAACTAGGATCTAATCCTTACCATACCAAGTAATGTGCGGAGTTTGACAAACACTTCCCTTCTTAGGGGTTTAGTGAAAATATCAGCCAATTGTTCTTCAGATCTGCAAAATTCAAGATTCACATTTCCTTTTTCAACATTGTCTCTGAGAAAATGATGTCTGATTTCAATATGTTAGGTTTTAGAGTGCTGGACAAGATTTTTAGAAATGTTTATAGCACTGGTGTTATAACACAATATGGGAACACTTCCGGAACAGACCCCAAAATCCTTAAGTTGTGTCTTTATCCAAAGCAATTGAGCACAGCACAAAGCAGCAGCTATGTACTCTGACTCATCTGTGGATAAGGCCACTGAATTTTGTTTCTTAGATCCCCATGATATGAGACAAGAACCTAAGAAGTGAGCCATTCTTGAAGTGCTCTTCCTGTCAACACTAAAACCAGCATAGTCAGCATCAGTGTATCCTAAAAGATCAAAATTACTTCCCTTTGGATACAATAAGCACAAGTCCTCTGTACCACTGAGGTACCTAAAAATTCTCTTAACAACTTTTAGATGAGACTCTTTTGGGTTGCTTTGAAATCTAGCACACAACCCAACTGAGAACACTATGTCTGGTCTACTAGCTGTTAAGTAGAGAAGTGAGCCAATCATACCTCTGTATAGCTTATCCTCAACATCCTTTCCTTTCTCATCTAGGCTCAGTTTAGAAGAGGTAGGAATAGGTGTGTCATAGGACTTGCTATCTTGCAGACCATATCTCTTGAGCAGCTCCTTGAGATACTTTTGTTGGTGGATCATGATTCCGTCATCCACTTGCTTGATTTGGAGCCCTAGGAAGAAGCTAAGTTCTCCCATCATACTCATCTCAAATTCACTCTTCATTAGGTCTGCAAACTCATCACACAAAACAGAATTAGTAGCCCCAAATAAAATATCACCAACATATACCTGGACCACTAACAGATCTGTTCTCCTTTTCTTTAAGAATAGAGTTTTGTCCACTGAACCTCTCTCATAATGATTTTCAATTAGAAAACTAGAGAGTCTTTCATACTAAACACGAGGGGCTTGTTTGAGGCCATAAAGAGCTTTGTCTAACTTGTAGACATGATCTGGACAAACTCTATCCTCAAAGTCAGGGGACTATTCCACATACACATCTTCTTTCAAATAGCCATTTAGAAAAGCAGTTTTAACATCCATTTGAAAAAGTTTAAAGTTCATGTGGGCAGCAAAGGCAATTAGGATTCTTATTGCCTCAAGCCTGGCTACTGGAGCAAAGGTTTCATCATAATCTATTCCCTCTTGTTGGTTAAACCCTTGAACCACTAGCCTGGCCTTGTTTCTGACTATAGTACTAGAGTCATCCATTTTGTTTCTGAAGACCCATTTGGTTCCAATAACTAACATCTCATTGGTTCTTGGTTCAAGATGCCAAACCTGATTTCTTTCAAACTGGTTCAACTCATCTTGCATGGCCAAGATCCAATCAGGATCAGTTAGTGCAATCTTATAGTCAGTTGGTTCTATGTGAGATAAGAAGGAGAAGTAAGCACAGAAGTTCTTCCAAACAGAATTTCTAGTTTGGACTCCTTTTGATAAATCACTAATGATTTGATCAGAAGGATGAGAGCTTCTTTGCTTAAACATACTCTTTCTTACAGCATTTGAGTCACCTAAGTTAGAACCAATGTCTGTACTGGTTCCCCCTATTTCATTTTCATTTTGAGAGGGTGGACCAGTTTCTTCAGTGTTCTCTCCCACTTCATCTTTAGTTGGATGGGCAGGAGAGTCACTGAGTTCAACAACCTGTTTAGCATTTGCCTCTGCTGCACCAGACCCATTGTTGTTTTCAAGAGGAGTTTGGGGGTCTGGTTCAGCAATGTTTTCTAGTTCAGCTCCAGTGAAATTTGTCATCCCAATATCAAAGCCTTCATCATCATTTACCTGAACAGGCTTGTTGAACATGTTAGTTTCATCAAATAACACATTGATACTCTCTTCAATACACAAGGTTCTTTTGTTGAAAACTTTATATGCCTTGCTATGAGGAGAATACCCAATAAAAATAGCTTCATCACTCCTGGGGTCGAACTTGTCCAAACTGGTGTTACCATTGTTGTGTACAAAGCACTTACAACCAAAAATTCTTAAATGTTCAATGTTTGGTTTTCGACCCCTTAGAAGTTCATAAGGCGTTTTTCTCAGTATTTGTCTTAGCATAACCCTATTGAGTATGTAGCATGATGTACTCACAGCATCAGCCCAAAATTTCTTGGATAGACCACTCTCTAGAAGCATGGTTCTAGCCATTTCTTCTAGAGTGCGATTCTTTCTTTCAACAACTCCATTTTGTTGAGGAGTTTTGGGGGCTGAGAAGTTGTGAGAAACACCATGCTCCATACAATAGGTTATGAAGCTAGCATTATCAAACTCTGATCCATGATTAGATCTGATAGATGCTAACTGATGATTGATCTTGTTTTGGACCCATTTCACTAAAATTTCAAATTCATCAAAAGTTTCATCTTTGTATTTCAAGAATATGGTCCAAGTGAAACGAGAGTAATCATCAACTAAGACAAATACATAACTAAAGCCATGTGTACAAGTTCTAATGGTCTAGAGGAACTAACCACTTTCTTTGGTTTAATAGATGATCTCACATGTTTGCACTTTGCACAATCTTGACAGAGCTGGTCTACCACATATTTGATGTTAGGTAAACCTATCACCAAATCTTGTGTTCTCAACTTGTTGAGCAAGGTGAAGCTAACATGTCCTAATCTTTTATGCCAAAGTCATTGGTCATCCTCTACAACACTAAGGCAGAGGGCACTGTTCTGTGGAATTTGACTTAAGTATGTAATATACACATTGTTATGCCTTGTTCCTTCACAGACCAGTTCCCCTGTCTTAGGGTTGACTATGTGACAAGTGTTTGATTCAAAATTCACTTTATTTCCCTTGTCACATAGTTGAGATATGCTCAAAAGGTTATGTTTCAAACCTTCTACATAGTAAACATTGTCAATTGCTTGGGAGAGTGACTTATCAACCTTACCTACTCCTTTGATAAGTCCTTTGCTATTGTCACCAAATGTCACGTGCCCTCCCTCGAATGCAGTGAGTGAAATGAATTGTTCTTTATCCCCGGACATGTGTCTTGAGCAACCACTGTCCAAATACCAATATGGCTTTCCTTTCACTCGTACCTGCACAAGCAAATTAAAGATTAGTTTTAGGAACCCAGACCAGCTTGGGTTCCTTGTTCTTTGAAACATTTTCAACCTTGACCTTCCTAACCCACACTTGTTGGGTTTAGGTTTTGCTCTTCTTGTGATGCTTCTTTTTGGTGAAACATTTGTTAGTCACATGACCACTCTTACCACAATAGGTACAAACATGCATATCCTTGGCAAATATATATTTGTCTTTCTTGAATTCATTCAACCATGTGTTGTCTCTGCCTAGAACAGTTGTAGAACTAGATCCAGAATACCCTAAACCAAACCTTTGAGAATTTCTAGGTTGGGATGTGAGGATGTTTAGGGTTTTCTGAGCATCTAACATTTTGTTCAATTGGTTCATACAATCTGTTAGCTCATTTTCCTTGTTCTCAAGCCTCTTAAGTTGAACTTCATTTTGTTTCTCAAATGATTTTAAATCAAGTCTAGTCTTTTGAAGTTCATCCTGTAGTCTTGAGACCAGGGAGGGATCTGGTTCGTCGCTGGTCTTCTTGATGTTTTCTTGTTTTAGCAGGATGAGTTCAGCCTCAAGATCACATATCTTAGCTATGCACTCATCATGTAAAACATCTAAAACCTCATCAAAGGCAGTGGGAGAACCAGTCTCTTCCGAACCCTTAAGCTCATCATGTTCCTTGTGTAAATCATCAAGTTTTTCAATTAAGTGGTCACATGCAAGTATGACATCAGATTTACTCAAGGTGCATGTGTCTTTTAGCAGTTCAAAGTTTGAATTATGTGTAATGAATTTCTTGAGCTCATTAAACCCCTTTTCAATTTTTTCAAAAAGTTTATCCTCGTTAGGGACTGGTTTGGAGTTTAATGTCTCAAGCTCCATTCTTTGCTGATCTGCTGTTATTTCAAGTTCATAAATTTTTTCTTTAAGTTCTTCACAAATAAGCTCAAGTTTAGCAGATCTAGCACCACATATTTCATAATCTTGAACTGTTTCTTTTAGTTTCTTTTTGTTTTTCTGATAGGCAGACCCAACACTAATGCATTGATCAATGGTGAATTCAAGATATTCAAGTAGTTCATCTCTATCTAAGTTATGCATATTTGCCTTTAAATCATTAAAACATACCTGGTTGTCATCTGAAGTGCTTCCACCAACCATGAGACAGAGAACCTCTTTTTCTTCCAAACAGACCTCAGACTGGTCTGTGCATGTGAAAGCAGTTAGACAGAGATTTGCTTCTTCTTCTTCTTCATCTTCCTCATTCTCTGATTCTGAAACTTCCCAAACTGCAGCCAGCATAGCTCTTTTGAAAACCTTCTTCTCAGCCTGGACTCCAGGATTTCCCTTGGGATTTTTCCATGTTGGACACTCCTTGATTTTGTGCCCCACTTCACCACATTTAAAGCAACCAGCATTGGAACTAGTTTTCCTGAACTGTTCAGAACTGTTCCTTCCTTTAGCAAACTTACCCTTGGACTTTGTCCTAAGGTATTTTTCAAACCTTCTGGGGATAAGACTTATATCATCTTCATCTTCCTCAGATTCCTCTGCTTTGAGGACCATTTCCTTGTTTTTTGAGCTAGATTCAGCCTTTGAATCTACCAACATCTCATGAGTCATCAAGGAACCAATAAGTTGTTCTAGAGATAGTGAGGTCAGATCCTTTGTTTCTTGTATGGCTGTAACCTTGGGCATCCACTTCCCTGATAAGCTTCTCAACATTTTCCTCGCCAACTCTTCACTTGAGAAGGTCTTTCCCAATGACTTTAGTTCATTTACAATGGTCATGAACCTTGTAAACATGTCCTTTATGTTTTCATCCCTAGTCATTTCAAAGACATCATACTTTGACATAAGCATGTCAATTTTTGACCTTCTCACCTCAGAGTTGCCTTCATATGCAAGCTCTAGTGTATCCCATATTTCCTTTGCAGAAGAACAAGCTAGAATTCAATTTACCTCACATTCTGCAATTCCTTGTTAAACAAGTGACATTGCCTTTGCATTTTTCTCTAGCTTCTTGTAGTCTTCACTTGTGTATTCTTCTGACTTTGGAACTATAAGCCCTTCCTGATTCTTCTTGTGGATGAACGTGGGTCCATTTTTGACTACCATCTAACATTCATAATCTATCCCAATGATAAGATTTTTCATGCAATTCTTCCACCAAGAGTAGTTAGTGCCATTGAACTTGGGGAGTCTTGAACTGTTTGATTCTTGAGTAGACATCTTCTTGCTCCTCTAGGTAGTTAACCTTTTGAGAAGTTAGGCTCTGATACCAATTGTAAGTCCAATGTATACTCAAGAAGGGGGGGGTTGAATTGAGTATGTGTGTTTTTTCAATCGTTTTCAAAGTTTGTTTATCTTTTTGTGAGAACAACGAAAGAACAGTAAATAGAGAGTAGGAACACAAGGATTTAACGAGGTTCGGCTTCTAAACAAGCCTACGTCCTCCCCTCTCTCACCAATATTATTAATCAACTCAGATTAATAACAAGGTTACACACTCAATTAAATGCTACAACTTTGCAACACTTAATTCCCCAACTGTTAACTCTAACAGTTCACTTAGTGTTCACAGAACACTTCCCAACCACTTCCCTCTAAGTGGTTCAAATATTACAAAATCAAATCTCCGTAAGTTTTTCTCTTAAAGATGGATATGGAGATAGTTTTTCTCTAAGGATAGACTCTCAGAAAATATGACTTGGTTTTCTTTGGAGAGCAAAAGTCTTCTAGGGTTTTTTTTTCAAGAGATTGTTTATATAGGCAAGGAAAAAACCGTCCTCTAGAAGTGCGCTTGGAGACTTGCCTAAATTGTGCAAACAAGCTCAGCTGACACAAGTAGAAAGATACCTATTTCAGACCTTTGTCTCCTTCCACTACATGTAGTGGAAAGTACACTAGAGTCCAAACAAGTACATTTCAAAGCTGATTTTGTGAATCAATTTGGCAGATTTCCAAAACACAAGTGATCCATATTTTTCAAATAAATTTTCAAAAATGATTTTGAACACTAAAATTTGTACGGATTACGTGCGTAATACTGAGGTCTGTTCCCACAGTGGTCTCAGTACTACTAAGTCTACATCTGATAAAGGGAACTGTTCCAAGCTTGTTCTTTGCCTGTTCTCACCTTGTTCTTGGCCTGTTCTCTTTACTGGATGTAAACTTAAAGTCTTTTTTGCTCTTTACTTAAAAACACTAAGAATATTTTCCTAAGCCTATTTTACAAGAAGATCCTAGAAATATAAAAATAAATAACTCCAAGCTCTTAGCTTCTGATCTTCAAGTATCTCAAGGCCTTCATGGTTTCCTTGATGAGTCCTCACTTGATTCAACCTGTTCATACACAAATATGCATAGACATCAAGTATAGAGAATTGGTTTGTCATCATTCAAATCAAACATGGTTCAACAGGGGGAGAGACCCTCGAGTTTTTGAAGGGGGCTCACTGAACTTTACCTCCCACTGCGACCAAAGGTAACTACGGTTGCGGGCAATAGAAATCATGTTAACACTTAGAAAATTTCCACTATTTTTGCAAAAATGTTCAAATGAAGGAATTCCTAACGGTCGCGGAAAGTATGCTAACAATCGAGGTAAAGTAACCCTCGAGGTCAATAGGTGGTTCCAAGTTTCTTACCTCGACCGAGGTAACCACAGTCGCGGAGTGCTAGTAATGCAACAACACTTAGAAATTTCTAGAATTTCACCTGAAGGGGTTCGTCACGGTCGAGGTGAGATTTTCCCATCGAGGTGCTCACCCTCGAGGTTGGGACATGACAGGAAAGAAAATTTTAAGTGTCCTCAATCAAAAGCCACATTTTATCAAGGAGAACTCCTCACGATTGAGGTGAGCTCCCTACGGTCGAGGTAGGTGCCTCAGGGTCGAGGTCACCATCATGGCAACTTTAGCAAAATACTTCACAGTAAGGGTCCTCATGGACAAGGTGGCTAATTGGGCAAGCTGAGGGCATAATGGTCGAGGGAAACTCCCTCACGGTCGAGGTGGCCAAAACATCACAAGGCTACGGTAAGCACCTCCCTATCGAGGTTCTCACCCTCGAGGTACTTAGCAAGTTGGGGGCACATCCAGCAAAGCAATGGCCAGCTAGGGTCGAGGAGGCCTCCCATTTTGGTCATGGGAAACACCCTCGTGGTAATCCTGGGAGTCTAGATGCATATGAAGTACCAACACGATCGAGGTTAACTACACGGTCGAGGTGTGTAATGAGTGACTTCTGGCCCATCCAGACATGCAACACGGTCGAGGTGCCCTCGTGATCGAGGTAGCACCTCGGTCGAGGCGATCAAGGGGACATGCTGGGAGGTCCAGCGATCGAGGGAGGCTCCCTCGAGGTACCCTCAGGGCCTCCTTGGGGGTTACGATCGAGTTCACCTCGATCGAGGGTCTCCTCCTCATGGTCGAGTTTACCTCGATCGAGGTATCCTCCCTGGAGACTCCCTCGAGGTACCCTCAGGGCTTCCATAGGGGCCTGCACGGTCGAGCCTGAGGGAAGGCTCAAACTCACACCGCGGTCGAGGTCACCTCGATTGAGGGTCCCCTCCTCACGTTCGAGGTTACCTCGATCGAGGTGTCCACCTTGGTGCCACCCTCGAGGTCATCCATGGGGTATCGGGGTTCTTTTTTTCAGAGTGTTCCGCTCGGCATCCAACGTCCAAGGATTCCCGTTCCACGTAATTGTTCCGGGCCCACCTCGGTGGTCAACCCCGTGCTAGTGGGCCCAAATCCTAGGCCTAGTTCAGATAGGGCTAGGTCTACACCAGATATTCGACGGCGAGTAAGATAATGCCATGTGTCATCTGACTTGGTATAACCTTGACCAGGTTATCACTGTGCGTCGTGGGCCAGGCCCACACACAGGCCCTTCTAGTTCAACAGAACCTTAACCAGGGAACCTAATGCCTATATAAGGATCAGTCCAGTCACTCTAAAGGTATGCAATATTAAGCACGCAATTCATAGCTCACAAACTCCCAAAGTACTCTGAATCCTTATTTCCGATATCTGACTTAAGCATCATAGGGGCGTTCCCGGGTTCCACCCCTCGGGTTAGCAACCTTTGACTGTTTTGCAGGTCACAGCTTCATCAAGGAGCATCCAGAGTCCACGATATCACACCAGAAAATCGTTGACTATTCACGAGAAGTTCCAGAACAGGAACACTTCGATTTCTACTGCTTAATTAGGTAACTAGACTAACAACTTAGAAATAGGAAGATTAATTTGCATAATATAATTGAATAGAATGCTATTTGTAGATTTTAATTATGAAAATTATATTATGTTGTTCGAACCATACATGTGATGTTATAAACTTGTTCTTGATGTTTTCTTGAATTGTTCACATGTTATGATATGATTTATCTTGTTAATTATTGTTTATTTAGGGATGTAAATTGCATGTTTTGATATAAAGTATTGCATAAAATCATCACTTTTGTCTCTATTTTCATTCGACAATTTCGAGTAATTGCAATTACTAGTTTTTATTATTATCTTGATGATTATTCTTGATGACTTCCCAGGCCATGATTCCTTGTATTTCTTTGATAATTATTTCATATAATTCATGATTTATATTTCGAATTTGCATTTTCTTTAATTACTAATTGTAGAATTTAATGACTTTATGTCCTTAAATTTTCAAACCTATTGAAGTTAAAAGCATTGATTTTTATTTAATTCTTGATTTAATTCTTTAGTTTTAAAGCTTGATTATTTGATTTAATTGATGTTAGAATGTAAATCTTGAATTTTATTTCGTTTCTTGAATAATCTTGAATTGTCGAGTTGTTGATAACTTTGATGAATTAAAGTTTCTATTTTAATTGTTGTCTTAAGTATAAAAATCGAGTATTTATCATGATAATCTAATTGCATGATCTTTTGAAGTTATGAATGTTTATTTGCATGATGATTCTTGTTAAACTTGAATAATTTTCATATTGCTATTATATTTCTTGCATGGCCGAATTCATGCATGTTGAAAGGTTGGATTTTTATTTCTTATTTGTGTTGCTAAGCATGATTACTTGATTAATAGTTGATTACATGAATATTAGATTATTTATTACGTGTCTTTGAGTATTATCTGGATTATTTACGTGGTAGAATCGATTACGTGCCTTGCATGGGTTCGAATGATAAGTTTCATGAATACTTATCATTCGAATCTGAAGCAGTATATTTTATATGAAGAGTTTACGTGTTTAAATTTAAGCAAGAGTCTATTATGTATTATCGACTACAGTCGTAGCGATTATGTGTTATCAACTTCGGTCGTGGCGATTATGTGTTATCGACTTCGGTCGTGGTGATTATGTGTTATCGACTTCGGTCGTGGCGATTATATGTTATCGACTTCGGTCGTGGCGATTGTGTGTTATCGACTTCGGTCGTGGCGATTGTGTGTTATCGACTTCGGTCGTGGCGATTGCTTGTTTAGTTTCAGTTAAGTCGATTGTATGAAAGAAGTCAGTTGAGTCGATTGTATGCTTAGAATTCAGTTGATTCATTGCATGATTATTATTTTAAGTCGAGCATTGATAAGCATGAATTGATATAATGTTTTGAATGATACTTTGTCCTTTTATTGCTAAGTCTTCCACTGTACTTTGAATGATATGATTGAAGCATGATTAATTGTTGTCTTCCGCTGCGTCATTCTGGTAAATGAGTTCAATTGTTATGAATGATTGGAATCCCTTGTTTTCATGATTGTTATGATATGATTGCCATGTTCTTTCATTTTATGTATTTTATGGTTCCACTTCTAAGTGGAACAACCTAGTTACTCCCCACTTATTGTGGACCCCATTTCAGGTAATGAAGATGAAGTGTGATTGGCCTTGGCGTGGTTTTGGGTTGTGAGCAGTGGCGAGATTTAGTTCTTCTTTCATTACCCTTATATTTTATTTATTTACAGTTTTCTCAGTTTTTGCCAAGTTTGTTGGGCCAAGATTTCTTAATATTGTTAAGTCTAGACTTTATTTTCCTGTGATTAGTTGTTTGAGGATTCCATGTATTTCTTTTCCATTAATAAAAGTTAGACTTTGAACTCAATTTAGTAGTTTAACTATTAGTTATTAACTTTTATGCAATTGGTAACGAACCAGTTTGTCGATAAACACGAGATCGACAACGTACGAAAAGTCGGGTCATTACAAGCATAGTCTCCAGGTGGCGTGACGCGAACTCCTGTATGTGTGGGGCGACAAGGCCTCTACTACACTTTGTTCTAGAACCTTTTTCCTATTCTGCATGGCAGGACTCCATTTTATCTCGACTCTAGTTTTAGTCTTATTTCTTTTTCTTAATTTCACAAGTTCAAGCCTATTTATGCATAAATGTTCCAACAATCCTCTTCCCATTTATGAGATAAATGTTGAAAAGCTTAAAACCAACAACTTTCATAAATTCAGACAAAATAACATACCGATGCATAAATAGAAATATCATAAAGATTGAATTTCAATTTAGTATATGTGTACCTTACAATAATTCCTATTGTCATGATAGACTATGCTTTGAGTCAAACAATCACTACGACTTATCGAAAATACAATGCACACAAGCTAAGTACTAATAACAATTCCTTTAATCCTCAACACCTTAGTAGCCACGGTATTCATATCCATTCATGAGCATTTCAAGGTAAGCCTACACGTGAAGAAGCGGTATTCATATAGGTAGATATTTATGCAAATGCTCTTGTAATTGACCCTTGATGAAGGTGTTTTTGGGCTCTTTCACGAAACAAATAAAGCCCCCGTTGTAGTATGAGTGGGGGTGTCGAACACGGGGAACAAGTCGTGAATCGTGTTGTGTAATTTAGGTCGATTGAGGATCTTGGATTTGTTGTTTGAAATGGAAGCTAAAACTATCATGGAAAACAAATGCGAAAGATAATAAACTAAAATCTAGGGTTGTTGGATTCGGGTTCAATTGATTTCGGGGGAATTACTTCGAAAAGTCTAAAGAATGAACTAAATCAAGGAAGGGGAATTAAACCTCTAATGTACCTAAAACTCCTCCCGGAGTGATTTAAGAGTTGAAGCATGAATATAACAATAACGACTTCTCCCGAATAGATGTTATCAATACATTCAATGATCGCAATTATACCAAGGTTTCACTAGAAGTAAATTCCTAGTTCGACTACCGACTACCGTTGTAATAGTCTCACTAACAACGTACCTAAAGTGGATTCCTAGCTCGACCACTGACTCCCGTTGTAATGGTCTCATTAGCAACATTGGGCAATGAAAATCAAAGCATAATTAACTCATAGACAAAGCCCTATTATACTTCAAAAATACCAAGAAATTAACTATGGCCTTTAGCTAATCTCTAAGCTCATTAGCACCAACATTAACCAACCATGAACACAATTCCACCAAAAACTATATGAAAACCCCCAATTTCAAGTCATGAATCCATCACCTTCAAACCCTAGAAAATTAACTACTCATAAAACATGAACAAGAGCATAATACTAATAAAAACAAGCATAAGAACATGAAATTAAACACTAAATCTACCAACAAGCAAGAAAATAAACCAATAAAACTTGAAATTGCATAATTTAAACATTAATCTACAAGCAAAGCATCAAATAAACAAGATTTAAGGAATGAAAAACATGAATAAGTAAAGAAGAGAAAGAGAGAACTTATTGAATTATGATGAGCAAAAACGTTGGATTGGCCATGTCACTTGGAAAAACCTTCAATTTCAATCATCATCTTCAACAAACCATTGAAATCTAGAGCTAAATCTACACCTAAAAATATGAAACAAACACCTAAGTATAAACCCTAACCATGGGAAGAGGAAGGGAGGGTTTCTCTCTCCTCAAACCCTAAGCAAATCTGATTTTGGGACTTAAAACTAATCTAAAATGTTGTTCTTTTTGTTTAGGGAACTTAGAATGTATATATACAAGAGGGGGAAGCAATGGGCTAAGCACAAAAGAGGCACGAGCCCAAAACAAGACAGCATGAGCAACCACGAACAGGCCGAGAAAACAGAGCTGCAGCGGCCTGCTCGGGCGCGGACACGCGGAGAGGATGGCACGGGCGCGTAGCCGGTGTCGCGGGCGCGACGATGGTGGTGGAACGGCCGCGAGTGAGGGCTCGAGCTAGCCTGGGTGTCGCTTTCTTTGGGGGCTGTCGCGGGTGACTTTCATTTGTCGTGGGCGAGTCTATACCTCTGTCCGCGACCATTACTTGACCCATATGCTTCCAACTTTTGCTCGGGTTTCTCGGGGCGGGTCAGCACGCCTCCCGAGACATCGGGCCTCGAGCCCGACAAGCCTTAAAAATTACAAAAATGCCCTTTGGGTGCACTTTGTCTTGTCTTGTGGTCTTGGCTTTGCGGCATGCTTCTCTAAGCTTCTTGGGACCTCTCACGACCCTTGACGGCTTTCGAGAATCGCTTGGAAATCCGCAAAACACCTACATTAAAGGAAAAAAGGCATAAGTAACACAAAATAGCTCAATTATTGACGAAAACAACTATAAAACGACATTATTCAACGAAAACTCTAAATAAACTAAAACTAAGGTAAAAAGGCTTAAAAATTGGAAAACTAAGCCTAAAATGCGTGGAAAACAAGCGAAAAGAGCCGGGAAAATTGGTCCTAAAATGGACTGATCAAACTCCCCCAAGCTTGCCTTTTGCTTGTCCTCAAGCAAATAAGAACAAGAAAAACTTAAAAAAGTAAAAATCTAACTCACTTTCGTAGGAATCACGGTTGCTTTTAGCGAAGCAACAAGCCATTTAATCCTCAAAGTCGCCAAAGAGGACGAGTGTGCTCTCGTAAGGGTTTCCAAAGAGTTTAACCCTTAACTCTTCTAGAAATAAATCAAGGCAAAGATTCACGAAAACAAAGAAAGGAAAAACAATAAGAGAGAAAATAAGAGAAAATAAAACCAAAAATCCCTAGATGAACTTGTAAATGGATCGGATCAGTGAATGCAAACATTTCTAAGCACTAGCGGAAAACATGCTCAAAGATGTCAAAGGTGGATAGTAAAATAAAACATGCTAGATAGAAGAGCTAGACAGGAACAATCCCCTTTCACTCCACAACCAAATAACCACAAGCTATGCTAGTTTCGTATGCACCCTGAAAGGTAGCTCCTCATGACTCCTCGAAGGAGCCAGAAAAACAAAAAGGAGAAACAATTTAGGCTACCCGAAATCTCATCATAACAAAACCGCTCAATATGCTTGAACCATGACTTCCTCCACCGAATATGACTCAACTCTCTAGGATCAAGAGGACTTAAGGGTTGTAATGTAGGGTTAGGGGTAAGGTAGGAATCAATTTGGCTTGTGGTGCTCAAAACGTAAATAGTGAAGCAAATAAGCGCCAATGAGAAACAAAAAGCAAACAAACTCCTAATACTCCACACACATACATACAAAATCCCCCAAGCTTATTCAAAGAACTAAACAAAAATTTGAAAAATTTTACACAATTTTTCGCATTACACCTCCTCCCCAAGCGTAAAGACACAATGTCCTCATTGTGAAAAAGAAAGGAATAAATGCTCACTTTTTTTCAGCTTTTCATTTTTTTTTTTCAATTTTTTTTTTAGCCAATGTTTCCTTTTTTTTCCAATTATTCAACATGACCTTGCCTTTTTCAACTTAGGTCAGCTTTTGCTTGCAAAAATATACAAATCATACACCTTAGCTTGGAAAACTTCTCTACTTCTCCACAAATTTTCAATACAAAATAAATTCTAACCAAGATGCTCCAAATGCTTCACTACACCTAAAAGGTATAAAACAAAACAAAGTGGATACAAGGCTATTAATGTGGCTAGAAGAAAGGAAAGGCCAAGCTCAAAGGGTTCCAAACGGTAAATGCAAAGCAAAAACCTAGAAAAATTTCAAGAAGCAAGACACTAAAATAAAAAGGAAAATGCAAAAGGGAAAATGGAAAATAAGTAAGAAAATGAATGCCTCCGTCCTCCCCTAGAGTAGCTCAGTCGAGGTCTCGGCGAATCATGAATCAAGTTCTTGATCAAGCTAAGCTATGACAAGGACCCTATCGCCACTCAAACAAAACAATGTTGAAGGCTTGAAAGATTTGACAATTCCTCACATGTTAAGGGTAGTGGATTACAAATACTACCTCTAGGGATTCAACTAGCTAGCAAAGCATCACCAATCATACCACAACCCAAGAGATTAAGTTTCATGAACTCTAAAGCTCTAAAACTTATCATATAAATATTTGAAAATCAACCCCCAACATCTCAAACCATGTGGACCGCTAACAATTAGGAAGGAATGCATTCAAAGTCCAAGACTCTAAATAATCAAGTCCAAACTAAAAACAAAATGAAAAATACACTTTGCCTTGAAAATAAAAGAAGGGAAAAAGAAGCGGAAAAAGGGAAAAACAAAAAAAAAGAAAAACTATACAAAAGTGAGGAAAACAAAATCCAAGCATGAATGACTCTCAAATAAGCAATCAAACAAATAAATAAATCGAGGCCCAATGCCATGGATATCCAAATTTCCTCAAGGGATTAAAAGCCAAACATCCTCGAACAATCATCTCCTCCTAGACCTAATCCTAAAACTAAGCAAACAAGGAAAATAAAAGAGGAGAGTTTGGAAAGATCTCACCAAAGCAGGCTTCAAAATAAGCAAATCAATCTCAATTTTGCGTTTTAGCACCATACATAAGCCATTTCAGTTGCCTAATCATCAAACCTGCAAGAGAAGAGAAAGGAAGCACCAAACTCCAAAAACAAATTAATTACAGATAAAAAAATTAAAAGAAAAGAGGGGAAAGCAGCCAAGTAAAACTATATACAAGGGAAAGAAGGATGCTATCTAGTAAATGGCATCACAGAGCTCGTAGTAAGCTTAATTTCCACTTTTTTTGTGTTCACACCTAATTAAACTCTATAAATAGGTGTCATTAGTAAGCTTTAGACCCTTTATTCATTTCCAATCATCATTTGCTCCTAAAATCAAACTAAACACACTCCATCTTTTCCCTCCATTCCACACGCCTATTTTGGCTTCATTTCTCCAACAAACTTTCCATCATATTTTTCAACCCAAACATAAAGATTCATCTCTCATTGATCTTTAAGTGTTTAAACACATGTTAATCTTCATTGCCATTGATTAAGACTTCGAGGTTGGTTTGGGTTTTGGGTTCGATTAGTGCGGGTTGAAGCACCGTGTTGGTGGTCGTGTTCGTGTGGTACGTGGTGGTGGTCGTGGCTGGGCCGTGTGTTGGTTTCGTGCGTGGTGGTGCGTGTTTGGGCTGGTGCTGAACGGTGATTCATGTGATGGTCTTCGTGTTGGTCGTGTGTTGCTCGTGCCCGTGTTCATGTGGGGTCAATCGAGTGGGACGTGTTGTGACTGTTCTTGCTCGTGTTCTTTGATTGTTATTTAGTTACCGCATTAATCCATGTAACTAGATTATTTCATTTAAACTGGAAATTTGATCATGAAATATAATATAGCAATTTAATTAGAATTCATGTATAGGATTTATTAATTATTCATGAATTAGAGTATGATTGTTGATTGAATTTTTGTCCATGATTATGTTGGATTTTCATGTGTCATGGTTGTAAGTATTGATTGGTTTTCATTAGTTTTGATGAACCTATGTTAATATTTTTTATGTTCATTTAGTTTCATGTATGGATTTTTTGTTCAAGAGTAGTTGCTTATGTGCATTGGTTTTTCGTGAATTTCATGTATGAATTCAAGAGAGCTTTTGATAGGTTTATGTTATTCTTTATGAATCTTGGGATAAAGATTTTATTATGTTTCTTAAAATTTTTTTAATGGTTTTTTTGATGATTATTGAAGTTCTTGGTGAATCTTGATGTTTCTTGGTTTATCTTGATGAATCTTGAATATTCCTGATGATTCTTGATGTTTCTTGATTGTTCTTGAAAAAGAATCTTGAAAGGCTTTTACGTTCTTGAAAGGTTATTCTAAGTTCATGTTTTAAGAGGCTTTTCTTGGTTATTTTCGAATAGTTTCTTGAATCTATTATTTCTAAGTCTTGTATCGGTCTTTAAGATTGTGTCATTATGATGTCGAATTTATTTTTGGAAGTCAGTCGCCCAACTTAGTGAAACATGAGTAACTAAAATGGGTTAAGTCGAGGCCGCTACCTTGTATTCGATCGTGGGGTAGTCAATGTCCTAGGATATGTTGACGTCTGGTTAGTGAAACATGAGTAGCTAGTCCAGGGGTATTGGCCATTACTTAGGCATAGTTCTTGCAAAGGAGGACTACATGAAAAACGCAAAGTTTTGACCCGGCATGTGTTTAGGAAGATGGGAGACGCAAAGGTTGACCAACAAGCATAGACAGTACTGTCCTAAGTTTAAGATGATATAATATGATATGATATGATGTGTTTCATTAGTTTGGTCTTTCGAAATCTGTTTTGGTTTTGTAATGGGTTTTGGAGGAAAGGACACAAAGTGGTCGGTTCTGATTTCGCAGTTCCGGTTGTGGACACCTTGTACTTCTGTTATTCTTTCTTTCTTTACATTGATTTGGAAAGCATGTTTTGAATTGGTTTTTGAACAAGCTTTCGAGATTTGTTATCGTTTGATATGTTTGTCTCCGCTGCGAATGGATGCCAGGATTGTGACTATGCATTATTTTGCATGGCTTTGGCAATCTTATGTTGTATACTTGAGTTCCCTATTTGAATGGGACAGTCTTGTTACTCGCCACTGATGGTGGAACTTTATATTTTTCAAATGAAGATATTGAGTAGCTGTTCTACTATTTGGTCCGGCTTGGGCGTGTGTATCAACGCGTTTGGATTTACTTTCTATGTTGTTTAGTATTTCGGCTTAGTACTTGGATAGTTGCAATACTTTGGATATTTTGGGATGTAGTTATACTTGGATTATGCTGACTTTGGAGTACTAATAATGATATTTGGGACTTTTGTTTAAAGTTTTTGGTATTGCATGTTTTCCATTGAGTTCATTTCGGCTTTATATCGTATTTATTTACAGGGTGTTACAGTTGGTATCAGAGCTCTGGGCTAGAGAATTTTGAGTTGCTTCTTCATAAGTTACCCGAGAGTTGTGTGCTTTTACTTTCCCGAATGTATAGCCTAGTTAGACTAACCCTCTTTACTTAATGACTGTGACTTGGGTAGTAAACTGGGTTAGGATGATTTTTGATTTATTTTACGTCTTTGATTGAGTTGAGTGTTTTGCTTAACATAATTTTAATGTTTTCCAGTATGTCGACTCCATATCGTTTCCTTAATTCCCGATTACGGAAACATGCTCTGGAAGATGCTTTACTCTTTCTTGCTCATAGGGGTATTCCATCTTCAGGTGGCATGTCCTCTTTTGATCGTTTTTCACGACACCGACCTCCGACTTATGATGGTACGGTGGATCCGGTTGTTTTGGAAAATTGGGTTTGGGAAATGAGAAAACTATTCAATGCTACTGGGTGCTCGGAAGGTGAATGAGTAATGATAACGACTTATTATCTCAAGGGTGAGGCGGATAATTCGTGGAACACGATCAAGCCTAGCCTCGAGTCAATTCAAGAGATGCATTGGGCGGATTTCACCGAGCAACTTCAGGAGCGTTTCTACCCCGACGAGTTGCGTTGGCAGAAACAAGAAGAGTTCCTCACTTTGAGTCAGTTTCCATGTCTGTTCAAGCTTATACGGAAAAGTTCACCGAGATCTCTCGCTTTGCTACATGGGTGATATCTTCCGAGAGTGAAAGGGTGAAGCGCTACATCAAGAAGCTGAGTCCTCGTATTCGAGTTCACATGATTAGTAGTGGTGCATCGACCTTTCAGGGAGCATACGCGGTTGCCCTTGGTATTCAAGCTTCTCATCTGGAAGAGGATGCGGTGAAGAAACGGGTTCAAGTTCCGATTTTCTAAGGGTTCAAAATCCTTTAGCAAGTTTTCTACTTCTCCGGGAAAATGTTCGAACTACAAGAAGGACATCCACCCCGGTAGGAAGTGTGATGGGACCATAATTCGGTGCTTCGAGTGTGGTCAAGAGGGTCACAAGTCGACTTCATCATGTCCTAGCAAGGCAGCTTCTACTTCCGCTCCTCTGACTTCGACTTCTACGGTCCAACCCCCATCAAGGAATCAAATCTACTGCATGTCACAAGAAGAAACAGATGCAAAACCCGATGCTGTCACTGGTACTTTTCTAATTCATGAGTTTAATGCTTATGTTTTATTCGATACGGGTGCTACTGTTTCTTTTGTTTCTAGTACTTTCGTTCCTAAAGCTAACTTGACATGAGAGTCTCCTGTTAAATCTGTGATAACTCTACCTTCGGGAGAGGAGTTTATTTGTCGGCGAGAATTCGAGGTCGTTCCAATTGTTATCTCCGGTGTTCAGTGTCATGCCGATTTGAAGGAATTTCCGATGATCGAGTTTGAAGTTATTTTTGGTATTGATTGCTTATAAAGATTTCAAGCAGCCATTAGATGCCGAGATCAAGCCATCATGTTACGCGGACCTAAGGGTAAGCGGGTAACGTACTCCGGAACTTCGGTGAAGAAAGGAGTAAAGTTGGTTTCGGCACTTCAAATGAGGAAAATGCGACTCAAGGGTGAGACGGTGTACTTGTGTCAAGTTAGGAACACAACTCGAGAAGCACAACTTCATACCATTCCTATAGTAATTGAGTATGTGGATGTGTTTCCCAAAGAGCTACCGGGAATTCCTCCAGGGAGGGATGTCGAGTTCTGTATTTATCTTTTGCCCGGTACGATACCTATCTCCTGAGCTCCTTATCGCATGGTCCCGGCAGAGCTCAAAGAATTTAAGTCTCAACTCCAAGAGCTCATCAACAAGGGTTTTGTTCGGCCAAGTGTGTCGCCTTGGGGTGCTCCAGTCTTATTCGTCAAAAAGAAGGACGGAAGCATGCGTCTCTACATTGATCACCGAGAGCTTAACAATGTAACCATCAAGAATAAGTGTCCTTTGACAAGAATAGAGGATTTGTTTGATCAACTTAGAGGAGCAAGTGTATTCTCTAAACTAGATCTTCTATCGGGTTATCATCAAATCCCAGTGAAATACGAAGACATTCCTAAAACTGCTTTTCGGACAAGATACGGACACTATGAGTTCGAGGTTATGCCATTTGGACTTACCAATGCTCTGGCAGTCTTTATGGATCAAATAAATCGAACCTTCCATCACTTACTTCGATATATTCGAAGGATGAGGTCGATCACGAGAGGCATCTTCGTTTGGTGCTTAATGTTCTACAAACACAACGATGGTTTGCAAAATTGTCCTAGTGCGAATTCTGGCTCCGAGAAGTGGCTTTCCTTGGTCATGTCATCAACAAAGACGGTAAATTAAAAACTTTAATTTTATTGACTCAACTAACTAATCAGATGACGTATTTCAGACTAAACTAAATACTTAGGCTTCCGGAATAATAATCAGACTAAGCTTTATTCTACTGGTCTACTTTTGGCGTTATTAAAACTTCAACTGACTAATTTCTCCCTTTTGGCATCATTAAAAAGCATTCACAGACAACTAAAGCAAGAAAATTAATTGCTTTTAACCAAAAGGTAGTGTGTATTACTAGAACAATTTTACCTGTTAACATTCAGTGAGTGAGTCATCAACTCACTATCCCAAAAACAGTTTAAAAAGTTAGAAATATAATCAGTATAATATAAACAAAAGAAAATTACACACAAATTGTTTTGTATTGGGGGGGGGGGGAGAAGCAGAAATACTAAAAGCAGATTATAGAAAAGGGATGGGGATAAAAAGGCTAGTGGAAGGCATCATTCATCATCATCATCATTCTCATCAAGCTCTTATTCAGCATCAAGATCACATACATCACTATCATCATCAAATTCCTTTATAGCCTCATCAAACTCATGTGTATTCTTCTCAGTGGATGAGGTTTCTCCTGCTTCCTTCTAAGAAGTAATTGTTCCCCCTGCTGGCTTGGACTTCTTTAAAGACTGACCAGCTTCCTCCTTTCCTAACCCTGCTATTTGTAGCAACTAAATTTTCGTGTAGGGGTCATCGTATCCAATCTTCATGCGTTTAATATTTCACTGATTAAAATTGTAGGAAATCGGAATTGTCCTTTCGAGCATAGGGTGAGTATGCTTTGGCTTTAGGAGATTGAGTATGGATACTCAAATAAAGAAGTCGCCACTGTGCCTTTTATTTAGGGCTACACGAAACTCAGTTAATCATATGGTCTGAAGACCTTAATGACTCCACTGAATAGGTCAGTCACCAGTTTTGGATTCGAGAATGAGGGTAAGGACTAAGTAGGTCACAAAGCCTCCCTATAACGACCCGACTTTTATAAGTTGTCGATTATCAAGGGAATCGACATTCGGACCATTATCTTATACGAAAATTTAATCAACTAATGAATTATAATGATCAAAATGACTCCAAAAGTCATATTATTAATTAACTAGTAAAGAGTTCATAATACTAAACATTATCCAATTATAAAAGAAAACTATTAACTATAAAACCTAAACCCAACAAGCTGGGTGAAATCATAGAAATAATAGACTACAAAATAAAGCATGGCTCGGGTAACTTCTATAATCCATCCTAGCTCACAAAGCCTGACCCAAATAATAGAATTAAGGCATACCAACATATATCATCACATAATATCCATCAATTAGCAATTAAATCATCATCATAAATCAGATATACGCAGCGGAAGAATAACATAATACTTATCAAATATAGCAATTCATAAGAAATTCCATAAATACCCCAACGATTACTTATCTTTTCATATTATTACCCAATATACCACTTTAATCCCATCTTTAATATTCCATAGACCGGTCACTATTGCTCATAAGGATGCCCGTGTACATCTCAATTTTCCTAAAATGCACCGGGTAGAACCCGTGTATCCTATGCGTTGCTCTCCTTTACAAGAACTAAGCTTAAGCTATGGCCATAATACCTAAGTAGTAGCCTGTGTACTACTACCTAGACGACGACACATCCTAGAATCCAGAGCTGCCCAGAGACCGCAGTAGGGCAGTGGCTTCGACTTAACCCGTATGTCGCCAAGCAGGCGTCCACTTCATAGCCTTTAATTAGTATCTTAACTTATTCACACTTCAAACATAACCATCTATCCTTAATCTTTTCTTATCGTATTACTTCATATCTTATCATATCATCTTATCGACATGGCCATCGTGAGACCAATAATCATTTTATCATAACTTATTCGTGATCAAAGTCAATTTATCAATTATTATAGTCCAAACTTAACTTTCTTATTTCCTTTTATTTCTTTAATTATATTAATCCTTTAATCATATTTTAAAATTGTTATAAACTAAAATAAAATAAAATTATCCTCAATATTAACCTTATGTCATTCGGCCCTTTTGAATATAATTACCAAAAATTAATACTTTTGATTATTCACATAAACAATTCAAATAAATAATTAATAATCTAAAAATAAATTAAAGAATCATCAATCAACAATTAATTGCACCAAATATGATCAAAAATCACTCCTTTTTATCCTATTAATACTCGGCCATAACAAGATAATAACACCAGAAATTTATACTTTAATTATTAGTCACAATAATCATTAATTAATATTAAATCAATTAAATAAATTCTAAAAATCATGAAATAACAATTAATTCAAACAATCATGGATCAACATGGTTCAGAAATCAATCTTTTCCCTCCAAAAAATTCATCCATCATAGGAGAAAAACAAGAACAAGAATCGTTTTCAAGAGTTGCTAAATAAATCATCAACTTGTTTTATCATTACTAATTAATAAATTAATTAACAAATCATAAATCAAGATTTAATTATGAACATGATTTAACAAGAAAAATTGAAACTTTAACCCAATAATACTCATTCATTCACACGGCATTCAAGAAGGATTCAAGAACAAAAATTATAATTTATTCAAGATTCAATCATACAATTATATTAATCATGAAACATGCGTTAATCAAGAAATCATCATAAAAATATATCAAAAATTCATTTTTGCATTATATACTTAGTTTGAAAATCATACTAAGGTTGACAACAATTATCTTGAAATTCGTTAAATCCTATCATACAATCAACAATCATAATTCATATTTAAATTAAACATACTACAATTAAATCACATCCTTTCAAAAAAAAAATCACATAAAATCATCAAAGATCAATAAAATTCATTCAAGAACAAATAAAAATTCATACTTAATCTACCTAACATGGTTCGAAAATTATGAGTTCATAACCATAATTAATTCTACCAATTATTCTTTAATTCTAATCTATTATACAATTAATTATCCAAATTCAATGGGGTTAGTCTAGTTACCTTGAATTAGATGAAAAATCAACAAGAGTAATCCTCTTGTTTGGCACGAACCACACGGCGCACACACACACACCATAATACTTGTTTTATTCTTGATGAGTTTAAGAGTTTTAGAGAGAAATATTGTAGATTAGGATTCTTGTTCCTCATATAATTGTAAAAAACAAAGAAAAGGTTTTATGAATAAAAGATGAGAGGGTTGTGAGGTTAAGAGCAAAAGAGAGGGAGTTGTTGAGGATTATAAGGATGATTTGTTATGGTCATCAAATCAATAAAATTAAGCCTTTTTAGATATCAAAAATATTTAGTGACCATTGGGCTTGAATGAAAGCAAACCCTTGGCCTTGAATATTCCAAGAAGGCCGGCCAAGGTAAGGGTAATGTTGAGCCATTGGGCTCAAGTTAAAACAAGGATAGATTAAGAAAACCCAGCCCGAAATATAGGATCCGAGGTTAGAATTCAATAATCCTAACAATTAACCACAAAATTTTCTAACCCGAATTTTTGGGTTATTACAGTCACCCCTCCTTAAATAAATTTTTGACCTCGAAATTTACATAAGGAAGCACAAACAATCACATAAAACACACAAAATCACAAATACACCAAAACTGAAGCTGCTGCATACCTGCTGTGAAGAGTTTGGGATACTTTTCCCTCATAGAGGCATCAGTTTCCCAAGTGGCTTCTTCGTACTTCTCACTCCGCCAGAGCACTTTAACCAATGGAATCACCTTGCGTCGCAACATGCGTTCTTGGCGGCCTAAAATCTGCACTGGCTTCTCTTCAAAGGTCAAATTCGGCTCAATCTCAGACAATTCCACCGGAATTATGTGGGAAGGATCATTTAAGTATTTCTGTAACTGAGATACATGAAACACGTCATTAACATTCGATAGATCCAGAGGTAAGGCCAAACGATTAGCAACTTCTCCAATTCTTTCCAATATCTCGTATGGCCCCACATAATTGGGTCTGAGCTTACCCTTCTTACCAAATTGAGTTACTCCTTTCATAGGAGACACCTTCAACAACACTTTATCACCCACTTGAAACTCCAATGGTTTCCGTCGACGATCAGCATAAGACTTTTGTCGACTCTGAGCTGCTTGGAATCTCGTTCTGATGACCTTGATCTGCTCCACCGTTTCCTTGATGTGATCAGGTCCAATCACCAAGCCATCGCTGATGTCGCTCCAACAAGTAGGACTTCGACACTTGCGCCCGCAGAGAGATTTATAGGGAGCCATCTTGATACTAGTGTGATAGTTGTTGTTGTACGAAAATTCTACCAAACTCAATGATTTAACCCAAGTCTGCTGAAATTCCAACGCGCAAGCTCGTAGCATATCCTCTAGAGTCTGAATGATCCGTTAAGTCTGCCCATTTGTGGATGCATGGAAGGCTGTGCTTAAATTGAGCTTCGTCCCAAAAGCTTCTTGCAAAGACTTCCAAAAAGGCGACAAGAATCGGGGATCTCGGTTAGACACTATATCCTTCGGCACACCATGTAACCTTATGATCTTCCGTGAATATGCTTCGGCCATCTTCTCCATCGACCAACTTACCTTCATTGGAATGAATCGAGCGACTTTGGTCAAATGATCAACAATCACCCAAACCGTGTCCAAACCACTAGACATCATTGGTAGGCCCATCGCGAAATCCATGGATATGGAGTCGAACTTCCACGTGGGTATCGGCAATGGCTGCAATAGACCACCTGGTCTCTGGTGCTCAATCTTGACCTTCTGACATGTGAGACACTGTGCTTCATCCTGGGCCACCAAAAGTATTCCTTCAGGTCTTTATAGAGCTTTCCACCTGTGACGACCCGACTCGCTTAAACCAGCGCGGAAGAAACCGACGAGTCGAATTGTCGATCTAACAAACAAACTTACTAAAGATTAAAACAAAACCTCGAGATTATTATTACTATAACCCAAAAATGTACAATGCCCACAAGTTGTACAATTCTAAACCCAAAAGTAATCCATACTAATAAGTAACTCCAAATACGATCAGAGTTAGAATATATGAACTATAATTACTAAGTCCAAAGCTAGAAACGAAATACAATCTAAACAAATGAAAAGAACATCGGCACTCGCCCAACCCAAAGCTAAGCAACACCGTCATCATCAGAGTTACCTGAAAAATTAACAATAATCCACTGTCAGTGGCGAGTAACATAACTGTCCCACCCTAACGTGGATACACATGATCATAGAATAAATCAAACCACCAAATCAGGCATCCAACATACAACCATGCAAAACAGCGTATCATACCAACAATAACCATAATAATAACGATAATAATAACAACAATCAACAATAATATCCAAAACTCGACTAACTCCCAATACTCAACTTTAGACTTATCTTTACTTAATCTTTGGCGCTATCATTTACATATTGGACCGGACTATGCTCGTACGAACGCCTCTTACGTGAACGAACTTTGCTACTATGCCAGGATTGAGAATCTTACTCCCAACCCCATGAAACCCATCTTACGGGAAATTCATATCAAAGGGACAACATAGCAAGTATACACTATCCCAATACCATAGTCAGGATTGGGGCAACGTCTTAACCCAAAACTTAGAATCTTACTCCAAGATTAGGCGTCTCAAAGTAAACTTAAGCTAATCTTATGTCATTTACATTCTTAGTTAATCTTAAGTTGCATCTTACGCCTTTACTTAAGACTAACATGTAAACCATCGAAGTTATTCTCAAGATCGCTTCTTTCGCCTTTTCTTGAGTTTAACCAAAATCAATACTACTTCATAGTCATTCTTTATCGAATCTTTAACAAATCTTTAAACCTTTCTTTAGACCTCTTTTAACTTCTTAAAACTTTCTTTAGAAAACTTTCACAAAACTTTATTTATCTTTAAATAAAAGCTCAAAAGACATCAATAAACTTTACACTTTAAAGACCATATGACTAACTTCAAGATTTCAAGATTCAACCAAGAACTCAAAGAACTCATAAAGAACTCATCAAGAATAATAAAGAACTCATCAAGATTCATAAAGAACTCATCAAGAATCATAATGAACTCATCAAGAATCATAAAGAACTCATCAAGATTCATAAAGAACTCATCAATATCACCAAAGTTCAACAATGCTTTCATCAACTTACATGCATCAAAACTTCACGGAATTGAACATGAACATAAACAAACACGAAATTAACATATTCAATCATAAAATACATATAATCAAGGCAAAATCATCACAAAAAAATCACCCAAATCAGCCCATATTCACGCATGGACATAGAGTACTAAACATCAATTTTCGGTCTAACTTAGTCATCTAATCTACCCTATGAATCAAAGTATACAAATTAGGATAAGATAGTATGTTACCTAAGCAAACTTTTAGCGTTAAAACCACAAAAACCCGCTGCCCGGATTCGTTATACACGGCCCCAACATCACGCACAACACGACGCACCACCATGACTTGCACACGAGCACCTTGCACGGCTTCCACCCACACGGCTGCCTCACACGGTTGGCCACCAACACGAGCACCACCGTGCACGTCCACACTTTGAGCCACACGAACACCCACGAACAACCCACACGAACCAAGCCCAAAACCAAACCCGAACTAGTGATCTTGAATGAAACTATTGGGGTTTACATTGTGTTTTGACACTTAAAGATCAATGGAGGTTGAATCTTTAACTTTGGGTTTGAAACGATAGATGAACAATGGTTGGGGTTTATAAGCCAAAAATGGCGTGAAGGAAGTGGATGGCAAGGGTGATGAGAGTGTTTGATTTTACTTGTGGGCAAAAAGGATGATTGAAATGACAAAGGATCATCAAGCCTTACTACTACTTCTAGTTATAGAAGTTAGTTAAGGTGTGAATGCAAGGCAAGTGGCAAAACAAGCCACCAAAGAGAGAGAGGGGCCGGTTATGGGCTAAGCAAATTGGGCCAAAAGATCACTTGGGCCACTTGCACTAAATCATGAAAAATCATGACTAATCATGATTAAATTCGCACTTGGCCCAAAACTAAATTAATTAATCAGAAAATTAAAATAAAAATTCTAATTAATTAAATTAAAATAAAAGAAATAATTAATCATAAAATAGTCACATTGAAACAATAAAAATAGTCCAAATAAATTTAGACCATGCACAGAATCAAAATAATTATAAATACGAAAATCAAGAAAATAGCCCAAAATCTGGGGCGTTACACCACCTCCTGGATGCATCGAATAGGGAGTATTGTGAGCCTTTTCCATGATCTTGTTTCTCAACTTTGAATTATGGGGCACACACCGCCTATTACAGAGCAAGTTTTAGTACCCATTAGGTGAAAACAGTTCATTAGTAACCTTTAACTCCATTACTTGTTGCGGAACTTCAAACCGCCGTCTAAGCTAATTGTGAAGTCTTCTGCCTTGCCTTGAAGTTTGGCTTCACGAATCTTCTCTAGATGCGGGTCCTCTTTCTGACTTTCCCGTAGCTCCTTATACAAATTGAGTTCTATACTCATAGCACTGAGGTACGCTCGAGTATACCCTAGCTTCATCCTGCGAAGATCAGTGCATATTTCCTTTGGCAGAACCGCCATCCGATTAAGTGGATGGTGATCCTTGCGACTAAGGGCATCTGCTACCTGATTGGCTTTCCCTTCGTAATAGTCAACTGAGAGGTCATAGTCCTTGATTAATTCGAGCCACCATCGTTGCCTCATGTTGAGCTCCTTCTGAGTGAAGATGTACTTCAGACTCTTGTGATCATTGAATAACTTACACGTTTCTCCATAGAGATAATGCCGTCATATCTTCATAGCGAATACTACAGCTGCCAACTCTAGGTCGTGATTAGGGTAATTCTGCTCGTGCACCTTGATTTCCCTTGAAGCGTATGCAAATATGCAATCACTTTTCCTTCTTGCATCAGTATGCACCCCAAAACTTTCTTAGACGCATCACTATATACCTCGTATCCCACACCTTCATTTGGCAAAGCAAGGACTGGTGCGGTGACAAGGCTCTGCTTGAGGGTTTGAAACGCGTCTTCAAATCGATCCGTCCACTAGAATTTGATATCCTTGTGCAACTTCTTGGTCATAGGTGCTGCTATCCTGGAGAAATCTTTTACGAATCTCCAATAGTAACCTGCTAGAGAAAATTTACAGATAAGTTTATATGCCAAAATGGCTATTCAAGCTTTCATAATCGCATAGATACTTAAAGTTTACCTGCTAAGCCAAGGAAACTTCGAACCTCGGTCACATTCTTAGGACTGTGCCATTCCACAATAGCCTTTATCTTTGCTGGCTCTACTTTGACACTGTCCGCATTAATAACATGCCCTAGGAAGGCTACCTCTTTGAGCCAAAACACGCACTTTGATAACTTCGCGAACCACTTCTGAGCTTGTAAGACGTCGAGCACCATGTGAAGATGTCGAATGTTGTCTTGCTCATTCTTTGAATGCATAAGAATATCATCGATAAATACTACCACACACACATCCAAGAGATGATGGAAAGTCCGGTTCATCTGGTCCATGAAGACTATTGGCGCATTAGTCAATCCGAACGGCATCACCTCGAATTCATAATACCCGTATCTAGTGTGAAAAGATGTCTTGGGTATATCTTCCATCTTGACTAGAATCTGATGATACCCTGATCTGAGATCAATCTTGGAGAACACGCTGGCCCCTTTCAATTGATCAAATAAGTCTTCTATCCTGGGCAACGGATACTTGTTTTTAATTGTCACCTAATTAAGTTCCCGGTAGTCTATGCATAATCGCATGCTACCATCTTTCTTCTTGACAAACAATACTGGAGCACCCCAAGGAGACACACTGGGTCTAATGAAACCCTTATCGATCAATTCCTGCAATTGAGTCTTCAACTCCTTAAGTTCTGCAGGTGCCATATGATATGGAGCTTTCGAGATTGGCGTTGTTCCAGGCACCAGATCTATGTTGAACTCCACTTCACGTTCTGGTGGTATCACTGACAACTCTTCAGGAAAAACATCTGCGTAGTCTTTGACAATTGGAATTGCTTCCAACTATTCTTCTTTGGATACGTCCTTGACTTGACACAACAACACAGCCTCACCTTTGCTTTGCATGCTATGTATCTTCATTGCAGACACCACCTTCAAACCTTTGCTTGCAGGATTCCCGGCATGGGTCACCCTTTTGGCGTTTGGTCCACGCAAAATGATGGCTTGATCACGGTATTGGATAGTTGCTTGATACTTTGCTAACCAGTCCATCCCTAAGATAACATCGAACTCTATCATAGGGAACTCTTTCAAGTCAGCCTCGAACTGCTCTTCAGAAATGATGATGGGAACATTCTTGTATTCCCGATGAAAGGCAAAATCCTCTCCCGAAGGCAGAGTTATCACAGATTTGACAGGAGACTCTCCCGTCAGATTAGCTTTCACAATAAAGGATCTTGCAACAAATGACACAGTAGCACCCGTATCAAACAAAACATGTGCAGAATTATTATGGACAAGGAAGGTACCCGTAACCACATCTGGCTGAGCATCTGCCTCCTCCCGAGTCATGTAGAAAATCTTGTTCTTCACCAGTGCTTGGTTGTTTGTTGCAGCTGGTCGCTTCTTTGGACAGAACACCGACTTGTGACCCTCCTGACCACATTCAAAGCACACGATCGTAGACCAATCACATCTCTTGCCCGAATGATAGTCCTTTCTGTAACCCTAACAAATTCTCAGGCCTTGACTGGGAGCTGGTCGAGCACTCTACTGAGGCTTCTGAGTCGGTTCAAACCGAGGCTTCTTCATTGGTGCTGGCGAAGGGACTGTGGATACCCTCTTCTTGGCTGCTTCTTCCTTGGCAATTGACACATGGATTTCCAGAGCTACCTCATATACCCTCCGGAACGAAGATGCTCCACTACTTATCACATGAACCCGAATGCGAGGGTCCATCTTTTTTATGTACCTCTTCTGTGACGACCCGACTCGCTTAAACCGGCGCGGAAGAAACCGATGAGTCGAATTGTCGATCTAACAAATAAACTTACTAAAAACTAAAACAAAACCTCGAAACATTATTACTATAACCCAAGAGTACAACACCCAAAAGTTTGTTCAACACTAAACCCAAAGTAATCCATACTAATAAGTAACTCCAAATATGATCAGAGTTAGAATATATGAACTATAATTACCAAGTCTAAAACTAGAAACGAAATACAATCTAAACTAACTAAAAGAACATCGGCACTCGCCCAACCCAAAGCTAAGCAACACCATCATCATCAGAGTTACCTGAAATATTAACAACAATCCACTGTCAGTGGCGAGTAACATAACTGTCCCACCCTAACGTGGATACACATGATCATAGAATAAATCAAATCACTAAATCAGGCATCCAACATACGATCATGCAAAACAACATATCATACCAACAATAACCGTAATAATAACGATAATAATAACAACAATCAACAATAATATCCAAAACTCGACTAACTCCCAATACTCAACTTTAGACTTATCTTTACTTAATCTTTGGCGCTATCATTTACATATTAGACCGGACTATGCTCGTACGAACACCTCTTACGCGAACGAACTTTCCTACTATGCCAGGATTGAGAATCTTACTCCCAACCCCATGAAACCCATCTTACGGGAAATTCATATCAAAGACAACATAGTAAGTATACACTATCCCAATACCGCAGTCAGGATAGGGGCAATGTCTTAACCCAAGCCTTAGAATCTTACTCTAAGGTTAGGTGTCTAATAGCAAATTCAAGAAAATCTTACGTTATTTACATTCTTAGTTAATCTTAAGTTACATCTTACGCCTTTACTTAAGACTAACATGTAAACCATCGAAGTTATTCTCAAGATCGCTTCTTTCGCCTTTTCTTGAGTCTAACCATAATCTATCCTACTTCATAAACAATCTTTAATAATTCTTTAAACCTTTCTTTAACTTTCTTTGAACCTCAATTAACCTCTCTTAAAACTTAACTTAACTTTCCTTAATCAAGACTTATATAATCCATACTTAAGACTACACAATCATGATAAAGAATCCAAGACTCAACCAAGAACTCATAAAGAACTCATCAAGATTCATAAAGAAACTCATCAAGATTCATAAAGAACTCATCAAGATTCATAAAGAACTCATCAAGATTCATAAAGAACTCAACAAGATTCATAAAGAACTCAACAAGATTCATAAAGAATCATCAAGAATCATCATCATGAACACCATTAAAATTCACGCACAACAACATCAAAGTTCAACAATGATTCCATCAACTTACATGCATCAAAACTTCATAGAATTGAACATGAATATAAACAAACATGAAATTAACATAATCAATCATAAAATACATATAATCAAGGCAAAATCATCACAAAACCATCACCCAAATTAGCCCATATTCACGCATGGACATAGGGTACTAAACATCAACTTTTGGTCTAATCTAGTCATCCAATCTACCTATGATTCAAAGTATACACACTAGGATAAGAGAGTATGTTACCTTATCGAAGATTAACACAAAAACGCACAAAAACTCGCTGCCCAAAACAGAACCACACGGCCCTATCAATCACGCAGCAGCACGACTCCAACGAGGCACCACGCACGAACACCGTGTACCACCATAACACGGCCACCCATCACGGCCTCCAATGCACGGCTAGCCACGAACCTCCACGCAGGGCACCACGCACGGCCACCCTTCGATTCCCCACGAACAAAACCCAAAACCCGAACCAACTACGAAGTCTTGAAAAATAGCAATGAAGGTTACTTGTGTTTATAGTCACTTAAAGATCAATGGAATATGAATCTTTAAGTTTGGGTTGGAAAAGATGGATGAACAAGGAATGGGGACTACTTAGCCAAAATAGGCGTGTGGAGTGATGGCAAGGATGGAGAGAGTGTTTTGTGTTTAAATGTGGCAAAGGATGATCAAATGACAAATGAATCATCAAGCCTTACTATTACTTCTATTTATAGAAGTTAGTTAAGGTGTGAATGCAAGGCAAGTGGCAAAACCAAGCCACCTATCATAAGGGAACCGGTTGGGCTTTACGCAAAATGGGCCTTGACGCTCATTTGGGCTAACTACACTTAAGCATGACTAATTATGTTCAAATTGCACTTGGCCCAAAATTAATTAACTAATTAGAAAATTAAGAAATAAAATTCTAATTAATTAAAATAAAATAAAATAAAATAAATAATAAATCATAAAATAAAATAGTCACATTCAAGCAATAAAAAATAGTCCAAATAAATTTAGACCATGCACAGAATCAAAATAATTACCAACAAGATAATAAAAAAAAATAGCCCAAAATCTGGGGCGTTACATCTTCACTCTCTCAGGTTCAGAAGGAATAACTACAGTAGAGAACCGAGACAACTCTGTGAACCTGTCCGTGTAAGCCTGTACGGACATGCTCCCTTAGGTAAGAGTCAAGAACTCCTCTTGCTTCTGCCATCGCAGCTTGTCTGGGTAGAACCGTTCTTGAATCTTCTCTGTGAAGTCTTGCCAGTTCAGTGCTATCTCCGTCTCGGGGTTAGCTCTTACTGTACTCCACCAATTGTCAGTGTAACGCCCTAGTTTTTCGGTATTTTCTGCTATGTTTATTTGTCTATATTTATGTTTATTTTATGTATGGTCCGAATTTATTTGGACTATTTAATTTTGTTTTATTTCTTGAATATGATTATTTTATTTTATGATTAACTGTTTCATTATTTATTTTATTTTATTTTAATAAATTAGAATTTTATTTTAATTTTCTAATTAATTAATTAAGTTTTGGGCCAAGTGCGAATTCAAACATAATTAGTCATGCTTAAGTGCAAATGGCCCAAGTGATCATTTAGGCCATTTTATTAAGCCTATAGCCGGCCCCCCACTTTGTATGGCATGTTTGCCACTTGCTATGTGTTCACACCTTAACTAGCTTCTATAAATAGAAGTATTAGTAAGGCCTAATGACCATTTGCCATTTAATCATCTTTTGCCCACAAGTAAACTTCAAACACTTTCTCCATCCTTGCCTATTGTTTCATGCCATTTTTGGCTTCCAAACACCCAAACTTTGTTCATCCATCTTTTCAAACCCAAACTTAAAGATTCATCATCCATTGGTCTTTAAGTGACTAAAAGCACATGTAGCCTTCATTGCCTTGATCAAGACTTGGGTGTTGGCTTTTGTTTTTGGATTTGGGCCCGTATGGTGGTGTGTGTTCAAGGGTGGTCATGCGTGGTGGTGGCCGTGTGGGCTGTAGCGTGGTTCGTGGTTGAAGCCGTGCAGTGTGGTCCATGCAGAGGAGCCGTGTTCGTGGTGTGCACCGTGCTCGTGCGTGGTGGCAGCTGTATTTGGCCCGTGTGGTTCCACTTATGGGTAGAAAGTTTTAGGTATTGTTGTGTTTATACTACAATAAGGTAAGATACTTTTCTATCCTAATTTGTATACTATGTTTATAGGGTAGATTAGATGATCAAATTAGACCGAAGTTCGATGAATTTAAACCTTATGTTGTGCGTGAATCTGGGCAGAATTTTAGTAATGATTTCGTGACGTTCTTGCTTGGTTTTCATGCGTGACCTTGATTATTTTCGATAGATATACGTTTTTTTTATGTTTATGTTCAATCATCATGAAGTTTTGATGCGTGAAAATTGATGAAAAGTTGCTAGAATTAGTTAGAACCTTGCGTGTATCATGCGTGTAATTGAGCATTGGTTGGTGAATGTGTTCTTGATAATCTTGATGAGTTCTATGTAAATCTTGTATTGGTATTGATGATTTTAGTTTAAAAAAAAACGTATATTCGATGAATATTTTTATGACGGTTCATGTTTCTTGAAGTTTCTTGGTTATGATATGATGAATCTTGGTTTTCTTGGTATGATCATGTCTTTCTTTAAGTATGGTTTAATTAAAGATTATTAAAGATTGATAAATATTAGTAAATATTATTAAAGAAAGTATAAAGAAACGGTAAAGAATGGTTAAAGAGGTTCAAAGATAGTAATGTACATAGTTAGACTCAAGAAAAGGCGTAAGATGCGATCTTGAGATTAACCAAGAATGTAAAGATAGCTTGAAATTTACTGTTAGACGCCTGACCTTAGAGTAAGATTCTAAGACTTGGGTTAAGACGCTGCCCCTATCCTAACCGTGGTATTGGGATAGTGAATACTTACTATGTCATCTTTATGATATGGATTTCCGTAAGATGGAGTTCATCGGTTTGGGAGTAAGATTCTCATTCCTGACATAGTAGGAAAGTTCGTTCGCGTAAGATACGTTCGTACGAGCATAGTCCGGTCTAATATGTAAATGATAGCGACAAAGATTATGATAAGATTAAGTCAAGTAAAGTTAAGCGAGTTATTATTATTATTATTATTATTATTATTATTATTATTGTTTTATTTTTGTTTCCTTACAATTGCATGTTTGTTTGGTTGAGTGCCTGATTTGTTGTTTGATTTATTCTATGATCATATGTGTGCACGTTAGGGTGGGACTGTTATGTTACTCGCCACTGATGGTGGATATATGTTCATTTTCAAGTAACTCTGATGGTGATGTTGATGCTTAGCTTGGGTTCGGGCGAGTGTCGATTTACTATCCATTGTTTTAGTTGTAATTTCCTGTTATTAGACTTTAGACTGTTAGTGCGTTGTATACTCTAACTCTGACGTCTGTTTTGGAGTTAATTCTTTAGTGTTGACTATTTGGGACTTAGTTATGTACAACTTGTGGTTTTGTATGTTTTTGTTTTTATAATAATAAAATTTGAGGTTTTGTTTTAGATTTTTAGTACATTTGTATGTTAGTTCGACAATTCGACTCGTTGGTTCCTTCCGCGCCGGTTTAAACGAGTCGGGTCGTCATAGTCAGCCTCGCCCCTTAAGTAGTAGGTTGCTATAGGCACCCTTTCATGCTCTAGACAGGCCAAGGCATCGAAGAGCTTCCTCATCTCTCGAATCCAGTTCTCGAGAACAACTGGTTTGGCTACCCCGTTGTAAACTAGAGGTCGTAGGTGCGCAATCCGGTCGAACGAAGACTGATTATCCAATGGTTGAACACTCTTCTGAGCCAAGGTGAGGATAGCATCCTTTAGGGCTCGGCGTCTTAAGCGGGAGTTACATTCAGGGGCTGACATGCTATAAAAAAACAAAATTAGTTAGTTAAAACATACGTACGACACATCAAGAAAAGCGCGAGAAAAGATACAATATCCTATCCCAAGCTTCTACCCAAGGCTTCTCTCGCTATGGTTTTCCATTTTAGGCTAAGTTGCACTTATGAATTCATAAAGCACTCATCTTCCAAGCTACTTATAAAGAAGTAACTTTAGGGTCTTAACCTAGTCTCTGATACCAACTGTAACGACCCAACTTTTATAAGCTGTCGATTATCAAGGGAATCGACATTCGGATCATTATCTTATACGAAACTTTAATCAACTAATGAATTATAATGATCAAAATGACTCCAAAAGTCATATTATTAATCAATTAACTAGTAAAGAGTTCATAATAATAAACATTATCCAATTATAAAAGAAAACTACAAACTATAAGGCCTAAACCCAACAAGCTAGGTGAAATCATAGAAATAATAGACTATAAGATAAAGCATGACTCGGGTAACTTCTATAATCCTTGCTAACTCACAAAGCCCGACCCAAATGATATCCCATTCATACTTCTCCATCTTCACCTGAAATGGGGGGGGGGAGTCCATCGTCAGTGGCGAGTAACTAGGCTGTCCCACTTAAATGTGGAACCATAAATCATATAATAAAATAGAATTAAGGCATACCAACATATATCATCACATAATATCCATCAAATAGAAATTAAATCATCATCATAAATCAGATATACGCAGCGAAAGAATAACATATCATGCATCAAATATAGTAATTCATAAGAAATTCCATAAATACCCCAACGATTACTTATCTTTTCATATTATTACCCAATATACCACTTTAATCCCATCTTTAATATTCCATGTACCGGTCACTATTGCTCGTAGGGATGCCCGTGTACATCCCAACTTTCCCAAAATGCGCCGGGTAGAACCCATGTATCCTATCCGTAGCTCTCCTTTGCAAGAACTAAGCCTAAGCTATGGCCATAACTCCTAAGTAGTAGCCTGTGTACTACTACCTAGATAACTACACATCCTAGAATCCATAGCTGCCCAGGGACCACAGTAGGGCAGTGGCTTCAACTTAACCTGATATGGCGACCCGTGTGTCGCCAAGCAGGTGTCCACTTCATAGCCTTTAATTAGTATCTTAACTTATTCACACTTCAAACATAATCATCTATCCTTAATCTTTTCTTATCGTATTACTTCTTATCTCATCATATCATCTTATCGTCATGGCCATCGTGAGACCAATAATCATCTTCTCATAACTTATTCGTGATCAAAGTCAATTTATCAATTATTATAGTCCAAACTTAACTTTCTTATTTCCTTTTATTCCTTTAATTATATTAATCCTTTAATCATATTTTAAAATTTTTATAAACTAAAATAAAATCAAACTATCCTCAATATTAACCTTATGTCATTCGGCCCTTTTGAATATAATTACCAAAAATCAATACTTTTAATTATTCACATGAACAATTCAAATAAATAATTAATAATCTAAAAATAAATTAAAGAATCATCAATCAACAATTAATTGCACCAAATATGATCAAAAATCATTCCTTTTTATCCTATTAATACTCGACCATAAAAAGATAATAACACCAAAAATTCATACTTTAATTATTACTCACAATAATCATAAACTAATATTAAATCAATTAAATAAATTTTAAAAATCATGAAATAACAATTAATTCAAACAATCATGGATCAACATGGTTTAGAAACAATCTTTTCCCTCCAAAACATTTGGCCATCATAGGATCGAGAAAAACAAGAACAAGAATCGTTTTCAACAATTGCTAAATAAATCATCAACTTGTTTTATCATTACTAATTAATAAATTAATTAACAAATCATAAATCAAGATTTAATTATGAACATGATTCAATAAGAAAAATTGAAAATTTAACCCCATAATACTCATGCATTCACACCGCATTCAAGAAGGATTCAAGAACAAAAATTATAATTCATTCAAGATTAAATCATACAATTATATTAATCATGAAACATGCTTTAATCTAGAAATCATCATAAAAATATATCAAAAATTCATGCTTGCATTATATACTTGTTCGAAAATCATACAAAGGTTGACAACAATTATCTTTAAATTCGTTAAATCCTATAATACAATTAACAATCATAATTCATATTTAAATTAAAGATACTACAATTAAATTTCATAAAATCATCAAAGATCAACAAAATTCATTCAAGAACACATAAAAATTCATACTTAATCTACCTAACATGGTTCGAAATTATGAGTTCATAAACTTAGGGCCTGTTTGTTTCAGCTTAATTTCAGTTCAGTTCAGTTCAGCTCCAATCAGTTCAGTTCAGTAGAAATTAGTTCAGTTGTTTTACTAATTTCATAATAAGACACTAATAACTATTATTGTTATCATTACTATTACTATTATTATAACGATAAGTATTACTATTATTATAAGAATTACTATTCTTGTTAATATATTTATTTTATATCATTGATTTTTATACGAATGAATCGTTAATGATTGAAATGATAATTGTAGTTAACAAATTTCATTTTAAAATGAAAAAATATTTTTCAATAAAAGACAACAATAGTATTAATAATAATACTACCAACAATAATAAATGTCATTGTTGAAATAATCATACATTTATTGAAATAATGCATTTTCATATAAAACAAAACAAAAGGGGTTAATTGTTGTTTTTAACAAGAATTGATACCTTAACCTTAGTTAATTTTGAGAGTGATTGAAATTTTCATTTTTGGAAATTTTGCTAGGAATATTTGAATAACAACTTTGGGCAAATTTTCTACAATTGATATCAAATTATTCTTTGTTGGAAAAAATAATTATAAGTTGAAATAATAATTTTCATACATGAAATAATAATAATTATAATAATTTTCATAGTTGAAATAATAATTATAAGTTGAAATACTTATATTCATAGTTGAAATTATTATAAGTTACTTAATTTCTTAATCTCCTATACTTGATATACTAAAAATAATAATTATAATTAAGTTAAGTTAACTTAAATTCAATTCAATTCAGTTCAGTTCAGTTCAGTTCAGTTCAGCAGCAATCAGTTCAGTTCAGCTGTTTTCAGCCGAAACAAACAGGCCCTTAATTAATTCTACCAATTATTCTTTAATTCTAATCTATTATGCAATTAATTATCCAAATTCAAGCTAAGGGGGTTAGTCTAGTTACCTTGAATTAGATGAAAAATCAATAAGAGTAATCATGTTGTTCGGCACGAGCCACACGGCACACACACACACACACCATAATACTTGTTTTAGTCTTGATGAGTTTAAGAGTTTTAGAGAGAAATATTGTAGATTAGGATTCTTGAATTGTAAAGAATAAAGAAAAGATTTTATGAATAAAAGAGGAGAGGGTCGTGAGGTTAAGAGCAAAAGAGAGGGAGTTGTTGAGGATTATTAGGATGATTTGTTATGATCATCAAATAAATAAAAATTAAGCTTTTTTAGATATGAAAAATATTTAGTGATCATTGGGGTTAAATGGAAGCAAATCCTTGGCCTTGAATATTCCAAGAGGGCCAGCTAAGGTAAGGGTAATGTTGAGCCATTGGGCTCAAGTTAAAACAAGGATAGATTAAGAAACCCAGCCCGAAATCCAGGATCCGAGCTTAGAATTACATAATGCTAACCATTAACCACGAAATTTTCTAACCCGGATTTTCGGGTTATTACATTCACCCCTCCTTAAACAAATTTCGACCTCGAAATTTACACAAGGAAGCACAAACAATCAGATAAAACACACAAAATCACAAATACACCAAAACTGAAGCTGTTGCATACCTGCTGCGAAGAGTTCGGGATACTTTTCCCTCATAGAGGCTTCAGTTTTCCAAGTGGCTTCTTCGTAATTCTCACTCCACCAGAGTACTTTACCCAATGGCACCACCTTGCGTTAATACAAATGGGAATTAAATAACGGAATTAAAAAATGGAAATTAAGTTGAATGTTGGAATCAGCTAAGGGTGGGCGAAACCGGATACTCGGATTTTCGGATTTCTAGAAACTGGATATCCGGATTTTTGGATCACAAATATTTTGATTCGAATCCGATCTGGATAACTTGAATTTTCGGATATTCGAACATCAGAATTCGGAAACCGGATATCCAGATCCGGTTTGAAATATATTTTTGTTGTTAAAAAAAGTTAGCAAATGATTCTTCCTTGTAAGATAATTGTTACACAACAGTCTTGAACAGTTCGAAGCACAAACAAGAGCATGCACGATGTCATATTTGCAGCAAATTAAAGCAATTAAACAAAACTAATAGTTGAACAATAATGTATTGAAAATGAAAGCAAAACTAATGGTTGAACAAGCTAGCTAAAAGCTGCAGCATTATGTAAAACCAAGAAATCTATTTATAAAAAAAAAAGTTTTTTTTTAATAAAAAATCGGATACTGGATAATCCGGTTATTCAAAATTGTGATCCGGATAAGATCCTGTATCCGTTTTTAAAAACCGAATATCTGATTTGGTTTTCTAAACTGGATCGAATATCCGCCTTTTCGGATTAATAAAACCGGATCGGAAATTGGATATGGTTTGTATGCCCACCTCTAGAATCAGTTCTCTTATCCCCTGCCTCATGACTCGGAAGGGACAATAGAAAGTTAGCACTGATAAATTGGAAAACCTAACATAGGGAGGCCTCTCAGAACATACAACTCCTTGATGTTCAACCGTGGGACCACCCATCTGTTCCTAGTCTTCCTATCTGCAAGGGAAAGGGCCCAATCATGCAAAGTCTCCGGTTTGAGAACTCTCTTACGAGCAAACAAATCCTTCGGCGTGTACTTCTCCGGGTTAGCTGGAGGCTCAATAAGATTGAGACTTTCGCTAAGCCATATTTGCAAAACAACGTGAGTCATCATTATTTTTAGGAAACTTTATGAAACAAAAAGTTTTTCGGAAATAAAAAGACAGAAGACAAAAAGTTTTTAGGCCATAATTTTAATTTCATGATGGATTGGTTCCACTCTTATGATTCCTTTCTTTCCCTTATAATCCACAATGATCCCTTGATTGACTCCCCTAATTAGAGACCAATCGATTTTTCTTTACTAATAAAAAAATGAGTTTTTATTGAGCAGAAAGCATATATATTAGGCTACATGCGTCGTTATAGTGCGATAATTTGTTAGCCTTATCTTATACAATTAACAAACCACTCATTTTAGTAATTTTCTTCAGCTAGAAAACATCAAGACAAAAAGACAAATCGATATAACCACTTCAACTCCATCTTTATGAGAATGTGGCAAGCACCTAATCACAAATTAAATAAATTTTCAAAAATGGCACGGTTTATCTGCAAATTTTTACTACCACCTTCGATCCCAGTTACTTGCAACATTTTACAAAAAAGGAAGGTTAACATTACTTGCAACATTTTTATTTTTTTCCCCTGTTTGCAAAGGAAAATACATATATTTACTTTTTTACCCCAATTAACTAACATTGTCCAACTAATCACATGGATCTTCAAACTGCTGTGAAGCAAGCAAGGAGAGGATGTGGAGTAAATTTTGGGCATGAGGCAAGTAGAGAAGCATGAGAAGTATTTGGGTACTTCGAACATCATTGGAAGGGCTAAAAAAAGTTGTTTTTCAGACACTCTCGGACATAATATGAAAAAAGCTTCAGGGCTGGAAAGAAAAATTACTCTCAAGGGTCGGAGAGGAAAATTTGCTTAAATCAGTCATCTAGGCAATCCCTACTTACTTGATGAGCATCTATAAATTGCCAGTGGAATTTATTAATAAGGTTCATTTAATGATGACCAAGTTTTGGTGGAGTAGGGGATATGACAAAAGGTGAGTTCACTAGAGAAGTTCAGTTTCTTGAAATGTCTTGACAGAATGGAATTTTGGAATTTGGAGGTATTTAACACTGTTCATTTCAAGAGATAAGCTTGGCGATTAATACGAAACCCACAATCCTTATTTGGAAGAGCGATGAAAGCTAAGTATTATCCACGTTCGGATTTTCTTAATTCTGTCACTCGATTTTTTAGGGAGCTACTCTTGGAGAGGAATTTGGAGCTCAAAGTCTATATATGGTGAAAGAGGGCTTGTTGTGGCACGTTGAAAACAAGGGTAGTCTTAATATTTAGGTTGACACTTGGGGAATTCACGAAACGGGAAGATTCATTACTAGACCAACCATTTCTTTGTGTGATTAGGTGGAGATAATCAAATGGCCTGGGTGTTTAATAGCAAGTAGACTCCGATCCCAAATCGATAACCATAGCTCGTGTACAGAGGTGGGTAGAATAATTTTACAAGTACAACCAAGCCATCTACACCCAGCAATGGTGTGGCAACCCCCTCCTACTGATCTAATTAAGGCTAATCCTAATGCATCAGTGTCTGATGATGGGTAGGTCGGGCTCGGTGTCATTGCTCATGACAGGTCAAACCTAGCTAAACCCCTGATGTGGCACAAGCTCAAGCCCTCCTTTCTAATCAGTAGGCTAGAAATCATGATCTTAAGCAAGTGGTGATTGAATCAGATTGTCTTAACAGTCACCAACAAGCTCTCAAAGAATGCTAATTACCTGACTGACTTACATAAAATCCTTAGTGATGTTTAAAATCTTTTTAATTGCTTCAATTATGTTCATTGGGCTCCTGTATTACCCCCATGTACTTATGGACTCTCTCGCGATGAATAATTAATTGAGCTTTCCCCTCAAACAATAAAAACAAAAATAAAACTAATTACTACCACTGAATCGCATTAGTCGCTACATAAATATGCAATACGGACTCCTAAACAAAAAATGGATTTAAAGAGAGTTACAGAGTGAAAATGAATAATTAGTTGTGCCCACAGCAAAAGTAAAGTTAAAAAATATAAAATATAGTAAAAAAATATTTGTTGCAAATATTGTGTGACAGCTAACATGACACAAGTTGCAAGCATTGCGATAATACATGGGTTTTCTCTCACTTTTAATCACACATTAACAAATTTCTTCGAGGGATTTGTGAATAAAGAAAAATATAGTCATAGATCCAATTTGATTTGTCTCAACATGCATTTTTCAAGTATAATATAATTTTTTTTATTATATGCAGTTAAAAATATTTTATTAAAAATGTCTTGAGAGATGTGAAAAAGAAAAGGTAACAAGTAATTTGGGACGCAAAGAAAAGAAATCAGAACAAAAGAAGCTGTATAAAAATGCTTCCTCTTCTTCTAATCCTTTGATGAGAAACAATAATTGGCCAACAAATAAATAACTAAACATGTGATTTTCCAACATAGATAGAACTGCAAAGAGTTTACGAAGGCCAAAGAAGATGAAGATTTGAAATCAACTGAGTCCTTAAATAGAAGGAAAAAAGAAAACTTATTAAAAAGTGACATATTAAGCCAGGAAAATAGAGAGTTAGAGCCTTGGAAGATGGTAAATCATGTTTGCTCACTTGTCTGAGATCAATACTCAAAATCTCTACAATGGAAGACTGAAACCTGCAATTAATGACATTAACCAATTTGTATCAATGAAAAACATATAAAATGAGCTTAAGCAAAGACTGCCCATAAATTTCAACCAATTCAATTGATCCATCAAACTTTCATAAAAAGAAAATCAAAGACAAGGCAGGCATATATTCTTCTACACTACATTATTGCTGCTCCGTAATGATTTTCAAATAAATAACACTACAACTATCTGATAGCAAAGCAATCCTGTAATTACATTCTAAATTTCTAAGTAGTCTGCTATCTGAATTTTGTTCAATACGCCCTGCTTCTTTTGGACTTTGGGTCCGTTTACTTGGATGTAAAACGTTTTTGATGTAAAATGATTTTCCATGAAAAACATTTTACATTGGAAAACTCATTTTCAGAGAAATTTTCCAATGTTAACGTGCACGGAAAATACGTTTTACTTCCAAATTTGGGGGAAAATGTTTCCACTATAGTGTAAAATAAGTTTTCACAAGAAATTTCACTAAAATAAGAACTTTTTCATTGGAACATATAAAACAACCACTAGTTAATTTGAATGAAACTATTCACTTACAAGTGGGCTTAGAGTCTTGCTTGAAGCTCTGCAGCCACAGCATCTATGAACTCTTCTGTGTTCACATAATTGTCCCTTGTAACCCTGCAATTTATTTGAATCACATTAAGCAAAAATTGCTCAATAGTCAATAGTAGCATTCTAGCAACCTTAAAACATTGACTAAAAAAGTGTCAAAAATCACTTGGATCCATGGATGATAATAGCAAGATCCTTCGTCATCTTCCCAGATTCAACAGTGTCAACACAAGCTGATTCCAATTTCTGTGTGAACTCAGATAGTTTTGCATTATTGTCCAACTTAGCCCTGTTAACAAACAGTGTCAGATGATTGCTAAAGGCAGTTTAAGGCACATGAACCAAAACAACAATGCAGTCCCATGTAGAAAAACATTGTCAATATACCTATGAGCAAGTCCCCGAGTCCAGGCAAAGATTGAGGCAATGCTATTGGTGCTAGTTTCACCGCCCTTCTGGTGAACTCTGTAATGACGTGTTACAGTGCCATGAGCAGCTTCAGCTTCAATTGTCTTGCCATCCGGGCATATCTGAAGAGAGTATACATTTCAATACACATTCTAATAGCCAAGCTATGTCATTCCTCCCCCTCCCCCCCCCCCCCCCAAATACTAAGAAAAATTGTCAGTCACTTGTGGTCGGTCCACAACAGTAACAAATGATATACCCAAGAAGAGGGTTTCAGTCAGGGAGATAATGAAGCAATATGGATGGATATACAGCATCCAACACGTAAACAAATTATCTGCATGCCCACAGGCCACAAATGAGATTGCTAATGTCTACGCATGTGTGAACATGGTTACACATGTACATTGCACATGTAGATCTATAAAAACATAGCTTATCTAGTTAAATCAGACGCATATTAAAATGTGACAATTCAACAATAATTTCACGCAAAATATTTGTCAGCAAAGACAGAATGCATACCAGCACAGAAGTCATCAATCCCAGAGACCCAAACCCTGAAAATTTTAAAAAGAAACACTGGGGTCAATAAAATCTAGCAATAAGACAAATCCTCAACAGAAACAGAGAGAGAGAGAGAGAGAGAGAGAGAACGATTTAAACAGAGTAGATTTATATGAAAAGCTCGAAGATTTTTTATGACTCAATGTCATATAACAATGGCTAGACCCCAACAGTTGAGACAAACCTTGGGCTAAGAAATCGCTCTGTACATCTCCATCATAGTTCTTGCATGCCCAAACATATCCTCCTTCACTCTTGAGAGCGTAGGCAACCATATCATCAATAAGACGGTGTTCATACCTAACAAATCAGTAAGGTTTAGTAACTCATATTGCAATACTACTACAATAATATGCATAATGGAAAGAGTCAAGATCCAGCACAGACCAGATTCCAGCTTCCTCAAATTTTGATCTCCACTTGCTTTCATAAACTTGTTGGAAAATATCTTTGAATCTTCACAAAAGAAACACAAAAGTCGCTTATCAAAAGAAAAAGGTTTGCATACAAATACAATTTGTGAGAAAGAGGTGGTCTTCCTACCTCCCATCATACTTCTTCAGAATAGTGTTTTTTGTGCTAAGATAAAGTGGCCACTTCTTCTCATAGGCCATGTTCATTGAAGCCTCTGCAAATGAGGAAATGGACTGCAGTGCAACATATATACACAGGATTACAGAGAGATTATAAAATAAAGTAAATCTATAACAAAAGAATATTATTGCATACAAGAAAAGACATATAACAGTTAAACCTCATCAGTGTTGTACATGGACATAGCTACTCCTCCATTTCCAGTAAACTTATAAACCTCCATCTCTGTTTTCTCATCATTACCTTCTGGAACTGCAAAGAAACTGACAATCAATACATATACTAGTAAAAGAAAAATGCAGAGACCAAAGATACTACGGTAAAACCAAAAAGATTTGACCATAGGTCTGAACTCAATCACCAAATAAAATCCCATACAAAGAAATACAGCAACAATACTATACATATGCGTTTCAGAAGACACTTCTGCAGCCCTGTGTCAATGCATGGATCATGCAGTAGTAGAGATCAAAAAGCAAGAAGAAAGACCAACCAAATACTAGCTTGAGTGACCCAGCTCCTTTAATGACAACATCAGTTGCTTTGTACTGATCTCCAAATGCATGTCTTCCAATGCATATAGGCTTTGTCCAACCTGGTACAAGCCTGGGAACATTTTTGCAAAGAATGGGTTCTCTAAAGACCGTACCTGCAAAAAAACAAGGTAGAATGGTGATTACAATCAACCATATACATAGACAGAAAGTATTAGAAGAATGTATATTGAAATCAGGTATTCTGAAATATAATAACTGACCATTCAGGATATTTCTGATTGTCCCATTTGGGCTTCTCCACATATTTTTCAACTTGAATTCTTCAACACGCGCCTCATCTGCTCAAATCAAGGAACCATCATTACAAAAAAAAAAAGGGATATAATGCAGGATGTGCATTTTCTATTGAAGATGGTGTGTGTGTGTGTGTGTGTTAGGTAGCGGGGATATAATAAAGAATGCTGAAAGACCTGGAGTGATAGTCGCACACTTGATTGCCACATTGTATCTGCAAAAGCGATATAATAATAAAATCACAGCCTACACTTAACCTATCAATCAAGTACAGGGAATAAAAAAGGGACACTAATTGCGCTTTGGCAGCAACATTTTTCTGAAAAACTACAAGCATAGGAAAACTCACTTCAGGGTGGCTTCTGCACTTTCAACAGTAACCTTGTCATCAGTAGCCTCACGATGAGGAAGACCAAGATCAAAATATTTGATGTCCAGCTCCAAAAATGGGAAGATTAACTGGTACAGTGAACAAAGAGAAGAATAAGCAAGAAAATAATTGTACAATGAATCAAAGACATGGAGAAACATGGTTTAGCATTGAAAAACCTTGTCCTTGATCATCTGCCAGATAACACGAGTCATTTCATCTCCTGAAAAACAGACATTGCGAAATTTAGGGCATTATCTATAACAATTCATGTTTATCTTCAATTTTCCAGAGTCCAGATAATTTCATTGCATTAACCCCCAAAATGAAAAACAAATAATTTAAAGTGATGAAGCACCAAGAAATTAATCAATTTTATGAAAACATGAATTGACAGTTGCTTCTTTATTACATTAGTTTTAAACCGTTTGAAGGTGTTATAACATGAATTGACAGTTGCTTCTTTATTACATTAGTTTTAAACCGTTTGAAGGTGTTATAACACTAGATGATGGCCTAAAATCATTTAAAGCCTCTTTATAAAAAAGCCCAGATTCTTTGTTAAGACATAGCGTTGTTTCTCTTGCAGAACTAGTTCATAGGATTGTTTTGCTTTCATGTTGTGAAATTTCTGTCGAGCTTTGTTTCAGTTCAAATCTTTTGCTCCAAGGGTGATGATGCAATTGGAATTCTATGTAATATGGAAGGCCCTAGAATTTCCCAAGGTTTTATATCATGATATTATCACCCCATAAGCATTATGGACGCCTTCTTGCTTCCACAACCCATGAGTGTAAAATTGTAGTAAATGTGTAATTTAACAGGATTAATGACGCAATGAATCTTGGAAAAATCAATAGTGCAACATAACCTAGCATGAGATGTGGCAAACAAGGATGCAAGTAAATGAAAAGGACCAAAAAAATAGAGTTCACTCAAAATGACAAATTGACAAGAATATCTTAAGAATGATTGATCCATATCCTCTTTAATTTGTCTAATTCCACCTAAAATGTCCAAAAAGGATACATCTTGGCATTTTATGACAATATTTTAGGATATTTTGTCAATTACCACTTTTTTTCACCTTTTCTTATGTTACAGCATATTTAATTTATTTTTTATATTTTAACACATTTTGTTTCCAATAACTTATCACCTTTTAACATTTCTTGTCAAATTGTATAGCATGAAACTCACAAATCTCACACGAAACCTCCCCTCAAAAAAAAAAATCTCACATGAAACCTTAATCAAGGGAACCATCTATAGGCCCCACATACGATAAAAATTGACAAAAAAAGGCATTCAAAAGGTGATAGTTTATTATGTTTCAGAAAATAAAATGTGGTAAAATATAAAATAAATAAAACATGTAAAAAAAGATGAAAACAAAAGGTGCTAAGAGACAAAATATACAATATGTTAATTTCTTCTATTTCTCCTTCCAGATTTTTCGCTTATCAATAATAAGACATGGAAAATGCAAACAATGCTCAAGACAACAATACTGCAAATTAAAATTTGCATCAGATGAATACATTTTCCATGGGTTAGAAGCAATTCAACATATTTACTCTACATATCTGTGAAAACAAAAGTAAACTAAACTAAGGCTCTGTTTATTATTATGGTGTAAGAAAATTAAAATCATTTTCAAAGGAAAAAAAAATTATTATTGAAAACTCATTTTCAAACAACTTTTCTATTGTTTATTTGGAAGGAAAATAATTTTCATTTTAAGCATTTCCCATTATTTAATTACAGCAAAAATGATGAGATAGAAGCATGCGAATGAAAATATAAATTGAAAAGAGATAGAAGAACACGAATGAAAATGTTTTCCAACCACTTTTGAAGAAAAATGTTTTACATAGGAAGTAAAATAAATTGAAAAGAAGATAGAAGAACGCGAATAAAAACGTTTTCCAACCACTTTTGAAAAAAAATGTTTTCCATATATAGGAAGTAAAATAAATTGAAAAAAAGATAGAAGAACGCGAATGAAAACGTTTTCCAACCACTTTTGAAGAAAAATGTTTTCCATAGGAAGTAAAATAATTTAATTTCCGGCCAAACTAAACAATGAAAAAATAGAAAATTTGTTTTTAGTGAAAATGTTTTACAACTCGGTAAATGGTGCCTAAAAGACAACATACACATTTTTTATTAGATTATTACTGATCGAAAATAAAGTACTAAAAATCTTATAAATACCTTTTTTTTAAAAATTTTGCTCATCTGATCTACACCCTTACTTATATTTTGTTCATTTAATATGCATTCGTGATCATAAAACTAACATAATAGAGTGATATAGAGTACCAAGTAAACAAAAGGACGCATGATAATACATAGTTTCCGTCATCAAAAATATTGGGGAGTAACAATTTACACGTTCTGATCAACTAATATTCAAAACACAAATCTGATCTACAAACTATTTATTACAATAATACTTGCCAAGGCCCGATTTACATGCTACATTCACTTTTAGATACGCTTTTTTACACAAGTGAATAAAATATGTAGGGACATATTATTTGTTGAACAAAGTAAAAGAAAACAGAAGTACAAACGAAGTGAAGAAAAGATGTAAAAGTTTAAATGGGGAATTGGGGGACCACAAGAAAATGAAATCAAGCAAGAGGATTGGGACATCATGTAGCAAATGAATTGAGTAACTTGGTTCATAGATGAGATCTATATAAAAAATAAAAAATAAAAAGAAATCTAAAAGGAGCAGTAACAACAAATTAATTGGTAAAAAACTAATCAAGGATCAAATTAATAAGAATCAAAGAGAATACCATCCATCTCAACAATGGGGTTGGAAACCTTGATCTTGTCGAAAGCCATGGCGGACGAGATGAGGTGAGAAACAGATGCAATCAAAGAAGAAGAGTGAGTGGATGGATGGGATGGTAGGTGAAACAAAAAGGCGAATTCAATTTAGGACAACTTTTTATTGTTATGACACTTCGCCGCTTTTCAATATTGAATATGAATATTGTGTGTGAGAAAATGGGGAGTGTTTTTGCCAGTTTGAGTGCTGCCTTAAATAGTCGACGAATCAAATTAAGTGCGGTGGTTGGATGGCTGACGAATCACGATACCTACAGGTGTTCATTCGGGTTAGCCGTTTTGGGTCACGATTCACGAATGATACGTTTGCTTGGACCCATATTTAAAATTTATGATCATATATTCATATGTTTATATTGTTGTGAAAACGAGAAAAAGTCTCTCGCTTCATTCAGTAAAAGGGATATATAAAAGTCGTCAATAGTATGTATAGCAAATTCTAATTCTATAATGTTCCTAGAGTACGGATAGAGATATAATAGTCATCCATTAATATATACTCTCTCTGGTTTTTTTAGATGTAACACTTTACTTTTCACACTTGTCAAGACACAACTTGTACTCGTAACATCTCTAAATATATAAGTGTAAAAATTATAAAAATTACATATTTGAAAAGTGTATTACAAGGTGAATCCAACAAGATCTCACATGACTATGATTTTCTTTATATATGTAACAATTAACGGTCAAAGTGAGTCGGATAAATAGTGCCAAAGTCAAAGTGTTACGTCTAAAAAAAACGGAGGGAGTATTACATAACACTCCCCTTGGATGTCCATTATACAAAAACAACAATTTTAAATAAAATTTCATAATATTCATCTACCAAGCCCATTAACTCCCCCTTAGGATGTCACCTATCAAGATCCTCAAGACGATATAACCCAATTGTTAAATGAACTTCTTGAATGTAGTTGAATAGTATGTCTCGTTAAAACCTTTTTACTAAAAAAATCCTGTGGGATAAAAACCTAGTAAAGGAAAAAGAGTACACCACTTTCATAATACGCTTTGAAATGTTGCCTCATTAAAAACCTTACCAGGAAAACCCATTGTGGGACAAAACCTTGGTTAAGGGAAAAAAAATGCAACGCGTATTGTCTCCCCCTGATGAAAACATAACTTGAGATCTTCAGATGACATAAATCCAATGCCGCTGAATAACTTCACTTTTGTAGCATAATAACATTCCTTGATGATAGATCCTCTTAAACTAGTCTTGAATCTTCAAATCTTCTCTTGGACATAGTGAGACATTTTCATTTATCAATACTTATTGTAACAACCCGACTTTTATAGGCTGTCGATTTACGAAGGAAATCGACAAATGGATCATTACCAATCATAAGACTTAATAACAATATCATAATTTAAGTTCAACAATCCTTTTTATTAACTAATAATGAAATAATATCTCAAAAGTCCATAAATAAATACCAAGATACAAGATACATACTGTTCCATCCCAACAGGCTCCGACAAACTAATTATTAAATAAATAAATAAATTCATAGCTAGACTCTGGGTTCACCCTACTAATCACATCAACACACAACCCGAACCATACGAGCCCACTTATACGTCAGCATCTTCACCTGAAATGGGGGGGGGTCCACCGTCAGTGGCAAGTAACTAGGCTGTCCCGCTTAAATGAGGAACCGCTAACCATATAATAGCATAGAATCAACCAGGAAAATCATACAAAAATACATAAGGATACATACGAGAATACATACAAGAATACGTAGAAAAATATGTATAAAAATACGTAGAAAAATACGTATAAAAATACATACAAAATACATAGGAAAATACGTATAAAAATACATACGGAATACGTAGAAAAATACGTAGGAAAATACATATAAAAATACGTACAAAATACGAGTACAATACGTATAAAATACCTGCAAAATACGGTTAGAAGTACATGCTACATACGTATAAAATACGTGTACAATACGTACAGACATACAGACAACATACATACACAGCGGAAGACTTAATATTTCGAATTTAACACATAATACACGAAGAAAAATACACATAACACATATAACATAATCCTTCCCGTGAAATACTTATCTTGTCACATTTTACCCAAAAACCCTTCTTTTAACCATCTTATTAGACCGGTCATTATGCTCGTTGAGGATCCCGTGTGCACCCCAACTTTCCTAAAACATGCCGAGGTGAACTCGTGTATTCAACCCGTAGCCCTCCTTTGCAAGAACTAAGCCTAAGCTATGACCATAACCCCTAAATAGCAGCTCGTGTACTACTACTTAGACGACTACATATCTTAAGATCCAAAACTGCCCAGAGACCGCAGTAGGGCAGTGGCTTCGACTTAACCCGATCTGATGACTCGTGTATCATCAAATGGGCGTCCGTATCGTATCTTGTCTTTTCCAAAGGCCATCGTGAGACCACTAATTCACAACATCTTTTCTAAAGGTCATCTTAAGACCACTAGTTCATATCATCTTTTCTAAAGGCCATCTTAAGACCACTAGTTCATTTCATATTATAACTTTCCTTTTTATCATATTGTTACTTTCCTTCAGATCACAGCTTATCCCTATTAATTCCTTTTAATTCCTTTAATTATATTAATTCCTAAAATTACCTTCTAATATTATTATAAGTCAAAAGTTAAACCAAAATTGATCAAAACCTATTTGGACCACTCGACATTCTCAACAATAAAATAATAATTAAATAAATTCATCAATTAATCATATAAACAATTAAATAAATCATTTAAATTAACATTTAGCAACCAATATAACTTAAAACATGATAAAAATCCTATTTTTCCTATTCTAACCTACTCGACATTTTTAGTGAAAAATACCAAGATTTACACTTTAAATTAAATAAATACAATTATCAATAATTAATTACATAAACTTAATAATAACAATTAAAATCATGCTTTGAACATTTAATCATCAAGATTAAACCAAAACAAGATTAAAATCAATTCTTTCAATAAATAGAACCACACGACACTCTTGGCATAATAACAATATCAAGATTATTTTCAAGAATTACAATAACATGATTGAATGATAGATCAAATTAAAGATTATTAATAATACTTCAAGATTTAACAAGATCCAATCAAGAAAAATCAGATTTTTATTCCTTTTGATGACATGAGCCACTCGACAACTTCACACAACAAGAACAAAAATAATAATTTTAATTTAAGACTTAAATTAGCAATTAAATGATCAAGATTATTATTTTAATTCAAGAAACTACCATAAAAATCATCATAAAATCATGTATGGCACTCGACATTCTTAATAAAAATTCAAGATCAAGATTCAACAACTTATCATGCAATTATTCAATATAAATACACAATTAAATAAATTATTATATGCATAAAAATTAATAAAACAATTAAAGATTCATGAAATATCAAGAAAATATCATAATCAATACATCATATGGTTCGAACTTTTCTAACCTATCATGATACTAATCCTATCAATTTTCATGATTTAATCCTAATTAACTATATGGGAAACTTATTCCAAATTTAAAAAGGATAGTCTAGTTACCTGGAATCAGGAAGAAATCAAGAAAAATTTCTTGTTTAGGGTTCGAAAAATGCACGGCTCTTTGTAAAGTATTTTGTGAATTTTTGAGGTTAATTTTAGGAGTTCAGAAGTTAGGAAGAAGGATATGAGTATTGTTTCCTATAATAATTATAAAGAATAAAAGAATTAAATAAAAAATAAATAAATAAAATAGGCTAAGGGAGCCGTGAAAAAGGAGAGAAAATAGGGGAGGAAGAGTGGAAATAGTAGACTTGGTAAAGGTAGTTAAAAATAGGGTTTTCAATTTAGGTTAAAATAATTAAGTGATTAGATATAAAATTATAGTAGTAATAATAAATAAAACAAAAAAAATAAAATAAACCCTTGCCCATCCATTAGCAAAGCCGGCCAAGGGAAGAGAGGATTGGGTCATTGGGCCCAATTCTGAGATAAGGAAAAGAAATAAGAATAAAACAGTCCAATTAATTGGGTCTTTTGGACTTAGAATATTAAAATAGCAATAATTAACCACGAAATTTTCTGGCCCTAAATTTCGGGTTATTACAGTCACCCCTCCTTAAATAAGTTTCGTCCTCGAAACTTCAGAATAACACTACAACAGTTAATAACAAATCAAGAACCAATTCGCTTCCGCTGCGAACTCTGATATAAATTCTCAGTGGAACCATACAATTTACATTTATTCACACTAACAAATATAATACGAAAAATAGTCCTAACCCAAGCTTATACCCAAGGCTTCACTCGCTAAGGTTTTCCATTTTAGGCTAAGTTGCACTCGTGATACAAAAAGCACTTGTCTTTCAAGTTACTTATGAAGAAGTAACTTTTAGGGTCTTAACCTATGCTCTGATACCAACTGTAACGACCCGACTTTTATAGGTTGTCGATTTACGAAGGAAATCGACAAATGGATCATTACCAATCATAAGACTTAATAACAATATCATAATTTAAGTTCAACAATCCTTTTTATTAACTAATAATGAAATAATATCTCAAAAGTCCATAAATAAATACTAAGATACAAGATACAAGATACACATTGCTCCATCCTAACAGGCTGGGACAAACTAATTATTAAATAAATAAATAAATTCATAACTAGACTATGGGTTCACCCTACTAATCACATCAACACACAACCCGAACCATACGAGCCCACTTATACGTCAGCATCTTCACCTGAAATGGGGGGGGTCCACCGTCAGTGGCGAGTAACCAGGCTGTCCCGCTTAAATGAGGAACCGCTAACCATATAATAGCATAGAATCAACTAGGAAAATCATACAAAAATACATAAGGATACATACGAGAATACATACAAGAATACGTAGAAAAATTCGTATAAAATACGTATAAAAATACATACGAAATACGTAGAAAAATACGTATAAAAATACATACGGAATACGTAGAAAATACGTAGGAAAATACTTATAAAAATACGTACAAAATATGAGTACAATAAGTATAAAATACCTGCAAAATACGGTTAGAAGTACATGCTACATACGTATAAAATACGTGTACAATACGTACAGAAATACAGACAACATACGTACACAACGGAAGACTTGTAACGACCCGACTTTTCTTGGCTGTCGATTTACGAAGGAAATCGACAATTGGATCATTACCAACATAAAACTTAACAATAATATTATAATTAAAGTCAAAAATTCATTTTATTAATTAAATACTGAAACAATAATCCCAAAAGTCTATAAGTAAATACTTAAATACACCATAAAACTGAATCTTCCCAACAGACTGGGATAAACTAAACCATTATGAAAAGAAAACATAAACTAGACTCCGGTTCACTCTACTGATCACATCAACACTCAACCCGAACCAAACGAGAGCCCACTTATGCGTCTGCATCATCACCTGAAATGGGGGGGTCCACCGTCAGTGGCGATTAACTAGGCTGTCCCGCTTAAATGAGGGACCGCTAACCATATAATAGCATAGAATCAACCAAGAAAGTCATATAGAGCACATGGAAATACGTACAAATATACATACGAAATACGTACAAAAATACGTATAAAAATACGTACAAAAATACGTAGAAAAATATGTAGAAAAATACGTATAGAAATACATACGGGATACGTACAAAGTACGTACAAAAATACGTATAAAAAATACGTATACAATACGTATCCAATACCTGCAGAATACGGTTTGAAATACATACAATATACGTATACAATATAGATACAAAAAAAGTACAACATACGAATACAAATACGTACTATAGGCACATAAAATTATATTATGCCACATTAATTATATTTGCTCCGTTAAAAAAGTCAAACGTTGACTTAAATTATAAATGGGTCATGAATTAATTAATTTGGGCTCGCAATGACATTTGGGTCTATTTTAATTATTATGAATATTTAATTTGAAGCCCAAAATTCAATAAGTAATAAGTTGGGCTTCAGGTTAAAAGAGAAATGGAATTGGACTACAGGCCCAAAAGAGCTAGCTTATTCCTAAAACCCTAGCAAAATGACTCTATAAATAGAACATCATACCCATTCCTAGGGGATAGAATCCAGAGCTAAGAAAAACTCAGTAAAGTGAATTCTCTCTCAAGTCAGAAGCTCTCAAAAGAAGTGAAAGAAACCCTTTCAATCCAGGAAGCAGACAAATCAAGTCGCCAAGCATCCGTCAAACTGTTCTTTTGAGAATCTTTTCTTGAACGAGAACAAGCCGGTGACCCTCATTCAAGTCAAGCTGCCAAGTTCTTTTAAAGTTAATTTTGTTGTGGAAATCGAATCAGTAGAAAAAATAGAGTTGTACCCAAAAAATATTCTTTGATCAATATAAATTATTATTTGTTGCATATTTTTATTTCTTTTCGTAGATTTAAAAATTTGTGTTAACAAATTTTTGGCACGCTCGGTGGGACATCTCTACTACTCATCTCTTTTTCCACAAACATCTTCAAAAAAAAAAGATGGTCTCGAAGAACAACACTTCATTTGCCACTAAGAAGTCGGTGGGTGAGAAACCAGTTTCTGACAAGCCAGAAGGAGGTGTTTGCACCAGAGGAATGAAACAAGCCCTTGTCTCTACTGCTGCTTCAAGTCTGCGTTCTGCGTCTGTTCCGACCAAACCTCGGAAGGCTCATAGGACCCCTGATCAGCCTGTTGCACCTCTTGTTTTCACAACTCGTGAGAATACCATGTCTGATGAATTTCTTGTTGGATCTTCCTCTGCGGCATCTGACGGAGATTCATCCAACAATCGGTTCCCCAATGATGTCGCTGCAGTTATGGTGACTGAAGCTAAAACCGTCGAGGAACAACTTGCTAAGATGAAGACTCTTCTCCAAAAGGTACTGAAGGATGGAGAGGAGAAATATGCTCAAATCAAGCAACAAAACAAAGAGATAGCCTCTTTATCAAAGAAACTTGAAGATATTCACCATGAAAAAACTGAAAGTGAAGGTGAAAACAGTGAGCCTGAAGAAGATGAAAATCCTGACAGTCGGCACAAGTCAGTTACTGCAAAACAGCTCCAGGATATGATAGCTAGTGCAGTCAAATCTCAGATTGGTGGAGATCCGCGCAATAGTGGTCGTTATGTGAAGCCTTACTCCAAGAGGATCAATAAGTTGCAAATGCCAAGCGGTTATCAGCCACCGAAGTTTCAACAGTTTGATGGAAAGGGGAACCCGAAGCAGCACATCGCTCACTTCGTGGAAACATGCAACAATGCCGGGACTTCAGGAGATCTTCTTGTTAAACAGTTTGTGCGATCTCTCAAAAGCATTGCTTTTGATTGGTACACAGATTTACCACCAGAGTCCATTGATAATTGGGATCAGATGGAAATAGCGTTCCCGGACAGGTTCTACAGCACCCGACGTGTCGTGAGCATGGTCGAATTAACTAACACCAAACAATGGAAAGATGAGCCAGTCATTGACTACATCAGCCGGTGGCGTGCTAAGAGTCTCGAGTGCAAGGACCGTTTATCGGAAGCTTCTGTAGTTGAAATGTGCACTAACGGCATGGACTGGGATTTGTTGTATATTTTGCAGGGAATTAAGCCCAAGTCCTTCCAAGAGTTAGCAACACGCACACATGACATGGAGTTGACTATTGCCAATCGCAAGACTAGTTCTTCTGAATACTCGAAGGAGAGGAAGGATTTTAAGAAGACGGAAAAATCTTCAAAGAGCTCTGTTAAGGAGTCAAATGCTGTCTCTACTTCAACTGCGATGAAGATTTCTGCGAAGCCAAAACCTGTGTACGAGAGGGGCTCATCTTCAAGGGACACCAGGAAGGAGAGACCTACTTTGAAGGAACTTCAAGCCAAGAAATATCCATTTCCTGATTCAGATTTGGAGGGAATGTTGGAGGATCTACTAGAGAAGAAAATCATTGAACTCCCGGAGTCCAAACGCCCAACGGAGAAAGGTAGAACATCTGATCCGAATTACTGCAAATATCATCGGTTGATCAGTCATCCGATTGAAAAATGTATCACCCTCAAAGAGAAGATCATGCAACTGGCAAGGGAAGGGAAGATCATCTTAGATGATGATGAAGCTGCAGAGGCCAATCATGCATCCGTCTCTCTTGAATGCTATGTTCATGTTGACTCCATCCAGTTCGGTAGCTTAGAGCCTGTGGTGGTGCAAGTGTTTCAACAACCAAAATCAAACTTGGAGTGTGACAATTCTGCTCCTAAGAGTCTTGAAGAAGACGACGAAGGATGGACGTTGGTTGTGAGAAAGAAGCCAAGGAGGAAAGTTGTGGCACAGCCTTTGCTACCGCATCAAAAGAAGAATCCACAAAGGAAGAAACACAGACAATTCCAAGGAAAGAGGAAGGTTGAGTCAACTCTGCCAAATAGATCACTTGCCCAGGAAGGTCGTGTACCAATCAAGTTAGAGGAGTTATTTCCAAAGGAGTACTTCTGCGAAGTTTCAATCAATGCAGTGACGTGTAGCCTGGATGAAGAAGGGAAGAGCCAAGAGACAGAAAGGCAAACCAATGAGGAAGGGTTTAGTCACGAGCCTGATCTGGACAGAGATTCAAAATTTTTGGCATTACTGGATACAGTTCCGTCACGTATGGGTTGGCGCAAGGCCCTTTCACTCCCAGAAGAGACGAGGTCTGCTCTTACGCGTGCCATGGAGAATCCCACTCAGTACACAATAGTGGAAAATATTAAACAAGGAATTTATGACAATCATCCTGATGATTGTGCATCGTGTAAAGCAGCATGTAGTGCAGCACTAGCTTTCACAGATGATGATCTTGTGTTAGGATCGAAGCCTCACAACAGACCACTCTTTGTGCATGGATATATCCGTAAACAAAGAGTCAATAGGATTCTCGTCGATGGAGGTTCCGCAGTGAACATCATGCCAAAGTTGGGAATAACTGTGGAGGAGCTGAGCCAGAGCCGCTTAATGATCCGAGGGTTCAATTTAGGAGGACAGCGTGCCATCGGGATGATTAGAGTTGATTTAACAATTGGAGATATGATGTCAACAACAATTTTTCATGTCATCGATTCAAGGACATCTTACAGGTTGCTCTTAGGAAGACCTTGGATGCATGAGAATGGAGTAGTCGCATCAACACTTCATCAATGCCTCAAGTATTACCGAGATGGCGTACAGAAGGTGATAGCAGATGTAAAGCCATCCGATGAAGCAGAGTCACATTTTGCTGATGCTAAGTTCTACCTTGATGAACCAGAATCATTTGAGGTGATGCCGACTAAGATACCATTAACTGGGAAGAGTGTGTGTCTGAAGCCTAAAGTAGTTACAGAAGAGGTCCTTGCTGTGAAGAAATCAGGGTTAGAAGTCATCAAGTCTTCGTCAGAAAAGAATGAAGATAACTCGTTAAAAGCGAACAAGATGGTATCTGCGAGTTCAGGGCCAGTACTTCGGTATGTCCCTAGGTCACAGCGCAGGGAAGGACAGTCTCCTTTTTCACATTGTGCAAGTAAGGAAGACGAGATGAAGTCTACCTCAAAAGGCCTGGATATCAAAGCACATGTTGTTGGTGAAGGAATCACACTACCTGTACAATAAACAAGAGATTTAAAGATCATTAAGTCTCCAATCCCAGACAAAAGAGAGGAAGGTTTCGATCCAATTGCTTACAAGCTCATGGAGAATTCTGGATATAACTTTTCAAATCCGTCCCCCATGGGAAAGGTTGTCGAGGCAAGGGCTCATGGCCTTAATGAAGCTCAGCTAAAGCTCCAAGAAAAGGGGGAGCGTGTCAACATTAGGAAGGTCGGGTTGGGATTCGTTGAATCAAGACCAGCCAGAATAAATGCCAGGCGGAAGGCGATACAAGCAACACAATACATTAGAGCTGAGGATTGTCAAGAAAGCAAAGCAGATAACAATGTTCAAACTCAGCGAACCTCCGTCTTCGATAGACTCCAACATCCTTCTACAAGTTCGAGGCATTTAGTCTTTGGTAGGCTCAAAGGTTGCAGAGAAAGCAAAGTTACAGGGCGTGTCGTTGATAGGCTAGGTGAACGAAGGATTAATGCTTTGTCAAGTTCACCACGAAGAAGCGTCTTCAATAGGTTGAGCAATGGATCCCAGACTTTTAAAAATCATCAGTCACCGACCTTGCCCTGCAAAAGTTCTAAAAAATCAGTCTTTGGTCGAATCGGTGAAAGCAGCAAATGGCAATGGAGAGCGAAGGACAAGGCTCTACAAGCAACAGGTGATGTTGAACTGGAAAAATGTGTCAAAAGTACTATACCATCTCGAATGAAACGCTTGACGATCTTAGAAGTTCAGATTGGAAAGTCACTTAGCGCAAAGGGACGCACCATAGTTGTCACAAACCATCCAAGTAGTGATGACCGTAAAGGTGATGGAGATGCTATGGAAGTCTGCAATCATATAACAGTTTGTGAGGTTTTAGCCACCGACGAGGAGGTTGAAACAAGTGAAGCACCAAATCTGCTTGAAGACGGGGGGAAATCTACAGTAGATGAGCTTAAGGAGTTGAATCTCGGTACCGCAGATGAACCACGACCAGTCTACGTAAGTGCTTTACTCTCTCTTGAAGAAGAAAGTACATATGTTGAATTGCTTAAGGAGTACAAAGATGAGTTCACATGGAGCTATAAAGAAATGCCGGGGCTAGATCCGAAAGTTGCAGTTCATTGCTTAGCTGTTAAAAAAGGAGTCTCACCAAAGAAGCAGCCTCGACGTCGTTTTCATCCTGAGTTAATCCCTGAGATCGAAGGAGAAGTCAATAAACTTATTGATGTTGGATTCATTCGTGAAATCAAGTACCCGACGTGGATCGCAAATATTGTCCTAGTACGAAAGAAGAATGGACAATTGCGTGTCTGTGTTGATTTTCGGGATCTCAACGAGGCATGCCCAAAGGATGATTTCCCATTGCCTGTTACGGAAATAAGATTGACGCCACGACGGGGCATGAAGCTCTTTCATTCATGGATTGTACGGCTGGTTATAATCAAATCATGATGGCGCCTGAAGACCAAGAAGCAACAGCTTTTCGTACACCTAAGGGAATCTTTTGCTATAAGGTGATGCCATTCGGTCTAAAGAATGCCGGAGCTACCTATCAGCATGCAATGCAGAAAATCTTCGAGTCCATGTTGCACAAAAAGGTTGAGTGCTATGTGGATGACCTTGTGGTGAAGACAAAGGAGAGAGCGGGCCACCTACAAGACTTGCGTGATGTGTTTGAAAAGTTGCGGCGTCACCAGCTGAAAATGAATCCGCTAAAATGTGCATTTGGTGTTACTTCGGGGAAATTCTTGGGGTTTGTTGTACGTCATAGAGGGATTGAAGTGGACCAGTCAAAGATCACATCAATCAAGAATATGCCAGAGCCAAAAAATCTCAAAGAGGTGCGGGGTCTTCAGGGTAGAGTAGCATACATTCGGCGATTCATCTCAAATTTAGTTGGACGTTGTCATCCGTTTAGTCATCTCATGAAGAAGAATGCTCCATTTGAGTGGGATGACTCTTGTCAAAGGGCTTTCGAAAGCATCAAAAGATACTTGTCCTCACCTCCTGTGTTGGGGGCACCTATCCAAGGTAGACCGTTCATTCTATACATTGCTGCAAATGAAGAATATTTAGGTGCTTTGTGCGCTCAAGAAAATGAAGAGGGGAAAAAAAGGGCTCTATACTACCTCAGTAGGACTCTAGTCGGTGCAGAACTGAAATATTCGCCAATTGAGAAGATGTGCCTTGCCTTGATCTTTGCGATACAAAAGTTGAAGCATTATATGCAGGCGCATACGGTTCGCGTCATTTCCAAGGCAGACCCTATCAAGTATATTTTGTCAAGGCCAATTCTGTCAGGACGGTTAGCTAAGTGGGCAGTTCTGATCAATCAACATGACATTGTTCATATACCCCAGAAGGCAGTAAAGGGACAGGCGTTAGCAGACTTCCTAGCCGATCATTCGATTCCAGCAGATTGGGAACTTGTAGATGACTTGCCGGAAGAAGAAGTATTCTTTGTTGACATCTTGCCTCCGTGGCAATTGTATTTTGATGGATCAGCGCGAAAGGACGGTGCCGGCGCTGGAGTCATCCTTGTGTCACCTGAAAAGCACGTCCTTCCGTACTCATTTACATTGACTCACCAATGTTCCAACAATATGGCTGAATACCAGGCATTGATTCTCGGTCTTGAAATGGCAAAGGAGATGAACATCCAGGATATTGACATCTATGGCGACTCTAAACTTGTAGTTCACCAGCTCTTGGAAGATTATGATGTCAAGAAGGATGATTTGGTACCGTACCATAGGCACGCTTCACAATTACTAAGTGAATTCGAAAGCACGGTGTTAGAGCATGTTCCAAGGAGTGCCAATAAGGTGGCTGACGCGCTTGTAAATCTCGCAGCCACTTTGGCATGGGGGCAGAGGATTATTTATCTGTTCCAGTTTGTAATCATTGGGTGGTTGCACCTTTTGAGTTTACAGCAAAGGAGGAAGCTAATGCAGTTTCTGTTTTTGAAATATCTGAAGAAGATTGGCGCCAGCCTCTCCTAAGCTATCTTATGCATGGAAAGTTACCGGATGATGTCAAACATAGGACGGAGATTCGCCATCGTGCAACACGCTTCATATACTATAAAGGGACCCTCTACAAGCATTCATTCTTGGGCACTTGGTGGAGATGTCTGGGAGAAGAGGAAGCACAGAAAGCAATGGAAGAAGCTCACTCCGGGATTTTTGGGGCTCACCAGTCTGGTCCTAAACTTCATGATCGTGTCAAGAGAATGGGGTACTATTGGCCAACCATGGTCCAAGATTGCATGGACTATGCGAAAAAGTGTGAAGCTTGTCAATTTCATGCGAACTTTATTCATCAACCTCCGGAACCTTTGCATCCCACGGTAACATCATGGCCTTTTGAAGCATGGGGTCTGGATGTCGTTGGTCCAATCACTCCAAAATCTTCAAGTGGTCACTCGTACATCTTGGCTGCTACAGATTACTTCTCTAAATGGGCAGAAGCAGTGGTTCTTCGAGAAGTAAAGAAGGAAATTGTGGTTGATTTCATTCGGAATCACATCATATTCCGGTATGGTGTGCCCCGCTATATCGTCACGGATAATGGGAAACCTTTTGTTAACAAGTTGATGACGAATCTGTTCGAGAAGTTCAAATTCATTCAGCGCAAGTCCTCGATGTACATTGCTCCGGCAAATGGTTTGGCTGAAGCCTTCAATAAAACACTCTGCACATTGCTAAGTAAAGTTGTCGCACGACATAAGAAGGACTGGCACGAATGATTCGGAGAAGCTTTATGGGCATATCGGACCACGTTCAAGACAGCAACCCAAGCCACTCCATATTCACTTGTGTACGGGGTTGAAGCAATATTGCCGTTAGAAATCCAAATTTCGTCATTGCGCATGGCCGTTCAGGAGGGTCTCACTGAAGAAGAAAATGCTAAACTTCGGTTGGCCGAATTGGAGGCACTAGATGAAAAAAGACTTGGTGCACAACAGAAGTTGGACTGCTATCAGGCTCGTTTGAGTCGGGCATTCAACAAGAAGGTTCTCGTTCGGTCATTCCAAGTTGGGGATATGGTGCTAGCTGTTAGGAGGCCAATCATCACTTCTAAGAAGACAGGGAGCAAGTTCGCATCAAAATGGGATTGTTCATATGTTGTCAAAGAGGTGTACACCAATGGTGCTTACAAAATTGTGGACGCAGATGGTGTGCACGTAGGGCCGATCAACGACAAGTTTTTGAAGCGCTACTACCCGTGAGATAGTAAAGTAGGTGTGCTCCTAAGCAAGAGCCTTAAACTGCACATATAATAATAAAGTTGGTTAAGTAGTTGTGTTGAAACTACGTTGGCTTGATCCTTCAGGATTAGTTTCTTGTCATCTTGTAGGTACGTAGGCAACTTGGGTAATTTGTTTACTCAAGTGCAGCCACATTGTTAAAAAAAAAAAAAAATGTGTTGGAACTACGTTGGCTTGATCTTGTAATATAAAATGTGTCTTGCAAGTACGTAGGCAGCTTGGATAGTACAGAAATTATTGTTCAAGTGCAGCCACACCAAAAAAAATACTATTATTGTAAATAAATGCTCCTGGCCCGCAAGAGTTTAAACTGTGAACGGCTAAATAATAATAAATAAATTTTATTATTCACATTGAATGGTCTACAAATAATGATAATGCTTTGAGAAGTCTAAAAAAAAGTAATAATAAAAATAAATATACATAAAAATTATTATTATTATGGTTCACACTGGAAAGACTTCAGGGCATTGTAAGCGTTCTCAAAATTCTCCTGGCACTTCTTCCTTTGTGTTATAACTTCTTTAGCTTCGACAATAGCCATCTCAAGGGAGGATCGAGATAGGGTCCGGTCTGACAAAGACGCATCATGTTGAGTAAGGGAGACTTTGGAGTCATCCAATACAGAAGAGATTTCAAATTTCTTCTGTTCTAAAAGCTTGAGCTTCTCCTTTAATTCGTTATATTCTATTTCAATTTTTTGCAATTCAGCATTTTGCGTTTTGATCCTCTCTTCTTCTTTCATCTTAGAGTTCACAACGACATCCAAACGTGATCTTAAGTTGGAAAGTTGTTCTTCAAGGTTTGGTAAGGAAGAATGATCAGTGTCAGACAATTTTAGGGTATGAAGAGCATGAGCATGTCCGATATAAGCTTCCACATGTTCACGTAGGCCTTTAATATCAAAGTTCCTCTTATCAATGTAGTCAAAAAGCTCGTTGAGTTCTGGAGTTAGTTTATGGATGCCATCAAGAGGAGTGTTTAACAACTTAGTCTTCATTTGTTTGGCCAAGAAACAGGCAGTACAACGGTCAGCTTCTAAGATTATATCCCGCGCTTTGAATGGTGGAAACATTGTGGAGACTAGAGGATCGTCTTAGGTGGTCTTTGGATCTTTTGCTATGATACTATTTGTGGAATGTAGAGCCATGGGACCACTCGCTTCAGCAATTAAATCTGAGTCAATGGAGGCGAAACTATTGTTGCACGCCCTCAATTCTGCGGCGATATCAAGATCATCCTGATAGTTCAACAAAAGGATAAGTAAAAAAAAATATATGAATAAAATAAAAAAAATATGTAAAAAAGCCAAGAGGTATCAGGCTAAGACTACTTTTTGCTCGTCATCAGGATATGAGTCGGCTTCTTCTACTCCAAATATATCTTGGAATACATTCCTTGTTTCGTCATCAGATGACTTATGATGGGATTGTGGGTCGATGACTTTTCCACTCTGTAAGGGTGATTCTCGTGGACTATGAGATGAGGACTTGCGTGAAAGCTTGATTTTCACAATGTTCTCACCGTCATTTGAATGGAAGGGAGCTCTATCGGTCTTCTCCGAGGATGAAGTATTGCCAGATTTCCTTTTCCGGGATTGGCTCGTTGCTTGAGGCACTGAGAAGTCTGCAGATTTTGTAGAAAGAGCATAAATTGATGGCCACCAGGAAGTAAAGGAAGAAGTTACTCGAGTTTGAATACAACTATCATGGGCAGGAATTAGGAAAGAAGAATTTGTGCCAATTCGAGCAATCGTCTGAAATAGGGACCATAATTGTTGCAATGATATTTCTTCTGTAGGGAGCTTCATTGTGCCAGGAACATCTTGACAAAAACCGAATTGACGACTAAATCGATGAGGACTATAGAGTTCGATCACATAATTATTATCAAATCTCAAGGTAAGGTAGCAGGACCTTATTGAAAGTAGGAAATCGGTTTCCCGTTTTGTCAAACCAGAGTCGTCAGTAAGTTTCACTTCATTGGTGCCATTCATTGAGTTACCGAGCCACTTGATGTTTTGTCCCGAGCGGATAAGGGTCTTGGCTTCTACATTTTTAAGTGCTTTAACGGCGCTTAAACCATGATATGCAATCATCGCCACACCAACGAAGTCGTGGGCAGTCCCGTGATGATTGTGGAAATATTTAGCTGTCCAGACATAAACATAGTGAGCTGGGAAGTGTTCACGATGTTGTCCCAGAGTCGGAGAGTTAGAAAGCTCGTTTAAACCTCGGTAGATGCTAGCTAGAACTGGTACAACAAGTGAAATCCTTTGCTCGCTTGCAAGTTGTGATGCAGGTTTGAACACACCGGGGCGAACGCAACCTATGTCCTTCACGGGCAAAACAAACGCACAGATCCAACAAGATAGGAAGGCGGCAAGATAGGTCTGCCTGCGGTATTCCTTTGGAACGCCCAAGATAGCAAAAGCTTCGTAAGCTGTGCGCCAGTATTTAGGGTCTCCAAGATCAGAGAAGTCTTGCACGACTGCAGGCATGTTTTTTAATGAATACTGCTCGGATCCTCTGAACCAAAAGTGGCACCATTCCTCAAAGGTAGCATGCGATCTCCCGGACTTGGACGTTATGTGCTGTAGAGCTGTAAACATGTACCTGCAACTTAAAGGAAGATGTTGTCTACCATCTTTGGAGTCTTCCGATTCGAGGGTGTCAGGGACGACTTCATCATAGAACATGCCAGTTATAGGAAGACCGCCAAGGTTCGGATGTCCCATAGAATAATAGAGGTCTCGCCGGCTTCTGTAAGGAGCGTGTTTGTTGCAGGGCACCAGGACTCACAAAAGTGTTGCATCATCGAAGAGTTACATTCATAAAGAAACATTGAAGCATATACAGCGCCTGGGAGGTCCAATTTTGGAAGTACAATCTTGTTGCGGTAGATACTATCCTCTAACCATTCCCAATAGCGAGGAATGTATGAAAACTCCACTCCATATCTGAGCCTCGAGGACCAAGTTGCTTGTTTTTGAAGGATACGGTGTTGTAGCGTGCTTAGTGCTTCTTTAACTTGGCTTTTCTGATGATGGGATGATTTTAAGGCGACGTTGGATAGCTTGCCTGTTGTCCAACATTTCAAATTGTCGAGATTGTACTTAATTGGCCAATTCTCGGCAAGAGCTCCAGTAACTGGAGAAAAGATGGGAAGTGTCAACTCCTTGCCTTCGTTGTTGTTGTCCTTCACCACTAAGAAGGAACCTTCAGTAGTCTTGTGGGAGTCAAATTTTACCATATTTTCCTGAGAAGGATAATAATATAAAATAAGTAAATAATGATAAATTTATTATTTATTTATTTATTTATTTTAGAAAAAAAAAGAAAAGGAAAAAAGAGCATGAACACGTATTTAGTGGGCTCCTAATACCACTTTGTACATTCATGTATATAGTAATATAAAAAAAAATTTAATAAAAGAAAAAAGAAAAGAAAGAAATAATGGAACACGTTTCCAGTGGGTTTTGTACCACTTTCTCCATTTATTTTATTTTATTATTATATTCATTATTATAATATAAAAAAATAAAAAAAAAATAAAAAGAGAAGAAAGAAAAAAGGAATCAGAAAGAGGAATATACAAGTAGCAGCAGACAGCAGTGTACGCCAACCGTATCGCAGGCGCAGGTCCTCCGTTTGCAGCAAGCCAGCAGCAAGACCCTCCGGCGATTGGTGGTCGCACGTCGGTAGCACCTCACCAGCAGCAGTCTTCGTCTGCGCCAGATGACAGAAAAGGATAGTACAAAAGGCGGACCACAGGTAGACAACGATGGCGGTAAATCAACAATGACACGATAAGGTTCGGACGCTCCGGCAGACAATGCTTCGACAGACGGTCTGGAAATGGATCTCAGTCGGACGGCGGGCCACACGGCGAGTCTTTAATTACGGTGACGGATGGAGGATCGTGCTCCGACCGGCAATGAACGCGGGCTATGCTCCAGGCCGATGGATGCTGCAGGCGGTACACAATGCTCCGGCGAACGACGGTACAGCAATGACAGAGCAAGGGTTCTCTGATGTAGTCTCGAGAAGGGCCGGTGTACTGTTAAGTTGTGGTCGAACCAATACGGTGATAGTTGCATGTCACTCTCCAATGCTCTGTTAAGTTGTCCAAGGTTCAAAGCTATGGAGCCTTATATTCAAAAGGAAAAGAAACAGAAAAGAAAGGAAAAGAAAGAAATAAAAGAAGAAGAAAGTTAAAGAAGAGAATGGTGATGATGATGCCCAATGAACAACCTCTATTTATAAGCTACAAAACCACAAAGGTTGTTTGTTCTAGAGATATATTTTATCCAATCACAAAACTGGAAAAAAAATATTTCTTTCTTAAATATTCTGCAGATATATTTTATCCAATCATAGAAAAGAAAAAAAGAATTATTCCTTAAATATTATGCAGATATGTTTTATCCAATTAAAAAAAATCGACTTTTAAAGTCAGAAAAAAAAATCTGATTTTTTAAAGTCAGGAGAAAAAAATCTGATTTTTTAAGTCAGAAGAAAAAAAATCTGATTTTTTAACTCAGAAGAAAAAAAAAATCAAAATGTCCGATTTCTTAAGTCAGATGAGAAAAAAAAATCCATTTTTTTTTTAGTCAGAAGGAAAAATTTGACTTTCAAGTCAGAAGGAAAAAATTGACTTCCAAGTCATAGAACAAAAAAAAATGACTACCAAGTCATAAAACAAAAAAAAAAAAATTACTGCCAAGTCATGACTATCAAGTCATAAAATAAAAAATGACTGCCAAGTCATAAAATAAAAAAAAAGACTACCAAGTCAAACAAACAATGTCGAGACTTTGTCACAGTAAACACTTCAAGTTATGTACGTGACACAGTCTCGAGGGGCAATTTGTAGGCACATAAAATTATATTATGCCACATTAATTATATTTACTCCGTTAAAAAAGTCAAACGTTGACTTAAATTATAAATGGGTCATGAATTAATTAATTTGGGCTCGCAATGACATTTGGGTCTATTTTAATTATTATGAATGTTTAATTTGAAGCCCAAAATTCAATAAGTAATAAGTTGGGCTTCAAGTTAAAAGAGAAATGGAATTGGACTACAGGCCCAAAAGAGCTAGCTTATTCCTAAAACCCTAGCAAAATGACTCTATAAATAGAGCATCATACCCATTCCTAGGGGATAGAATCCAGAGCTAAGAAAAACTCAGTAAAGTGAATTCTCTCTCAAGTCAGAAGCTCTCAAAAGAAGAAGTGAAAGAAACTCTTTCAATCCAGGAAGCAGACAAATCAAGTCGCCAAGCATCCGCCAAACTGTTCTTTTGAGAATCTTTTCTTGAACAAGAATAAGCCGGTGACCCTCATTCAAGTCAAGCTGCAAAGTTCTTTTAAAGTTCATTTTGTTGCGGAAATCGAATCAGTAGAAAAAATAGAGTTGTACCCAAAAAAATTCTTTGATCAATATAAATTATTATTTGTTGCATATTTTTATTTCTTTTCGCAGATTTAAAAATTTGTTTTAACACGTACAATGTACAAATACAATTGCGTACAACATACAAATACAAATACGTACAACATACATATACAAATACAAGTAAATACAGACTTACCAGACGTACGCAGCGGAAGACTTTATATTACCAAATTAATACATAATCATACGAAAATACACATATACATACATATAACAGAATCCTCCCGTGAAATGCTTATCATGGCATATTTTACCCTTAACCTTCTTTTAACCATCTTATTGGACCGGTCATGATGCTCGTTGAGGATCCCGTGTGCACCCCAACTTTCCTAAAACATGCCGGGGGAACTCGTGTATTCCACCCGTAGCCCTCCTTTGCAAGCACTAAGCCTAAGCTATGGCCATAACCCCTAAATAGCAGCTCGTGTACTACTACTTAGACGACTACATATCTTAAGATCCAGAACTACCCAGAGACCGTAGTAGGGCAGTGGCTTCGACTTAACCCGATCTGATGACTCGTGTATCATCAAATGGGCGTCCGTATCATATGTTGTCTTTTCTAAAGGCCATCGTGAGACCACTAATTCATATCATCTTTTCAAAAGGCCATCTTGAGACCACTAGTTCATATCATCTTTTCTAAAGGCCATCTTGAGACCACTAGTTCATATCATCTTTTCTAAAGGCCATCTTGAGACCCCTAGTTCATATCATCTTTTCTAAAGGCCATCTTGAGACCACTAGTTCGTATCATCTTATAACTTTCCTTTTAATCATATTGTTACCTTCCTTCATATTACAACTTAACCCTATTAATTCCTTTTAATTCCTTTAATTATATTAATTCCTAAAATTATCTTCTAATATTATTACAAGTCAAAAATTAAACTAAAATTGATCAAACTACTACTAGGACCACTCGACATTTTGTAACCAAAATATTAATTAAATAAATTCATTAAATCATCATATAAACAATTAAATAAGTCCCTTAAATTAACCAGTAACAACATATAATACCTAAAACATGATAAAAAATCCTATTTTCTCCTTCTATATCACTCGACATTTCTTGAATAAAATACCAAAAATTATACTTTAAATTATTTAAACTCAATCATCAATAATTAATCAATTAACATAATAATAACAATTAAAATCATACTTTAAACATTAAATTATCAAGATTGGATCAAAACAAGATTAAAATCAACCCTTTGTAACATAAGAACCACACGGCTTTTTGGCCACATCTAGATCATCAAGATTAATTTCAAGATTCAACAACGACATGCTTAAATCAAAGATCAAATTAAAGATTACTAATACTAGTTCAAGAATTATCAAGTTTTAACAATAAAAATCAGATTTTTCATTCCCTTTTGTAACATAGGCCACTCGACATTTTATCATTCTGAACAAAATTAATTATTTTAATTTTAGGCTTTAATTCATCAATTAAACAATCAAGATTATTACTTTAATTCAAGAAAACATCACAAAAATCATCATAATACTCATCATAATACTCGACATTCATGCAAATAATCAAGATCAAGATTTAACAATATTTCATGAAATTTTATAACATAAATACACATTTGAATAAATTATTCCAAGCATAAAATTTATTAAACATGTAAAGATTCATCAAGATTCATAAATATATCAAGAAATTGTCATAATAAATTATATAATACTACTCGAAAATTTACCCTAAACATGATACTAATTCTACAAGTTTTTCATTATTTAATCCTAATTAACTATATGGAAAACTTGTTCCAAATTTAAAAAGGATAGTCTAGTTACCTTAGCATAGGAAAGAAAACAAGAAAAAAATCACCCTTTGGAGCTTGGAGTCACACGGCCAACTTAGAGAAGTTTTTAGGGTTTTCTTGAGAGTTTTGAGAGCTTTTGAGATTAGGGTAAAATATTGTAATTGTTGTTCCTAAGTTTAATTATAAGGAAACAAATAAAATAAAATAAAAAACTAAACAAAGGGGATGGGGGCCGTGAGAGAGGGAGTAGAAATAGGGGAGTGTGAGAGGTTTAGGGTAGACTAGGCAATTAGGGTTGAAATAGTTTAAATTAGGCTTACTAATTCAATTAATTAAAATATTAGTAATTAAATAAATTAGAATGGGTAATAAATTATAAAAGAGGAAAATAAAGTACCCATGCCCATAGCAAAGAGGACCGGCCAAAAAGGGAGAGGGTTGGGTCATCGGCCCAACTTCAAGTTAGGGTAGTGAATTAAACATAAATAGTCCAAAATAAACGGCCCTTTTGGACTAAGAATGGTAAAATAACATTAATAACCCGCGAAATTTTCTGGCCCTAAATTTCGGGTTATTACAAGACTTAATATTTCGAATTTAACACATAATACACGAAGAAAAATACACATAACACATATAACAGAATCCTTCCCGTGAAATACTTATCTTGTCACATTTTACCCAAAAACCCTTCTTTTAACCATCTTATTGGACCGGTCATTATGCTCGTTGAGGATCCCGTGTGCACCCCAACTTTCCTAAAACATGCCGGGTTGAACTCGTGTATTCAACCCGTAGCCTTCCTTTGCAAGAACTAAGCCTAAGCTACAGCCATAACCCCTAAATAGCAGCTCGTGTACTACTACTTAGACGACCACATATCTTAAGATCCAGAACTGCCCAGAGACCGCAGTAGGGCAGTGGCTTCGACTTAACCCGATCTGATGACTCGTGTATCATCAGATGGGCGTCCGTATCGTATCTTGTCTTTTCCAAAGGCCATCGTGAGACCACTAATTCACAACATCTTTTCTAAAGGCCATCTTGAGACCACTAGTTCATATCATCTTAAAAGGCCATCTTGAGACCACTAGTTCATTTCATATTATAACTTTCCTTTTTATCATATTGTTACTTTCCTTCAGATCGCAACTTATCCCTATTAATTCCTTTTAATTCCTTTAATTATATTAATTCCTAAAATTACCTTCTAATATTATTATAAGTCAAAAGTTAAACCAAAATTGATCAAAACCTATTTGGATCACTCGACATTCTCAACAATAAAATAATAATTAAATAAATTCATCAATTAATCATATAAACAATTAAATAAATCATTTAAATTAACATTTAGCAACCAATATAACTTAAAACATGATAAAAATCCTATTTTTCCTATTCTAACCTACTCGACATTTTTAGTGAAAAATACCAAGATTTACACTTTAAGTTAAATAAATACAATTATCAATAATTAATTACATAAACTTAATAATAACAATTAAAATCATGCTTTGAACATTTAATCATCAAGATTGAACCAAAACAAGATTAAAATCAATTCTTTCAATACATAGAACCACACGGCACTCTTGGCATAATAACAATATCAAGATTATTTTCAAGAATTACAATAACATGATTGAATGATAGATCAAATTAAAGATTATTAATAATACTTCAAGATTTAACAAGATCCAATCAAGAAAAATCAGATTTTTATTCCTTTTGATGACATGAGCCACTCAACAATTTCACACAACAAGAACAAAAATAATAATTTTAATTTAAGACTTAAATTAGCAATTAAATGATCAAGATTATTATTTTAATTCAAGAAACTACCTTAAAAATCATCATAAAATCATGTATGGCACTCGACATTCTTAATAAAAATTCAAGATCAAGATTCAACAACTTATCATGCAATTATTCAATATAAATACACAATTAAATAAATTATTATATGCATAAAAATTAATAAAACAATTAAAGATTCATGAAATATCAGGAAAATATCATAATCAATACATCATATGGTTCGAACTTTTCTAACCTATCATGATACTAATCCTATCAATTTTCATGATTTATTCCTAATTAACTATATGGGAAACTTGTTCCAAATTTAAAAAGGATAGTCTAGTTACCTGGAATCAGGAAGAAATCAAGAAAAATTTCTTGTTTAGGGTTCGAAAAATGCACGGCTCTTTGTAAAGTATTTTGTGAATTTTTGAGGTTAATTTTAGGAGTTCAGAAGTTAGGAAGAAGGATATGAGTATTGTTCCCTATAATAATTATAAAGAATAAAAGAATTAAATAAAAAAAAATAAATAAATAAAATAGGCTAAGGGAGCTGTGAAAAAGGAGAGAAAATAGGGGAGGAAGAGTGGAAATAGTAAACTTGGTAAAGGTAGTTAAAAATAGGGTTTTCAATTTAGGTTAAAATAATTAAGTGATTAGATATAAAATTATAGTAGTAATAATAAATAAAAGAAAAAAAAATCCTTGCCCATCCATTAGCAAAGCCGGCCAAGGGAAGAGAGGATTGGGTCATTGGGCCCAATTCTGAGATAAGGAAAAGAAATAAGAATAAAACAGTCCAATTAATTGGGCCTTTTGGACTTAGAATATTAAAATAGCAATAATTAACCACGGAATTTTCTAGCCCTAAATTTCGGGTTATTACACTTATGAAGACACTGTATGAGTCTATTATCAAGTTACCTTAACTATTGAATTGATGCCTTGTTTTGGAGGTCATAAAGTAAAAATTTAATGATCAATGATTGATCATACATTCTCCAATCACAATATTATGGCAACACTTGATATATTCACATACCATTGTCTGATCATACACTACTTATGGTTCTTCTAGACCATAATAGTTATTCTCACTGGGAGATTTCTCCAATGGATATAAAAACTGGTTAGCTATCACATGCTCAAACTTCAAGTTGAGATGTCAAAAATTAAGTTGAATAGACTATTTAGGAGTTCGATAGTAATATTTACATTGCTAAACTACAAATATATAACTTTCAGAGTCAAATATTAAAATACGTTTTCAAGAACTCTTCTTGCATGATTCACAACATGCTATCAAATCAATATTATATATACATATATATAGTCTCGTGAGAGTTATAATCCCATTGGAATATAAATATCTCATGCAAACTTATATAGTCTCACAATATTTTAGGCAAACATTTAAAAACACCACAATTATTAAGTAGAACTAGTGCATGCAATATGAGATTCAAAATTCATGATAAGATATAGAACAAAATATCTATGATGAGTAATGAGTACAATAATGCATCTACCTATGACCCAAACTACATCCTATACATATAGTGAGTAATACATTTAACTTATGACTCAAACATGTATATAAAATTAAGACTAAAAATTACTAAACACTGTATAGTGTGGATTTTAGAAATCATGTTTCTAGTTGGACTACTAGTCCATGACAAACTTTAGATCAACACAATTCATATTTCGTTGGACTTCTAGTCCATGATAAACTATTGATCATCGATAATATTTCTTTGGAATTTTGGTCCATGAAAAAATATTTATCATTATCTTAGTTTCACTTTGACATTAAAACGGACATATATTTCTGATCCCTAGTTCACATGCCCACTCCTGCATATGCTTATTATTTATCGGTTCCATCATATACCGGTATTATGTATATAATTAGAGCTGGACATGGGTCGGGCCGGCACTAGGGCCAACTCGGCACGGCACAGTTTGGGTCCGGTCCAGCATGAGCCCTCTATAAGCACGGAACGGCACGAGGGCATGAATGGTGGGTCGTGGGCCACCCACGAACAACATTTTAAAAATTTGGCACAAGCCCCGCACGAGCACGATGGGCCGACCCACAAGTTGGCACGCTCATTTTGATTAAATTTCAAAATTTATAAATATTAGTATAAGGCACATTGGCACGACACGAGTCGACCCGGCAAGGCACATGGGTTGGGTTGTGTATGGGCCTTATATTTTATAATTCGGCACGAGCCCGGCACGACATGAACTTTTCTTGGCCTGTATAGGCACGGCACATTGTGGCACGAGGCACACGGGCTTGGCACGTGGGTCGTCCCGGCACGACCCGTGCCCACCTTTAATATAATTCCTCAAAACATAATATTAATTTGCATGCTATTTCACGATGATATCTGAATAGATTTCTCATTGGTACCATCATAACTATGCTTACATCATACGCCATCGATTATAACAATTCATATATTTATATTTAATTGCACTATTAAAAGTGTCAACTGCACCATCTTGCCCTGTATCATATCTTTATTTTGGAATCAATCATATAATCTACACTTCTGGTGTAATGATTTAAGCATAATTTGGCGAGATTTATTCCACACATAACTTTTCAAATTATCTTTATAGGGATCGTAAAATATTTATTTTATTTTATTTTGCCAACTTATGCTAATTCTCCCCCTAAGTTGGGAAAATGTCTTATTTATAGGGGCGTCGAATTCTATACCAACTTAGCATACTGTTTCATGTGTAAAATGTCTCGTCACGTAGGCAAAATATTTCCATCATATTTCATCTATCAGAAGAATTATATTAAGTGTTATTTATCTCACCTAGAGAACAACTTAAAACAAAATAAGTTTTTTTTCACTATTTATTATGAACTGTTTCATAATTCATTCTCTTCTGAAGATAATATCAATGGGGAGACATGTATTGTGCAGTTGCCTCTCTTCTTTGCTTATCCTTTGTGTTGACTAATAATAGCCCCAATAATCAAGAGATTATTGTATAAATATAAGTAACTTGTATGCAATTTCACTAGATGGTGATCTTCTGGATCAACAAAGATTTTAATAATGAGATACTAGTTGCACACTTTTTTTTTACATACAAGTAGCTTTAGTAAGCTTTCGGTCACCTAATACGTACAGTGAGCTTCGAGTCACATCATACGGAACAACATATAAGCTATCATGGTGAACTTCTGGCCACCTATTATGATGTGTCCAAGTTATACGCTATTTTTTGAAGGATTTGTTTTCCTTTTTGTTTATTATTTAGATAGTTTCTGGATTTTAGAATCCTTTAGGTATTTATAGGGTTTAGGAATTTTGGTTCTTTTTGTACCCCTATTCCCTCGATTATTATGTATTATTGGTTTTGGATTGGTATTGCTTCGATGATTGCCCGGGATTGCGTTTTAGAGCAAAGAAACAGCTGAAGAGCAACGAGACTAGGGCCCCCTCGCGAGTCGCGACTTTTTCTCGCGAGTCGCGACCCAGCCTTGTGGTGCCTCACCAGAGCAGAGCAGGGCAGAGCAGATTTGGGTCAGTAGCTTCTCGCGAGTCGCGACCCCTATGCGGTGGCTGTTGTTTTGTTTTCTTCTCTTGCAAGTTGGCTTGTTTTCTTTTATTTTGATTGGTTGAATGTTGAGGCACGTAGGCAGGGCAGTAATAAGTTAGGAGAGAGGTTAAGAAGGGTGAAACATATCACACTTTCACAGAATTATTTGCACAACTCCTTCCTTTCTACTTAGCTTCTCACCATTTTTGTTCTTTTGATGAGCTTCAAAGCTTTGTGTATTTTGTTTTCCATGAAGCTTGTAGCTTAAACTTTATCTTGGTGAAGATTTATTGAAGCTTCCTCTATTGTATTGTGAGAATTCTACTCTTTATTTATATTTGATTATCACATGTTTTTCATGTTTGAATATGTTGGTTTGTTGCATAGCTTGCTAGGAGTACTACTAGTATTGTTGTGTTGATGAATTATTGCTAGATTTGTGATTTGCCTTGCTAAGGAAATCCCTTGTCAATTAGTAGCAAGTTAGGGTTTGGTTTGGATGTGCTACATCCTTATTTCTCCTTAAGAATTCAAGTGTGTTGTTATATGTTAAAAGCTTTTTTAACATAAACGATCTTAATATTCTCTTCTCTTAATGCTATTCTCAGATTGAACTTAGAAGCCGATCTTCTAGGTTGTCTTTGAATAAGGGTTTTTTAGTATTGGAAATTTTACTACTTAGCTAATCATAAGGAGATTAGAAGATTTATTCTTTACATTAAGTAATCAAGATTATAGATTTTGAGTTGTTTTCGATGATCGATACTCTAGTCGGAAGTGGATATTAATCGGATCCAAGACCTCCTTCTTTGATTTCTAATTAACCGATTGTTGAACGTATTTATTCTAAATCAATTCCATTGTTTTTATTGAGTTTCTTAATTAGTTTAATCATTAGTTTAACAATTTTATAAACCCCATCCTTTCACCATTTTAGTTTAATTCAAGTACATTTAAGTAATCCTAGTTCCCTATGGATACGAACCTTGCTTCCCTGCTACATTTATTTGTATTAGAAAGTAGGAGAATTATATTTGGTTTTGGCGCATACGACAAGGGCCTGCCATATTACATATGCCCATACAAAGTTGTTAGAAACTATTTTATAATCTCTTGAAATTTTTTAAAACAAACTATAAAAATCATAATTAAAATATAGCTCAATCTCAGTGTTATGTCTTGTCATTCCGTTCACTTCATATATCTAACACGAGAGAGTGTCAACACATTAAATGAAACTTTGGGTTTCTATAACGGGTAATCATTAAACCTGGATGGCCTAATATTATTATTACATCCAATCAAATTTTCAAAATTAAACTATATATGGTCATTTTTTTCACTAGTGATCATTTCTGTAGATATATTTATGTATGGCTATGAATATGATGTGATATAAGAACATGAACATGTATTTTTTTTCTACAATTTGCATTTGGCAAGACATAATTAATATTTTACTCAATAATAACTTATATATGCTAGAGTATTAAGTTCAATCTTGATACATGCTAATATTGTTGGATAAATGGAGACCTTATACTCTTCTAGAGCGTTTCATATCATCATAGTACATATAAATTTTAATGGACATAATCCTCCTTAGGAGATTCATCTAAATGTATCAATTTCTCAAATTTACCATTGTTAGTAATCGCTCCTATATACCAAAATTAACCATCAATATATCGCATTATTCATATATTATCTCCCTCTAATCCATGCATATGGGGTTATGGAAATAGTCCAACAATATTTTAAAATCTCTTGCATCTTGTAAACCATAAATTCTCTTAGTACAATCATGTATCAAGTAAAGTGTTTATCTTGCATCCATTTTAAATTGGAATATCTTTTAACTATGGGCATAATAAATATATTTATCAATTGGGTTGATAACAATGTCATGTTTTAACTCATAAATAATATTTCTTGCTAAAAAAAAATGCATTCTCATGTGTGCAATTCTTATGAACTCTTCCATGAATTATATGTAATCAAAAGGACATCATGCAAATGCTTATAACTCTTTCAAATATGCAATTCCTAATTCACTTCTGGGAATGGATATATAGTTATTTATCAATACTCAACTAGAGTTTGGTATCTTGAATAACCACCAAACTGACAATATATCAAATTTAGAAACTTATTTTTCCATGACATTGTGTTTATAGAATCACGTTATTATTGTGAATATGTTGGATTACTCCAGAAATAAAAGTACTAGTTACTACAAAGTTGTATTAAAAAATTGCAATTTCATAATAACATACTCTTATACAAATAGTGGAGTATATCTAATATAATATACCCGTATCAGTAAATTCATTCCATCTAATCAATAAAGCATTACAATTCATAATAATATGAACATCAAAAAAATCTCCAACATAATTAAATAATGAAAAAAAATAATATATATATATAATGAAAAAAAATAATATATATAAAAGGTGAGATTATTAAATTCCATTTTTCCTAATATTAATAGTTTTTAGTTTTCAACTTAAGTTAGATTTTTAGCAGATCCCGACTATATATATACACACACACACATATATATAGAAGTAGGCTCATGTGAGAAATGTAGTTTTGGTGAGAAGGGTGAGAAGCAACCACATCCGTTTGATCAACAAATAAATGGCTAAGATTAAAGTTGATTTTCCCTCCTTACTCCTTCTATTGTTTGGAGTCAATGTATCTATGGTATAAAATCAATGTATTTTTACTCAATGTATTTATAGTATATTTTGAATGTATCTGTATAGTTGTTAATTAATGTACCTCTAGATCATAGTTGATGTATTTATCTCTTCTCACATTTCTCACCATGAGAAATTTCTCACCGGAACCGAACCCCATATATATATACACACACATATATATATATACATGCATATATATAAATACACATATATATGGTTTGAGGATATGTTGTTACATGTTGCTTTCAGGAAATTTTTAATGAAATAGTCTTTACTTTATAGCAGGTGCTTGTTGAAGGAAATGACGGAGAGCAGGTGGGGAATGATATTGAGCTTACATAGCAAAATCTGGAGGATAGTTGGTTATATATCTTTTTGGACATAATTGTATTTGCATATCTAATTAAGATGTGTGGTGAAGAATGTTATTGGTTGTACTAGAGGATATATACAAGCTAGACTTTGAAGTTCTTAGTTTTTTATGTAACAAGTGATTTTCGAATTATGAATATTCCTATGAAGTTTGTTTTAATATATATAATAATTACCATTGGTTTCTAAATCCTTATGAGATTAATTAGTCATATTATTATTCATATATATATATTTATTCAAATATTATCATAGCATTCTTAAAAAAAAATAAATAAATAAATAAATAAATTGGCAATGGAAAAATTATCAGAGGTGTTGCAAAAGGTTGGTTTTTGGCAACAGGCAATATTAGCCGTTGCAAAAGATGGGAAAAATGTGTTGTCATAAGCTTTAACAAGGAGATTAGAAGCCCATTGCAAAAGATCAGCTTTTGGCAATGACCATGACCTGCCCGTTGCAAAAGATCAGCTTTTGGCAATGGCCATGACCTGCCCGTTACAAAAGGTCAAAAAGCCGTTGCTAAAAAGCTTTTGCAATCCCGGAGAATGCAACGGGCTGCAGCCGTTGCAAAATCTTTTTGACAACGGTTTTTGTTATCTTTAGCAATAGTTTTGGGGGTTGCAAGAACTCTTTTTTCTAGTAATGATGTTTTGTAATTTAAACAAAAAATGAAAATTTCACATAAATAATCCGACATTTGTATGGTCTAACCATTTTGAGAAGACCGCGCAAAGGTCAGATTATTTATGTGGAATTTTCCAATAAAATTATAGAATTTCGAATTTTCAAGTATTTCAGATGTAACACCCTGGAAATTCCTTATTTTAAAACTCTAAATATCATTAATATTAATACATAAAATGTCATAAAAGAGAAATTTCCAAAGAATTACCAGCAACGTGTGAAAATGTTTCGGCTTATTCAGAATTTTGCAGCGGAAGAAAACTAAAACCAAAACTATAGAGTTTAAAGAAAACTTAATGATAAAATTTAAAACCTTACCACTTGAAACCATTATTGGACCTTCACTAAAAACTAAAAATAAATGTAAGGAAAACAAAAAATAAACTCAATCAATTTCAAACAAGCATATTGCATTCATCATCGTTGATCCTTCCTTGATTGTTTGATCAAGGCATTACTAGGTAAATCTTTATAAAGTCTCTACTTAGTTTCTATTCATTTATATATGATGATTAATGGTATGATTTATGATAATGGTTAATATCAGAAGCATCTGAATTATTCATGTGAATTCTAATGTTCAAATCAACATTTATCATAATAACATTTTTTGTGTCATAATTGTTGTTTTACAACCCGATTGGCTATGATTTGTGATTTTGCAATATGAACGAGTAATGAGTTTGAGTCATTCACGTATCTTGTATAATCAACCCCAAACCTGAAGGATACTACTCATCGAAGCTCCTTCAGGACCATGTCTTGTTCAACTCAACTTCATACACCTACTCCAAATGCCGAGAGGTTCCTTTAAGGACGAGCCTTTCAAGGAGGCCGAGCCCTTGAATACTCCATTTTAGCAACAACATTCTAACAACCCGTATTTCGAGCAACGGCGTTAGCGGTGATAACGTCATAAACAGATAATTACCAATCGATTCAAAGACAAGAATATAACTAAAACTCATGGAAAAATGATATTTATTAATATTAATAATGAATCCCAATAACAATTGAAGGAAACTAATAAACTAATCCAAAACTTAGAATTCTACAACTCAAAAACAACCTAAACTACTAGAAACAAAAATATAAAACAGGAGCCTAGAACACTTGTCCATCACTCAAACCCGTCTCTATCCTTCGTCCTGCTCACCTATAAAATAAATATAATGATCCACCGTCAGTGGCGAGTAACTAGATTGTTCTACTTAGAAGTAGAACCAAATCACATAAAATAACAGGCAAGCAAAACAGGAACATCAGTTACAACATCAGTCATATCATCAAACAAATCCAAATCAAAAACATCAGCGGAAACATAACAATCATCATCATTCACGAACATAGACAAGTTCACAGTTCAATCAACAAGACTCAACTCGGTCTACAACCGATAACTTGACCCGCTCGGTCTACAACCGATAAACATGACCTGCTCAGTTCATCAGCGATGAACCGATAGACCCGCTTAGTTTATCACTGATAAACATGAACTGCTCAGTATTCAACGGATAGACATGACCCGCTCAGTTCATCACCGATGGACCGATAGACCCGCTCAGTTTATCACCGATAGACACGACCCGCTTGGTCCTCAACCGATAGACATGACCCGCTCAGTTCATCACCAATGAAACGATAGACCCGCTTAGTTTATCACGGATAAACCGATAGACAGAACAAGACTCTGACCAAGACCCAAGTGATGCCTATCAAATTCAAAATGTGAGACACCTCAAATCACACGCAATTCATCAACATGCAACATCATACCCATATGCAACCTCAAGTTCATCAATCATGCAGTTAAAACACAAAAGATCAAGCAACACGCATTAACTAGGTCCGTTGGGATTCGAACTTGGCCCAAGAGACACGAACCGCATGGTTCTCAAGGGCAAGGTTCGAATGCCAAGAACGGGGCACAAGACAAATTAGAAACATAATTCAAGAACACAGTCAAAGTTCATACATCGATCATCCAAGATTCTTACAGATTCATAAAGATTAAAACTTTCATAAAGATGAATAAAGAAAGTTCAAGAAAAAAATGATCAACTATTCGGCCATCATGAAATAATTCAAGGTTAAGTTTTTATCCATCAAATCATATTGAACAAACAAGGATCTTCATAATTTAAATAAAAAATTCAAGAATAGACATCACATACATTCCGATTTAACTTAAATTAAATTCAAATTAGTCTCAAAGGATTCGACTGAATATACTCTAAAAGTATTTTAGTAATTTAATCACACTATTTTACACAATCTGATTTTACCGATTTAAATTAAAGAACAACCATTTAAAGGTCTCGAATATTCTGGAAATTTTCATGAAAGTTAAATCTGGGTTCAAGGTTTAACTTGCGTAAGTTTCGTCCAGAAATAACACCATTTACTAATTGTAAGGGATTTTATAACTAACCGAAAAGATTAGACCCGAATCAGTTTCAGAATTTTCTGTCATAGCAAACGACCTCTACAAATTACGAAAAATTAGCACAAGTTATAATACAATAATTCAGACTTGCACTTAAATTTTCGTATCCATCAGAATTATAAAAGTATTTTAATAAATTCGTAAATTAAATCTGGGCAGTTTTACCGGTTTGACAGATTAAAATGCTATAAGCAAGAAAAGAATGAATTTAACCACGAAATAAATCTTGATTCATAATCAACCAGTAAAGAAACTCCCACGAAAAATTCATCAAGAAATAACAAGATTTGATCAAGAAATAAATTCATACACTCAACAACATACTTATAATCATGCAATTGTTTAATATCAATAATAATAATTCAAACATCAAAAATACAATCTTTAGCATTTGAACCCCACGAAAATCATCAACATAATTCACCAAAATTGAAACACCCCGCATTTTAGCAACGACGTTATCACCGATAACGTCGTAAACAGGCGATTACTAATTGATTTAACAATGGAAAATATAACTAAAACTCATGGAAATAATATTTATTATTATTAATAATGAAATCCCAAATACAAATGATTAAACTAATCCAAACTCAGGGTCCTAAAACAAGAAATAAAACTAACTGCAAAAGCAGAAAAGGAAAACAGGGGCCTAGACGCTCGACAAACTCTTCTCAACTCTAGCCTCTTTCTTGCTTACCTGCAAAATAGAATTGGGGGTCCACCATCAGTGATGAGTAAATAGACTATCCTACTTAGAATTAGGACCACACTACATACAATATTAGGGTTAGAAGCATAGGAAACAACAACAATCACAGGTAACAAAATAATCAACATCAGAGTTAGCAACGGAAATAAATCAAACACAAACAACATCAATCTATTCAAGCCAGTGCAAACACTTCCAAATTCAAAACGCACAAATCACTAGTTCAATAACAAGACAATGCTTTGTCTACAACCGATAACATGACCAACAATAAATGACTTGCCCCGCACGATTCATCACTGATGAACCCATAGACGCTCGGTCTTTAACCGCTAACCGCTCGGCACGACTCTGACTCACAATCAATCACACAAAACTTGCCCCGCACGATTCATCACAGATGAACCGATAAACGCATGGTCTTCAACCGCTCGACGCACAATCTTTAACCACTCGACACGACTCGACTCAATTAGACTCAAAGACTCCATACAAGATCATCACACAAACCATCATACATCATCACGCATATCAATCATCAAGCACGAACTAAAATCAAATCAAAATCCATGCTTGCCCATAATACACATGCATAACATCAAACATCCACTTCATTCAATAATTCAAAATGATTAAATTAACAAAATAAGAACAAAAGTCAAGACTTTGGACCAAGTTCAACACGCAATCAAGCAAGAAAAGCCAAACCTAGGATTATATAATTATACGCATGATACAAGAAGTAAATGGATTCAAGAATCAGCCAAGGCATGTCAAGATTCACGGTTTAGTCATTAAACAAAATTAAATAACAAAAATACTTAGAAAGAAACATCATGATTTGCCATTAAACAAATAAAAAACTCATGTTTTGGACACCTAATATCACACATAAAACTACTACAAGGAGCGAACCGTAAATAAAGATTCAACAAGCATTCATGCAAGAATTCCAAGACAAGATTAAAGACCATAACAACATGTAAAGATTAATCAAGAACTATCATTAAACTAGCAAAGAACTGAATAAAAACATCCTATAACTCACGGCAAAAAAACACGTATAAAATGAATAACAATCAACAAGCATCTAATCCTATTATCCTATGCAATCTAGCCTTATTCCTAAGTAGAAGAGATCTAGTTACCTTAATTGAAGCAAAACACACAAAAGCACGCCTATGACCCTTGCCAAACTGCCACTGTTGTTCGACCGAAATCACGTCCAAGGTTCGAAAGTTGATGATGGGTAGAAGGTTTGACCAATCTTTGATGTTTGTTTAGGTTTGAGGAGTAAAGGTTAGATTTTTGGTCTCCTTTTGTTGGGGAGCCGTGGAGAAAGCAAAGGAAAGGGGGGGTTTTGGCTTTGAGTGTTGTTATAATAAGTATGGGAGAAAAATATAGGCTTTAGAGGTATTTATAGAGTAAAGTTTAGTAGAATATTAGGATGGGTTTTAAGAGTAAAGGTTACTAGATTTTAGGAGATGGGCTACTAAATAATAGGAGAGATTTTAGGAGTTAGTTTACTAGATTTTAGGAGTTAGTTTAGGAGATAAAAGTAGAGTTTTTTAGGTTAAGTCAAAAATAGATATGGTTTTCTAATTATGGTTGAACAATAAAAGAAAATAAATAAATAAAATGTGTTGATGGGGCCGTGGGGTTTGGCTAGGAAAAGAGTGAATGGGCCTTGATCCAATTAATAAAAATTAAGACTTTGGACCCAAATCGGATGATTCGGAGTTAAAGGCTTAATTTTACACGAAACTTTACTACCGAAAAATCCGGGTCGTTACAAAAATACTCGACATTCACGCATAAAAGGTTGAACAACAACAATTAAACTAATTCTATCATCCTATGTAATCCAATTCTTATCCTAAATAGAATAGCTAGTTTCCTAGAATTGAAGAACAAAAACCGAAAATTGGTCCTTGGGCCACTCGCCACACTCGCACGGCACGCGCACTACAAGCACTTAGATCGATCAACTTCTTTGAGTTTTGTGATTTGGAAAAAGAGTGTTTAGAATTTAGGATTTTGTTCACTTATGAAATTTTAAGAGAACAAGAGGAAAATTTATAGAGGAAAAGGGGATGGGAGCCGTGGGAAATAGAGAACAAAAAACAGGGAGTTTTTGTTGAGGATTATTAGGAGTAGGTTGTTATGATCATAGATTAGGATAAAAAATATTCCTTTAGATATGAAAATAATAATTACAAGAACATATAAAAATTTAGGCCTTTTTAGATAAGAGAATAATTAGTAAAATAATGGGCCTAATAAGATGTAAACCCCTTGGCCATGATGATCATGGGAGCTGGCCAAGTGAGAACCAAAATGGGCCATTGGGCTCATTTGAGACAAGATTAAGGATAAGAAATAAGAGAACCCAACCCAAATTCCTATGTTTGGGCTTAGATGGGAAAGAGTAAGCAATAAATCAACGAAATTTTCTAACCTAAAATTTCGGGTTATTAAAATCACCCCTCCTTAAATAAATTTCGTCCTCGAAATTTACATAAGGAAGCACACGTAAGCAAAGAAATAGACAAAACACATCAATTAAAATAAACACATCCTAACCCAGGTCACTACCCAAGGCTTCTCTCGCTAGGTTTACCATTTCAGGCTAAGTTGCGCTCTTGATTTCATAAAGCACTCAACTTTCAAGTTACTTATGAAGAAGTAACTTCAGGGTTTTAACCTAAGATCTGATAAAACCTATAACGACCCGTATTTCAAGCAACGACGTTAGCGGTGATAACGTCGTAAACAGGCAATTACCAATCGGTTCAAAGACAAGAATATAACTAAAACTCATGGAAAAATGATATATATTATTATTAATAATGAAACCCAATAACAATTGAAGGAAACTAATAAACTAATCCAAACCTTAGAATTCTTCAACTAAAAAACAACCTAAACTACTAGAAATAGGAATATAAAATAGGAGCCTAGAACACTCAACCATCACTCAAACCCATATCTATCCTTCGTTCTGCTCTCCTGTAAAATAAATATAATGGTCCACCGTCAGTGGTGAGTAACTAGATTATCCTACTTAGAAGTAGAACCAAATCACATAAAATAACAGGCAAGCAAAACAAGAACATCAGTTACAACATCAGTCATATCATCAAACAAATCCAAATCAGAAACAACAATCACGAACATAGACAAGTTCACAATTCAATCAACAAGACTTAACTCGGTCTACAACTAATAACATGACCCGCTCGAACTACAACCGATCAACATGACCCGCTCAGTTCATCACCGATGAACCGATAAACCCGCTCAGTTTATCACCGATAAACATGACCCGCTCGGTATTCAACCGATAGACATGACTGCTGATTTCATCATCGATGAACCGATAGATCAGACCCGCTCAGTTTATCACCAATAAACCGATAGACACGACCCGCTCGGTCTTCAACCGATAGACATGACCCGCTCTGTTCATCACCGATGAACCGATAGACCCGCTCAGTTTATCACTGATAAACCGATAAACACAACAAGACTCTGACCAAGACCCAAGTGACGCCAATCAAATTCAAAACGTGAGACACCTCAAGTCACACGCAATTCATCAACATGCAACATCATACCCGTATGCAACCTCAAGTTAATCAATCATGCAGTTAAAACATAGAAGATTAAGCATCACGCATTAACTGGGTCCGATGGGATTCGAACTTGGCCCAAGAGACATGAACCGCACGGTTCTCAAGGGTAAGGTTCGAATGCCAAGAACGGGGCATAAGAAAAATTAGAAACATAATTCAAGAACACAGTCAAAGTTCATACATCGCTCATCCAAGATTCTTACAGATTTATAAAGATTAAAACTTTCATAAAGATGAATAAAGAAAGTTTAAGAAAAAAAATGATCAACTATTTGGCCATCATGAAATAATTCAATGTTTAGTTTTTATTCATCAAATCACATAGAACAATCAAGGATCTTCATAATTTAAATCCACATTTAAAGAATAGACATCACACGCATTCTGATTTAACTTAAATTCGAATTAGTCTCAAAGAATTCGACAGAATATACTCTAAAAGTATTTTAGTAATTTAATCACACTATTTTACACAATCTGATTTTACCGATTTAAATTAAAGAACAACCATTTAAAGGTCTCGAATATTCTGGAAATTTTCATGAAAGTTAAATCTAGGTTCAAGGTTTAACTTGGGTAAGTTTCGTCCAGAAATAAAACCATTTACTAATTGTAAGGGATTTTATAACCAACGAAAAGATTAGGCCTGAATCAGTTTTAGAATTTTTTGTCATAGCAAACAACCTCTAAAAATTACAAAAACGTAGCACAAGTTATAATACAATAATTAGGACTTGCACCTAAATTTTCGTAGCCATAGGAATTGAATAACTATTTTAATAAATTCAAAAATTAAATCTGGACAATTTTACCGGTTTGACAGATTAAATTGCTATAAGCAAGAAAAGAATGAATTTTGCCACGAAATAAATCTTGATTCATAATCATCCAGTAAAGAGACTTCCACAAAAAAATCATCAAGAAATAACAAGATTTGATGAAGAAATAAATTCATACACTGAACAACATACTTATAATCATGCAATTATTTAATATCAATAATAATATTTCAAACAACAAAAAAACAATCTTTAACATTTAAACCCCCCGAAAATCATCAATATATTTCACCAAAATACTCGACATTCACGCATAAAAGGTTGAACAACAACAATTAATCTAATTCTATCATCTTATGTAATCCAATTCTAATCCTAAGTAGAATAGCTAGTTACCTAGAATTGAAGAACAAAAACCGAAAATTGGTCCTTGGGCCACTCGCCATACTCGCACGGCACGCACACTACAAGCACTTCGATCAACTTCTTTGAGTTTTGTGATTTGGAACAAGAGTATTTAGAATTTAGGAGTTTGTTCACTTATGAAATTTTAAGAGAACAAGAGGAAAATTTAAAGAGGAAAAGGGGATGGGAACCGTGAGAAATAGAGAGCAAAAGAGGGAGTTTTTGTTAAGGATTATTAGGAGTAGGTTGTTATGATCATAGATTAAGATAAAAATTAGGCCTTTTAGATAGGAAAATAATAATTAGAAGAACATATAAAAATTAGGACTTTTTAGATAACTGAATAATTAGTAAAATAATGGGCCTAATAAGATGTCAACCCCTTGGCCATGATGATCATGGGAGCCGGCCAAGTGAGAACCAAAATGGGCCATTGGGCTCAGTTGAGACAAGATTAAGGATAAGAAATAAGATAACCCAGCCCAAATTCCTAAGTTTGGGCTTAGATGGGAAAGAGTAAGCAATAAATCAATGAAATTTTCTAACCTAAAATTTCGGGTTTTTACAATCACCCCTCCTTAAATAAATTCCGTCCTCACATAAGGAAGCACAAGTAAGCACAGAAATAGACAAAGCGCATCAATTAAAATAAACGCATCCTAACCCAGGTCACTACCCAAGGTTTCTCTCGCTAGGTTTACCATTTCAGGCTAAGTTGCGCTCTTGATTTCATACAGCAGTCAACTTTCAAGTTACGTATGAAGAAGTAACTTCAGGGTTTTAACCTAAGTTCTAATAACAACTGTAACGACCCGTATTTCGAGCAACGACTTTAGCGATGATAACGTCATAAACAAGCAATTACCAATCGATTGGAAGACAAGAATATAACTAAAAGTCATGGAAAAATGATATTTATTAATATTAATAATGAAACCCAATAACAATTGAAAGAAAACAAATAAACTAATCCAAAACTTAGAATTCTACAACACAAAAACAACCTAAACTACTAGAAACAGGAATATAAAACAGGACCCTAGAACACTCCTCCATCACTCAAGCTTGTCTCTGTCCTTCGTTCCGCTCACCTGTAAAATAAATATAATGGTCCACCGTTAGTGGCGAGTAACTATACTATCCTACTTAGAATTAGAACCAAATCACAAAAAATAACAGGCAAGCAAAACAGGAACATCAGTTACAACATCAGTCATATCATCAAACAAATCCAAATCAGAAACAGCAGCGGAAACCTAACAATCATCATCATTCACGAATATAGACAAGTTCACAATTCAATCAACAAGACTCAACGCGGTCTACAACCGATAACATGACCCGCTCGGTCTACAACCGATAAACATGACCCACTCAGTTTATCACCGATAAACATGACTCGCTCGGTCTTCAATCGATAGATTTGACCCGCTTAGTTCATTACCGATGAACCGATAGACCCGCTCAGTTTATCACTGATAAACCGATGGACACGACCCGCTCGGTCTTCAACCGATAGTCATGACCCGCTCAGTTCATCACCGATGAACCAATAGACCCGCTCAGTTTATCAGCGATGAACAGATAGACAAAACAAGACTCTGACCAAGACCCAAGTGACGCCAATCAAATTCAAAATGTGAGACACCTCAACTCACACGCAATTCATCAACATGCAACATCATACCCATATGCAACCTCAAGTTCATCAATCATGCAGTTAAAACACAGAAGATCAAGCAACACGCATTAACTGGGTCCGTTGGGATTCGAACTTGGCCCAAGAGACACGAACCGCACGGTTCTCAAGGGCAAGGTTCGAATGCCAAGAACGGGGCACAAGAAAAATTAGAAACACAATTCAAGAACACAGTCAAAGTTCATACATCGATCATCCAAGTTTCTTACAGATTCATAAAGATTAAAACTTTTATAAAGATGAATTGTAACGACTCGTATTTTAGCAACGTTGTTTTCGAAGAAAACAATAATACAAATCATAATTTAACTAGGAGTTTTCAAGTCAAAATAAATTACAACAGCGGAAGCTCTAAACTTATTTAATCAAAATTAATTAAACCAAACTCATAAAATGTCCAAAAGTGACTTAAAAATGCTAAAGTTCTATTACAAGCTACTAGAATTCATTAACAGGGTTAAGTGTACTAATAAAGGGTAGCTAAAACTGCTACGCTTGCTCGCTCAAGAGACCCAACCATCGTTATAACCCAAATTACTCTGCTTCATTACCTGAAAAGGAATGGGGGGTACACAGTCAGTGGGAATAATTAGAATGTTCTACGTAATCATAGAACGCAATCAAATACATAATAGACAGAACATAACACACTCAGTTCATAATATCAACATAGCTAACACATTCAATCCACAATCCATTAGAAAACATCACACTATCAGATACGCAGCAGAAAATACACACACAACCACATTGACTCACTAGCTAGGGTCACCTCTAGACTCTAGACTCAGTAACACAACTTTCTAGACTCAATTCCTTACTTTCCATTCATTCAATCTTACAATTATATTCATTCATTATTGTCCCAATGGTCCGACATCCAACATACAACTGAAGTACTCCACCTTTCAGTATCCAGCATACAACAGTTGTACTCCATCATTCCATGGGTTATCATATTATCTTTCGTGGGTTCAACATCCAACATACATCTATTGTGCTCCATCGCCCCAATGTTCCGACATCCAACGTACAACTGTTGTACTCCACCTTTCGGCATCCAACATACAACAATCATACTCCATCATCCCATTGGTTTGACATCCAACATACAATAGTCATACTCCATCATTCCATTGGTTTGACATCCAACATACAATATTTGTACTCCATTGTTCCCATTCCATTATTAATATTACTTTTACCAATCAATTTATTCATTTTGACTCTGGGTCAACTCTCTTATCACTTAGTCAACTCTAGGTCAAACATTCATCCTAGCTTTGACTTCTAGACACTTCACATGACTTGGTCAACACTTTCATATTCATTCGAAACTCATCATAATCACACAATACAATTCAACAACTTCACACATCGATTCATGAAATATACATAATTCAAGAGTTAAAATCCAAATATCAAATTAATAAATTAGAAGTCGAATCATAGTCCATAAACTTATCATCACATTCGGCCCTCACGCATAAATCATTCCCAAAATCAATTCTTTATAACAAATTTTATTTATTCCCTTAATTAAAACAATAAACCTTCAAATTAAACCATTTATATAGATTCCCTGAATGAGTTCAAAATCTAATCTTTTATCACTTTAAATAATAAAAATCATTCCTTTATCCTCTTCAAACTTCACGGCTTTTTCAAGATTTAATAATTATATTTCAAGATTTTAATTAGTCAATTCTAAAATAATAATAGTCAGAAAATATAATATCAGATTAATTTAGTAAAAAATCATGCTTTAAAATAAATTTGAGATTTTCAAATAACTCTTCGAAATCACCACATTCGATTTTTTTAATTAAATAAACAAAATTAACTTTTTAATTCAAGAACATACGTAATTAGCAATATTAATTCAAGATAACCATAAATAATCATAATTGAACAAGATTATAACAAGAACCAATTCTTGAAACATGATACTATACTCGAAAATTCCAAGACTAACTTTGTAACAATTCAACATTCATGCAAAGAATTAGTCATCAAATTACACTTCGAGATTTATGGCAAGAAACCTGCAATGAACATAAAATCATGATAAAACTTTAAATAAAACAACTTAAAACTTCATGATTCTCACGGCATTCTTTAAAATTAAACATGTATATAACTTTAATCTATTACAAAATTATTCTAAGAAATTCTAAACCTGTTCTATGAATTATATAGTTGATTAGTTCACAGATTAGGCAAAACATCTAATTACCATAATTTGGGAGACAAAGATTCGAACCAAAGAGGGGGTGGCCGTGTGACTCTTGGTTCAAGTATGGACTTGGCTTCTTTTGTTTCTTGCTTCAATCTTTTGGAATGGTTATTGAGAGCCTTCAAGACTTAAGGTGTAATTTTAATTGTAGAAGAGAAAAGAAGGAAAGAAATATTGATGAGTGGTGAATGATGATGGTGCCGTGAAGCTAAGAGGAGCAAGGGGTGTTTTTTTATTCTCTTTGCTAGGTTGTTGGTGTGACTTCCTAAATTTTAGGAGAGCAATAGGGAAACAAAGGTGGGATCTTTTTTCTAGATTAGTTTTTAGATTAATTAATGGGATAAAACAAATTAATTAGAAAGCCAAAAATAAAAGGGGTTGGGCCGTGAGCGTCTAAGGGCAAAGGGCTAATTTGGGCTTTGGCCCTAGATTGGCAAAGCATGGAAAAAAGTTTGCGTTCGGTTTTAACTCGGGTTTGAATCTTTTGCCCATCAAATCAAAAAATTTAAATAATAAATAAAAATTAAAATAGCCCAAAATTTCGGGTTATTACATGAATAAAGAAAGTTCAAGAAAAAAATGATCAATTATTCGGCCATCATGAAATAATTCAAGGTTAAGTTTCTATTCATCAAATCGCATAGAAAAATCAAGGATCTTCATAATTTAAATAAAAAATTCAAGAATAGACATCAGTTACAACATCAGTCATATCATCAAACAAATCCAAATCAGAAACAACAATCACGAACATAGACAAGTTCACAATTCAATCAACAAGACTTAACTCGGTCTACAACTAATAACATGACCCGCTCGAACTACAACCGATCAACATGACCCGCTCAGTTCATCACCGATGAACCGATAAACCCGCTCAGTTTATCACCGATAAACATGACCCGCTCGGTATTCAACCGATAGACATGACCGCTGAGTTCATCACCGATGAACCGATAGATCAGACCCGCTCAGTTTATCACCGATAAACCGATAGACACGACCCGCTCGGTCTTCAACCGATAGACATGACCCGCTCTGTTCATCACCGATGAACCGATAGACCCGCTTAGTTTATCACTGATAAACGGATAAACACAACAAGACTCTGACCAAGACCCAAGTGACGCCAATCAAATTCAAAACGTGAGACACCTCAAGTCACACGCAATTCATCAACATGCAACATCATACCCATATGGAACCTCAAGTTCATCAATCATGCAGTTAAAACAGAAAAGATCAAGCAACACGCATTAACTGGGTCTGCTGGGATTCGAACTTCACCCAAGAGACACGAACTGCACAGTTCTCAAGGGCAAGGTTCGAATGCCAAGAACGAGGCGCAAGACAAATTAGAAACATAATTCAAGAACACAGTCAAAGTTCATACATCGATCATCCAAGATTCTTACAGATTGATAAAGATTAAAACATTCATAAAGATGAATAAAGAAAGTTCAAGAAAAAAATGATCAACTATTCGGCCATCATGAAATAATTCAAGGTTAAGTTTTTATGCATCAAATCACATAGAACAATCAAGGATCTTCATAATTTAAATCAAAAATTCAAGAATAGACATCACACTATTAGTCTCAAAGGATTCGATAGAATATACTCTAAAAGTAGTAATTTAATCACACTATTTTACACAATCTGATTTTACCGATTTAAATTAAAGAACAACCATTTAAAGGTTTCGAATATTCCAGAAATTTTCATGAAAGTTAAATCTGGGTTCAAGGTTTAACTTGCGTAAGTTTCGTCCAGAAATAACACCATTTACTAATTGTAAGGGATTTTATAACTAACCGAAAAGATTAGACCCAAATCAATTTCAGAATTTTCTGTCATGCAATTTTCTTGTTTCTTGATTAGAACCAGTTATGGTGGTTCCTACAGCGGATATGAATTGGAAAATAATAAAAACAAGAACACCAAATTTAACGAGGTTCATCCAAACTCAAGGCCTACATCCTCCTACCCTATGCATCTTATTAATTCAACTCAGAAAAACAAAATTACACACTCAACTCGTTCCAAACTCATGGAACTAAAAACCCCACACTCAACTCTGAATGTGCTCACTCGTGTTTGAACTCACAAGCACCTCCCAATCTTCAACCCCTTTGTCGAAGACGAATTATAACAACAACACTCTAATGTTTCTTTCTTACAAAGCTTGAAGAGTAAAGTTTAAGCTCTAAGATTGTGTTTGTGTTTGATCAAATAATGCCTTGTGTGTTTCTTAATTATCTCTCAAATATTTCTTGCTCAATATTTTTAGGAGATACAATTATACTCTATATTTTCACCACCCTCTAATAAGACGTAAATGCTTACTATTTATAGGCAAGGAAACTAATTAAAAAACCCATCACAAAGAGAGGGAAAATCAGTTTTCAAAAACCCTTTGAAAAGGCGGGAAACAGTCTATCTTGTTCACAACAACCTTTCAAGAAAGCTTGTTATGCACAAAAAGATTTTCCAATCTTTTCACGTGGGTGTCATAATTAATTAGTATTTACTTAGCTATCAACAAGGTGTCTAAAAACCTAAAAACCTTTTTTAAGACAATTTAAGAAAAACCCTATTTCTTTCGAAAATTGACAACTCCTCATAGAGTTTACTGGTCCTTAGACCTGTTACCCTAACTCATAGTCTTATGCATATTTTAATCTTTGGTTGTAATATCCATATTACTATCTTAACCCACACAAAGGCATTTATAGTGATTAATCAAACATTCACACAACCATTACATGAAGACTAAATATGCTCAATTAAAACCTAGTGTAACTTCATGCTCATCCAAGTCTTGAAAGTCTTCTATAGATAATCTTCAATCCGGAATTTAATACTTGGGACAATTATACTTGCTGCACATCCAACATGATTAGGACATAACAACTAAAATATGTAATTGTTACAAATAGTTCAGGGAACACTACACTGGTACCATACCTGTTACTGCCAATTTATTGGCCCAAATAGGGGAAAAGGCCCAATAGTTTGAAGGTCCATAAGAAGGTCCAAAAACATCAGCCCAAAGGGAAGCCCAACAGAAGCCACATAATCAAGGGCCACGTGGCAAGACACTACAGGACCACGTGGTAGCTTCTTACAGGTCCACGTGGCAGAACACTATTGGGCCACGTGGCATTACCCTATGAAGACACGTGGCAGGTTGAAGTTCAGCATGGAAGCTAGGCAAAACACCAATTGATGAGAAATAAATGTAGAGCAATCCCACATTGATAGTTTACAAAAAGATGTAAAAAGATTCTTGTATAAAAGGCTTTATGAAATGATTGATGAAACACATCCCAATGATTGCTGATTTGGCAACACATTGATTTGTAATCTGTTAATTAACCTTAATCTAATTTGATTAACAACAATAAAAGTTATCATTACCTTTTGCCTATTTAATTATTAATTCTGCATTTAATTTGGTATTTGTTATATTTTTGGAACAAAGTTTGTAGCATAATATTGGGTAGCCCCCTCCTTATTTCAAAAAACCCTTAAAACAATACCAATATACACAATAAAGCTCAAATACTTATTCCATGTAAAATCTCATATTATCAATCAAGAATAAACTCAATCAATACAAACATTCAAACTGGAAACAACTCATAGCTGGATCTGACCAACTACATAGCTCATGTAAAACACAACTGTTTCCTGTCAAAGTTTTTCAGTGTTTGTCATCACTCAAAACCAAAAAGGGTCTCAAAAAATTTAGTTTAAATCGCCGACAAGAAAAGGTCTCTCTTGCGCACCTAAAGCTACCGACTACCCTACTCCGCTGGAATGGTCGGAGTCATACTTATTCTAGTTTTCCACCACTTATGTATTCGCTCTCGCACAATACATAAGTGATTGAGATTTAAGTCAGGGAAATGGCCAAAATCCAAGCTCAACAAATTAAATCCCTAGATTAAGAATCTAATAATCATCAACACATTGAAAACCAAAATAAGAAAATTTCCAACAATCTTACTTCATATTCCCCCTTCACTAGCTAAAAATCTAGCCTAGAGAGGAAATAGACACGAATAAACAAGAGAAAATAGCAATGAACATGTCAAGAATGAATCTAAAACTAAACATGAACAAAGAAAATCAACTAATAAGAGGAATGGAAAAATGCCAACTAATAAGCTGAACTTCTTGCTGGGCTGAAGGATCGGAGCGTGCACTCCAAAATTTGGAGCGCCCGCTACAAATAGTGGAGAGTTCGCTCCAAAGTTTGGACTGCCCATTCCAAACTCCCAAAATTGGTAATGGAAAAAAAAGAGTCAGAGCGGACGCTCCAATAGTTGGAGCGGACGCACCAAAGCGTCCGCTCTGAGCGGACTGCACAAAAACTGATCTTGAACAGGCCATAACTTTTGATATAGACCTCGGATTAGAGCGTGTAATATACCGTTGGAAAGCTCTTGAACTCCAGTTTCTAGTGCAATAGTGGAGCTTGGTCAAAACCGATTTCAAACCATGTCCATTTCCTTCGGCGGGTACTTAAGCCTTGTTTTGTGGTCTTGGCTTTGCGTCATTCTTCTTGAAGCTTCCCGGGACCTCTCAAGATCCTTTTCGGCTATCGAGAATCGCTCGGTAACATGCAAAACACCTACATGAAAGAAAGCAAGGCATAAGCAACACAAAAATGCCCAATTATTATAAAAAAAACAACAAGAAAATACATTATTCAACAAAAAAAGCAACATAAAACTAAACTAAGATAAAAGGACCTATAACTAAGCCTAACAAGCATTGAAAACAAACTAAAAGAGCTGGGAAAGTTGGTCCAAAAAGGGACTGATCACTTACCAGGGACCCCTTGAAGACTTAAGGGTTTAGGGTTTATTTTACTTCACTTTTCACACTCCTCTTTGCAAACACAAGAAAGAGCAAAGCACTCTCTTTCTCCCTCTAAATATCATGCATAACTCCCTTTCCCCATCTCAAACTTTGTCCTCTTTTTTTGTTCCCAATTTCCAAGATTCTCATTCCATTAGACTACATTTATATTTTAGTCAATTAATCAACAAAAAATAGTGTTCAAGTTTATTGGTTCGAGTAAGTTTTCGATGGTGGTTTGGTTCAAGGTGGTTCGTGATTTTGGTTGGTGGCTGTGTGATCAAGTGGGTGTGATCATGGTGGTGGTCGTGCATTGCAAGTGATGGTCGTGTGTGCTGCAAGTGGAGTTCGTGCATGGTGATAGAGGTGGTCGTGTAGTTTCATGCATGGAGCCATGTGGGTTGTTGTTCGGAATGGTGTGATCGTGTTCATTCTTGCTTTGCGTTTTGGTGTTGCTATTAGTCGAGGTAACTATATGTTTTATTTAAATTTGATATTCAAATTCACATAGTATAACATAGGATTAATATTGAAATCATGATTTAGTGTTATGATTATGTCATGAATTTATGTATGTATGATGATTTAATTTAGAATTTCATATAATGAATTGTTGTTGAATTTTGATCATGTTGGTGATGGTGAAACAATGTGATTATGATGATGATTATGGTGATTTTTGCTTTGAATCTTGTTTATCTTGATTAGTTCATGTTGATCCATGTGATGATTAGTTTTAGAATTTATATTTAGAATACAGATTTATGATATGAATTATGTATAATCAATCTTCTTGATTTTCAATGTAATGATATGTGTTGTTTTTGATTGATTTATGTTCTTAAAGGTTGATCTTTGGAAAAAGAATTGTCGTGCTAGTTTTTATCTTAAAGTTTCGACGATTTTCTTAAAGTTCTAAGTTAATATCTATTTTCGGTTTGGAATCTTGATGATTCATGATCGTTCCCGATGAATCTTGATCTTTCTTGATGAGTCTTGATGATTCTTGAACTACTACGATGATTCTTGGACGTTCTTGTTGAACATTGAAGTTTCTTGTTGAGTCTTGTTGTATTCTTGAACCTTTCTTGGTGATTCTATAATTCTTGATCTATAGATTTGGTCCTTGAGTTTTCTTGGCAAATCTTTGTTTTCCATTTTGAGTTCTTGAAATTAGAATTTCGGATTTTGATTTAGTGATTCTAGTGATCATGTCGATAGTGTTTTGAATTGGTTTCTTGATTTATTGATCCTAGTGATCATGTCGATAGAGTTTTTAATCGGTTTCTTGATTTATTGATCCTGGTGATCATGTCAAAAGATTTTCGAATCGTTTTCGGAAAACGGTCGCCTAACTTAGTGAAACTCGAGTAGCTATTTTGGGTCAAGTCGTAGGCGCTACCTTGTGTTTGGTCATGGGGTAGTTATTGTCCTAGGATGTGTTGTCGTTTGAGTTAGTAAAACTCGAGTAGCTAACTTGGGAGTATTGGCCGGTACTTAGGCATAGTCCTTACATTGGAGGGCTACGGGAATGACACATTGGTTCGACCCGGAACATGTTAGGAAAGTTGGGAAACGTGTTGGTTGACCAACGAACACGGACTGTACCGTCATTTTGTTCATTTGATTGGTTGATTTGGTTTCGGTTTCATAATTTGTTTTGGAGGAAAGGACACAAAGTGGTTGGTTCTGGCATTGCAGTTCCAATTACGGACACCTAGTACTCTCTATTATGGTGCACTCTACCGGGTATAGAAAGTTGACGGCCGGCTTTTGCCGATGACTAGAGAATTGATGGCCCGGTACTTATACCAGGTTATTGAGAATTGACGGTCGGATTATGCCGATGATTAGAGAATTGATGGTCGGTATGAACACCAACGTATTATATAAATGACTTTCATTAAATGTTTACGAAATGCGGGATGGTTCCATTTGTGTATTGTATCTATTGAGTATGTTTAAGTTTCTTTTGTATATGATTGTTTTGTGTGTTATTAATTGATGTTGTTGCGAAGGATGGCAGGTACACATTTTTGTGTTGATATACGATTGTTATTACATTGTTGAGTTTTGTGACCATGCAAGTGTATGTATGATTGGTGGTTGGCATGATTTGTATGTATCATGTTTTGTTTCGATTTCCTTTGCTATGTTATGTGGTTTGAGTTCCATATTTAGTTGGAACAGCCTAGTTACTCGCCACTAATGGTGGACCCTCATTTCAGGTGACAATGTTGAGTAGCTGGTTGTTTGGCGTTTGCGAGACGGTGTGTGTGTGTTTGCGAGCATTGATATTAGCGTACCCCATTAGCCTTGATTTTATGTTGTTGTTTTATTAGGTTTTGTTAGTCGTTGAGTTTCTTCTTTTGGGATTGATTTTATAGCTAACATTAGTGTATGTTTGGGTTTGGAGTAATAATAATATTTTGGATTTATTATCATTTTATTTTGTTTAAGTTTTGAATGGTTTAGTGGCGACTCGACTTGTCAATTAGTTGGTAATCGATGTTGGTTTAAGTCGGGTCGTTACAATTAGTCTCTCACAAGGGAGATATTCTATAAATGGTAACTACCTCACTTGGTACTGCTTCCTGGTTGCCGGCGCTAACCATCCAACTCCGACCAGGGTTGTCTTCTATTTCGTCACCTGCATCTCTCCGCCTCTGATTGTCGTTCGTGCTTTCCTCCATTCTTGACATTTAGTGTTTGAGAATTCAAAATTAACTCAATCCGGGATTGAAACCCTAACTATTCGACACTTTGGTAGCCATGTGATCTGTTCAGTTCCAATGCAGATGAAGGTATGCAGATGTGAAAGAAACAATTTTGTTTTAGCCTAAACAATTTTGAATTAGCCTAAATCAAGAAATGAAGGTATGCAGATCTCAAGAAACAATTTTGAATTAGCCTAAACAATTTTGTTTCTTGAGATGAAGGTATGCAGATGTGAAAGAAATTTTGGTTTAGGCTAGTTAGGCGAGTTCGAGTGCCGAAAGAAAGAGCAGAAATGGTTTAGGCGATTTGGGAAACTTTCATTTCTGAAAAATATTGACATCTATATCTATGCCTATATTTATATTAAAATTCCCCCCCTAACCATACAAGTGATACATGTCACCCCTCACTTCAATCCTTCTCATTTACTTTCTCACATAAACTTGCCAAGTGTCATCTTTTCTTCCTATCTATTTTTCCTTTCATTCTCATGCCAATTTTGAGTTGTAGATTAACCTCATTTATTTATCTTTTCATTACCTCTTATATATTTCTTTTAGTTACAATTTTACACTCATTAATTATGTCTCATCTTGATTTGTTTCCATTAGATTTTTAATTTAAAGTCATTTTCTCTTCCATATTCAAAACTCAAAATTATATGTGATCATCTAGAACTTTTGTTCATAAATTTGGTGATTGTTGTCCATTTTAGAGAAATTTGTAGATAAAATTGGCATCCTTATAATATCCGCTTTTGCAATGTTCTTGGTAATACTGTTTTAATTTCTCTTTCTCATTAATTATTTTTCAATGATATTGATTTATTTTTCTCAATCATTTTTAGTTTGCCAATAGCATAATTTGTATTGAGAAGGATACTTAAAATGTGAAGGTGATAATCCATGTGCATACAATTTGTAATATATGTGCAGTTTTTTTATTTTTAACATGAATTTTCCTTTTAAAAAAAATTCAATTTAAAAAAATTTTTGGAAAAATTCATATGAATAATTCCAACTATTGAGGGTCTTCCAATATTAATCCCAACTATAGGTTATTACACTATAATCCAAACTATGAGAATAGTTTTATGATATTAGTCCATACTAACTTTTGACCGACTCCGATTTCCTTCGTAGAAAGGGAGGATGGTATAGTCAAGAACAATAAATAAAGAAAGAGGAAAAATAATGAATTCTTTATGAATTGGTGACCAATTATAATAGGTTAACTAAGTCAATGGACTAATATCATAAAACAACCCCCTAAGTTTGGATTATACTATAATAACTAATAGTTGGGATTAATATTGGAAGACGTCAAATAGTTGGGATTATTTATATGAATTTTTCCAAACTTTTTTTCAGTTAGTGCAAAAAACAACAAATGCACATTAATATATATGCATTTTTTTTATGTGAAAGTGCGTTAGAAAATTTAACTTTTTTCAGAACAATATCATTCACCTTAAAAATCAATTAATATATGAGAGTAGAAAATAACCATCATTCATGTTAAAAGACAAGTGGCAATTTTCTTAAGAAAAAATTAGATATATTAATCCGAAGTTTAGTTAGTCTCCATCTCCATCTATTAATCCAATCTTGCGTTTATTTTTAAATAATCCAAAGTTTAGGCCTAATCTTCACCTATTGATCTGTGTTGGTGAGCAACCTATTTTACAGGTTAAAAACTTGTGGGGTCCACCTTTTTTAATTTTTCCTTTTTTTTTTGTCTTTATTTCTCCACAAAATACATTTTGTTATACGTACTTGATACTGTATTCATATTCCCTATTTATTTCATCCTATCTCCAATTATTAATTATTAAGCGATCACCACCCATTTTCCATAAAAAAAGCCACCACCACCACCCATAACCACCAAACCCACCACTAACTGACCCCACCAGCCGCCGCCGCCACCGCCATACCTACCACCAAACCCACCACTAACCGACCCCACCAACCGCAATAACCCACCTTTAGCCGAACCCAACCAAGCTGCAACCCCACAATAAGCCAAATCGAATCTTATAAACCCAACCACTACGAACCTCACTAACAGTCTTGTCCAACCCTGAACCCCCAACACCACCCACGAAGAACGACCCACCACCCACGAAGAACGACCCACCACCCCCACAACCAAACCCCATTATGCCCAACACCCTAACCGAAACTGATCCAACCCTATCGAAACCCCCAATCGTGTCCCATCGAATCCCAATCGAAGTCCTGCCGGACACCAATTGAGCCCCGTCGAACGGTCAGCCGCTCCATCGCCAAATCGCGACTGAGAAGAAGAGGAGATTGGGTGGAGGAGAGAGAGTGAGTGGTGGTGGCGGCTTGAGGAAAAGAAGGAGATGATAAGGGTGGCGAAGTTGAGGGAGATGATGGTGGTGATGGGGGAGATGATCTAATTTTGGGAGTTTTTTTTTTAAAAGAAAGTATTTTTTAAAAAAAAATTGTAAAATTGAGTATTGATTAGTATGTATAAATTACGTATATTGTACAGAAATACAGCAAAAATAAATTGTAAAAATAAAAATCAAGTGAGCCCCAAGTATAATTAACCTGTTAAACAGATTAATGACTTGCTGGGATCAATAAGTGAAGATTTGGCCTAAACTTCGGATTATTTAAAAATAAACGCAAGATTGGATTAATAGATGGAGACCACTAATTTTTCCTTTTCTTAATAAAACGTTTGTTTTTTCTTTTAATTTTTGTCACGTTTCGTCATTTTCAATTCTATTCAATACTTCTAAAATTATACAAAAGATAAGTTCAATTAAAATGTCATCCGTGTTTTGCACGGACAAAAAAAACTATTTACGTAGTATTTTTTTAATTAAGTTAAAAACGTTTTCTTGGGGGAGGAAGTATTGAGGGAGAGCTGATCTGTGCACAGTTGTAACAACATGAGGGCATTAGAAAAAATATAATTTGTATTATTAACCTTCAAATATTGAATATTTGCATAAAAGTTCTTATTCTTTGTTTACTTAGTTTTATTACTAAAAAATGTAGTTAAGCTTAGATAAAAATAATTTTAATTTCCGCACAATTAGTAGAATTAACGGTCCGTATAAGCTTTGTATCAGAGCCACGTTATAAAATTAATTATAATTAGAGTTATAATTAGTAGATTAATTCACACTTAATTAAGTATTATCAATTAATTAATGACATTTCGCTCAAGGGCTCCCCCTCTCCCAGAGTGTAAGAAACCCACTTGTCCACATTTATCTCATTTACCTGAAGGTAGCACTGCTACAGGAGCTATACTAAACTATATTGTAGATCAAATTAGTGATCTAAAGGTAGAAGTAGAGGGTACTTCTTGTACTTGCACTAATCTTGATAGAAAAATTTCTACTTTTACAGAAGAATTTAAAAAGGAAATCAAGGAACTTAAAGACGAAGTTAAACAAATAAAATTAGCCTTGATTCACGAAATTAAACGTCAACGTGCTCAACGAGATAAAACTCCTACTAAAGCTACTCCATATAAATATAGTTATCCATTTCAAAACTTAAATAAAAATAAGAAGTTTACAGTAATTGACCTTGAGAAAAATGAACAAGTTAAAAAGGATGAGCCAGAATCTTCACAACAATCATAATCTAGAAAAATTACAAAGAATGTTCGACCTAGAAGAAAATCCTATAAAATTAAATGAAATAATGACTAAAATATCAGAGACACATATAGTCCCAGAAGAAGATTAAAGAAACAAACTTCGTATCAATAGAAGAAGACATATATCAACAAATGAGATTAATAAAATTGGATGATTTAGATAACATACCATTAGAAATAATCCAACAAAAAATGGAAAGCAAAATGGGTAAAATAGTAGATAATAATGAAATAGGTGAAGAAGTATGTCCTAAAGAAAATAATTTTATGAAAAATCAAGTAATGAAATTCCAAGGGGAAACTAGTAAACCAAAATATGTCCCACGGAGGACTACTCGGTTTAATTGCAAATTTATGCCAAATAAAACCCCAAAACAAGAAGAAGTAACATTAGAACCAATTAGTCAATCTGGATACAAATTAAATCTAGATGGCGTAAGAAATAGAGTTCAAGTCCTAGATCAATGGAAGAAAAGCATGAGTAGTGTCCTGAATTTAAATACTGAATGGACTTCGGAGAATTTCTTAAATTACATAGAAGATAGCTTCTATGGATGCGTTGCTGATTGGTATGAGGCAATAAACGAGGATACCAAAATGCAATTAAGACAATTAGAATTACCTACTACTATGTTTAGACAACTATGTCATTTCATAGAACTAGAATTTGTAGGCTATAATGCAGATCCAAGTGAAAAGATTCTAGAATATCAGAGAAAGCTAAGTAACTTAACGATTTGTAACTTAAAATCTGTCGAGAGTTTCATTGTTGAATTTGAAACATACTATTACAAAATTGGAGAAAATGATACAAATTTAGAAATGTTCTTCCATAAATTACCAAGTCCTATTAATGAAGAAATAATGATAAAATATCAAGAATGGAAAGAAAAATATGGTACAGGAGATAGCTTGGGAAAAAGAATAACATTTCTAAGGCAATGGATTGAAAAGAAATGTAGGGAAGTAGCTGGAACACAACAACTTAAAAAACAATTCCTTACATGTTGGGAAATGCCTAATGAATATGGTTGTAATAGCTATAGAAGATATGATAATAAAAGAAAATAATATAAGAGAAATAAATTTGATAAAAATAGAGGAGAACAATATAAGAAGAAGTATTACAAGCATAAATATAAAAAGCAACATATTGTCCAGAAAAGAAACGAAATTGCAAATTTGGTCTTGCGGAGAGATAGGACATTATGCTAACGAGTGTAAAAATGCAAACCTTAAATTAATGGAAGCTCTAGGAAGCTGGGATTACATAGAAATCACAGAAGATGAAGCTCTAGACTTAGCATTAAGCAACAATAAAGGCATAATAGAAATTATCGAAGAAGATAGTGACATTGAAGAAATTGAAAGTTCTTCTTATGAAGAAGAAAATGAAGAAATTAATAATATGATGGAAAGCGAGGAAGGTTTTGAAGATAAAGTAGATGAAATTGAACAGAAAATGACTATAGGTCAATTAAGGCAAGCTGAGTATGCCATGGATGACAAAGAAAATGACTATAGGTCAATTAAAAAAGAAACTTATTAGGAATAGTAATAGTCCTCATAATAGCCCTGCGTTTATGGTAAGAAATCATTCGGACGAAAAGAGAGGAAAAGCTCGAATGGTAATCAATTACAAAAGGCTAAATGATAACACTATATTTGATGGATATTATATTCCTAACAAAACAGTTTTGTTTTATAAAATCCAAGGAGCTACGTGGTTTTCAAAAATGGATTGCAAGCTAGAGTGGGTATTGGCAAATTAAAATGGAAGAGAAAAGCATTCCACTAACAGTGTTTAGTGCCCCACAGGGACATTACGAATGGTTAGTAATACCATTTGGACTAAAGAATGCACCTAAGATATTCCAAAGAAGAATGGATAGTATCTTCAAAGAACTAAATCATTGTTGCCTAGTATACATAGATCATATACCAATATTTTCGAAAAATCTTGAGCAACATAAAAATGATTTAAAAGCAGTAACCCAGAAATGCATTGATCATGGAATAATACTTGGAAAGGATAAATGTGTTTTTGCTAAACAAGAGATAGAGTTTCTAGGATTAGAAATAAAAGCTGGACAAATAATATTGCAAAAACATATATTAGAGAAAATAGAAAAACTCCCTGATAATATAGAAGATAGGAAGCAACTAGAAAGATTTTTAGAATGCTTAACTTATGCTTCTGATTTCATTAAAAATCTTGCTTTACTAAGAAAACCATTACAACAAAAACTGAAGAAAGAAGAGGTATGGAACTGGTCAATTGAAGATATGAGCAATGTTAAAAATCTGAAAACGTTATGTAAAAATCTGTCTTGTAACGACCCAACTTTTCTAGGCTGTCGATTTACGAGGGAAATCGACAATTGGATCATCACCAAACATAATTACTATTAACAATAATAACATTAAGGTTCAATAATCCTTTTATTAACTAATAAATAGAATTAAAATCCCAAAAGTCCATGAATAGTACCAAAATACATAATACTACTGTTCTTTCCCAACAGGCTGGGATAAACTTGTAATACCCCGAAAATTTGGGATATTTTAAAGTTTTTATTTATTGATTAAATATATGATCAATTGACTATTTAATTGATTTTTATTTAATTAATTATTATTTGTGTAACAATTTAATACTTTTTGAGCCTGGCCCTAATCTTTTTATTTTGTTAGCCAAAACCCGAGCCCAATTATTTTCTTTGATTTTGTTTTGCACGGTCCCTTTTCGTGTCCCTAATTATTTTATTAGCCTATTTAGTTCAGTTCTAAGTCCAAAAGGCCCATTATTTTGGACTGTTTTATTTTTAATCTAATTTTATTCTTCAAATTGGGCCAAATGACCCAATATCTCCTCTTCTTGTTGGTTGGCCGGTTTCCCCTATTTTATTTGGGCCAATTATTATTATTTTTTTTAATTTAATTAGTTAAATAATGATTAATTAAATTAATTAAAATAAATAAATTTATCTATTTTAAAACCCATTCAAACTAAGCTAACAAACTAACTATTTTTCCCCCTATTTTTCCCTTTTCTCACGGCAAGCCCTAACCCCAATTAGGGTTTGTTTTGTTTTGTTTTGGTCCATCTCTTTTTCTATAAATAGGACCTAAACCTTTCATACACTTAAAACTCTAAAAATTTCATTTTTCTTTTCTCTCTTTTCTCTATGAGTGCCGTGAGGTTCTTTCAAAAAGGAGTGAATTATTTTTGGAATTTTTAGCGAATCCAGGTAACTTCGCTATCTTATTTAATTTTGGGTAGAAAAACACATAGTTAATTAGGAATTGAAGCATGAAAATTGTAGGAAGTTTAATATTGTTTTCATATGAACATGTCGAGTATATGGATGATGATGTTCTTGATTTATTTTTCATGTATTTTCATGATTTGATGTATTTCTTGAAATCTCTAATTGTTGAATAATTACTTGTATGAATTTATCTATTAATCAAATCTTGTTATTTCTTGATGAATTTTTCGTGGCAGTTTTTTTACTGTTTTATTTTGAATCATAATTTATTTCGTGGCAAAATTCGATCTTTTCTTGCTTGAAATAATTTAATCTTTCAAACTGATAAAACTGTCCAGTTTTAGTTTACAAATTAATTAGTATACTTAATCAAATCTAATGGCTACGAAATTTTAGGTGGAAGTCAGTAATACTGTTTTAAATATTTTGTAATTTTTTTGTAATTTTTAAATATCGTTTGCTATGGCAGAAAATTCTGAAACCGAATTCAGCCTAATCTGGCTGGTTAGTTATAAAATCACTTAAAAATAGTAAAAGATGTTATTTTTAGACGAAATTTATGCAAGTTAATCCTTGAACCCATATTTAGCTCCCATAAAAATTTCCAGATTTTTAGAGATCTTTAATTGGTCGTTTCTAATTTAATTCTTTAAAAATCAGATTGTATAAAATAGGGCAATTGAATTATTAAAATATGCTATTATTAATTCTTGAATTTTCGAGTGACCTAAGTATTAAAAGGGAACTAAAAATATGATTTTTATGATGAATCTTGATAGTATTGAATTATATTGATTAATCTTGAATTAAAAATTAAATCTTGTTATTATCTTCTAATTGTCGAGTGTATAGAAATTAAAAGAAGAGTTAAAAATATTATTTTTATGTTAATCTTGATGAATGTTGTTGAAAAATATGATTTTTATCTTATTTTGGTAATTTTTGTAATTATATTGATTAATTAAATTAATTCTAGAAAATAGTTAATTATTGTTATATTTTTAATAATGCCGTGTAGAATTGATGAATTAGTCAATTTTTGATTAAATTTGATTATTGTTAATTTAGGGAATAATTAATAATAAAAGTTACGGACAAAATAATTATTAGGGATAAGTTGTAAAGTGAAGGGATAAAAAGATATTATTAGTATTATTATTAAGAGGACCGAAATAATATTAGTACTATTAATATAAATATTTTTCGAATATTGTTACAAATTGGTATATGACGTAATATTAAGGTTAGTATCCGAAAGGATAGGATTATAAGTATATATATATTTTAAGAATAGTATATTATAAGATTTGAAGTTGCATAAGATACTACTAGGGATAAGAAAGGAAACAGAGTAATAGCTATACATGTTATGTTTCGGTCTCTGGCTAGGAAAGACTTGGTATTTAAGGTGGCCAATATACGTGCCGCACCTCTCTTTCCTGGGACTCCGAACATTTCATTTCCTATTACGGTCACCTAGTATTTCCCAATATATGATATGATATGATAAAGGTATAAGATATAATATAAAGAATTGAAAGATAATAAGTTAAGATCGCCCCTGCGATGACGCAAAGGTCATCAATCGGGTTAATAAGATAGGACGCCCTTGCGATAACGCAAAGGTTATCAATTGGGTTTAGTCGATGCCACTGCTCACATGGGACAAACGCAAAGGTTCCCCCGCGCAGTTCTTGGTTCTGGAATATGGAGTCGTCTAGGTAGTTCTCGCAAAGGAGGACTATTTAGGAGTTATGAGCTTAGGCTTAGTTCTCGCAAAGGAGGGCTACGGGTGGGACGCAAAGGTTCACCCCGACATGTTTTAGGAAAGTTGCGAACGCAAAGGTTCGCTACGAGCTGAAGAAGACAGTCCGCAAAGATGATATGTTAAGTTAAGGTGATATAATAAGTACATATGTAAAGTTAAGAAGATATTATGTTCTTATTATAAGATTGATGTTATGATATAAGATAGGATATGATTATTGATGATAAGATATGTTATATAAGTTAAGAAGGAATATGACAAGTATGAATAAGAAATGATGAGTATAATATAAGCTAAGGTTCTGAGTTAATTTAAGTTGTATAATATAAACTATAAGTATTGTATATTCTAAGACTTCCGCTGTGTATGATTGTGTATTTATGTAAGTATATATGTGTATGTATGTACATGGATGGTTTGTGTATTTTTGTACGTATTCTAACCGTATTTGCAGGGTTGTTTGTACGTACATTATACGTAAGATATACGTATTCTAACCGTATCTCTGCAGGTGTATTTATACGTATTTTATACGTACATTTATACGTATGTTTATATGTACTTTTATACGTATTTTTGTATGTTAGATTGAAAGCATGTATTAGATTTCTTTACAGTTTTTATGTGTATTTCTATGCTATTATGTGTTTGGTGGTCCCTCGATTAAATGGGACAGCCTAGTTACTCGCCACTGACGGTGGACCCCCCCCCCCTCAGTTTCAGGTGACGATGCTGCGGAGTAGAGCGGGCTTCGCTGGATGGGCTTGAGTAGATTAGTATTTTTATTTTGAGTACTTAGTTTTCCCAGAACAGTTTGAGACATTTACTAGTTATTCTATGTTCCCAGCATGTTGGGACAGTATTTTCAGACTTTATATGTAGTAATGATTGTTGGATTATTTTGGATAATCAGTAGTTTATTTAATAAAAGATAATTCACTCATTCAATTTATTTGATTTATAGTTTAATTTGATTAAGTAATGATCCGAATGTCGATTCCCTTCGTAAATCGACAAGCTAAAAAGTCGGGTCGTTACAAAACTAATCAATAAATAAAAGAAAACATAAACTAGACTCCGGGTTCACTCTACTGATCACATCAACACTCAACCCAAACCATACAAGAGCCCACTTATACGTCAGCATCATCACCTGAAATGGGGGGTCCACCGTCAGTGGCGAGTAACTAGACTGTCCCGCTTAAATGAGGGAACATTAACCATATAATATCATAGAATTAACCAAGAAAATCATTTAAACACACATGAAAATACATATAGAAATACATACGGAATACGTATAAAAATACATACGAAATACGTATGAAAATACCTACAAAATACGTATAAAAATACATACAAAATACGTATAAAAATACATACGAGATACGTATAAGAATACATACGAAATACGTAAGGGATACGTATAAAATACGTATACAGTACCTGCAGAAATACGTATAGAAATACATACGTGTACGTATAAATACGTATAGAAATACCTGTAGAATACATATAGGGATACATATATTTATATTCGTACTTAAATACATACATGGATACATACTTAATTACATTCTTAAAGACATACTTATATACATACTTATCAGACGTACGCAGCGGAAGACTTAACATACTTTACTTATACAATACATAGATTTATACATATAAATACATTGACATGTACATTAAGATTAATTTATCATGAAATTATCATGCATCACTCGACAATCTCAATATAATTCAAGATTAAGATTAGACAATTTACCATGCAATTATTCAATATAAATATACAATTAAATAAATTATTCTAAGCATAAAACTAATTAAAACAATTACAGATTCATCAAAATCACATAAAGATGTCAAGAAGATAACATAATACTACTCGAAAAATAATACCCTAAACATGATACTAATTCTGCTAATTTTCATGAATCAATCCTAATTAACTATACAGCTAAATTGTACCAAACTTAAACAGGATAGTCCAGTTACCTGGATTAGGAAGAAAAATCAAGAAAAATCCTTGATTAAGGCTCGAAAAGTACACGGCCACTAGAGGGTTCTTAGGGTTCTTTTGAGAGTTTTGAGTTGTATTGAAAGTAGGTAAATAGGTTATGAGCTTTGTTCCTTATTTATACTAAAAGAACACAAGAAAAACAAATAAAAATAAAATATTAAGGGGGGGGCCGTGTATTTGGAGAAAAGAGGGGAAAAATTAGGGTTGGTTACACCAGTTCAAGAGTTGGTTGAAGTGAGGGAAGACTGGGTAAAAATAGTTATTTAGGATAATTAATGTATTAGATAAACAATTATCTAAATTAAAAAAATAAAAGAATAAAATCATCCCTTGGCCATATATGGGGGCTGGCCAAGTGGAGTGAAGAATTGGGTCATGGGCCCAATTTCAGGATAAGATAGTGAAATAAAAATAAACAGTCCAAATATTCGGGCCCTTTGGACTTAGAATAATAAAATAATATTAATAAACCGCGAAATTTTCTGGCCCTAATCTCGGGTTATTACATGTCTGTCCTAACATTGCCAACTAATGACGATGAGCTAATATTAGAAACAGATGCAAGTAATGAGCATTAGAGTGCTGTCTTAAAAATAAAAGAAGGAGAAAAACTCTGCAGATATAACAGTGGAAGCTTTAACAAAGTTGAATGCAATTATCCAACAATGGAAAAAGAAATCCTAGCAGTAATAAGAGGAATAGAGAAGTTCCTAATATTTCTAGCACCTAAACAATTCCTAGTAAGGACAGATTGTAAAGGAATCTTAGGTTTTGTCAAAAAGAATTTATCTAACATGCAAGCGCAAGGGAGACTCCTGCGTTGGCAATTATGGCTCAATCAATTTTCTTTTATTGTTGAACATATACAGGGATCAAAGAATTCTCTAGCTGACAGTTTAACTAGAGAATTAACCAATGGCATCATCATCCAACCTGAAGCTAATTTACAAGAAGATGAAACAACAACCTTCTATAGAGACAAGGGGACTCTTGGTTGTAGAACGGGAAACTCTAATTAAAGAAACACAAAAAGAATTGGTGAAGGTGTCACCCACCATAAAGGCTTTGATGCAGGCCTTAATAGCATCAGCAAAGAACAGATGCAGAGATGGATTAGTCAAAGGATGCCACAGAGCTGTCCGAAGGTTTCTTGAGTTAGAGATACAAGAAAACCTACAAAAACTTAACTATGATCTACAAAATATAATTCTTGATAAATTTAAAGTTAATGATTTCAAAGCATGGTACTTTGAGGTCGTAACAAGAAGTTATAAGTTCTACGATATATTCGATATGTGGGGAAGCCACGTACGCTATGTTAAAAATTCTGGTAATGTGAATCATATTTATCATGATTGTGGGTATGCTAGAGCAAATCTTCAGGCCTGGAAGTATGCCATGATACATGGATTCATTCTATACCATTCCCAGGAAGTTACCTATTTGAGCATCTCACCAAGTTCCAGAAGTATATATTTAAAAGGGTCGAGGATTACAGAAAAGAAGATCTCCGGAAAACTATGGAAATACAATGTGCAAATATAGAGGTCAGAGAAGTAAAGATTGATCCTCCCCATTATCTCATCATGCTAAACCAAAAGGTCTATGTTGGAGCCACGGCCGGCTCCCCACTTATTTTGGTTTCTCTGCCCATCGCCACCAAGAGGTCGTTTTAAACGTAGGCATATTGGCGAGGAGAGCAAGAATGGACTAAATAGAGGGAAGAAAAGATTAATGAAAAGGGACAATATTAGTAGGAGTCGTCAATGAGTTTTAGGAATTAAACTCATAAACCATGTATTTAGATTAAAAGAACGAATGGGACACGATTTAGGGACGGATCTAAATAGCACGATTTTGCCCCTTCGATCACATGGGGATGACTCCAAAAAATGGTCATGCGAACCAAAGATTGAATTCGGGGGCAAGGGTACTAATATGGCGGAATGCGTCATATTAGCCCGTAGGCGGCCTTTACTAATTTCTCTCAATTGCTAATATGCAAGTTATACAAAAAAATAATAAAAAATTAAAAAAAATTTAAAAAAATAAATTTAAAAAAAATAAATCAGCGCAAAATATTTTGACACGCTGATATAGTAGCGCGTCCTAGAAATTTATGCTGACATATCAGCGCGTTAACAAATTACTCGCTGATATATTAGCGTATCAAAAAAATTAGTCGCTGATAAATCAATGTAAAAAATAATTTGACGCTGACCTTTTTTATTAATCAAATTTAATAAAAAAAAAGCATATAAAAAAATTAAATAAATAAAGAAATTTGAAACTTTTTTATATAAAAGATATCAGCGTTCAAAAGAATAAAACGCTGATAAATTAGCGTAAGAAACAAAAATGCGTTGATACATCAGCGTAATCAAGAATGTTACGCTGATATGCCAGCGCGTAAGAATAAAACGCGCTGATATATTAGCGAGTACCAGAATTTTACGCTGACAATTTTTAATCAAATTTATTCATTTTTTAACAAAAAATAATATGAAAAAAAAACTAAAAAAAATATATAAAAAAAGGATTAAGAAAAAAATTAAGGCTCTCAGGAAACTAACCACTTCTCCTTAGAAGAACGCCTTTTATGAGTATTAGGATGGACAGTACTTTGCCTTGAATTATCTCCGTTAAGAAATCTTAGCCACTTTTTTTGTACGAATCCGAAAAACCCTTTTTTATTTTTATAAAAGTAAAATTTAAAGTATTTTAATAAAATTTTGTAAGATGGTGATTTGAACAATGAATAAAACCCTCTTTTTTGTTCTCCCCCAAACCCCCCCCCACAACATAAAACAGTTGAGCCTTTTATAGCTGAGATAACAGCGAGTTATGGAAAGATTCGTTGAAGAATCAGCGTATCATCATAGATGGCGCTGCTACGTCAGCATGTATAAATCTTCTGCGCTAGCAAATCAGCGCAAGCTAATCAAAATCACTGATAGGTCAGCGACAATCAATTAGTATCGCTGACCAATCAAATAAAATTAATTGGTATAGATTATGATCAATTTGCCAGCGCGTAAAGGATTGGTCACTAACTGTGTTAGCGCGTTTTTCTGCATTACGCTGACTGGTCAGCGCAAGATATTATAACGCGCTGATTAGTCAGCGCAATTTAGAATAACACGCTACCAAATTATTTTTTATGTATTTTTTATTTCTTACAAAATGGATCGGGTTTTGGAAAACAAGCTTTTTTTGTTTATTTTATTCTGGGCCAACCTTTATTATTATTTGGAAATTCTTTTTGGGCTTAGAATATTTAGAAAATAAAATTAGGCCTAGTGTTGTTCATGTATACTCAAGTGTGCATTTTTCCGGAGAAATGAGCGTATGTTATCATCATTGAACCTTTTCCTCGGGACAGGGGATTAAATGCGATGTCAACAGTTAGCCCCCACTTTGATTGAGTCTGTGAAAGATGACAATCAAAGTATGCTCGAATCGCTTTCGAGACTACAAATCCAGAACCGAGGGCTCCTAAGAAACCAGTGGGCCAGTGAAAGTTTGAGAAAGCGAATGACCTCCAAAACATAAAATAATCCTTTAATTTTGAAAAATAAAAGATCTTTTCCTAAATAATCAATCTCTTTATTAACTTGAAAGAAATCGATAGATAGAAATTTTTTGAAAAGACAACAGATGTAATAACTTCGCTTATTTAATGAAAGAGATTTTAGCAGATTCGTTCACCTACTAAAGCGAGAAAACATTTGAGAAAAAGGAGTAGGTTTGTTTATCTACTTAAAAGAAATAGTAAATTAATATTTCGTTAAATTAATAAAAGTTTGTAATATTTCGTTAAATTACAATTTCCCAAATATTTCGTTAAATTACAATTTCCCAAATATTACAATTTCCCAAATATTATCGGGAAATTGTTAGATCGATAATTTGCGCGCCTACGAGGTAATTTTTGATGTCCATCAACTTCAGAATCCCGTTGGGATGTAGGTTATGTGTCTTTTATGTGTATATGAAATGTTTACCTTATAAGTTTTATGAACCGTAAAAATAATTTTTGTCGAATGATAGTATTTGTGATGATATTTCACTATATATATATATACACAAGTATTGTCGGATGATTATAATGTTGATTGTGTTACATTAAAATTGCTATGATGGTTATAGATGTAGACTTTGGGATCATGTATGATTTATACCTTCTATAAGATGTTTGGGTGACTAAATTATTTTGATATATTCATTTTTTTTATTTATAAAATTAGACATTTGGGCCAAAATTATAAAATTATTTTGATATATTCATTTTTTTTATTTATAAAATTAGACATTACGGCCAAAATTATGGGGTGATGCGCAACCCTTAAAAAAAAAAGTAGGTTGCCACTTGGGCCACTAGTGTTCTCTTTCTCCCTCTTGTTAGTTAATATATTTTATTTTATAGTGTTATCATTTGTGATTGGTGTAACCTAAGCATTGGATTAATATTTGGGACGACATAAAATTTATTTACCGTGTTAGACAAAGAAAAATATTTTGATGGAGTCGTAATTACTCAGTTTTTTCTGATTTTCGTTCCTTTCTTGTTTGTTTTTATTTTCTGATTGTTGTAGGTGGGTTTGGTGGGCATCGTTGAGTGAGGAATTATTTGACCTTGGCTTGTGGACCCATTACTATAAAAATCGTCTAGAACTTTATATTTGTTTAAAACATTTTTCCTGGGAGTCTTAAGTTAAATTATTGATTTGTATTGTAAATTTGGAATTTCTGCTACGTACTCTTTATGCAGTCCTTATTGTAATTGTGGTTTAAAATATTATCTCTACCTTGGAATTTTCAACTAAAACCCATTTCCTTATTGAATGGTTTATTTTTAAGTGATGCTCCCATATTTCGGAACCCGGGGTCGATTGGATGTCCTATAGTAATCCTTCTTAAGGGTCTCTGAAATATCGAGGTGTTACATAGACACTTTTCTAATTTGGGGTGAGACTTATGCAGCTAGATATTTTGGAGAGATTTTCATGGAAGAAGATGCTGATCATGAAAATTGGGAATCCAATGTTGGAGATGAGGGGATGTACAACATCATAATGGAGTAGGACCAGAAATAAGCATGTGTAAAACATCAGCCTACTTTATTCTGTATTGTCATTTTTTACTTTTACTTTTACTTTTAGAGTGTGGTTTGTATTAGTTGAGAAATTGTAACCATTCAGAAGGGATCCAATGCTTGGATACTCACTCTATAAATATAGGAAGCATATAGAGGGCAGACTTGAGCAAGAGAAATTTAGGGGAAGAAGAACTCAAGTCATCTAGAGAAAGATAGCCTTAAGAGAAAGAATGAAATTTCATCTCTCCTAAGAGCAAAACATCTCTAGAAATCATTCTAAGTGTTTAAGTTTGTAATATTTCGTTAAATTAATAAAAGTTTTTTTAGAAGGGAACGTTAACCTTTCGAACCTTACATCTTATATGGTTAATTTTCTTGCTTAAAACTCTCATCATCTAAAACACAAAATATTATAGAGTGAGACTACGGTCTAAGGTAGGAAACATATTAGATCTGTGCTGTGCCTGATCTAAGGGAAGCAAGGTTGTGGTTAGCTACCACAGTAAAGCCGGGAGCTTAAGAACGCCGGAGGTTCCAGTGCCGACTAAGTTCAGGTATCGGTCAAAACTCTCTATCTATCTCTATTATATAAGCCAAGGGGGGAGCCATGGTGTCCCCCCTCTAAAAGTTTATCTTACCCCGCTAAACATTCTAAAATCTTATTTTTTATCACTCCTAATTATTAAGGAAATTTATTACAATTTTGGGACTTTTTAAAATGAAAATAGTACAAAATATAAATTTCGAAAAAATAAAACAAAACACCAAAATTCATATTTTTAAATTCTATATAAATAGACATCCATATTGATATAGTTCATCAAATAAAAATTTTACATTTTGATTATCGTAAAAATTTGGTAGCCAATAGAATATGGTAAATAAAACTTTTCTTTTGTTCACTGTTGTGGGATGACCGAATGAAAGGGGAAAAGTTTGTTTTTGATTATCTGAATGAGTGTGAATTTGACAGATTTTTCAATTTTTGAACAAATAACCTTTATTTTTTTGTTTGTTTTGACAAATTAATATAGTACAATACTGCAATCGCACGCAAAGCGTGCATAGAAGGCTAGTAATTATTAATGCGAAGCATGGTGAACTATTAAGCATAGTGATTAATATTCAGGATATAAGTAGTAGAACAATAATAACTAGTACCATTAAAGTCATTAAAAGCCAATCAAGTATTTAATTAAGTTATTAATCATAATTAGTTATTTAATCTTAAATTATCTTTTATATTAATATTATTATATTACTGTTTAACATTAATTATATCATTATAGTATTATATTAATATAATCTCGTTTTATTAAAGTCGTATTTATAAAAAGACTAAATTGCAAATAACATAAAATAAAATATCAAATGGATCCTGCTCTGCATCACTTAAATAGGGAGCTAATCTCCCCCTATCACACCTCTTCTTGGGGCCAATTAGGGACAGCCGGACAGGTGGCAAACTTCAATTATTTACATGTTTGCCATGGAATTTAGGAGTAGGGTGGAGAGAGGTCTAGAAGATCATAAGATCAGAAGATGCCCGTTTTGCTGCTACTAACGAAGTAAAGGCAAGTTACCCAACAAAAAAAAAACAAACACCGCGCTTCCTAATATACTACTCGTAATATACGGGTTTGTTGAAACCTTCGCGAAGTTCTCCGTTGCGTAGTCGACTCGAAGTTCCCCCATTGAAACGGATTTCGAGCTTCCACTCCTACATTGAAGGATTTTCTGAGGTATCTTTTTTTTTCTATTTGTTTCATTTTTTGAGTCATCGTAAATCAATCGTACGAACTAGGGTTTAATAATTTATTTAGTTATGACATATTCAATAAATCATTACTCATGTTATGGAAGATTATTATTATAAGCGACTTTGGTGTTAGAATTTATTGATGATTTGATGTTGTAAGCTATAAGAATTTCAAGTAATACTTCGATTGTAATTTAGGGCGGCCACCCCTCCTGCATCCCTACGCTGGCTCAGGGACAGCGGTTATTTGTTAACAGGATGAATTGGGCACTGACATTCAGCCACGACTTTACAGGTTTGAAACTGCTTGGTGAGAATTGAAAAAAAAAAAAAATAAACAGAACTGATTCAATTTGTTTAAGTTTACCAATCAAGATGGAAGTAGGAGGAAGAAGGGGATCGAGGGGTATGCTTCCTTTATTGGCTTTGCATACAGTGACGGAGTACTATAGACTCCAAAGAAAACCTCCCGTGACATTTTGTTTGTTAGCTGCCAATACGCTCGTCTATTTGAGGCCTGCTTTTCTTGAGCCTTTACTCCCTTTTATCAATGAAGTTTGGTTCAATGCCCACTTAATTGTTAAGGTATGCTATTTTATTCGTCCTTGAGTTGGTAGCTTTACAATTTACATGTGTAGGCAATTCTGCATTATTTTTGACTTCATTTTTCTATTCGTCAAGCTTGAAATCTTATGGTTGATACTAAAATTTTCATTTAAGTAAACATGAAGTAGTTAGTCACTGAATGGATGTGGTTAATTGAACAAAAAAATTCAGTACACTGTTTATATTTTTTTATTGTTTTGGAATGTAAAATATGGGTTTCTGAATTAATGTAGACTTGAGATAGATTTTGAAGAATGTGACTCATGGGGTTTTATAATTGGGGCACATGTCAATACTTAGTTTTCTAGCCGTTGTGTCACACTCACATTGATAAACAAAGATGAAGACACTAAATTACCATCTTTTTGAAGGAATCAATTTGGTTAAAAAGCTTAATGACTCATGGAAGAAGATTTCAGACAGATAAATAATTAGGCACAAATATATATGAATAATCAAGAGTAACCATGATGGTTAAGTAGTTAACAGGATGTAACCGGTATAACATGTTATAGTTTGGTTAGTTTTCTTATTGCAATACTGATTGAAGAATTAAAAATTCAATTCCCAGACGATATACCTTGGTGCATGTTGTTTGCAAGTGATGTTGTGATAATTGATAAGACAAAAAGGGTGATAAATAAGTTGAAGGTGTGGCGACAGCTTGGAATTCGAGGCTTTAGAAATTAGAATAAGGAGTAAAGAAAAATATTTGGAGTGCAAATTTAGTAGGACAAGAGTAAATATGAAATGTTGTTCATGGGGTCAAATTGTATTTGAAAGATTGGAAGAGAGCTTTTGGATTTCTATGTGACCGTTTTTTTTTTTCTCGTACAACAAAACAAGCTTCTCATAGCGAGGTAAGGGTGAAGTCGATTGAACAACAACAACCTTAAGAAAATGAAAGTTACAAAACAACAGTAAAATTTGGTGCACATAATTGCTTTCCTCACCTGGTGAGGCTTAATAGAAGTTAGAACCGACTAAATATCAACTGAGGTGGTGGCAACACAGATGTGAACCTGTTCTCTCCTCAAAGTGTCAGTCAAAGCACGGGTTCTTTTACCGGAGATGGGGGCGGTGCGGGTTCGACTTAAAAAGTTCCTTGAATGTTTTGGTTGGGGTGGGGTCGGCTTGGTCATGTTGGGGACATGGAGGAGGGTGGCGGAGGACTAATGGGCAAAGTTGCCATCCCCAAGTCATTGAAGTTAATTTTGTGACGAAGTCTAAGAAAATCCTCACTTTCAAAGCTCCATCGATCCATTCTATAGGGGTGCACGATTGCTCGTTCTCAAAAGGGGCTTCCTATGTAGAAATAATTATAGGCACATGGTTCGAGACTAGGATAGGCTGATAGGGTAGTGTCGGGTAAATGCTTGATCTAAGATCTCTAGCCACCTGTCATTGACATGCCCTTTGTCCCAACCTTTCATAATGCGGTCCGAGCGTTTCTTGCTGTTAGTCCAAGTAAACTTAGGGCCCTCCTACGGAATGGAAAAGTGGCTTATTAGGAGGTCTAACCAATCTTGGAAAATTATGTGACCATGGTATGACAAATCTGAAGGAAATTATTTATCATAAACTAGTAGGTCGGTATTGACTTATGGTATCGAATGAATGTGATAGTCATAGAAATATGTAGTCTGCTTTGGACGTGTTGGTGTACAAGAAAAGATAGAATGAGGAATGAAGTTTGTATGTTCCGTGGAGGGAAAAATGTGAAGGGGAATCGACTAAGATGGTTTTGTCATGTAAAGACATGGAGAGAAAAATGCCCACTAAGGAGACTTGGTGGTAAAGAGTAGATAAGGTGAGACATAAGGGGAGATAAACTATGTTACATTGACACGGGTGCGGGTATCCGATATTGGTATGGATCTGAGTGTCTGATACGTCATTCTAAAAAATTTAGGACACGGGGGATACTATCTTAACTTTGGACTTGGGTACGGATATGACAATATATTTTTAAGAAAAAATAAATATAGATAATTCGTGCAACAAATTATAATAAACTCCATATTTGCTTGGGAAGCCAACCTAGAAATAAATATAGAAATAAAATTAGACATTAATATAGAAAAAATAGATTGTAATATAGAAATAAATAGACAGTAATATATTTATTTCTATAAAAGTAGACATTAATATAGAAATAAATAGACATTTATTTTGAAAAAATAAATATAGAAATAGACAGTAATAAAATAAATACTGAGTAAATGTATAGAAAGTCAAGCTTGGGTACTGCAAAAGTTAAACAAATGCTTGGGAACCGTAAAAGTTAAACAACAGTAAAAGGTAAAAACAGCTGTAAAACTTCATCTGTAAAAGTTGAACAACTGTATCTATTAAAGTAATATAACAAAAATTACTTCTGAACCGTGTTTTTTAAACAACTTCCTTCAACTCTTCAACTTCCTCCTTTCTCCTTCTTAATTCTTCAAAGTTTCAAGTACTTCAATGGCTGCCGTACCAGAGAGAAAAGTGGAGTGTCCGGATCGGATTTCATACCCGGATCCGTGTCGCGTCGTATCGACCCGGGTATGACGGCAAAACTGCCGTGTCCGGGTAACTTAGGAGATAAACTTCGAGGAGAGTGGTTGTAAATTTTATTAGATTATTGGGACTCGAGGAAAATCTAGCAGTAAATAGGGAAGAATTGGAGGAGAATATACTTGGATGTTTTAGAGATCCCTCTAGTTCATTCATCTGTAGCTAAACCTAATTTTTTTTTTTTGTGTAACCTCATCAATCTTTTTGCAGCTAGCAATATTTACCATAGTTGCCCAATTATGGAAATAGTGCTTTGTTTTCCTTCAGCATGAGGGGCTTGCATTTTTTGAAAAATGCCTTTTCATGTCTTTTGGTATCCATCTTTTCATTTCCCAATTCCGCTTTCATGCTAGATTTAAACAAGTAGGATTGTAAACGTCAATAAATCAATTGTGCTTTAGGAGATTTGAATTTTTCTGTTTTAATAACGTGATATTTAACTACCTCTCAGTGCTACATAGTTCGCATTTTAGTTCGCTTCTATAATTCACGGCTCGCCTAAAATAGGAAAAAAATAGCCCAAAACCGATATAGTTTTCTTTTTTCGGATCACGATTCGCAGACACATTAGGGAACTATGTGACACTGTTACCTCTCATTAATTATATTATTGTTAGATATAAACCACTATAGCGATGTTCTTTTGGGCTGATTTAATTGTTGGAGCTGATCTTAACTGAAATTTTAGAAATTATGTCCAACAAAAAAGTGCCATATATAGCTCAAGAATACAACTTAGGGTTTTAATCTGTTGCTGCCTTCCCTTGGTGCTTTATGGATGGAGTCTTTGGCTTATGTTTATCCCATAGTGTAGTGTACTAAAACCATTATCTCAGAAAATAGGATTGGCTACTTGAATTCCCTTCCTCCCTTCACTTTTATTGGGTGCTGTATGCTGTTTTAATTTGTCATGTTCTGGTTTAAAGTTTTTTCATGGTTTTTAAAATCCTTGGGCATTGCTCGCTTTTTCATGATAAGTTATTTCATTTCCCTTGAATCAAAGGGCCTTAGACCATTTTTTAATGGCCTCCTTTGACACATCTTGTTTTTTTTTTTTATAAGCAAGTAAAGCATAGATTCCACTAGAAAAACACAAGATTACATCCTAAGCATAATAAACATTAGGCATACCCAGGAGACAAAAGCCTATTACAGATTTTGAAACCAGTTTTTATCAAAACTTGAGACACTTTTTGGCATACAACTCCTTATTCTACATTTAATCACTACCTTAATTTGTTTTAACATCATATCATTGTCTAACACATTACCGCCCCATAACACTGAGTTTCTATGCTGCCATATGCTGTGGGCAGCTGCCATCAAACACGCAGAGTACAACTTCCTTCTGAACCTTGAAGCCCTGATTCTTCTATTCACCCACTGCAGCAGCCCCAACAGGTCCCTTCTTTGGTTTCTGATCCCAACTCAGTTCAGAACAGCAGCCAACAGAGCCCTGCTAGCTTCACATTGAAAGAATAAGTGCTGATGAGTCTCAACCTCCTGGCCACATAGCACACACAGAGAACTAGGACAGACCCCCCACCTAACCAAACGCTCCCTAACCTGTAGCCTCTGATGCATGATTAACCACCCACAAAACCTGTGCTTGGGCACATTCAAAGAACACCATACCACAGCAGCCCAAGGAACGTTTTCACTAACAGGACAGATCTTCTCATAAACTCCTCTAGCATAGTAACATTGCATTTGCATCAGTTCAACCTGTGTCATAACATTAGCCATGTATTTTTTAACCTCACACACCTTCCTCCAATACCAACTTGAATCAACTGGTGGCTCATATGACCTCCAATCTTTCCTCTTAATGTAGACAGAATGGATCCATCTAACCCATAGGTTATCCTGCTTTTGTGATATAGCCCAAACATATCTGCCCATACAAGCCACATTCCACTCTTCCAACTTCCTAAGACCCAAGCCCCCTATAGATTGGTTTAGAATTAAAATATGACCAACTCCACAGAAAATCTCTACAAACTTTCTCAATAGCATGCAACACACTCTTAGGAAGAACAAACACTTGCCCCCAGAAAGCATGGATACTCATAAGCACAGAGTTAATCAAGTCAACCTATCAGCAAAGGAAAGGTTCCTTGAACTCAAACACCTAATCCTAGCAGTCATTTTTTCAACCAAAGCTTCACACTGTTTTGCAGTAATCCTTTTAGAACAAATTGGAACATCCAAATATCTAATAGGAAGGGACCCCTGTCTAAACCTAGTAATCTCCAAGACCTGCTGAACCAAATCCTCTTTCATCTCACAACAGTACATTTCAGACTTACTAAGATTTGATTGCAGACCAGTGGTAACAGAAAACGCTTGAAAGCAAGATAACATAAGCTGCACAGACTTCCTATCTCCTTTACAACACAAAATGAGATCATCAGCAAAGCATAAATGATTCAACCTCATCTCCTTACACCTATGATGGAACTGAAAATCAGGGGACTCATGAGGACCCATCAACAATCTTGACAAATATTCCATACACAAGACAACCAACAAAGGAGAAAGAGGACCCCCCTGCCTCAAACCCCTCCCACACCCAAAAAAACCCCTGAGGGCAGCCATTAATTATAAGAGAAAACTTAGGAGTAGTAATACAATTCATGACCCAAGTAATGAACTGCTTAGGGAAATTAAGAGCCCTCAACATCTCCTCCACTAACCCCCACTCAACTGTGTCATAAGCTTTCCTTAGGTCCAGCTTAATCATACAACTTGGCTTAACATTCTTCCTACCATAAAGTCTAATCAAATCCTGACAAACCATTATATTATGGATAATATACCTACCATGGACAAAGGCCCCTTGGTTCATAGCAATCAAATCAGGCAAAACATTTTTCAACCTACTACAAATGACTTTTGTAATACACTTATAAATGGTATTACAACAAGCTATAGGCCTAAATTCACCTACATTTTGAGGACAATCAATTTTGGGAATTAAAGAAACAAAGGTGTTATTTATTTCTTTTAAGAATACAGTTAGAAGTAAAAAAAGAGGAAATACCTTCAATTACTTCCTTTCCAACCACCGCCCAGTTGTCCTTGAAAAAATAAGAGCTAAAACCATTAGGGTCATGAGCTTTTTTACCATCAATGTCAAACATAGCCTGTTTAATTTCCTTCCTAGTAATAGGAGCAATCAAAGCCACCCCCTGGTGATCAGAAAGCATAGGACCCCTGCTAACAACCCCCTGCTCGACCTTCAATTCTACCCTGTTTTTTAGATCCCAACAGATCTTGAAAAATACTAAGGAAAGCCTGCTTGACCCCCTCCTGATCATCCCTCACAACCCCTTAACTATCCTGAATCACATAAACATTATTCCTCAACCTCCTTTTTTTAAGGCTATTATGAAAAAGGGAGGTGTTATCATCCCCCTCCCTAAGCCAATCCTCCCTAGTCTTCTGCTGAATAAATTGGGAAAAAATAATGTTTTGCCTTCTAAACTCATCAATAGCAGCAATCTCCTCTTGATAAAGAGCAACACTCCCAGGATCCTTATGAAGACTCTTCTGAGCTTGAGTCAGTCTCTGAAGAGCCTTTGCAAACTGGCCTGGAACATCACAAAACTCATTTCTATTCAACTGCTTCAATGCCCCCTTTACCCTCTTCAATCTTGCAACCAATTTGAACATAGGAGTCCCTTGTACATCCCCCTGCCAGGCCTCTGTAATCAAACCCTTAAAACATGGAAAATTAGCCCACATTCTAAAGTATTTGAAAGGTTTACTACCAGTTGAGCACTGCTTGAAATAATATTGACAGAGAAAGACAAAGGATTCCATGCCAACACCACCCTACCATTATAATGATTCTGAGCATTAGAAGTAAAACACCATCCCGGGAAAACCTTATTATAGAACACTATCTTTGTTTTAACAAGACACACTATACCAAAATTCTGAGAACAAATATAGTTCCTTATTCCTCTCTGCCTAGAAGGGCAATTAGCCCCCCTAACATTCCAACACAAAATTCTATCCATCAGGGGGAACACCCTCCCCAACACTTCCAAACATTAGATTACCCCAATCACATCATCATCCAAATCATTTCCAATGTCAAATGGATTATCATTCAAAACCACATTAAGACCCACAGATTGTTGCTAAAGCTGAACAGAACCCGAAGACTTCTTCCTCCTAGTCACCATCTGCCATCCCTCATATGTATTATCAGGGGCCACAACTTTTCCATCCTGCTCAGGCCCTGTTTGAGAGACTACCTGCTGCCCTTCTGGAGGCCCAGCAGCCCTCTCCACCTCCTTTCCTTTCCTCACATTTTGCCTCCTTTGGCTTCCAAGCCCTCCTAGTACCCATGCCAACCTTGCACTCATCTCCAACATGCCCAAGTTTTCTTTCCTCACATTTGCCTCCTTTGGCTTCCAAGCCCTCCTAGTACCCATGCCAACCCTGCACCATGGTTCAAAAATGCGGCGCATCGGTGTGTACCGGCCGCATTGTGGCGGATTTCAAATTTATCGAAACGAGATTACCCGAGTTGTAGCGGGCTATTCCAACGGAGCGATTTTCTGGCGATTTGTCCGCGACGCAGCGGGATTGCCCGATTTTTCCGGTCCAACTCGTCGATCAATCACATTTCAGATGGTTTTTTTTTTCTAGAATCTGCTGCTATATCGCCATGGTTGCTGGTAAGAAAGGAAGGAAGGAGAAGAAAGAGAAATTGTTTTGAGAGAAAGTGTTTTGTACTTTGTTGACCAATGACCACTTGATTGTATAGTACTATAGGAGTAAAGAACTTAGTGGGGTAGGTGGGACAACAACCTGTTTCTTTTCTTTCCTTTTTTAAAAAAATTACTAATGTGGAACAACTGTCTACTTTTTTTTTAATATTTATTTCTCCAAATCCCCACCATGTACCACGAGTCATGTTTTAAACTTTCAATATTAGTTAACTCTATATTTCATCTTTTTGAAAGCCCAGACTCATTCTTGTAGAGTCTTACTTTAATAAAAAAATACAAGTCAATTTATGTGTAAAATAATATTAATAAAACGTTAATTTAATTTAATTCATTTGTTATTTTAATAATCATAATAACCAACTTTTATTAAATTAATAATTATTAATAATAATAATAAATGTGTAAAATAAATAAAAAGTATGAAAAATTAAAATTCAAGCCGGGTCAACCACAAAAGATCTACTTCCCGAGCGCTGGGATCCAGAACTGTCGCCATACTATAGTGGGACAGTGGCTTCAACTATACCCGTTTTCGTGGCTCATTTGCCACTAGACAAGCGGTCACTTCATAGCTTTCAGTTCATTATCTTTTATTGGTCCAACTTCAACGTACATCAAACTTGTACTCCATTGTTCCATTAACATTTTCATTGTCCAATTCCTTAACTTTGACTCTTAAGGCCAACTTAACGACTTATCCAATTCTGGGCAAAACTCATCTTAACACTAACTCTTAGCACGAAAAAATGTATGAGGCACTTCATTTACTTAACCCAACAATTCGAACCAAAACATAATTCAAACAATAATAAATCGATAAATTCATAAAATAACAAATCGATAAATCGATAAATTCATAAAATTCATGAAAATAACATAATTCAATAATTAAACTCCAATTATCTAATTATTAAATAAAAATCAAGCCTTTAATTATTCCTCAAATACACAACTATTCCAAGAATAATAACAACAATTATAATTCAAGAAATTTAATTAATTAACTCGAAAATTATAATAATTAAAATAATTAAATTAAACTAATTTCATAAAAATCCATACTTTAATAACAATTCAAGATTTTCGAACCAACATTCAAGAAATTCATCATCACAATCGGCCATCAACAATTAATAATCAAGATTAACACTTTTAATTCAAGAATTTAATTAATTAGTAAAATAAATCAAGAAAATCATGAAAGGACATAAATTGAACATAATTATACTTAAAAGATCAATTCTTTATTCAATCTAAACGCACGAAAATTCCAAGAACAAAAGAGAGCAATTTGGTTTTCATGCTATTAAACAATTCATCAAATTAATTATCAAGATTCATGGCAAGGATCATGGATTGAACATAAAATTATACTAGAACATAAAATAAAATCACCATAACATCATGCTTATACTCGGCCCTCACTAGTTATTCATCAAACATGAAATCTTATCAATTCAAGAAATAATTCTAAGCAATTCTAGGCATGTTTTACACATTTATAAATTGGGATATTTCCCCAGGTACCCCTAAAGTTCGGCCTAATAGCCAATATGCCCCCACTTTTTTAAATTGCATTAGGTGCCCCTAAGGTTAGTATAAATGGCCAGAATGCCATTACTAGAAATTCCGACCTTGAAGCAGGGCTAATCTGTTTGTTTTTTCCAAATTCCGACCTCAAATCTAATCCTTTAGGGTTAAAATGACCCGTAAAATCTTAAGAGGACAATTTTTTTAAACACGTAGATCAAAGCGCGCAAATCGAGGTGAATTAAGACGTAGATACATGTGCGCAAAAATTGTCATTTCAAGGTTTTACGAGCCATTTTGATCCTTAAGGGTCAGATTTGAGGTCGGAATTTGCAAAAAACGAACAAATTAGCCCTGCTTCAAGGTCGGAATTTGTAGTAATGACATTCTGGCCATTTATACTAACCTTAGGGGCACCTAATGTAATTTAAAAAAAGTGGGGGTATATTGGCTATTAGGCCGAACCTCAGGGGTACCTGGGGAAATATCCCTTATAAATTTGATCTATTCTAAAATAAGTACAACATCTAATTACCTATTAAAAGAAGAATCAAACAAGAAAGACCAAAGAAGAATTCGACTCAAGCTTTTTTGATGATTTGGCCATGTGAAACTTGAACAAGGTTTTAGGTGTTCTTGGTTTTCTTGTTTCAATCTTGGTGTTGGTTGATCAAAGAATTGTGTTGAAGGTCTAGTAGCTTTTGATGGATAATTGAAGGGATCAAAATATTTTTGGGTGGTGTTGTTTGTTGAGGGTGCCGTGAGATTTGAAGGTATATGGGGGGTTTAAAAAATTGTTGTTCCTAGTTTGTTGGGAGCTCCTAAATTGTAGTAGACAAAGGAAGTAAAAATAGCATTTTTTTGTTTGAGGATAAAGTGTTAATAAATAAAATAAAATAGATATGGTTAAAAGAGGAGTCTTTAATTAAGAATGGATAATAGCAATAGAATAAAAAGATGGGCTCTTGCTTTAATCGGGCTAAAGTAAGGAAAGCTCATAAGATTAAATAAATAAAAGAAAGGGGAAAAGAATAAGGACAGATATAATTAAAAGATATTAAAAGAAATTAAAAGGAATAGTTAGAATAAATAAAATGAATAAAATAAAACATGATAAAAGAATTAAAGGAAAATGAAAGAAAAGGTAGAGGGAAAGTGATGGAGAAATAAGATGATCCTGGTCTAATTAATTAATTATAAGGAGGAAAAAGGGTAACAACTCAGAGAAAAATAGGGAATGATATGATTAAAGGATATTATTGGGTTAACAAATAAAAGAAATAAATAGGATAAATGTGTAACCACCTTTAGGCAAATATGGGGTTTCATTCATTAAAAGGTATAATAGAATGAAATAGAAAAATAAGATAATTAAAGAGATAGAAAACTGATCAAATGGAAAGAGGGAAAAGAAGTGGGCTTGAATTATTTTGAGCTAAAATAAGAAATGTGATCCAAACACTGAAATAGTTTTTGTGCTTGAAATAAATCCTGAACTGGATTATTAATTCCAAAGCTAACGTTTAACTTGGGTCAGATATCATGTGAAAAGACTATTCAAGTCCGGTTATTAAGAAAGGGACTAAAATTACTTCTAATTCCTACTTAGCCAACTCTTCATTAATTCAACATTAAATTTGAGTCAGTCCACAACCTTGAATTGCTTTAAGGTGAAGATTTAGGAACCTAACGGGTTGAGGCCAAATGAAAGAATATAAGATAGCCATCATAAAGAAAATTAGTTTGACACACATTATAAAATATTAATAACATAAATTCCCGAAAAATAATTTTTAAAAGATTTTCCATTTATAAAACAGGGAATTCATTAATAGTTTTCGAAATAAATTTTAAGACAACAGGAAAGACAATCTAATTACCTAAAATTCTAACCCCAAAAATACTGGGTGTTACACTCTGTGTTTTGAATCCTGTTTCTTCTTGCACTCAATAGATGTGTAACCATATTTCTTGCAGGATGTGCACAGTATGGGTCTCCATTCATATTCTACTGTTTGCTCCATACACCCCTTTTTCATTCATGAAACAAATCTTATTTGGTAGCTCCTTTTCAACTTCCATCTCTATCATATGCAAGTCTTTCTTTCCTCTTTGTTAACTTATCATAGTTATCAACTTTGATGGTGGTACCTATGCTGTCACCTAGTTTGTGGAATGTTCTAGACCCCAGTACTTCTGCTCCAGCTGTGGTAATCTAACCCATATAGGAGTAGTTTTAATGGCCTCCTTATGCAAATCCATATCAGCTTCCCATTTTTTCATTATAACAGTTTAGTGTCAAAGAATTTTGGTTCTCCAGTAATCACCCTATCACATTGTTCTACTGTGTGAAAACGAACTAAGAACAATCCCCTTCCTACCATAGAGACTTTATCCATGTTTCCCCCATTTCCTGTTGCAATAACCATTAAAGACATTGAAGAGGGGGGGGGGGGGGGGGTTGGCTCCAAAGACATAACAAGCCATAGCACTAGCCCAGTAGGTGATTTCTTCTTCAATGTCTTCTAGTTCTATTACAGGCATTTTCGAGTGCACCTTAGGTTCTGTCACCTGGGAATGTTGTTTCCTACCTACTAATATGTCAACCCATTGATTAACAGTATTTTCCAAGTTCCCCATGTTTGTATTCGACTCCCCCATGTGGTTTTCATTGATTTCATTAGGTTCTGTCCTCAAGCTAGGGTTCATTTCATCAAATTCAACATTTCGATTGTTATTATCAATAGGATCATGGCTAGCAGAATTACATGTACCAGTCGACGAGTGGTTCTCTTCCCCTCCTAGCTCCGCCTCCTTGCCTACCCGCTGTCGGCGAGCCTTTGCCATGGCTCAGGTGCAACACCGAGCTCGCCGTCGCATAAGCAGTCGCCAAGCTAGAGAGAAAAAACTTTTATTATTGTTTTATTATTATTATTATTATTAATTTTATTTTATTTTATTATTTATTTATTTATTTATTATTATTATTATTATTATTATTAATTTTTTTTTTTTTTTAATCCTTGACACTTTGACAGCATAGGGATCTTAAACGCTACTTCTTATCACCTTTCTATCATATGGGCGAGTCTCACTTGGTGTACAACATGTTATCCCTTTTATGGAAGGGCATCCAACTGGAAAACTCAATGGGAAGTATGGAGTTTGCCTCCATGGTTGTAGCATTACTCACCATGTCACAGGGAATAACCTTGCTGTTGTCCAAGTCCCTCCTTTTATTCGATTACGAGAAAGCATATTACTCTGAATTTGCAGTGGGATTTTCAGGTGTCCTGTTTGCCCTGAAAGTTGTGCTCAATGCACAGTCTGATGAACGCTACACCTCTGTGCATGGCATCCTAGTACCTTCACGTCATGCTGTATGGGCTGAGCTAATTCTCATTCAGCTGTTTGTACCAGGGGTCTCATTCCTCGGTCATCTTGGTGGGATATTGGCCGGGATACTCTACCTGCATTTGAAGCCATCATATTCAGGTCCTAATCCTTTGAGGTCATTCATTAGGAGTCTTTCTAGTGTATTCAGTTGGCCTTTGAGGTTCCTTGGAGGTTTGTTTCGGTCAAGAAGGTACTCTGGCAGGGGAACTGTTGGCAGACGTGAAAGAAGAGACACTGTGACTGGAGTATGGAGATGTCCCTCGTGTACATTTGACAATTCTGGTTTGCTGTCCGTCTGTGAGATGTGTGGGACTGATATTGATGGGACTGACATGTCGTCCAATTTGCAGAATGATCTTTCTCTGGATGAGTTGCGGCGTAGGAGGATTGAAAGATTTACTAGGTAGCCCAGCCCAACCCGCGGATTGATAAGGGTAGGCATGGACATAATCTGAAGATTTCGAACATCTAGGCAAGATTGTGCCTTTATATATGTATATAAATATTTAATTTGGATCTTCTTTCCCTCTATCTATTTCCTTGATTGGGATCTAATTCTTGCTTTTTTAATTTTGATTTGCGGGTAAGCATTGAAATTTGAAAATTGTAAAAGCGTCTGGTCCATCTGAAATTTTGATATGATCTGAACTTTTCTGATCTGATCTGAATTTTGCTGATCTGATCAGAATTTTTTTAATTGTAGGTATTTTTATAGTTATAATTTTTTTTGATCTGATTTGAACTTTTTTGACTGAATTTTTCTGATTTGATCTTAATTTTTTGAAAATAAGCACAAAGTTTATTTAAGTTGAATCAAACGCACCCTTAGTAGAGTGTCTAAATCATATCCTCTCATCCCATGAGTGCACTTTTCTTTCATCTCTTAAAGAACTGTGCATAAAATTAAAGATAGCAAAAAGGTGAGGTGATACTCCTAGCTTGAAAACGCAAGCATGGTTGAATGGAACGCAAGTTTAAAAAAAATTTAAAAAATGAAACAATTGAAATTAATCATTTTTACACATTAATTAAGCCATAAAATGATCAGAGTATCCAGAATAGTTAGTCACAAGTACTAGCTTACAAATATGAAAAATTGCAAGCTACAAGCTCAATTATTGTGGAGGTAGAAAGCTTAGTTTGTAGCTAGCACATGCCTTGTAGTTAAACAAAGCTGCAAGGGTTTAGGCTCCATTTTTTTTTGTTGCTTTTTTTTAACTTTGCATTAAATACAAAACTACAAGGATTGTAATTTGTCGTAGGTGATTGTAGCTTGAAAAATATGTAGCTAAAAAAAATTTACATGCCAAACAAAGCTACCAAGTTTGTAGCCTACCATTATGGATGCTCTCATACGTTGGGTGACTAGTTTTCCCTAAGGCCACAGAGTCCTTACCACCATGCATTAAATTGAAGCATGATTTATCAATTGATATCAAAATCATTAAATAGCAAATTACAATAAATAAATAAAATGATAGGGCTGCATAAAAGATATCAAATATTAAAATATTAATTAAATACAAGCATTTACACCAAATAACGCATTATATTGACATGGAAATGCATATTGCATTATTACGCATGTATATTGTTCGTTTGTAAACTACTGATTGTTCATTTGTAAACTACTAATTGTTCATTAAATATTTATGTGTCACTTGTTCATTTTATAATTGATTGTTCATGTTTACTTATTATTCATTAAGAAAACATCACTTACATATATTGTTCATTTGTATATTACGGATTGTTTATTTGTAAACTACTGATCGTTCATTTAATATTATATTGTTTGATTGATTGTTCATTCTTACTTATTGTTCATTAGGAAAACATCACTTATATATATTGTTCATTTAATATTTAATTATGTGTCAGTTGTTTATTTTTTGATTGATTATTCATGTTTATTTATTGTTCATTAAGAAAACACCACTTACGTATATTGTTCATTTGTATTCTACAGATTATTCATTTGTATAGTACGGATTGTTCATTTGTAAATTACTGATCGTTCATTTAATATTTATGTGTCTGTTATTTTTTTTATTGATTGTTAATTTTTACCTATTGTTCATTAAGAAACATCACTTATGTATATTATTCATTTATAAACTACTGATTGCTCAATATTTATGTGCCTGTTGTTCATCTCTAATTTACTGATGGTTTAATTGAAAAATTGATATTTTTTATGAGTTAAAAAACATTCTTTTTTACACATTTTAAGTTAAATATTTTTTTTGAATGATACAACTAATTATTTTTATGTGTAAAAAAAAATATGGGACATGAGTACTCCTCTTGGTACTCATGTGTGCACCATCCTTTGATTAATTTTGCTCCGGCAAACACTAGCCTCGAACTCTCAACCTTGCTGGAAGGTCATGGTGATTCTAATTAAAATTTCACCAATTATATTTACTTTTCCTCACACAACATCAAGACTCCGCTCGGTCTACAACCGATAACATGCCCCGCTCAGTTCATCACCGATGAATCAATAGACCCGCTCAATTTATCACAGATAAACCGATAGACACGACCCGCTCGATCTTCAACCGATAGACACGACATGACCAATCAAACAAACAAACATGCCCCGCTCAGTTCATCACTGATGAACCGATAGACCTGCTCAGTTTATCACAGATAAACCGATAGACACGACTCGCTCGGTCTTCAACCGATAGACACGATAAGACTCTGACAATACTCAAGACGCCATCAGGATACGAAACGAATCCAACCACATGCATCATAGCCAACAAATCATCATACCAATACAATCACATGTCATCAATGCACCAATTAACCAAAAAATTAACCCATAACTTCTGTATAAAGATCCAAAGCATGAAATAAAAGAAAACAGCCCAAATTCATCAAGAACTTGACGGCAATCATAGAGCAATTATCAAGACTTTAAGCTAATTAACCATTCAAGCAATTGATCTTAAAAGTACATGACATGGGCATAAATTACTGCAATACAAATAGTCAACGCATCAAGATTCAATCTTTATGATTCCAAACATTACATAAATTAATTTCATAAGGGATCTAACTCCTAATCATGAATTCTAAGCATCAAAACAATTAAAGAAACCCAAACTTGCTTACAAGAACCACTCGCATAGAACAAGCAAATCATGCATTAAATTCATACTTTAATACCCCAAACCTACACGCGTGATCAAGCTATAATATTCACCCAAGAATGCATACATCATGACAAGATTACATAGTTTCATAAGTAAAAGGTTGACCAAACACAATCATATCAAGCTTCATCAAGGTAATCATGAAGGATTAACAAAATAATACAAGGTTCATGCTTTTATAATAATACATATACACGCATACAATTGACCAAAAGCAACGGTCCTAAACTCCATAATTTGCTTCAAGAATTATACCAAAACATCAAGTAAAGATCACATACGCTATATCACGTAAAGTCTTATCAAAATTCAAGATAATTAATTAAAGAAAACAAAAATAAATCATCTTGAATCACCTAACTAAATCACGCAGGAAAACAATTAATCAACATCACTATCTAATCCTGCCATCCTATGTAATTAATCTAATCCTATTCCTAAGTAGAAGAGCTAGTTACCTAAAGAAAGATTATATTAACACCCAAAAGCCACGCAAAACACGCCCAAAACACGAGTACTTCACCACGCACGGCCAAGCACCACCACACGTCCAAGGCTTGCACCACCACAAGTTGTATCAATCTTCAAGGAAGGTAGAAGATTGGTTGTTCTTGAGGCTTGTAACGAATTGCAGAAGAGGTGGAGGGAAGAATTAAAGAATCTGGCTATGAGAGCCGTGGGTTTGCAAAGAAAAAGGTGGGGCTTTTGTTTGTGGTTTGATGATATGAATAAAGTAGAGAAAAGGGTGGACTTTTAGAGGTTTAAATAGGGTAGAGCTTACTAGATTTTAGGAGGGTTTTTAGGAGTGGAAATAAGGAAAAAAAAAAATAGGAGGGAGAGGGCCGGCTATAGAGGGGTCTTGTGGCTTGGTTTGGCTAGCTCATCACACATAATTAAGTCCCTTGGCCCAAAATAGAACGTTTGGGCTTTAAGGCTGAATTTCACACGAAATTTTATGGCCCAAAAACTTGGGTCGTTACATTATTTTCGGTCTAATACACCAAAATAATCCCCGATGTAGTATGACTAGGGGTATCGAACTCAAAGAACAAGTTGTGAATTGTATCGTGCAACTTAAGTTGATTGAGGGTCTTGTTTTTATTTTTGAATAATTAAGTAATTAACTATAATGAAATTAAATATAATAATAAAAATCAGTTAAATGAAAAGGCCTAGTAGAGTTAAGCTTTCATATTCTAGCATATTATAAGCGTATCAATGATTAACGATCTCAGGGCCGTTCCTGAGAGTTTTGGGGTCCGGGGCAAATTTACGATTGTGTGCCCTATAAACTAATTTTAAAAAAATGATATTTATTTACAGCGAAAAAACATATGTATAAATATAAAAAAATTAATTGATGTTAAAAAATATTTTCCTTTTATAAAAAAATATTTAAAGATAAGTAATACTTTACTTCGTACATTATAATTCATAAAGAGTACAATACTTTAAGGACGTATTGACGTCTTACAAAAAAAATTATAATGTAATTCAAATAAATTGTACTTCCTCTGTCCCACCATACATGCTCTAAACACTGTTGGGGTCATTTTTAGAAAATGCAAATTTTTTTGTCTTGTAGTGGTTGAAAAGTATTTTTTTTTAATATAAAAAAGTACATTTTGGGGTATAAAAGTAATTTTTTGGTGGATCATATGACCAAAAATAGTAAAAATAGTAATTGAACATTTATTTTGGAACGGACAAAAAATGAAAGTGGAGCATTTATTTTGGGACGGAGGGAGTATTAAATTCATATATGGATACGAGTGATATATATTTCATTTCAAGTTTTTTTTTTTTTTTTTTTTATTTTTTATTTTTAAAGGTCCATTCTAGTTTTTGTAATTTGAAAAAGAAGAAAAATTATATATTAAATGTACAAACCGTGTGTAAAAATTTATAAAAGATATGTAAAAAAAATATATAATTAGTATATATTTTTATAACAGGTCAACTTATGTAAATTATTTACTATAAGTGGCTAAGAAAATGTTGGGTATAGTAAAAAATAGAAATAGATTATACTGTGATTAATTATATTGAATGAATGTAAATAAAGAAAATTTCATTGGTAAAAAGAATTTTTATTAATGATTAGGGATTTAATATGAAAGAAAAATTAGAATGAAACTTAATAAGATTATAGGACTTCGCAAATTTCCATATATGTGAATAAAAATGCAGTATATGAAGCATTGGAAAAGAAATATAAAAATTAAAAATAAAATGTGCTCATCATGGGGATTGAACCCATGACACTAGACTCACAAGCAAAAACAGACACTACCGCATGGTTTTCACCGCTCGGAGCCACAAATGCATTGCTTCATTACAAAATTAACATATTAAATATACATACAAGTATTAAGACTTTAACAAAATTATGGATTTGAAATATGGGCCCTGGGCGTGGGCCCCTCTCGCCCCTCTCCAGGGCCGGCCCTGAACGAGCTAACATATTTTGAAAAGGGGATCACTCATCTAGGTTCGTTACAAGTAACTCTTTCCATAGTTATACAAGCTTGAATTTAGTAATGGATTTGTTAATAAATCTTCCTTCCGGAATCATTTTATTGAGTCATCCATCACCACCTTTGAGACACCATAAGCTACCATTGAAGATGTATTTCTAGTTCCACCAATCAATCCCTTAATAATGGATTCCCATTGATTGAGGGCTTGGATTGCAAGTTTAATTCAATGAACACATAACAAGCAAATCCTTACTTACAACTACTTGGGAGCTTTGTTTTGCACCCAAATTTAGCTTACAAGCTCCAAGACACCACATTCAACCTATTCTCAAAAATACTTAGCTTGGCTCAAATAACTATTGTAAATAAAGCACGGAACCAGAAGCTCTAACAAAAACAAAGCAATGAAAAGCAATAAATGAATTGAAGATAGATTAAGCAAACTTGGGTTAGACTATACATTCCCTTCAGCTCATCCCTAAACTGCTTTATAGTACCCATGTATATCATGATTTATGCTATTCCTGTGCTTACTGATGAAGCAAGCAACCAACACCACACCATATTTCATTTCTGACCCATTTGTGATAGTCAGCTTGACCCATTTGTGATACTTGGCTTATTTTTAGTAGCTAATAAGGCCATCCTCACACTTCTCTAGTTTTGGTAATTATTCTCACACTAGTTCTGTGTGTGTACACCACAATTTATTATATGCTTCGTGTTCCAAATTAAATTATTCATTTTGACTTTTTGTATTGTTCACTTTGTAACTTAGACTTATTTCAATCTTATACATATAAGAAAAAACAGTCTTGCAGATCTTGTTTAATTCGTTTCGATAGGTGCTTTCTGAATTTATAATTTTTAACTACATACAACTAAAGATATTAATATTTAAAGATGTGTATCAGGTGATATGAAAAAAAAAACATAAATGAAATATTTATTTTAGGACCGAGAGATGGAGTACATGCTATTGCACAAATCCGAGGTAAAACCTAAGACTGGACTAAGGCCCAAAATAGGAGCCACTAAGGGACAAAAAACAAAGAGAAAAAAATTACTTTACAGTATTGTTGAGTCCCTTATGTTTTGAATGATGACAAACACTGACAAGAAACATCAGTTGTATTCTACAGATGCTATGTAGTTGGTCACAACCAGCTAAGAGCTGTCATGTTTCCTATGACTGTTGTATATATGATTGATTTTATTCTTGATTCACAACATGTTTGTGATGCAGGGAATAAGTTTTGAACCTTATTGTGAAAACTTTCCTGGACTGTACCGAAACAATCATGTATATACTTACTATGTCTTAACCATGTTGATTGTGTAGAAAGTATTGAAGTTCCAAATATTGAAGTCTAGACATAAGACTGATCGAGGATATTCAAAGAAGACTTTCCAGACTTGGAATAACATGAAGATAAAATAGGGTTTTAGTTTGAGTATCTTAGATCTTCATGTAATGTTTTTGCGTATGTTTGGTAGACCATTATAAAAATGCTTATGTGTGATGAAGTAGTATTATGAATATTAGAATCAAAGGTTATAATATTCATAAGACTATCTGTTTGGGTAACAGGTCTAGGGACCAATTGCTTTACGAGCTGCCGTCAGTTTTCAAAAAATAGGTTTTTCTTTATATAATTTCAAAATGGGTTTTAAGTTTTTTAACACCTCATTGATAGCTGGTAAATGCCAAATAATTTGTGACAGCTACCTAAAACATAAGAAGATCTTTTAATAGCAACAAACTTTCTCAATTTTGTTGAGAAATGAATAAAATAAAGATATTGTTTCCTAGTTTTAGGAAAGTTTTTTAAACTGATTTTTCCCTTTTTTATGGCGGTTTTTGAATCAGTTTTTGAGCCTATAAATAGCTGGCATTCACATCCGAAAAGCTCAACCGACTCTTCTACACATAATCGAGAAAAAGAATTGAGTGCAAAAATCACACAACGCATCCTACTTTCTATCAAATTCAAACACACACTCTTTAAAGCTTCAACTCACTCTTCAAGCTTTGTGATAAAGTAAAAATAGTGTAAAAAAGATTGTAATTCATCTCCAACAATGGGATTGAAAATTGGGAATTGTTTTTGGTACCTGGGGTTTGGAACAGTTGAGTGTGTATTCTTGTTACTTCTGAGTTGAATTACTAAGATACGAGAAGGTATTGTGTCAGACTGGTCTGACAGTAACGTTACTGTCAGACCAGTCCACTTGACCTGAACACCTATTGTTGAATCTGGACACATATGTGTTGAGCTTGGACACATGTTGTTAAACTTGGACATGTATTGTTAGACTTGGACACGTATTTGTAACCCTGGAAACATATTTGTAAACCTGGACGCATATTGTTGGACCTTACACATATTGTTAAATCTAGACATATATTGTTGAATCTGGACACAAATTTGTGAACCTAGTGAAAATTTACTTAACCTGAACACATATTGTTAAATATGTACATATATTATTGATCCTGGACACATATTGTTGAAATTGGACACAAATTTGTAACCTGGTAAAAATTTGTTTAACCTGAAAACATATTGTTAAACCTGGACACATATTGTTAAATTTGGACATATATTGTTGAACCCAGAAACATATTGTTGAACCCGGACACATATTTGTAAACCTGGTGAAAACTTGTTTAACCTAGACACATATTGTTAAACTCACATATTGTTAAACCTGGAAAACTATTTATAAAACTGATGACATTTGTTAACTTGGTGAAACTTATTTAACTTGGAAACATATTATTAAACCTAGATAAATATTGTTAGACCTGGACACATGCATATTTGTATGACTTGGACACATATTTTTAAACCTGGTTCCCCTCGTGATTTGTTAAAAAAATACAAGTGTTGGAAGATCCGACGATCGGACTGTTCGACACAATACTTTCACATAAGATACATAGGGTAGGAAAACATAAGCCTTATAAGTGTGGTCGAACCTCATTAAATTTGGTTATCTTATTTCTATTGCTTTGCAAACGAACTCCGCTATAAGAACCAACCTAATTGCTTCCGACTTAAGAAATAGGAAAATTTAAAATTGACAACCATTGCACCAAATAATTCACCCCCTGTTGACAATATTCAACCCTTCAAGTATATACATAGGTAATTAACTAATTACCTAATGTTGAACCCCATATGGTGCACTTGTTACTGTCCCACATTGGAGGATGAGGAGAGAATAAACTAACTTATAAGTCTAGGAGTCACTTTCCCTATCACTAATTGGTTTTAGGAAGAAACCTCCTATGACTTGTAAGTGACCTAACTCTCCTCTTCCATATCGGGTTGCCTATGTCACGACCCGACTCGCTTAAACCGGCGCGGAAGAAACCGACGAGTCGAATAGTCAGTTCTAGCATACTAACATACTTAAAAACTAAAACAAAATCTCAAATTTGTTATATACTAAATCCAAAAGTACAACACCCACAAGATTGTACAAAACTAAACCCAAATATCACTACTACTAAGAACAGTATTAACTCCAAAATAATTGTCGGAGTTTAGAAATTACAATATACAACTGAGTCCAAACTAGAAATCGTAATACAACTAAAACAAAATACAAGTAACTTCGGCACTCGCCCAACCCAAAGCTAAGCAAGAACCTCGTCATCAGAATTACCTGAAAATAAACAACAGTCCACCGTCAGTGGCGAGTAACATAGCTGTCCCACCCTAACGGAGATACACATGGTCATAGCATAAATCAAATAATCAAATCAAACAATCAATCGTAACATCACGCAGACATAACCATAATGGAAATAACACTATACCAATGGACAACAACATTAACTCGACTAACTTTAACTATTACTTAATATTTGGCGCAATCATTTGCATATTAGACCGGACTACGCTCGTACGAACGCCTCTTACGCGATCGAACTTTCTTACTATGCCAGGATTGAGAATCTTACTTCCAACCCATGAAACCCATCTTACGGGAAATCCATATCAAAAGACGACATAGTAGGATCTCCAACTATCCCAAAACCGCAGTTAGGATAGGGACAACGTCTTAACCCAAGCCTTAGAATCTTACTCTAAGGTTAGGCGTCTAATAGCAAAATCAAGCAAATCTTTAACTTTAATTTACATTCTTAGTTAATCTTAAGTTGCATCTTACGCCTTGACTCAAGATTAACATGTAAATCATCATTCTTGGAACCTCATAATCATTCTTTAAACTTTCTTTAACTTCTTTAAACATTTCCTTAAACTTCTTTAAACCTTTCTTTAAACTTTACTTACATTCTTTAATCAAGACTCAACCAAGAACTCATAAAGAACTATCCAGACTCATAAAGAACTCAATCAAGATTCATAAAAAACTTAACAAGATTTATAAAGAACTCAACCAAGATTCAAGAACTCGTAAAGAAATCATCCTCATACTTATCATCCAAAAAACACGCACAATATAACAAGATTCAACAACAATTTCATCAACTTGTATAAATCAAAACTTCATGAAACTTGAACATGATCAACAACAAACATGGAATTTATCATAAGTAAACAAAATGTACATAGAATCATGGCAAGATCATCATAAAACAATCACCCAAAAACCAGCCCAAGTTCACGCATAAACTAGGGTCTCAATCACTAACTTCAGTCTAATCTAATCATTTAATCTACCCTATGAATCATAGTATACCAACTAGGATTTGGATAGTATGTTACCTAATAAAACTTGAACGTTAAAACCATAAAAACCTGCTGCCCGGATTCGTACTTCACAACCCAACAACACGCACAACACGGGGCACCACCACACGAGCACGACACCCCTACGAACACGGTCTTCGATGCACGGCCCTACTACACGGCCCACTCGAACCACCACACGGTCACCCGCACGATCACCACACACGAACCAATCCCAAAAACCGAAACCAACCCAAGTCTTGAACAAGGCAATGATGGCTACTTGTGTTTTTAGTCACTTAAAGATCAATGGAAGTTGAATCTTTAAGTTTGGGTTTAGAAAAGATGATGAACAATTTGGGTTGATGGTGAATATGCCAAATATGCGTGTGGGATGGAGAGCCAATGGAGGGAGTGTTTGAATTTGATTATGGCAAGTGATGGTTAAAATGAACAAAATGATCACAAGGCCTTACTAACTCTTCTATTTATAGAAGTTAGTTAAGTGTGAACATGAGACAAGTGGCAAAAACTTTGCCACATGACATAAGGGGGCCGGCCATGGCTAAGAAAATGGGCCAAATTAATCACTTGGGCCATTTGCACTAAATCATGACTAATCATGACTAAATTCGCACTTGACCCAAAACTAAATTAATTAATTAGAAAATTAAATAATAAAATTCTAATTAATTAAATAATAATAAAATAAATAATAAACAATAATTCATTGAATAAAACAAATCAAATTAAGCAAATAATCAATTAATAATAGTCCAAATAAATTCAGACTATACATAAAAATCACATAAATACAAATAAATCGACGACAGAAATACCGATAAATCTGGGTCGTTACTGTGACGACCCGACTTGCTTAAACCGGCGCGGAAGAAACCAACGAGTCGAATAGTCAGAACTAACAAACTAAAATACTTGAAATTAAAAACAAAACCTCAAATGATTATATATAATAAACCAAAAAGTACAATCACCCACAAGTTTGTACATATCTAATCCCAAAAGTCATACTACTACTACTATCAACCGTAACTCCAAATACATGTCAGAGTTATAGTAAAGTATACAAGTACTACTACTAGAATGTATGACTAGAAAACATCGAAAAATAAAAAAATAAAGTCTAAACAATATCGGCACTCGCCCAACCCAATGCTAAGCAAGGACTTCATCATCAGAATTACCTGAAAAACAACAACAGTCCACCGTCAGTGGCGAGTAACATAACCGTCCCACCCTAACGGGAATACACATGAACATAACACAAACCAAACAACTAAATCAAAAAAGCCAATCATGCGAATTAACAAGTAATCATGCTTGACTCAACTAAATTTAACCAATCTTAACTTTGGCGCAATCATTGGCATACTAGACCGGACTATGCACGTACGAATGCATCTTACGCATTCGAACTTTTTACTATGTCAGGATTGAGAATCTTACTCCCAAATCCCATGAAACCAATCTTACTGGAAATCCATATCCGAAGACGACATAGTAAGATTAGCAACTATCCCAGTACCGCGGACAGGATAGGGGCAGCGTCTTAACCCAAGCTTTAGAATCTTACTCTAAGGTTAGGCGTCTCATAGTAAAATCAAGCTAATCTTTAAATCTTAAAATCGAAGTTTACATTCTTAGTTACTTCTTAAGTTGCATCTTACGCCTTGACTCAAGAAATAACATGTAAACCAAACAACTTACAACTTCTTATAACCTTGTTTAACCTTTTCTTTAACTTTCTTTAACTTTAAAGACTCAACAAAGAACTCTTAAAGAACCTTAAAGAACCCATCAAGAACTCAAAGAACTTATCAAGAACTCATCCAAGATTCAAGATCTTCAATCAAGAACTCAATCAAGATTCAAGAACTTCAACCAAGAACTTATTCAAGAATCAAGAACTCATCCAACATCATCATAATACACGCATAATCTCAACAATTCAACATATAAAATCATGAACTTTCTAGTATCCAAAATTCATCATACTTGAACACGATTAACATTCAACTTAATACTAACATAATCAATCACGAAATCATCATATTCAAACATAAAATCATCACGAAACCATTCCAAAATCAGATTATAATTCATACACGAAAACATGGTTAAAACTTCAAATAAACTAATCTTATTCATTTAATTTATACTATGAAACATAGTATACCAAATAGGTTGAGAAAGTATGTTACCTTGATGAAGATCAACAAGATAAACACTTAAAACTTGCTGCCCGGAAATTACCCACACGGCTCCAAGCAACACGGTCCATTACGAACACACGGCTTCAACCACTAGCACGAACCACCACCTTTGCACGGCTACTGCTGCACGGCCGTCCCACACGAACACCACCATGGCTTGCACACACTAGCACCACCGCACGGCCAGACCACGAACCACTTGCACCACCGCCCGTTGCACGACCCACACAACCCTTGCACGGCACCAACACGGTCACCAGTTGAACAACCCACATGAACACGACCAAAACCAACCCCGAACTAATGATCTTGAATGCAAATTAAGAGCTTTAGTTTGTGTTTTGATACTCAAAGATCAATAGAAGTTGAATCTTTAAGTTTGGGTTTTGAGAAGATGATGAACGATTTGATTGAATTGAAGAGCCAAAAATGGAGTGTGGATATAAGAGCAATTGGGAGGTGTTTTGGCTATTGATTTGATGAGCAAGTGTTTAAGATGGCAAAATGAGATTTAAGCCTTACTAACTCCTCTATATATAGAGTTAGTTTAAGGTGTTAACATGAGGCAAGTGGCAAATCCTTGCCATGCACATAAGGGGGCCGGTTTTTCTCAAGCCAAAATGGGCCAAATTGGGCTCTCGTGATTAATTGGGCTAACTTACAAAAATTGCATGATTAATCATGCTTAAATCGATTTAGCCCAAAAATAATATTAAATAATTAATTAGAAAATTAAATAATAAAATTCTAATTAATTAAATAATAATAAAATAAATAATAATCAATCCAAATAAAATAATTCGAATTTAATCGAAATTATTCACATAAAATAAAATAAATAGTTCAAAAATAAATTTGAACCATACATAAAATCACATAAATACACGTAAATACACGACAGAAATACCTATAAAATCAGGGTCGTTACAGTTACAGCCTAGGCCCATTTCTAATATTCAATTAAATTTAACATGGTATCAAAGCCTAGGTTGTGGTCTCTTCTAAACCGTGTCTTATTAAGCAATTGGAAAAGGTTTGCCTCGATAGGATGTCCAACTCCTAAGAGGATTTTTGTAATTGTCTTTCCAGTTAGACCTAAATTATAAGGATACTCACTAGTGAGGGGAAGTGTTGAACCCTATATGGTGAACTAATGGGTGTCCTACATCGGAGAATGAAGAGAAACTAAACTAACATATAAGTCTAGGAGTCACTTCTCTTATCAGGAATTGGTTTTAGGAAGGAAGCTCATATGACTTGTAAGTGACCTAAATATTCTCTTCCATATTAGGTTGACCAGACTCGTTTATAATTTTCAATCAAAAAGTTAACACCTAACTTCCGTGTGTTTGGTTTGGGGTATTAATCAAAGGGAATGAGAATCAACTGCCCCTCATTCCCTTTGATTATGTTTGTTATACCAATTTTTCCATTCTCATTCCCTTCCCCATTTTCCTATTCTAACACTTTTCCATTCCTACCCCTCCCCTTATGTTTTGAATTCCCTTTCCCCACCCTCCATTTAACAACCACCCAACCACCCTAACCCAACCCCACCCCACCCCCACCCAACCCCACTACCACCCACTCACCCACCACCACCCCCACCCAGCCGCACTGCCACCCCACCCCATCCCAGCCTGGCCCCACTGCCACCCTAACCCACCCCCACCCACACCTACGAACCCAACCACTTAGCCCCACCCATTACCCTAGTAACCAAAAAAACCACGAATTCCTCCCCCACCCCTTGCCGGTGCCGACCGACGGTCCCCCACCCTCGCCCCCCCTCGCACCCCATCCACGAACCCAACCAACCCCACTCAAGAAACCCCGACCCAAAAAACCCTAGCCAACAACCCACGAAACTCCACCCACATTCCCTCCCCCAGCCATCGCCGACGTCGACCGAACCTCCCCCAGCCGGCATCGACCGAAACTACCCCACCCTCGCCCCCCTCGCACCAGCCCAACCCTATCAACGTAATCACCATGGATTTAGGTTTTTTTTTTGGGTTTAGGGTTTCGTGGGTGGGTTGGGGCTGGCCTGGGTGAGAGTGGGGCGGCGCCGGAAATGGTGCGGGAGGGGAGGTGGGTGGTTTCAGTGGTGGTGGGAATGGGTGGTGGTGGCTTGGTATGGTGGTGGTGTGTTCTTATATTTGTTTTAACAAACAACTAATTAAATCTAACACTTTTATATTCCATTCCTCTTAATTCCCATTCCTAAGGTGATTCTCTTTCCGCTTTGACAACCAAACGGCCCCTTCACTTCCTTACCTTATATTTTATACAAAAAAAAAAAAAAAAAAAATTGCACAAACATGTTTGAAAAATGAGTTTTTAAGTGTGTTCCTGCATTTGCACGGGACGTCAATCAGTGTTGAATAAAATGAGTCGTTCAAAGTAAAAAGAGAAATTAAATCAAACAATATCGCAACTTCATTGACTTCAATCCATTTTAAAAATAGAATAATAAAAATTGAAAAGGAGTGGTACATCATAGCTGAGGTGCTAATGCAATTAACAAATGGGTCATTGATATCGACCTTTGAAGAAATGAATTACTAAGTAGAATTAATCAAACTCATATTCTCTTCGATAAACATTTAGACTTTAAAATTGCTCTCATATTCTCTAAGTTAAAAATGTTTGCTATAGTATTAGCATTGATTTGGTGCTTAAATTTGGAATACTATGTATCATCATCCATGAATATCACCTCTATGAAACCTCTAAGAGACCCAGAAACAATATTGTCAACCAATTCAGTTTTCAAGATGGGGTTCTTTAGCCCAACTAACTCAACTAACCGCTATGTTGGAATATGGTATAACATGGAGGAAGATGATTCTGACAGGAAGAAGGAAGTTGTATGGGTAGCAAACAGAGACACCCCTGTTGAGGACTCTTCTGGGGTGCTGAGAATCTCTGGAGATGGAAACCTTCAAGTTTCGAATGGCGAAAACAGAGTATTATGGTCTTCAAATGTGACCAATAATAAAACCTTAGTTGAAGTTGTAGCTAAGCTTCAAGACACTGGAAACTTTGTGTTGGTTTCAAGTGATGAGGGGTTGGTTAAGTGGCAGAGTTTTGAGCATCTAACCAATTCATTCTTGCCCGAAACCACCATCACACTATCCAAAGAGAACATTAGCTTGTATGAGAAGTCGATACTACGATCATGGAAGAGCCAATCAAATCCAGCAAAGGGACGATTCAGTGTTGGAGTCAGGTACTATTAGTTTGTGCCCCTTGAATCTCTTTAATTTAAGTTTTTTTTTTCCTTAAAACTATCCATAAAGTTTACAAATTCTTAAATGTACCCATATTTTTTAGGGCTTTTTACGTATACTCATAAGATTTCCAAAAAAAATTCAATTGTAGCATTTTTTTTATGATAGCAAATGGAAGTTAGCAGCACCGTTACGTTAGTTGGAAAAAAAACCAGAATTAATAAACATATGTACGCCGCGCAGCGATCCAAAAGTCCCAGCCATGACACAAATCAGCCCCATCAACCGCTAAAAAACCATCAAACTAACTTATTTATTTTGGTTTTTTGTTTTTCTTTTCCAACTAAATTAAGGGTGATGTTAACGTTCGTTTGCTATCATTAAAAAATAAAATGGCTACAATTGAGAATCTTTAGAAATCTTATGGGTACACATAAGAAACACTAAAAAAAGTGGGTACATATGAATATTTGTAAAATCTAATTGGATATTTTTAAGAAAAACCCTTAATTTAATTTACAGATTAGCCCGTATACACGATTAAAAATAAAAACATTTTCAAAGTAAAGTATTGATTTTCAATATAAAAAAATAAAACATTTTAAAAAAAAAACAATTCAATTTCATGAATAAATTAGTATGTAGTCCATCTTTTTAAATTGTAAAAGTTCTTATTTACCAAAAATATAGTTTGTTAAAATTGAAAGTATTGGATCAGAACGTCTGACCGTCAGACACCTGACCCAATATATCCATTATAATAGTGAAAAACTTCGGAAGGCAATAACTTTGCGCTCGGGTGTCGGATCGGGGTATATAATATGTCAAAATTGATTACTTTTACGAGACAAACGTAGCTGCAAATCCCAGATGCCAAATGAGGCCTCTAAAGGCCTCAAATTTCTAAAAAAAAAACGTGTACAGGTTATATTTTGTCCAAGATAGTTACAAAATGTGTCTAGGTTAAACAATATGTGTCCAGGTTTAACAATATGTGTCCAGGTCTAACAAATTTTCACTAGGTTTAACAAGTTTTCACCAGGTTTACAAATATGTGTCCAGGTTTAATAATATGCGTCCAGGTTTAACAATATGTGTCCAGGTTTAATAGCATGTCCAAGTTGTTCAACAATATGTGTCCAGGTATAATAATATGTGTCAATGTTTAACAAATATGTGTCCAGGTTTAACAAGTATGCGTCTAGCTCTAATTGGACTCGTCTGACTATAACATTACTGTCAGACAAGTCTGAAACAATAATTTCTCTTGTAAAAATCACATTATAATTATTATAATTATATTTGAAACATGGATATTGAAAATCTAAATAGACGTTAACAACTTTTAGGAATTTTGAAGGTGATTAAAGAAACAAATAAAGAAGTCAAAAATAAAATATTGTATGAGAATATGACAATTATTTTGAGAATAAGATGTTGCAAGCATACTTCGTTTTAGTATATAACTAGCTTCTTGGACCATGCAATTATACCATCAAGCTAATTTGTTGGTGTTTTATAATTTTTTAATAGTTTTGGGGTTAAAATACAATATATAACAAAGATTATCAAAGGAAAGAAATGACAATTATTTTATTTGAGAGCAATCATTTATAATTTCAAGGAACATTTGATATGTATAAACCAACATTTATCACCTCCGCAGGTAATAAACCCACCTTTGAGTAATCCCTACGCCAAAAAGGTGGATTTATTACTTATGGATGTGATAGAGGTTGGTTTATTCATATAAAATTTTCCTAATTTCAATTCTTTATGTTCTAAAAATTCACTCATTATGTAATATCAAACCTAGAAAAATATGTTAGGCCAACAAAAAAACTAATATTACAAAGTTGCCTCTTACCATGAAATTTCACAACACACTCAAATTGTCCACCTCCTTCCTAATTCCAATGTAACCACTATTGAAACGCGAAAGTGAAGAACTTTGCAAAAGAAATAAAAAAAATGTTCACTAAGAAATATTTGGGATTTGCTTTGATAAAATTAAAAGAGAAAGTGATTGAAGAGACTTACTGAAATTGTTGAGTTTTACTATATGAGATTTAAATATACAAAAAATCAAACGCACTTACTGGCATTTAAGCTTTTAGCTGAAGGTTAAAGGTGGAAGGTTGACGAGTATTATAAAGTAGACTAGTAAATTAAAAGGAAAAGACCATCATCATTACTGCTAACATTGATGTCTATGAACAAAAAAATAGGGTCAATGATAAATGAAGGAGCTAGGGAGGCGGAGGGATGGAAGATAAATTACACAATAAGAACCAAAGAGGTTATCTAATACTATTGGAAAAAAGACTAATTTAAGTATAGATTAAAACAATTGAAAAATAAAATAAAGGAGTGATCACATATGACATGTGGCATCTAAATTTGGAATGTCGTGTCTTATGTGCATACGCATAGAATGAATTGAAGAAGAGACGTGAAAGTTTTGGTTTAAGGTCTTCCTTTTTAAAAATTGCCAAAAATAAGCCAACCTTTGGCCGATCTTTCACAAATAAGCCAACCTTTTGAAAATCCAGAATTAAATAATCATTTAACCTATTTTTGGCTTAAATGATAACAAGGTTAGCTTAAATCTGGATTTTCAAAGGTTAGCTTAATTGTGGAAGATCGTCCAATGGTTGGCTTATTTTTGGCAATTTTTCCAAAATAAAATTAGAATGATACCATCATTAGTTTTGGAGGAAAAAATTGTATGAGATTATGAGAATATGAAAATTATTGTACATTTTGAGAATAAGATATTGCAAACATAATTTGTTTTAGTAGATAACTAGCTTCTTGGACCATGCAGTTATACCATCAAGCAGATTTGTTAGTGTTTTATAATTTTTTAAAATAGTTTTGGGGGAAAAATACAATATATAACCAAAAAGTATCAATGACAAGAAATGAAAATTATTTTATTTAAGAGTAATGATTTATAATTTCAAGGAAAAATTGATATGTATAAACCAACCATTATCACCTGCGCAAGTAATAAACCCACCTTTGAGTAATCACTACAACAAAATCAAAAGTAGGTTTATATTTAAGGATGTGATAAAGGTTGGTTTATTCATATAAATTTTAATTCTCCATGTTCTAAAAATTCACTCATTATGTAATGTCAAACCTAGAAAAATATGTTAGGCCAACAAAAAAATCTAATGTTACAAAGTCGACTCACCATGAAATTTCACAACACACCCAAATAGTCCACCTCATTCCTAATTCCAAAGTAACTACTATTGAAATTTGAAAGCGAAGAACTTTGCAAAAGAAATAGACAAAAAGTTCACTGAGAAATATTTAGTATTCACTTAAATAAAATCAAAAGAGAAATTGATTGAAGAGATTTACTAAAATTGTTGAGTGTTACTAAATGAGATTTTAAATATGCAAAAAAATCAAATGTACTTACTGACATTTACGCTTTTAACTGAAGGTAGAACGTGGAAGGTTGAGAAGTATTACCATGTAAACGGGTAAATTAAAGGGAAAAGACCATCATCATTACTCCTAACATTGATTTTTATCTACAAAAAGAAAATAGGATCAATAATAATTGAAGGAGCTAGGGAGGCGAAGGGATGGAAGATAAATTACACGAGAAAAATCAAATAAAGAGCCAAATTAATGGTATTCGAAAAAAGACTAATTTAAGTATAGATGAAAAAATTGAAAAATCAAATGTAGAAGTGATCGAATATATATGACATGTGGCATCTAAAGTTGGAATGTCATGTCTTATGTGCGCATAGAGCGATCGAGTGAATTGAATTGAAAAGGCGATGTGAAAGTTTTGTTTAAGGTCTTCCTTTTTAAATACAAGACTAGATATAGATTATAGATTGTGATTATTATATATCTAAACATAAATAATCTTTGTAACCTAAATCAGTACTATATTCAGAAATTGATCATGCTCAATAAAACACATCCTTTGTCTGTGGACGTAGTCGACATATTTTCAGTGAACCACATATAATATGTGTTGGTATTTATTAGGTAGTATTATATTTCTCATATTCGTTATAACGAACAGGTATCAAACAGTAGCTGAATGTGTGACGTGGGATGGTGATAAACTCTATTGGCGATCTGGCCCATGGAATGGTAACCGATTTCTAGGAGTGTTTGATTGGTCTTCTAGAGTTGCTAAGGGATTTCGGATTGTAACGGATAACAATCAAGGCACTGCCTCAATATTTTCGAATGCAGAAAACGAAGATAGACTAAAATACTTTTCTTTAAATCTTGATGGAAATTTGGTTGGGAAAAGGTGGGATAATGGTAACAACAACTGGGAAATAGCATGGGAATCCATTCAATCTGAGTGTGATTTATACGGAAAGTGTGGTCCTTTTGGTATTTGTAATCCGAAGGGTTCACCAATATGTAAGTGCTTAAAGGGGTTTTGGCCCAAAAATATGGACGAGTGGAGCAAAGGTAATTGGACCAATGGTTGTACACGAAGAACAAGATTAGAATGCGAAACTAATAATAATAGTAGTAGTAGTAGTAGTAGTAATAGAAGTAGTGATAATGGGGAAAAAGAAGACGGATTTTGGATGGTAAAGAATATGAATGTACCAGATTATGGTAATTTTTTGTATGCGAACGGGGAAGATGATTGCCGAAGAATATGCTTAGGAAAGTGTTCATGTTTAGGGTATGCATTTCCTACAGGTATCGGATGCATGGTGTGGAACAATGGAAGTTTAATTGACTTGCAACAATCCTCCATTGGTGGTGTTGATCTTTTTATTCGTTTACCTCCTTTTGAACTAGGTGAGTACTTTATCCCTCCCTCTTTAATTATTTATAGGAGAAATTGTCAATAATCACCTTATAAAACCAACGTTTTTCTTATTTTAAAAAAAAGAACACCTTATAATTCTTTTTTGAAAATTAAACAAACTATTTTTAAAGCAAAACTTTTTAAATTTTTCATTAGATGGAACCACCTTTTATTAGTTAAATTAAACGTAATGTTTAATCAACAACTTACGCTAAGTAGTGGTGAAGAAACAAGAAACAATGGAGAGAATGAGAAGAAGAATTAAAGGTTTTTATTAACCAAAATGAGAGTGTAAAAATGTCACCCTGCAGAGCCAAACAAAGCCATATAAATAGGCAGAGAAAGCAAGCAGAACAGAACAGAAGGAAAAGAAATAAGGAAAGAAAGAAAGAAATAAAGAGCCTAACTAACTAAGTACCTAGACTTAGGCTAACTAAAAACACACTAATATTCTAATACTCCCCTTCCAAGCTTGAAGTCACAACAAGCTTGCAGGAGGCTCAAAGGACATTAGACCAAGCTTTGAGGATAGGAAAAAATGTCTTGTTGAAGCAAGAGGCTTAGTGAAGACATCTGCAAGCTGATCTTGAGTTCCAATGTGTTGAACATGAAGAAACCCTGCCTCAACTTGTTCTCGAATGTAATGAGCATCCCTCCTCATATGCTTTGTCTTCTCATGGAAAATGGGATTCTTTGCCAAATGTTCTGCAGATTTATTGTCACAGAAAATAGTAATAGGCTGAGAAAGATGAACTTGGAGATCACTTAGAACACCATGGATCCAAGTAACCTCACTAGCTGTGCTGGACAAGCTTCTGTATTCAGCCTCAGTGGAGGACTTGCTCACTGTAGATTGCTTCTTAGTCTTCCATGAGACTAAGTTTGACCCAAGGAAAATGGCATAAGAGCTGAGAGACCTACTGGAAAAAGGACAGCTACCCCAATCAGAGTCTGAATAAGCTGTCAAGAGAAGAGGAGCAGAAGCAGAGTAGTAAAGACCATGATGCTGTGTGCCTTTTAAGTATCTCAGCACATGAATAGCAGCCCTGAAATGGGGAGTCCTTGGAGTTTGCATGAACTGGGACAGATGTTGGACTGAGTAGCACAGGTCTGGTCGAGTGAAAGTAAGGTAGATCAGCCTCCCTATTATTCTTCTATAGGCAGTGGGATCTGGAAGCAGCTCTCCAACCTCAGGAGATAGTTTTAAACCTGTAGGCAAGGGGGCAACAGCAGACTCACAATGCACCATATTAGCATCAGTTAATATATCAAGTATGTACTTTCTTTGAGACAAGTAAATACCATCTTTGTCTCTAAAAAATTCTATACCAAGAAAATAGTGTAATAAACCAAGATCTTTAATAGTAAAAGCCAAATCAAGATCTTGCTTGACCTTATTAATTTGACTTAAAGATGAGCCTGTTATCAAAATATCATCAACATAGACAATAATAAGCAAGAATTCAGAATCATACTTTCTTGTATAAAGAGAATAATCTTGTTTTGACTGTTGAAAATTAAATTTTTTAAGGAACATATCAAGTTCTTTGTTCCATTGTCGAGGGGCTTGTTTGAGCCCATACAAGGATTTTTTTAATTTGCACACCTGATTTATTTTAGCTTTAGAGTAGCCTGAGGGAGGTAGCATATAGACCTCCTCATCAATATAGCCATGTAAAAAAGCATTATTCACATCAAGTTGATACAAAGGCCACCCTTTAATAGTGGCTAAGGAAATGACTATTCTTACAGTGGCTAATTTAGCTACAGGAGAAAAGGTTTGATTAAAATCTTTGCCCTCTATTTGCTGATATCCAGTAGCAACTAACCTAGCCTTATACCTTTCAATACTACCATCAGGATGAAGTTTAGTTTTAAAAACCCATTTTGAGCCTATAGCTTTTTTTCCCTTTGGAAGTTCTGTAAGAGACCAAGTCTCATTGTCTTCTAAGGCTTTTAGTTCTTGATTCATAGCTATCACCCAATCATGAGTTTTAGTAGCCTGTTTATAAGTTTTAGGTTCAGTAATAGGCAAAGAGTTAACAGCAAAAGACATAGAATCAGAAGAATCTGAATTACCAGTGTTCCTATGAGGAATATAAGAGCCAACATACCCTTGTAGTTTAGTAGATTGTTGAATAGGCCTCTTAGTTTCTTTTTGTTGATCATGACTTGAGGGATTTATAGAAGAATTTGAGGGAGTACCATTAGATAGACATTGATCATCAGAACTAGGAGAATTATTGGCAGGATCATAAACTTCATACATAGTATCAGAATGTTCAAGAATACTAGAGGAGTTCAAGTTAGGATCAGAATGATCAGCTAAACCAGTAAGAGTTCTGTCTCCAAAAGGGGCAATCACAATACTGGAATTTCTGTTTTCATTAGTATTATTGTTATTTAAAGGAGTCACAGAGGTAGCAGCAGGTTGAGAGAACATAGGAGAACCAAAAGTCACTAGAATATCATCAGGAGTTTTATTAGAGAGATCATTTTCCTTATAAGGAAACACATGCTCTATGAATTTAACATCTCTTGACACAAAAATACATTGCTTTTCCAAATCATATATTTTATAACCTTTTTGACCATTAGGATAGCCAACAAATATACCTCTTCTAGCTCTAGAATCAAACTTATCTTTCTGAATATTAGTATTCACAGCAAAACACAAAGATCCAAAGATTCTAAGATTATCATAACTAGGAGTTTTTCCAAAAAGAACATAATAGGGAGTTTTCCAACCTAGGATCTTGGTTGGCATTCTATTGATTAAGTAGGTAGCAGTTAAGATACATTCACCCCAAAATTTTTTAGGTAAATTAGATTGAAATCTAAGAGCTCTAGCTACTTCTAAAAGATGTCTATGTTTTCTTTCAACACGACCATTTTGTTGAGGGACCCCAACTATACTTTTCTGATGAATAATACCTTTATGTTGAAAGAGAGTTATACATTGTTCTTTGATTAATTCAGTGCCATTGTCAGACCTAACACTTTTAATTTTCTTATTAAATTGAGTTTCAACCATAGCTATGTAATGTGTGATAGTGTTGGCAACCTGAAGTTTGTTGTTTAACAAGAAAGTCCAAGTAGTCCTACTATGGTCATCAACAATAGTCAAGAAGTACTTAGCACCACTCAAAGCAACAACCTTGTAGGGACCCCATAAATCAATATGAATAAGATCAAAAATAGAAGAAGCTCTAGAATTACTAATAGAGAAAGGAAGCCTATGTAATTTTGCATTTATGCACACAGTACATTCATTAAGTTTGAAACTACTACACTTACAACCATGAATATGTTGCATTTTAGACAAAGATAGATGTCCTAATCTACTATGAAGCAAGTCAATGTTAAAATCTTTCAAAGTTTTTTTATTCTGATCATTACTAGTAGTTGCACTATTACAGTTCTGTTCAGTCAAATTATTCAAACTAAACCTGTCCTTAAACTGATGAGAAGCTTTTAGGCAATACAATCCTTGTTGCTTGTATCCAACAGCCACAGAAGTTTTAGAGTGGTCCTGAAAGAAACATTTATCTTTAGTAAAAACTATCTGAATATTAGATAGTTCAGCCAATTTACTAACAGATAAGAGATTATGTTTAAAATCTTTTACATATAAGACTTCTTGCAAAGATAATTTTGAATTTATAAAAGCATTGCCAACAATATCAACCAACTTACAAGATCCATCAGGTAAGCCTACTTTAACAGGTTTAGAAAGTTTTCTAATATTTTTCAATAAAGACAAATCATAAACCATATGATCACTTGCTCCTGAATCTATAATCCAAAACATATTATCACAAGCATGCAAGAAAGAAGAATCATGAAAGCAAGAAGAGGTAGAACAATTACCAGCACAGTTAGCATAAGCCAACCCTGAGCCATCAGCTCCACTTACAGATTTATTCTGCATTACCTTGACTACTTCTTGACACACAGAGGCGACTAATTCAGACTTGAAGGACTGCAGATCATCGATCTTACTAGTGCCCTCCAGGGGAGAATCCAAGCCATCATCATCATTCATAGACACTTGGGCAGCCATCTTGGTCTTAGTTTTGTTTTCACCAACTTTTACACCCTTAAGATTGAGATACCAATCAGGGTACCCAATCACTTTGAAACAAGATTCAGAGTTATGTCCCTTAGTTTTGCAAATGTTACAAAACCTATCACTCTTCTCTTTCCTCCAGTCTCTCTTACCTTGACTAGTATTCCAAGATTTCCCATTATTTATTCTAGAAGAACTTTGAACAACTAAAGCACTACTATCACTTGAAACCCCTTGTCCCCCTACAATCTCTTTTTGAGTCTCAACTTGTTGAACCAAGGCAAAAGCCTTACTCACAGTAGGTAAAGGCTCCATGGACAAAACATTAGTTACAGTATTTTCATATCCATTATTTAAACCCAAAAGAAATTGCATGAGTTTATCATCTTGCTCAATATCAGCAAGTTTTTTTAAGAAACCACAAGTGCATTTATTAATAAATCCACAAGTACAAGCAGGCATTGTTTTAAGGTTTTGTAATTCATCCCATAACCTTTTAATCTTCCCAAAATAGGTCATAATTGTTTGATTTTCTTGCCTAAGATTAGCTATCTCTTTTTTAAGTTGATAGATCATAGGTCCATTTTTTTGTCCAAATCTCTCTTTGATATCACACCAAAGCTCAAAGGCACTCTCAGCATACCCAAAATCATCAGCAATCTCACTCACCATTGAACTAGCAATCCAACACCCAACCATATAGTCTGCAGTTTTCCACTTAGGATAATCTTTATCAGCATCATTAGGTGGAAGTATTGAGCCATCAATGAAACCAATTTTATTTTTAGCTCCTAAAGATTTAACAACATTTCTACTCCACCTACTATAGTTTGTACCATTGAATTTTACAGCAGTTAAAGCATTTGTGGGATTATCTGAATTTGCTACAAAGTAAGGATCAATAATACCTGAATTGTTTGTATAGATGACATTCTCTCCAATAGCACTTGAGGTTTCTGTTACTTCCGCCATTAATCCACAAATCTTGCAAGAAACTTCAAGAAAATAGAAGAGATTTCTTCAATTAGCCTTACAGAAAACACACAACCTTCTGATTTGTTTGCAAGAAGAGTCTTCAATTGAAACCCCCAAATTTCAACTAAACCCACGCGAGGAACAACCCTAATCCAGATTGGATTATTGGCTCTGATACCATGAAGAAACAAGAAACAATGGAGAGAATGAGAAGAAGAATTAAAGGTTTTTATTAACCAAAATGAGAGTGTAAAAATGTCACCCTGCAGAGCCAAACAAAGCCATATAAATAGGCAGAGAAAGCAAGCAGAACAGAACAGAAGGAAAAGAAATAAGGAAAGAAAGAAAGAAATAAAGAGCCTAACTAACTAAGTACCTAGACTTAGGCTAACTAAAAACACACTAATATTCTAATAAGTGGTAATGATTTACAAAGAAAATCATGTAATTTGTTTGTTATTTAGAAAAAGAAATTGTTTTCATAAGGAGATTATTAACAATTTTTTTATTATAGGTATTTTTCATCATTTTTTTTCTTCATGATCCATCTATAGATTTTGTAAAATTTGATTCTGCCTTTATAAATAAAACTTTATATCTCCCTTGACCTCTTTTTGTCCTTGTAATATAAATGGTTTATTTAAAAAAATCTGATAACATCTTTTGTTACTTCATTGCTATCCTAATTTAATAATTTTGCACGTTCTTTTGTGCATTATGACATAATTAATAAAAATTTTGTAAAGAATAAGCCAACCCTTAACGTATCTTCTTAAAAAAAATTGAACCTTTTGATTAATTGAAAATAAGTCAACCTTCAAGTATTTTATCTTAACTAGTCAGATATGCGTCTTGGCGTATTGGTTAACTCTTGTAAACACCAAACCTAATGTTATGGGATCGAACCTCATTGCACACATTTGTGATAATTCTTTATCTTACCTCTTTCAATATTAGAAATTAGAAAATTTAATCATATCAGCACCATATTTGGGTTGGATGCAGAAAACAATACCACCTAAAACGAGTGTGAAGTGTATCACGACTTTTATTAAATTTCACGAAGGGGCGTCATTTATAATAAATTTATGCTACTCGTTGCAACCTTTGCACAGGGTTGCGCTGCCCTCCGCACACACTTTAGTTGGTGTTGTTTGTGCACCCAACCAAAAGATAGTGCCAATATGGCCAATTATTCCTTAGAAATTTCAAGTATTTTATCTAACTAGTAGGTAGAGCATGAATAGAAATTCTTATATACCTCGGGTGTCAGGTGCATGACATCAAGAATTTTTATATCATTAAATAAAACTCCCCAAAATAAAGAAAAACTTCGAGAAATCTTTATACAAGTAATGATAAGCAAGGATCGAATCACAAGGACTGGTGGTAATCATCAAGATGATGCAATATGATTAAGCTAGTTCGAAAGAGAGAATAATGAGAAAAAAACTTGACTAATCGGGAAACATCAAATAAAGAAAACCACCAAGGTTAGGATCCACTGCAACCTTAATATACTTATGGATATGAACTTCATACACTAACATAAAAAACTTAAGAAATTAATGAAATTAATTCAATCGTAACTTCACAAACTTTGGTTAAAAGGTTATGAAGCCCCAAATTTATATGAAAACTTATATTTCGAGACGTTTATATAGAATCCATAATCAATCAAACTAAAAATCAGGCAAGTGGAGCCCAATTTATGTATAAACCCATATTTATGTAAAGAGGTTTGATGGAGGAAATCTAACCAACTCCACAAACTTTGGCTAGAAGGTCATAGAGTTCTAATTTATGTAAAATCCTATATTTGTAGGTGTTTAAATAAATTAAAGGCTTAATAAAAAAAACCAAACATCTATCCTCAAAACTATCAACATTAATAATGAAACACATAAACATAAGCATAAATGGTTGTGTTTCACCCAAACATAGTGAGAAAAAACTACTCGCTAAGAGAAAACACGATCAAAACAAAGATCAAGCAATAATCAACACTAAAAACACTATATTAAGGGATAAATTACAGAAAGCAACAAAACCCAAAAATATATTGCAAGAGGAGATATAAGGTAAATGACCAACACAGATCGAAGATTAAACAATGAAAGCATAAAATAAAGCAAGTAAAGAAAAGGATTACCAAAGAAAAAGGAACATTAACTTCTGTAATGGAGGAAATCATCATAACAATGGAGAAAGTAAAAGAAAAAGTAAAACCGAAAACTACTTCATTCTCTTTAATACCATGAATATTTTTTTCCTAATACCTTCTATATGACTTCCTACTGAAATTAAGGGATTAGATTAAAAGATAACAAAGAGGAAAACAAGTAAAAATGGGGTAGAAAACTGTGTGCTCCGTACACGTCATAGGGGCCTAGCTCAGTCAAGCAAGGTCTAGCTTGACCGAATAAAAATTATTTATGAAGTTGAGTGAAAATGGCATCCCTAGATCAACCAACTAAAAACTTGGCTCGACTGAGTAAAGACATGACTTGACCGAGTAAGGATATGACTCGGCCAAGTAGTGCTTGGTGGCTTGGACAGAAGGAATTTATAGTTGTGGCTCGAGTTTGCTCGACTGATTAAGGTCTGGCTCGATCAAGCTAAGGTCTAATCGACTGAGTAAAAATTCCTGACTGCGCATGCAGTTTTAAAATGTTCATGTCTCCTTCAATCCTGAGTGAAATTGGGCATATAATGTATTGAGTCGAGGATTTTGAAACAAGGCATTGTTTCCAATTCGAATCGTCTGAAAAGGAGATATATGTAAAACGTTATGAGTGTTGGAATCATCTCAACATTGTGTAAAAACACTTGTAATGCATTCAATTCTACCCCAATTATTCAAGAAAACAACTATAGGATAACATTATTGAATTAGAACATGAAATAAGATAAGTCTATGCTAAAATGTCAAAAGCCAACGAAAATAAGTCTAAAAGGCCTACAAGCAAGCGAAAAGAATCCGGTAAATAGGTCCAAAAATGGACAGGTCACTACACCCAATGTAATAAACCTTTGATATACCTACCTATCTCTACAAATATTCAGATGTGTAATAGACCTATTGGAGCATTAGAGCATGCAAATCATGTGAGATATAGGAGGAATATGTAAAAGACAAATTAATATTTTATGCTGATAATTGATGAACATAAAGCTTTAAGTAGTATTTTTTGTGCATCAATAAGCGTATATGAAAATGACTATTGTACACTACAAGAAATCAGCTCAAAAAGGGTAGTATTTTTTGTGCATCAATTAGCGTATATGAAAATGACTATTGTACACTACAAGAAATCAGCTCAAAAAGGGTAGTATTTTTTGTGCATCAATAAGCGTATATGAAAAAGACACTATAGGATCATCCTCAATATATTCACCCGCATCGTTTATATCAACACCATCATCATCATCCATTGAAGAATTCTCCTCTCCATGATAAATCCAAAGATTATAACCAGGATCCACCCCGTATTGGAAAAGGTGCCTACGTACAGTTGATTTATCTTGGAAAAAGTTATTGACGCATTGCAAGCAAGGACACCTAACTTTTGCATTTGAGTCTTGGATTATTTCCTTAAAAGCAAAATCAATGAATTCCTCAACACCCTTTCTATATTCTTCTTTTTTCCTACCATTAATGCCTTTTATAAGCATCCAACTCCTATCACAATCCATTTCAACTCTTATGTACACGAGATGACCTAAACAAAACTTAGCAATGATGTAGATGGTAAGGTACTTTATATAATAACAAGTGATAACATTAGAGAAACAATAATGTATACTAAAACAAGTAAGATATGTCCTCAAAGAATAAATTTAAAGTACAAGAAAAATAACAAAAGAAGCAAAAAAAAAAAAAAAAAAACAAACATAAACAACAACAATATAACAATAAATGTCCCTGAAAAGAACACTTAATTAACCCTAAAATTACCACCAAAATGACAACAAAACTAAATGTGAGGTAGTCTTAATACATGGTATATCCCATTGTAACTAACTGTGATTTTTTTTCCTAATTCTTTTGTACCTGATGTATTAAGGCACCAAATCAGCCCCAAAGTCAGCTCCATAACCCACCCATCATCTTCTTGTCAGTCTCCATAGGCTCAATACAAGACATTGCCAGCTATCAACTAAACAATAATTGTCCCAACATAGCATTATCCCCTCCCTTTTTCCTTAGTCTCTCCAGAAACCATGTAGCAAAGAAGTTAGAACCCAGGACTATTAAAATAGAGCCTCCCTTTTTCCTTAGTCTCTCCAGAAACCATGTAGCAAAGAAGTTAGAACCCAGGACTATTAAAATAGAGTGCGTTCTAATTCATCATATTATTACAACAAAAGATGATGATGTATAATGCTTTTATTTTCCACAATTCAGATGAAGGTAAGTACCAAACCTTGAATCAATCAAAAACATGCCATACTAATAAAGTTAACTCCAATTTTACTAGATCCAGCTGCTAGTTATAGCAATTGAATGCACCAAAATGCAGAGAACCAGAAAATACAATATATAGTACTAGGCACCCTACAACCCTAATATTCTTAGAATAAGATATATCACAATATACATAAAAAACTCACAACATACATAAATATCTCACAATATATATGGTAACCTGATTATAGATTATACACGGTGATAAATGATAACCTGATTATTTTTGGGACATATTATTTTTTTTTTAATAAAGAAAAACAGAATATTTGGAGAAAATAAGAGGAAAATGGAGGAAAAGTTATCAGCATTGGCAAAATAAACAGCACCATTAGCAATCTAGTAACTGTCTCATCTTGCTCAAAACGACCCTCAAAACGACCATTCGAATTGAAGAACTAGAATTCCAGAAGCGCACAAATTTTTCAAAACAAAATAAATTATCTACAGATAAGCAAACCTAACCCACATAAATAAGTTTTTTTCTCCCAAATTAATTACACTGAAACAAAACACAAGCTAAAGCAGGGAATGGAATATACACTGAAACAAAACACAAAAAAAACTAGAAGTACGACAATTAAAAAAAAACAAAAATGGCAGAATGCAATGGAGAATAGGGAAAATGACGAAAACTAGAAGTAAGACAATTTACCTCAACCTAAAGCAGCTAGCAGTGAAAATGGCGAAGAATATGGATTGGAAATGGGGATTTTTTGTTGGAGCAGAATGCAATTTGAGTAGGGATTTGAAAAAAAAAGCGTTTAATTGGAAAATAGTGGTAGGAGGGAAATTGCCAAATTTTTAATAGGTTTCGCGCGTCTATTTTGGATCTAAAAGGGCGTGTAACAGTTGTTGCTCTTTTATTTTCCACTCTAAAAGGGCAAGTGAATAATATCCCCTTATTACATTGACAAGGAGGGCGATTGTCTCCGTCGCCCTTTTTGTTCAGTTCAACCGAGGCGCTTGTTTAAAGTCGCCCTTTTTAATATAAACAAATAAGGCAATTACATGTCGCCCTTTTTAAACACATTTAATACGACATTTTTATAATCGCCCTCATTTCTATATATAAGTCGCCCTTTTTGATATTTTTTCTTGTAGTGGTAGGACGAATTAATTAACAACGTATAACTAGTTTATCCTATGCCAAAATTTTATACTTCGTCAATATTTTTTTAGTTGCTATGTTTCTTAAAGTGGAAGTGTTCATTTCTAAGTTTTGACTATTTTAATTTGTATACACAAACAAAAATATATACATGATGTATCTAGTTTGATTCATTTCACTTTTTCAAATATAAAATTCTTTGTTTTTTAATTTTATGTAGCGAAAGATATCATTGTTTAATGTAGTGCGACGGGAAATGTGAAAAAGAGAATGCAAGTTAAAAAAAAAAAGATAGATCAGAGGTAGTACTACATTTTGTGATGTATTGAAATAAGGCTCCATTTGCAGAGCCTAAAACATTTTTTTGAAAAAGTAATTTCCTTTATGTTCAATTTAGTTTGTGAAGTAGTGTAAAACCATTTTTATTGGAGTAAGATGCCTTTTACAATGAGGAAAAATCATTTTCCCTTCAAAATTAATGGAAAACTGCTTTCCTACATTTTTTCTTCCATCCCTTGTACACTTTTCCACTACCTTCTTACTTTATCTTCAATATTTCCTAATTTTTCATCTTTTTTTCATACATGTGATCTGACAAATATTGTGAGAACGAATTAATATTTGATCTACTTTCTCATTAGTGATCATAGGAATATATAAAACACACCATATATTCTACTACCTATAAATATCTCTGTTCAACCAAATATATATCTCATTATAAGGTGGATCATGAAAGTCTCAGATGCCCATATTTTCTAAACAAAATCTAATTGTGACTTACCGAGGGCCTTACCTCCAATTTTTTGCAGCCTCAAACGCTAGAAAAGTACAGTCACCATTTTTTTCCACTAGAGAAAACGCCTGGTTACAATCATTGTCGTCCTCTGATTGATTCCCCAAGCACACTAATCTTTTTTCAATCGAACTAATTCTCCCACCTTATTTCTCTTTTATGTATATACCCATATATTGTCTTCTTTCCCTTTGGAAGCGACTCTAAGAGCATGAACAATGTTGAGGCTCCTCATAATAGGCCCCACATCCTCTCTCTTCATTTTCTTTTCCCACCTCAAATCCCACTAACTTGAGTAACCAATAAGAGTTATCCCTATTTTATCACCCTCAATGGTAAGTCTCCATCCCCATCATTCTTTTTTCCTAATATTTTATATACCCCATCGTATATATTCTATTTCACATTTATTTTATTTACTATATTATATACTCCTTGAGCACCTCCCCATCTGTCAAAGCTTCCGCTATCTATCCTTGAGCAACTCATCAAATATTCCCAAAAAAGTGGTCCACCTCATGAGCAATTCATGAGCAACGTGCTCCCCACGTTTGTTGGTGCTTTAAGTTCCTAGTTCCTTTATCCGGCCTCAAGAGCATGTATTTGTTCTACCATTACATTTCTCCACCCCTCATGTTTGACCAATTAATTAATCAAATAGGTATATAAAAAAAAACCTTTTTGCAACATTGTTATAAAAATTAACAAAAACGACAAATTACTATAAATATCAGCTTCGTATGAAAAATGAGTATAAAAAATAGATTTGTGTGATATTCGAGCCTAATGTCTTCTTCGAGCATGTGTATAAGGTATTTTTTTTTTCATATCCTACCCTTTTTTGTTACATTATTGTCTTTATATTATAATTCAATCTTTGCACCTAATTTACTACTCCCTTTTTATGCTTAGTTCTCGTTTAGTGCGATTTTGGGCTAATACCCTTGTAATAGGTGTGGTTTTTGTAGTGTTTGAGTCTGTCAATTTAAGTCATATACAAATTAGTTAATTCCTTGAATGTCCCACTATTACGCCCATACCATGGTAGGGACGTCCTAGCCTGGCGTCCATACCATGGCATATGAGTCTAATCTGGACGCCCTATCCATGAGAGGGATGTCTCTACCATGGTTTGGGCTTCAAATCTGCCGAACATTCGCTGCAAAAATTAACGTTAAATTAAATACTTTCCAATGGTGGTGGCTCCAAGGAAACATTTGAGGCAGCGACCTTTCTGCTTCTCTTCTTCAGTGCTTCTCCGGCCACCTCTTTGCAAGGTCGTTAATTTATGGAGGCAATGTTAGTGTGGTGGTGGTGGTGTGGTCAGTAGTAGAAAGAGATGGAGTAAATTAGGGTGAGAGTGTTGTGTGTTGAGTGGAGGGTGGGGTGGGAGTAATGTAATGGTAGTTTAGGTAATTCAATATTTTTTTGAGTGATTTTAAGTAATTGTAAATACACACACTCAAAGAAGACATTAGGCTTAAATGTCATACAAAGCTAATTTTCTTATACCCATTTGTCATATGAAACTAACTTTTATACTAATTTGTCAAATTTTTATACCAATAATATAGCAAAAGAGCGTTTTTTAATTTATATACCTATTTGGTCACTTGGCCATTGGAAAATTGGTACCTTTAAAATAAGACCACCAATAATTCATACCTTTATAATTAATTTTTCGTTAAGATAATATGTTATAAGATAGAGACAACCTGATGAAGAGGATGATGGGGAGTGGAAAACTTAGAATTTTATTTTCCCATATTGTGTTATTTACGCAAATTTGGAGCTTTGTAGGACTTCACAATCTCGGATCTTTGAAGAAGGAATTTTAACTATCTTCCCTCTCCCTAATTCTACTTCACTTTCTCCCATCACCAAGTGCCTCTCCATGGCACCCCCTACTCACTCAAATATACTTCGGTGGATACTGCACCTACTCCAGTAACTGCCACAGTGCCATGTTGGCTCACACCCCCTGCACTAGTACCACTTTAGTGGTTTAGTGGTGACTTTTGCATTCTCTCTCTCAGCACTTTGTGTTTTAAAGGTGTTTAATGGGTTGGGTGCCCAATAGCAACCTAAGTCCAGCCCATTTGTAAAAGGGTTGAGCCTTATTGTTCTATAAATGGACGGGCTCTAATATATATAAATGGGAGGGTAAGGGTTGTTAGGGGCTTGTAGTGGGTTGTCTAACCAAACCCTTTAATCACCGCATAGCAAATTATAAAAGTATCTGATCTGTTAGTTAATCAAATGAATCTAAAGAACAAATTACGGTAAATTTTAACCAAATTCTTCATCTTGTTCATCATATTATATTAGTAGTACTACAATGGATATCATTAACAAAAACAGCATATCACCGATACAATGATTGTGAACCACTAGAATCAATATGTGAATTCAAACTAAAAAATCGCGTATCCATTTTGGGACATCAGATAACAAGACTACTGTGGTCATCCTACATTCATGTTACATTGTGTTGAAGATTTATATCTCTTAATCAACATCCAAAATCAAACATACAAGGTTAATATTTTTTTTTTATAGGAATATTTAGTTTTTTAATGATATCTCAAAATTTAGGTTATGTAGGGGTCGTTTTTACCCGACCACCTGCGTCTCACGAGTTGTTTGAATGCTCGTTAACGCCGTACGTGAATACGAACTAGTAGGAGTCGCCACCGTGCATTTATACGGTCCACGGACACCGAAGAAGTACAGAAAGCCAGGAGCAATCAGCCCCATATGGTCGTGCACCAGAGTATGGGTTCGGGGACAGGTTACGAGCCAATCGTGCATTGGGCCCGCTCGCCTGTAAGCGGCCTCTACTAGGTCTCTTTTTGTGGTCGTATTGTTATTATTCCCGAATTTAAAGATATCTCCGATTTATATCCTAAAGTGCATATTGCTAGGTGGGTTTGAATATATTACAAGTCATGACTAATTAATGTGACCACTTTGCATTAAGTCGGTATTAAAAGTCCTAAAAAATAAATCAAATAAAATAAATCATGAATAAGCACAAAGAGGAAATATAAAATAAATAAAAATAAATAAATAAAAATAAATATATACGGTCCACGAGTTGGTTACCCGGTCGCCTACGTCTCAAGAGTTGTTTGAATGCTCGTTAACGCCGTACGTGAATACGGACTAGTAGGAGTCGCCACCGTGCGTTTATACGGTCCACGGACACTGAAGAAGTACCGAAAGCCAGGAGCAATCAACCCCATATGGTCGTGCACCAAAGTATGGGTTCGGGGACAGGTTACGAGCCAATCGTGCGTTGGGCCCGCCCGCCTGTAAGCGGTCTCTACTAGGTCTCTTTTTGTGGTCGTATTGTTATTATTCCCGAATTTAAAGATATCTCCGATTTATATCCTAAAGCGCATATTACTAGGTGGGTTTGAATATATTACAAGTCATGACTAATTAATGTGACCACTTTGCATTAAGTCAGTATTAAAAGTCCTAAAAAATAAATCAAATAAAATAAATCATGAATAAGCACAAAGAAGAAATATTAAATAAATAAAAATAAATGTATGCAGATTCAAGAAAAACACAATTAAAATGATGATATTGACAAAATTATTCTTGTGCGATTTAACACTTTAATCAATTGACCACCGTATTCAGATTAATAACTTTAATCGTCATCTTTATTATTTAATCAAAACCGATTTTAATGTATGACTCTCAAGAACAATTTATTTATATAACATTTAATTACTTCAGAATTTCAATAATATAACAATTATTTTGTAATATTCGATTTAATTGACAAATTCATTTTTTTTTTCTTGATCGCATTAAACATAATTATTAAAATATTGATAAAAACATTATTGGAAAATAAAATGTAGCGATCATTTCATGACAGGAATTTCAATAAATTGGAATCGTGTGATATAAATCGCATATGAAAGAAACAAATTCAACAATTATTGTCATAAGCCACTATTATTCAAATTGGAAAATGAGATCTGAAGAGTTGTGTGAGAGTCGATATTAATATATGATTATGAAAAATGCGTTGATGAATTAATAATCAATACATATATAAATTGCAAAATCAAAACATTAAAGTTCATTAGGTTGATGACGGTTAAAGAAATCATGGCAACATTGTTATAAGATTGATTAAAGCTTTAATTCGCACATATATATACATGATCCGTATTAACCATTATCATAAATCATCATTTTAATTGATTTATAAATATAAAAATAAACTTAGAATGAATGGATTTGAAGTACAGACTTTAGAAATTGTACCTTATAATGCCTTTGATCAGAAACAACCAAGGAAAACCAACAACGATGAATACAAGTGTTTGTTTTGAAGTTGACTGAGTTGATGATTTGTAGTTTGTTTGATGATGTTTTGGGGAGTGTTTGATAAGATGTGAATGTTTAGGGTTGAAGTATGTAATGCAGAAGAAGGCTCGGTGGTGTTGGCGTATGTTGAAAAGGTTGGAAGGAAGTGTATTTATAGGCCAGAAAGAGCAAAAATCGACCCGGAGGACACCAGACCTGCGCTTAGACGCAGGTCCAGCAACATGACCTGCGTCTAGGCGCAGTTCCTGGTCAGATCCGAGTTGATTTTTTTGCTTGATTTTGCGCGTGATTTTCAGGATTACGATCCGATTTTATTCGATTACGGAAATATTTTGTAATATTTTGATATTCCGGAATATTCTGGGATGTTCCGGGATGTCCCGGAATGTTCTAGAATGTGCCGGAATGCCCAGAACGTTTCGGAATGTTCTAGATTCCTCCAGAAGCTCCAAAAAATTACAGAAAAATTATTAAAAATTATGAACAAAATATGAAAAGTATAAAAACACTAATATGCTTTGCGGAACAATTTTCAACATTCGGAAATGATGAAAATGCCCCTAAGCATGTAAAAATCCTAAAAAATTCATAAAAAGCTCTAAAAATACGATAAAAATATAGAAAAATATGAATAAATTATAAAATTATTTTTATGATTTTTAAAAATATTTTTTGATGCAAAAAGACATTTTAATTATTTTTTTATGAATATAAAAAATTGAAAAATGCATGCAAAAATATAAAAAATATCTAAAAATGAAGAAAAATTACGAATAAATCCCGTAATCATCGCAAAACCTAACATTTGCTTCTAAGGCAGTTTAAACATGGTTTAGGCAATTGGTTGAGGTATATTGTGCATTTTCATCGTCAATTTCCCTTAGTTGTATCTTATGGCAATATGGTACGTTCATCATTAGTCTCTACATTGGGGAGACACATTTAGGTGTCTACAGGTTAGTTTCCATTTTTATCGAAGAATTAGTCAACCAATCAATCAATCAAAGCCTTATTCCCATAAGTGGGGTCAGCTGCATGAACCAAAGTGATTATTCAAAGAGGTCGTCCACATAGATTTTCCTCCTCCACCCCGCACGGTCGAGAGCCTCAATCTCTTGTAAATCCAATTGTTTTATATCTTTTCTAACTCCTTCCCACCAAGTCATTTTCGGTCTCCCCTTACCACGTTTGAAATCCCCCTGGTCCCACTCTTCGTACTGGTGCTCCCTAGGGTCTCCGTGTTACATGCCCAAACTAACGCAAGTGATTTTCTCTTAGCTTGCTTGCAATTTTCGCAACACCAACTTTCCTACGAATATCTTCATTTCTGATTCTATCTCGTAGAGTGTCGCCACACATCCATCTCAACATCCGCATCTCTGTAACCCCTACCTTTTGGATATGCTCTTTCTTTGAAGCCCAACATTCTGTACCATAGAGTAACACTGGTCTTATAGCGTTCCTGTAGAATTTCTCCTTCAAATTTAAGGGGATGCTTCGATCGCACAACACTCCTGTGGCCGCTCTCCATTTAAGCCACCCCGATTTGATCCTGTGAGCCATATCTTGGACAATATCTCCATTCTTTTTTATGATTGACCCAAGATATTTAAAGCACTCGCTCATGGCTAGATCTTTCCCGTCTAAACTTGCCCCCCTCTGTGACCCAAAACGACATTCCAAATACTCAGTCTTAGTCCAACTTAGCTTAAATCCTCTAGATTTCAGCCGTTGTCTCCATTATATTGCTCCAATTTGGCATCAACCCCTGTTTTAGTTTCATTCACCAATACAATATCATCTACAAACAACATACACCATGGTACCTCGTCTTGGATTGGCCTTGTCACTTCATCTATAACCAATGCAAAAAGGGAAGGGCTTAATGTCGACCCTTGATGCAATCCAATTGCTATAGGGAAATCCTTTGTCAACCCATCACAAGTCCTCACATTTTTTGACACATCCTGATACATATCCTTAACCAAGTCAATGTACCTTCGGGGAATACCTTTTGTCAACATTGCCCACCAAAGTACATCTCTTGGCACTTTGTTATAAGCTTTTTCTAGATCAATGAAAACCATATGGAGGTCCTTCTTCCTTATCCTATAATACTCCATCATTTGTCTTAGCAAATGAATTTCTTTCATATTAGATCTCCCACGCATAAAACCAAATTGGTTTTCAGATATGCTAGTGCATGCTCTCAACCGATATTCTACTATCCTTTCCCACAACTTCATAGTGTGGCTTATAAGCTTGATTCCTCGATAATTAGGGCAATCTTGAGCATCCCATTTGTTCTTATAAACTAGAACCAAGGTACTCTTTCACCAGTCTTGTGGGATAGTCGAAGTCCTCTATACCTTGTTGAATACATCTGTTAACCAATCAATGGCAACCTTACCCAGACACCTCGCTCCATACCTCCACCGGTATGCCATCACGCCCAACCGCTTTGTTAGGTTTCATTCTCTTCAAAGCAACCTCCACCTCTGATCTTCTAACCCTTTGTACAAACTCCACATTGATTTCCTCCTTAATCACAAATGTATCCCCAGTGGAAGCCCCTAGGCTTCCATTAAACAATTCATCGAAATACTCTTTCCAGGTATCTTTGATTTCCTCATCCTGCACCAAAACCTTATGGTTTTTATCTTTTACACACTTGACCATGCCAATAGCCTTCCTCGCCTCTTGTCTTCTCTTAGACATTTTATAAATCTCCTTTTCTCCCTCTTTGGAGTCAAGCCTTTCATAAACCTCTTGGTAAGCCTTTTCTTTTGCTTGTCGCACAGCTACCTTTGCCTTACGTTTAGCCTCTTTACACGCTGCAAGGGTTTCATCGGTCCTGCATTTTCCCAAGGCTAAGTAACATTTCCTTTTGTGTTTGATTGCATCTTTTACTTCTTCACTCCACCACGAAGTATCCCTACGCACCGTAGTTCTCCTTCTTGATTCCCCTAGGACCTCTTGGGCCACTCTTAGGAAACAATTTTTCATTTTTGACCAAGTTGCGTCTGGGTCAACTTCTCTCTCCCAATTTGCCTCTTTGATCACTTTCTCCGTGAAAACCTTCGCATTTGCATCCTTTATTGAAGAATGAATAGTAAAAAGTGAAGAGGAGGAATTAAAGAAGGGGAGTTTAACAAATTGCATAGTACTTCATCTATGATAGTGAATCTGTCTTGGACCCAACCCATTTTATCTTAGTCCAGTCCAGCCCGAAATAAATTTTCCTCAGTCCCAACCTTGCCTGACCCGTTTTGTCTTGGCCCTGCCCGACCTAAATTCGGCCTGTTGATCAGGCTTATGTGTTATCATTCACACTCCAATACCTATATAAACTTACCTAACAACCAATCATCTCATTAATCAATAGGGATCCCAAACAATCTGTCGTTGATTGATCATATGCGGAAACATATGCTCATGAAACTTCACTTCATGAGATACAAAATACTCTCGGATATCTAAATCAAACAGTTTGTCAACCTTTCTTGCCAAAAAGATATCCAAAAAACACACATTTCCGACTTCAAGAAGTAAACTTATCACCTTTACTCCTTTTATTATGAGCATAATATGAACAACCAACAACTTGAAGTGAATCATATGATGGTAGTTTACCATACAATACTTCATGTAGAGATCTAATTTAAAGAATGTGAGTGGTTGTGCGATTATCTTATGATAAGTTGTCAAAGCAGATTATTCCCAAAAAATTAAATAAGTAAATTTCCCTGAATCTCAAAGCATGAGCTACATTCAAAATATATTGATTCTTTTTCTCTACTCTCCAATTTTGTTAAGATGTATGAATAAAAGAAGATTCAAACAATCGTCCATCCTAAAAAAAAACTTGTTGAAAATTAATCATTATTCCATTATCACTATGCACCACATTAATTTCTGGATCAAATTGTTTTTTAATTATAGAAACAAAATTAAGAAACAAAGAATCGAACTCGGTTTTATTTCACAATAAATAAATCAATACACTTCTTCAATAATCATCAACAATTGGCAAAAACAAGCAAGCGCCAAAACAAGGTGTCTTGTAAGGCCCCTATGTAACGACCCGACTTTTATAGGCTATCGATTTACAAAGGGAAATCGACAAATGGATCATTACTAAACAAACTTAAAGAACATTAATATTATTAAAGATCATTATTCCATTTATTAACTAATAATTAAATAAAAGTCTCAAAAGTCTTTAAATAAATCCAAAATAAAACTTAAATTGTCTTTCCCAACAGGCTGGGCGGAACTAAATAATTAAGAAATAAAATAGCATAAGATAGACTCCGGGTTCTCTCTATAAAACTCAACAAAGCACACAACCCGAACCAAACCTAAGCCCACTTATGCGTCTGCATCATCACCTGAAATGGGGGGGGTCCACCGTCAGTGGCGAGTAACTAGGCTGTCCCGCTTAAATGAGGGACCATTAACCATATAATATCATAGAATTAACCAAGAAAATCATACAAAAATACATGATAATACGTATAAAAATACATACAGAATACATATAAAAATACGTACGAAATACGTATAAAAATACATACGAAATACGTATAAGAATACTTACAAAATACGTAAGGAATACGTACAATATACATATAAAGTACTTGCGAAATACGTATAAAAATACATACGAGTACATACAAAATACGTATATAAATACGTGTAAAATACATATAGAGATACCTACATATATATACATATATACATACATAATTACATACATAAATACATACTTAAATACATACTTACCAGACGTACACAGCGGAAGACTTAACACATCATACTTATACAATACATAAATATCATACACTCATATAAATATGTTAATTCATACATAATCATATCCAACCCGTATAATACTTATCTTATCATATTATTACCCAAAAACCCTTCTTTTAACCATCTTCTTAACTTTATGGACCGGTCATTATAGCTCGTAAGGATGCCCGTGTACATCCCAACTTTCCTAAAATGCGCCGGGAAAAACCCGTGTATTCTACCCGTAGCTCTCCTTTGCAAGAACTAAGCCTAAGCTATGACCATAACTCCTAAATAGTAGCCCGTGTACTACTACTTAGACGACTACACATCTTAAGATCCAGAACTGCACAGAGACCGCAGTAGGGCAGTGGCTTCGACTTAACCTAATCTGGTGACCCGTGTATCACCAAACAGGCGTCCGTTTCTTATCTTATCTTATCGACATGGCCATCGTGAGACCAATACTTCTTATCATGTTATAACTTATTCTTATCATCATATTGTTTCTTCCTTCATATTGCAACTTATCTTATTAATTCTTTTTATTCCTTTGATTATTTTAATTCCTTAAAATTACAAACTAACTTATTATAAGCCAAAAATTAAATTAAAATTGATCATCTCTCATATTGGACCACACGGCATTCTCATAAAAATAAAACAATAATTAATTCAATCCCTTAAATAATCATATAAACAATTTAATAAATCAATTAAATAATCAGATAATCATATAAATTATCAATCATCAATTAATATTACTTAAAACATGATAAAAATCCTCTTTTTATTTCTTTAACCTACTCGACATTCACAATGAAACAACCAAAATTGATACTTTAATTTATTTAAATACAATTATCAATAATTAATCATATAATCTTAATAGTAAGAAATAAAATCATGCTTTAAACATTAAATCATCAAACATGAATCAAAACAAGATCAAAATTAATCCTTTTATGTACATATGTCACACGGCTTCCATGGCTAAAGAATAATATCTAGATCAATTTCAAGAATTAATAATATCATGATTAAATTAAAGATTAAATCCAAGATTACTAACAATTCAAGAATTATCAAGATTCAACAATAAAAATCAGATTTTTAATTCTTCCCAATCTTGTACACCACTCGACATTTTCATGAAGCAAGGATAAAATAATAATTTTAATTCAAGACTTTATTTACACAATTAAATAATCAAGACCATTAATTTAATTCAAGAAATAACATAAAAATCATCATAAAATCATCTTATAATACTCGACATAGGCTCGACATTTTCAAGATTAAGATTCAAAATTTATCATGCCATTATACTAATCAAAACTTATATTTTAAAATAATAATTCATGCATATAATTAATTAAAACAATAAAGATTCATAACAGATTACATAAAATATCAAGAAAATAACATAAAGGATTACATAGCATGGTTCGAATGATCAATACCCTATCATGAAACTAATTCAACAATTTTCCTAGTTTAATCCTAATTAATTATATGGAAAACTTGTACCAGATTTAAAAGAGATAGACTAGTTACCTTAAATCCGGAAGAAAAATAAGAAAATTTCTTATTGTTTGGCTGGAAAATACACGGCCACTAGAGGAGTTTTTAGGATTCTTTTGTGAGTTTAGAGTTGTTTTGAAAATAGGTAAACAGGTTATGAGCTTTGTTCCTTATTAATAATAATAAAGAACAAAAGAAACAAATTAAAGAAAATAAATAAAGGGGGTTGTGTGATAGGAGGAATAGTAGGAAAGGTTGAGCAATTGTTGGGGAGACTTGGTAAAGGCTAGATAGAAAAATAGGATTTTTAATTCAAGGTATTATTAATTAGATAAATTAAACATGGGCTTATCTAATTAATAACAATAATTGAAAAAGGAAAATAATCCTTGGCCTTAACATGGAGGGCCGGCCAAGGGAAGTAATAATGGGTCTTTAGGCCCAAATTCAAGATAAGGGAAAGAATTAAAATCAAACAGTTCAAATAATTGAGCCTTTTGGACTTAGAATATTAAAATAGCATTAATTAACCACGAAATTTTCTAGCCCTAAATTTCGGGTTATTGCACCCTACACATCAATATGATTTAATTCAAAATTTTGACAAACTACATTAAATATCACATATAGGAAAACAAGCCCTTAATAATTCAACCCAAGGATACATCTATCACACATTATTATTCGTCCTAATACAGTTTCTCAAACGAGGGAGTGGGTTGAGAAATTTCTCCGGGGAATGGCTTATATATTGATGTAATAAGTTGGCCATACAATCAATTGCTAACAACCTCCCTCACTAGAGGAACACCATGGAAAAAGTATTGGTCATTCACCCATGTCAATTAATATCCTCGTCAATTGGTCTTGAACAATACATATTTTGTGAGTAAATTGAACCGAACAATTTAGTTCTTCCTCACTACGTTGCATCACATAAATTATCTTTCGACTTAATTAAGGAAAAAAAAAAACATTATGAATCTAAAATCTTCCATCCAAAAAAACTAAACCCAATTGGTTGGAATTAGGAGTTTGACAATCCAATAAAACAACCACGCAATTTTCATTTTTTGATATTTCTCATGATCGAAATATCATTTTTTTTCTTTGTAAGATGATACGAAGAACTTGTGTCAATAATCCATATCATAGTTAATTTAATTTCCAATTGCATATTTATGTGTGCTTAAGTAAGTAGATTATCTATTGTGCTTGGTCTAGAGTCACCACTGCAAGTCCTTGTGTACGAGTCGCTTGCAAGGTAGAAGAACCAGTAAAATTATATATCCACTTTGGACATCATTGACATGCACCACCGATGTATTTTTATTGTGAACTCCTACTCGTCCTCTACCACCAAGGTATTGTTCAGGGAAGCCACATATTTTATATCAAGGCTCCTCATTGTGCCCCTCTCGATTGTTGTGATTATAAAATTTATTATTTCTATATCTTACTCGACTTTTGGGCTTTCCTTTGAATTCCATCACCATCACCTGCTTCTTTTCCACCTTTGATTCGAAGCACTGTGTATTGATGGTTAATTGATACACCTCATCCACTGAAGGAAGTAGTGATTAAGCTCACATTTGTGCTCAAGCTAACTCAAAAGGATTATCAAGGTCAATGATAAAGTGGTGTCGATAGTCCTCTTCATGGATTTCGGCGACTTATTGTTTGGCGATATTGCATGTATACTTCCCACATGAACACTTTGGAACCCTTGCAAATTGTACAAGTTCTTTCTAAACATAGGATAAAAACAACCAAAATAATCATTGACATTCTCAGATGGCCCTTATTCACACTTACCTAAGGACTTCTTAAGGTGAAACATCCTCATCCCATTCAGAACAAAAAATCGAGACTCAACTCTCTCTTACAATCAAATTCCTCAAGTTGCTCCCTTAAACTATCATCTTATAAGGTGTTTGTCATCCACGAAATAAGCATGCATGTTGTTAACTTTAATACAATGCTTCTTCATCGTGGGATCATTAGGCTCCGTAATCGTGCTGTCAACAAACTTGAACGCCCACTTTACCATTATTGAACGTCTCATGTGTTAGGCCATTTATAATAGTTTGGACACTTCAACTTGGTCGAAGTAATCGTCATCCTTAGGTCATCACTCGAGAAAAAAATGATGCTTTTAATCCACCATGGGTGATTAAGAATCCTCGGCAGCTTCCCCATCGATCTCGCATATTTTTCAAATATAAATTAATTATTTAACTTAACCTATGGTCTTGATACCATAACAAATATTATGAAAAATAATTTGTTGTCAACCTTTCCTTAATGATCATGGGAATACTTATACATCACACCATATATATTCTAAACTAATATATTCACAATAATATATCCTGAAATATCTCTATGCAACCAAATATATATCTCCCTATATTATGATAGATTTAATTTCCTAATATATCTCAACAACATAGTACCAAACAATGAAATACAAAAATTTACATTGAAAATGTTTTACAACCAATTAAACAAAGCATAAATTAAACCTAGATACATTATGGAAAATGCCAACCTTTGGTCGATCTTCCGCAATTAAGCCAATCTTTTGAAAATCCAGAATTAAGCTAACGTTGTTATCATTTAAACCAAAAATAGGTTAAATGATTATTTAATCTATTAGTTACCTGTTGTTTCAAGTTAGTGTTATCATTTAAAGCAAAAACACGTTGAATGAATGTAAAATAGTGATCTAAAACAAAAGAAAATAACAGGTTAAATAATCATTTAACCTATTTTTGGCTTAAATGATAACAAGGTTAGCTTAATTCTAGATTTTCAAAAAGTAAGCTTAATTGTGGAAGACCGGTCAAAGGTTAGCTTATTTTTGGCAATTTTTCCAATTTTTTAAACCACAAAATGTTTTTAGTTATACCCTAAATTATATTTTGAAACACATCCCTCAACCCACTTGAGCATCGCTAATTTTTTTTTACCAATTTCCTTAGTTATACCCTAAATTATATTTTGAAAAATATGGCCCTTACCCTACCTTTGTATCGAAATTAATATAGCACAAACAATGTAATTTATTTTTAATATATAGGAGTTGGGTTTGTTTACTTGAGACTTAAGAGAAGATTTCTAAGAAATAATTCTATTTTTTTCAATGGTATAGGTGAGCCAAGCAGCAATTGGAAACTTATTATTGTTATAGTCATTACCATCGCAGGTGTTGCTGCTTTTGTTTTGCTCACATACTATTCCTACAAATGGATTCGACAAAGAACTGGTGATATATAACATTATGTTTCATGTGAATTAGTTAATTTTAAGATCTAGTATGTGATATTAATCTACTAACCTCATCATATAGCTGATACAATTCTAGGCCGAAGAGCTAGGAACAAGGAAGTGATATCGCACGACTACATGTTTGGTGATGAAATGGATTATCAAACTCAATTCTCAGATTTACCATTATTTAAATTTGAGAATCTACAAGTTGCGACAAAATTCTTCTCCCTTGAAAACAAGATTGGGCAAGGTGGCTTTGGTCCCGTATACAAGGTTACTTATTATATAAAGACACTAACATACACATGCACACACACGCCCACATGTATGTTTATATCTATGATGAGAGGGTGGAGAAGAGAGTAAGGGTTGAATAAAAATTAATTAATTGTTCAAACCCAAATATAAGGGAAACATGTTGCATTTATAGGGGTTATAATAAACGGGATAAGGATTTTTTAAAATTCAACTTGTAAATATATATGAAAATGTCATTACTTATCACACGCATTCCCTTGGAGCGTCTGCTACACCCCTTTTACTTGGTTTCATGCTAAAAATAGTTTTTAGTTCATCCTGTTTTATATTTTCGATATTGGTATTATATATACAAGGGAAGGATTGGCTAAACCTAAAACGTTGCCGAAAATTGCTGAAAACTAAATAAAAGGGATATATTGGACATTTAAAGAGGTAAAATATATGTTAAAAACTTATGCGTTGTTTTGATATTAAGGTTGTCAATATTTTCAAAAAATGTCATAAAGAGTCCTAAATGTAGAAGTATAAGTACATGTATATACACACGTATTTGTGTCGGTATGTATGAACATATATATATATATATATATTGCGGAAAGGTTAACAAAGGCCCAAACTATGGCTCTTGGTTCAGGAATGACCATTGTGGCAATGCCCTACGGGAAGGGGAAGGGGGGATGAGGATCGATCCCTTGCCACAAGGGAGGGAGATAGAGCATGACTCCACTGAGCCATGCTTAACCTCATAATGTATGTACTTATATGTTTGCTTATAGAAGTATATACACACGATATATATATTTGTGTGCCGGCATGCGTGTGTGTAAGATAATATTTCACTCAATTTTATAAAAACATGCAAAACAATCATTATTTTTGTAGGGACAACTGGAAGATGGGAAAGAAATAGCTATAAAAAGACTTTCAAAGACATCCGGACAAGGCATACAAGAATTTATGAATGAGGTAGTCTTAATATCAAAGCTTCAACACAAAAATCTTGTTCGGCTAATGGGATGTTGTGTGGAAAAAGAGGAAAATCTATTAGTCTATGAATTTATGCCAAATGGGAGTTTGGACGCACTACTCTTTGGTCAGTTGCATATTTTGTGGACACACTTTCCTTTAATAATACATATATTATTTGCGGCTAAAAAAATTACGTTGCCACATTCTTTGTTTTGAATTTTTTTTTCAGATGCAAATCATCGCAAAATGTTGGATTGGAAGAAGCGATTCAACATTGTTAAAGGGATATGTCGAGGCTTACTTTATCTTCATAGTGATTCTAGGTTGAAAATTATTCATAGAGATCTAAAGCCAAGCAATATTTTGCTTGACGAAGAGCTAAACCCAAAGATATCTGACTTTGGATTGGCAAGGATATTCAAGAACAAACAAGATCAAGCTAACACTTTGAGGGTTGTTGGGACCTAGTAAGAGAATCACATTATTTTACTTTTGTTCTATAAATTCACTTGGATCCACCAATATATGCTTATATGTCTCTAATCACTCATTTGATAGGTGGTTATAAATGAGAGTAATGAGTATAATTTCACATAAATTCAACATATGTTGTTTATTTATATATTATTATAATTCATTTCCATTACCATAATTTGTTATTAAATTTTATGAAATGGGGTGTGAAGCTTATAAGTTGATGTATTTCCCTTGAATTAATTTATCCAGCGGTTATATGTCTCCTGAGTACGCAATGGAAGGCCAATTTTCAGAAAAATCAGATGTATATAGTTTAGGGGTGGTACTATTGGAGATTGTCAGTGGCACAAAGAGTAAAAGCTTCACAGATCATGAGTCTTTGAGCTTCTTATCTTATGTATGTTATTTAAAATGCATTTTAATTTAGTTCTCTAACTAAAATTTAATTACCATTGTTTCCCTTGCAACTAACACAATTTGGGTTTCAGGCATGGAAATTGTGGGAAGAAAACAATATACTTTGTTTAATTGACCCAGCAATAACGATTGATCATTGTTCTCAAAGTGAAATTTCAAAGTGCATACAATTGGGGCTATTATGCATAGAAGAATACCCCGAAGATCGGCCAACTGTCGCAACAATTATATCCATGCTTGATGCTAAACAAGTTATAGAGATTCCATGTCCAAAACAGCCAAGTTTCACTCAAAAGAAAATGTTCTCAGCTAACCAAGCAAAAAATGATTCTATCAATGAAGTGTCTTTAACTACAATATATGGTCGATAATGGAGTATCATGTGAGTTCTGTTTTAATTTGAAAGAATATTGCAGATGCATTCTTCTTGTAAATGTTTTTAAGAATTCAAATCCCTCCATTGCTCTGTAAGGTACTAATCGAAATTGAACATCTCTAAAAATTTCAAAAATATCATTCTCGATTTCTATTTCATGAAATTGCTAGGTTTTTACAAGTTGCTATATGGAAATGATCAATGCAATTGTGATTCTTGTGCCTAATTAATTTGAAAAACAAAAATATCAAAATGAGTCTTTCCAATGGTCAATTTTGACTGAAACTTTAATAAAAATGAATTATTTCCTAAAATTAATAAATTGCTAAATAATTGTCAAAAAGTATCTTTCTAATGGTCAAGTGCTTCTCATAGAATTATCTTTTAGCATTACCAAACCAAGATAAAGGATTATGTTTGACGAACTTGGTTCCTGTTTCGGGGCATTTCGATTAGGGGAGGGCTAATAGAGAATATGCCACAACTTTTACCCAAGTATAAAAAATGAAAATAAAATGAATTAAATACGAGTAACTGCAAAGACAATTAAGTGCAAAATAATAATAACTTTGATTGCAATTAACCAATGAGATTAATATTAATGATAATTAATAAAACATAAAATAATGCATCCAACCTTTCACTTCCATATAGAAGCTTTGATTGCAAAAATAAAAATGTCAATTCTGGTTTCTCCGAGGAACATGGCTCTAATAATAATTGTTGAGAAGATAAACACTACAAGAGAGGGGTGAATTGTAGTTTGAGATTCTCTGAAACACATAAACCTTCTTGAACTCACAAGAAGTAAAACTGTTGCCCACTCGGGATTTCCACTTTTATTATATTAAGGCAACAACTTCATACAATCTACTCTATCAAATTCCTTCGTTAACCTGATCTCACCTTTACGATCAATCCCTTAATTGACCGACTCTCTCTCTCTCTTTTTCTTTTCTCTCTAACTTAAATCTAAGCCACTTTTTCTCTCTTGAGTTCACTCAAACCCAAATCCCCATTACAACTCGAAATTAAATAAAGAACTCTATATTTTGACAAGAAGAACACACAGTGAAATATATCACTTTAGAATATTAAATTTATGAATGTTCTGTGAATATCGTGAATGCCTTGATGTTAGAATGATGTAAGGATTGTATTTATAGAGCCAGAAGACATGGAGAGCAAGTCTTCCCATGTAATTACTTCCTACGAGTAAGGAGTAGTTCGACTGGTGGAACTTGACTGCCAGAACGTGGAACACGTCAAAGCATAACCAAGCTAGTCAGCTCCTACAAACACTTCAACTGCTTTAGACTCCTTTAAAACTGATTGAACTGCTGTAACTAAGTCCAAAATCAGTTAGTTAGTTCCTATAATCACTCAACAACCTTTTACTAAAAATCGAATCTTTTAATAGAAAAACAAAATTAATTTTCAGATTTTAAAACCAAAATTCTGATTTTTATTTTTCTAAAAATCATTTTAATGAAAAATATTTAATTTAGTTTTATATAAAAGGAAAAAAATATTTACACTTAATGAAATTATTTTTAAAACATTATTTAATTATACAATTAGTATTGTAGCCCGGGCGTTGCCCCGGGCCATACGGTTCTATTATGTTTATTGGATTCTATCGTTTTTATATATATACATGTGTGTGATTTATAGAAAGCAATATAATGAAATCGTGGTTATAAAGATAGTTATGCATGTTTTGAAACATAAAAAAATACAAAAATATCCTAATAGTATTTGTGAAGAAAGTTTTAAAAGTTAATACACTAATTAAGAAATTTAATTTTTTTTTTAAAAAAATTGTAAGTTGGTTAAAAAAAAAGAGTTGTATTTTTAAGTAAATTTCAGTAATTGACCCAACTTTAAAAAATGATTTAATTAAGTTTGGCTATAATATTTAATTTTGAATACGTGTAATAAGAATTATAAATGAAAAAGATGATTTAACAATAAATCAATATGTTTTAATAAAGAGGGATATATAAAACAACAATCAAAGTTAGTTAAGTTTGTAAGTGTATGTTATCTGGTAGGATAAAGTTGGATTCAACATTTCTCTAACTATATTTCTTAATTATTAAATGATTTGACATAGTTGATGAATTTAATATTATAACATAGGTAATCATAACATATTTTAATTTTTTTAAAAAGTGTACACTTTAAAATCTATTCTCTTCTTCTAAAAAGCGCCTCCCTCCTCTCTTTGCGACAATTGTCACGACACGTAAGCTTTCATTTCGCTGCCACTTAGACAAAGACACCCTAAGATGCGCCACATGTATTCCTATGTTGCATGCTCTAACCGAATGGTGAATTCTAAAAAGGAGAAAAAAAAAGTTATACAAGGTTCGAACCCGTGACCATGAGAAATAACTAAAGCTACACAACCACTACTCTACACTCTCACTTATTATCAAAATTATTCATTCCCTCCACTATATACAATCAAATATGAATACTCTTTTTCTAAAACGTGTTGAGCTTTTTCGCAATCTAACATGTGTCGGGACAAGTCATCTTTACATATGTCACCACATGACAACACATATCATATTTTTTCATGTGTCACCATTTTTCATAAAAATAATTTTTATAAAAAAAATAAAATAAAAATGCATTTACTATTTACTAAGATTTGAACTCACCATAATAATTTTTACAAAAAAAATGCGTTTACTAAGATTTGAACTCACCATCCCTATAATACCGTAACTCTACCATCTCATCTACACCATTTTATTATTCAAATTGGCATATCACAATGTATAATATCATGTATGAAAAAAAAACAAGTTTAAATTTTTATTAAAGAATCATCCAATCGAATAAGTGTAAATTCACGATTTTCCATCAATCATATCCACATACCTTCTTTCATCATCAATTCATCAAACCAATATATCTTAAACAAATTTATAGTCAATGTAACATTAGAAAAATTCAGATCTTATAAGATTACATTAAAAAAAATCAGATGAAAAGTATGCACCAATAAAGGAGTTTAATTTTTAATTTTGCAAAATAAGAATATTTAAATTAAAAATTCATTCAATGACCCGGGACATCGTCCGGGACAAAATCTAGTTACTTCCTCCATAATAAAATAAATTTTACACTTTAATAATATTTCACTTACATTTATTATCAAAGTATAACATTTATTTTGTTATGGAAGAAGTTAAAAAATTATAAGATTCAATAACTTATTGATGAAAAATAATGATATCCACTTTTATTTGTGTATCAAAAAACCTTAATAAAATTTATATTTCGTATAGATTAGTGTGTCAAATCTAACACTTTTGTCAAAGGTCGTGCAACATACTCTTAACAATAGAACAATATTCTTAAAAAGAGTGATTATTGAAACAATAATTAGAGTTGGTTGAGGTGGTAATTGTGTATGGATTTGATAGCTAAGTGTTGAGTTCGAATCTTAACGCAATCATTTTTTTTAAATAATGTTTGTGTGACAATCCTATGTATGTGGCGCGCAATCCCACGTGTCGCGGCAATGGTGAAAGTTGATGCTTGTGTGTCATCCTATGTGTCACATTCACGGTGCTTTGCGCACCTTTTAATAGTTGTTATAGATTATATTTTTCATTAAATGTCATTAATTCCATTTTTAATATTCCACTTATTAACTAAACTATAATGCCAAAATATTACAAAGATGCCTAAAAATACGTTGGTACAAGACATCTCTAGTTCCTTCAAGCATCTGCTCCGACGTTCAAGTTTCTCCAATGAAGTTCCTTCAACTCTGAAGTTCCTTCTTCACTATCTCCTCTTGATTAGCTTTAAACATAACATGCAAGATCTCCAATCTTCATTTAGATCATCATCAAGCTTCCAAGCTACATTCAAGTTAATCTAAAAACCAAAACACTTAAACACACATATTAAAGTATGAGTTTGTCTAAGTGTAAGTCATCATCAAAGCATCAAATATGAAATCCAACAATATTCCCCCTTTTTGATGGATGACAAACTTAGCAAAATTTAGCCAAAAATAATTAAGTGTTCATATGCTTGAGTAATATTTGTAATTTTTCAATTTTTACTTTTTAGGATTTTTTTTTTTAAATTAAGAAAACGAATGACTGAAATTAAACTTCAAGAAATAAAGAACATAAAAAAAACTTATAAACTATAATAAACTAAGAAACAAACAGAAAATAAAAACTAAACCAACTAAAAAAAAATTAAAAACTTGATCAAAAAACTCGATCATCATACTCCTAAAGAAAGTTTGCTCACTTTTCCCCCTTTTGTCTTTCATCAAAAAGTGAAGCAATCATACATATGTCTCAAAACACAGTACCATGGGAACAAAATGTTAAGCCATGGTCATGCTCTTTCATAGAAAAATCAAGTCAAGCACACAAGCAATCCAAAAATAAATAGATAAACAAGGATTCATCATTAAAAGATTAAGCCCATTAGTTCCAAAAGTTAAAGAAAATAGATAATATCCAATGAAAACAAGATAAAACAAAATAGAAAATTGATAATTGTTTATACAAACCCAAATGAATAAAATTTTAGAAATTAAAAGGCTAAGGGAAGTAGGGTTAGGGGATAGGGTGAAGGAACTAGGCAGCATCATCTTCATTATCATCGTTCTTGTCTTCCTCTTCATCTTGTTCTTGAGCCTCATCTTCATTTGATTCAAGTACCATTTCTTCAAGTCTGTTCTTGAGAGCTTGCTGCCCTTGGCCAAGAAGAACCAATCCTTCCTTGAGTTCCTTGGTGAGCAGATCAGCCGACACACTCAAGCTCCCTAGGATAGATTTAATATCCATCATCCTTGAAGACAGATCATTCTGAGATGCCATCATCTTTACTACAGTTCTTTTGATGAACTCCAGATCCTCCAAAACAGAGGCAGAGGAACTGAACCCACCCAAGCCTAGTCCTGCTCCATGTACCCTCTTGGCAGCAGGTTCCTTCTCATCAGTTTCCCCTTCATCATCATCAATGACCACATGAGACGTGTGGGTGTGGCACAAGGTTTTGTTGCCAGCCTCAAACTTTTCCTCTTCTTCCCTTGAGTGCTTTGTGCACTCCCTTTCTTCTTTTCAACCTTCTTTCCCTTCCGTCCCTTCTGTTCTTCCTCTTCCTTGCACAGACCTTACAAGAAATTCTTTGACCTAGCTTTGATCCTTTTCGCAGCCATGGTCTTTGTTTTAGGAATTGGTTCCCCAAGTTCTTCCTAGTGATCTTCGAGTTCCACTAATTTCCCTTTCTTCTTTTCTTTCGACTCGACATCCATAACCTTCGGTTTCTCCGCTGCAGTTCCATCCACCCTCGGTTCCACCGTCTTTTCAGCAGGTAAATTGGGACGAGTTTGGGAGAGCTCGTCGATTTCCATGGGTGAATTTTGTGGGTAGATGGCTTGAATTGTTGAAATATCTATTGGAGAGCAAGGTGAGAGTAAGTTAGGGTTTATTTCTATTAGGGTTTGGAAATTTTGTTGAGTTCGAGTGAGTGAGTGTGAGTGATGATTCAGAGCTTTTTCCATTTATATAATTTCGAACAAGTGGACCTTTGTGGTGCTTAGTTTAGTTTCAGATTTTGTGAAAGGGTGTGACTTTACCACTTCTTAAATGATTCTTTTTACCACATGTAGAATTAAAGAGAGAACTCTTTAGATCATTAAATAGGAAATTTGTCAATTACTACCAAGTTTTTAGTCCACTTTGTCAATTACTACCAATTAATTTTTTTTTATTTTCAATTACTACCAATGTAACGACCCGACTCGCTTAAATCGGCGCGGAAGAAATCGACGAGTCGAATAGTTATAAACTACAACTCAAAATACTTAAGAAATTAAACTAATTCCTCGAAAATATTATTAATCAATCCAAAAACGTACAAATACCCACAAGTTTGTACATACTAGTCCAAAAGTCAAATTAGAAATACTAGAATACGAGTAACTCCAACCACACGTCAGAGTCTAAAACAACGTATAAAGAGTCCAACAATAATGTATAAAGTCTATACAATACCATTACTATCTATAAACGACAGAAATAGAAAATACATCAAATAACAGAAACAATAACGTCACTCGCCCAACCCAAAGCTAAGCAAGAGTATCGACATCAGAAATACCTGAAAAACAAACAACAGTCCACCATCAGTGGCGAGTAACATAACTGACTCACCCTAATGGGAATACACATGCACATAGCATAAATCAAATAAACAATATCATTAAACAAAGTACGAGAACAACCCAAAACGTGAACTTCGACTCAGACCGGACTGTGCTCGTACGAACGCATCTTACGCGATCGAACTTTCTACTATGTTCGGATTTGAGAATCTTACTCCCAAACCCCATGAAACCAATCTTACTGGAAATCCATGTCCCGTGAAACCAATCTTACTGGAAATTCAAAGGATCACATAGTATGACTCCAACTATCCCAATACCGCGGATGGAATAGGGGCAACGTCTTAACCAAAAAACAAAGAATCTTACTCTAAGTTTTAGGCGTCTAGAAATGAAATCAAGCTAACTTTATTAATTAATCATTTAATCATCTTATTATCTCAACATAACTAAATTAAATTCAAGAATTGCCTCTATGCCTTGATTCTTGAAAATAACTAGTTAAAACATCGAAGTTACACTCAAGATTGCCTTTGCGCCTTGATCTTGAGCCTAACCAACCATAATCCATCATTCATTAACCATTCTTTAATCAATTTAGACTCAATCTTTAACTTTCTTTATCTTTTAAACCATTTTCTTTAACTTTCAAGATTCAACCAAGAACTCATAAAGACTCATCAAGAATTCAAAGAACTCATAAAGAAATCATAAAGAACTCATTCAAGATTCAAGATCTTCAATCAAGAACTTAATCAAGATTCAAGAACTCAATCAAGAACTCATCCAAACCAATTTACATCACACGTATAACCTCAATGAATTACACGAAAATCCCACTTAAACTCATCCAAAATTCATCAAACTTTAACACAATTATCATGATCATAAAACAACATATAATCAATCATGAAATCATGAAAACCATCATTAAAACTGTAACGCCCCAGATTTTGGGCTATTTTTCGTGTTTGCTTTCTTATTGTATTTTGTTGCGGTGCATGTTCTAAATTTGTTTTTAGACTATTTTTAATGCTTGAGTGCAACCATTATTATTTAATGGTTTATTAATTCTTAATTTTATTTTATTTTAATTAATTAGAATTTTACTATTTAATTTTCTAATTAATTAAATTAGTTTTGGGCCAAGTGCAAAATTAATCGTGATTAGTTATGAATTAGTGCAAATGGCCCAAGTGATCATTTTGGCCTTTTTCTTCTAAGCCCAACCGGCCCTCCTTGTGTTTGATGGCAAGTTTTGCCACTTACTTCATGTTCACACCTTGACTAACCTCTATAAATAGAGGAGTTAGTAAGGCTTTAGGTTCCTTTGTTCATTTGCTAATTCAATCAACCTTTGCCATCACTTTTAAAAGGCAAACTCTCTCTCCATTTTGCCTTACACTCTCACGCCATTTTTGATGTCTTAAACCCAACTTGGTTCATCATCTTTTCTAAACCCATACTTAAAGATCCTTCATCCATTGATCTTTAAGTAATAAAACATAATTCAAACCCCAACAATTTCATTCAAGATCACTAGTTCGGGGTGGTTTCGGGTTCGTGTTCGTGCGTCAAGTGGTGGTGCTCGTGGCTGGTGGTGAAGCCGTGCAGGCTGGGTGTGCAGCATGATGAAGCCATGTAGGCCGTGTAGGCAGCCTGGTGGTGCCATGTAGGTGCAGCAGCGTGGTGGTGCAGTTGTGTACGTGAGGGACGTGCAAGGGTGGTGCTGTTGGGCAGCCGTGTTTTGTGCTGTGCCATGCGTATATGGATGACCGTGCAAGACTCGTTCCGGGCAGCATGTTCTTGGTACGTTTTTGGGGTTAATCGTGATTAAGGTAACATACTTTCTCAACCTTTTTGGTATACTATGTCTATAGTATAGATTAAATGCATGTTTGGGTTGATTGTTGATGAATATCCATGATTTTATGTATGATTTTATAATCTGATTTTGGTGTGTTTATATGGTGTTTTGATGATGATTCTCCATCATTTTATGATTGAATATACGTTGTAATATGATCATGATAATTATGTTAAAGTTTGATGAATTTTGGATAAGTTGAATGGTAATTTTCGAGTGTTATGATGAGGTTATGCGTGTGGTATGAATGAGTTTGGATGAGTTCTTGATTGAAGATCTTAAATCATGATTGAGTTCTTGAATCTTGAATGAGTTCTTTATGAGTTCTTTATGAGTTCTTGATTGAAGATCTTAAATCTTGATTGAGTTCTTGAATCTTGAATGAGTTCTTTATGAGTTCTTTATGAGTTCTTTAAGTTCTTTATGAGTTCTTGGATGAATCTTGAAAGTTAAAGAAAATGGTTTAAATGATAAAGAAAGTTAAAGGAAGTGTCTAATATGATTAAAGAATGAGTAAAGATTATGATTGGTTAGACTCAAGATCAAGGCTAGAGGCAGTTCTTGAGTATAACTTCGATATTTTAAATAGTTATTTTTAAGAATCAAGGCATTGAGGCAATTCTTGAATATAATTTAGTTAGGTTGAGATAATTAAAATGAATAACATGATTAAGTCGATTAAAAGATTAATAAATTAGCTTGATTTCTTTTCTAGACGCCTGATACTTTGAGTAAGATTCATTGTATTTGGGTTAAGACGTTGCCCCTATTCCATCTGCGGTATTGGGATAGTTGGAGTCCTACTATGTGATCTTTGTGAATTTCCAGTAAGATTGGTTTCACGGGACATGGATTTCCAGTAAGATTGGTTTCATGGGGTTTGGGAGTAAGGATCTCAAATCCGAGCATAGTAGAAAGTTCGAATGCGTAAGATGCGTTCGTACGAGCACAGTTCGTGTTGACATATTCCTTTTATGTTTTGATGATAACATAAACCTCAAACTTAATTACTAATAAGTATCTTTGAGTTCTTGGAGAATTTTAGATCTTGAAGATAAAATAAGCATTGAAGATTCAAGCATGAAGGTTCAATCATTTGAAGAAACAAGATGGTGATTCAAGTGGAGGTTCGAATCATGAATCAAAGATGGTGCTGTCAAGTGAGGTTTCTTGAAGCTTCTTGTAGTTTGATTGCATGGATGACTTCTTGTATTCCTCTACAAACTGCCGGTTTTGGAACCTCAAAGTAGGCTGCCAGTTTTGAAGATGTGTCTGCCATCTTGAAGCTGCCGTCTTGAAGATGCCATCTTGGATTTTAAGACTGCCGGTTTTAGGGTTCAAAGCTGCCGGTCTTGGACTTCACATGCTGCCGGTTTATGCTGCCGGTTTTACTTAACAAGCTGCCGGTTTTACTTTATAAGCTGCCGGTTCTATGCTGCCGGTTATAATGTAATGTTCTAGGGTAAATGTAAGTATATTAATGCATTTAAGTCTGATTGGAACTTAGTCGTGTCTGTCAGAGGAACTCTAGGTCATGTTCCCAGAGGAACTTGTGTCGAATCTGTTAGTTACTTTAGTCCACGACAGTTGCTATTTTTTAGGGTAATTCTGATTTCCTTTTAATTTATTAATTTATTTCTGGTTTTAAAAATTAATTTAAAGTTTTAGAATTAAAAAAAGAAAGAAAAGATTTTTTTTTTCGGTAAATTTAAAAAAAAAAAAACCGAGTGTTAGTTTTATTTTTATTTTTGATTAATATTTTTATTTAACTTATTAATTCTGTTTTTTTTAGGTTATTAATTAAGTTAGTGGGTTGTTTAAGTTAGTGAGTCAAAGTTAGTGGTGTGTGAGTGAGAGTGGTGGTCGTGTAATGGTGTTTATGGGTGGTTAATTAGGCTTCTTCTCCAAGAAATTTAATAACCATTCATTTCTATATAAACACACATATAATTCTGATTTGAAAGACACACAACAAGAGAGCTCACTTTCAGATTTACATTACTTAGAGTTTGTGTCAAAAGTTCCTAAGTTCCAATTCAGTTTTACATGCATTTCAATATACTAGAGTTATTATTTGAGTTGTAATTGAGAGAAAAGAGAAGAGAAGTGTGTGAGAACTTAGAGAGAACAGAGAAGAAAGAGTCGTGAGAAAGAGAAAGAAAAAGAAAGAGAGAAAGAGAATAGAATCGTAAGTTCCTACAGGAACTCACGAGGTCCAGAGAGAAATTAGGGTTGTAATAGTTTACAAGGCCTTTATATAAAAGTGGAGTTTTTCTTCCGTGGGCCAGGAAGTTTTTCTCGTTGAAATTTGACTCTTTACATTTCGTTTTTCTCAAAGTTCCTTTAGGTTTTCAATTCTGACGAAAATCTGTGCTATAAGTTCCACACAACAATTCACCCCCCCTCTTGCAGTGTTCCTACAGGAATAACAATTGGTATCAGAGCCGGAACTCAGACCGGTCAAGACACCTTGACGAGAGATCCGGGCAGTATGAACACTTGCGAGAAATTGGAAGAAGGGTACTCATCTCAGAGACCTCCCATGTTTAATGGGAAATTTTATGCATACTGGAAAAATCGAATGGAGATCTACATCAAAGCCGAAAATTATCAGGTATGGAGAGTCGTGGAAGTCGGTGACTATCAGGTAACCAAAACTAATGCTAATAATGAGGTAGTCCCTAAGGAAATTTCTGAATATGAACGTGAAGACTTTGAAAAAATGGAAATTAATGCAAAAGCCATAAAATTGCTTCATTGCGGTCTTGGACCCCATGAACATAATCGTATTATGGGGTGCAAGAGCGCAAAACAAATTTGGGATTTACTACAGATAACTCACGAAGGTACTAATGAAGTTAAAAGGTCTAAAATTGATTTATTGATCTCTAAATATGAAAGGTTCGAGATGATGCCTAAGGAATCTATTCAAGACATGCTTACTCGTTTCACTAACATCATAAATGAGCTTGTTTCCCTTGGAAGAGAAATACCTATTGATGAACAGGTTAGAAAGATCTTAAGGAGTCTACCACAAGACGATAGATGGAGATCTAAAGTAACAGCACTTATGGAATCAAAGGACATGACAAAGTTCAACATTGAACAACTGGCGGGTTCCTTGCTAACTCATGAATTACATCTGGGAACCAGCGGAGAAGGTTCTAAGAACAAGGGGTTAGCATTAAAGGCAGAAGAGAGTGATACTGAAGAAGATGACGAGACTGCTATGCTCGTTAGAAGATTCAAAAGAGCCTTCAACAGAAACCGAAGTTCCTTCAGGAACTCTGGAAAGAAACTGACGAGTTCCAAAAAGGACTTTGGATGTCACAAGTGCGGCTCCACTGATCACTTCATCAAGGAATGTCCACAATGGGAAAATGAGAAAACAAAGTCCAAAGGGAAGGAATCATTTAAGGAAAAGAAGGATTACAACAAAGAAAAATACTACAAGCCTTCGTTTTCCAAAAATGATGTTCGAAAAGCGATGATAGCAGCATGGGGTGATTCTGAATCAGAAGAAGAGGTGGAGGAACAGCCTGAAGAGGAAACGGCCCAATTGTGTTTAATGGCAAGATCTGATGTGCCAGAGTTCCCACAGGAACTCGACGAGAAGGTAAGCCTAAATCCTTATTATTTAAATTCTCTGCCTAAACAAAAACTTGTTGATTTAGTTATTGATTTTCATAAGAACTGGATGACTGTTAAGAAAGAAAAGAATGAATGTGAAAACGCACTCAAAGTAAGCAAGGAACATAGTGATTGGTTTAAGGGTAATAAAGTTGAAACTGAAAATAGATTCTTTGACCTATTTGATAAAAACAATGTTTTAATGACTAAGGTTAAAAATCTTGAAAAAGAATTAAGCCAAACAACAATGGAACTTAACTGCTATAAGTTGATTAATCTTAGTTTGAAATCTGAAAATTCGAATGAAAGTTCCTCTAGGGTTTCTGATCTGAAGGATCTCAAGACTGATCTGGAAAAAGTAAAATCTGATAATAAGAAATTGACAGAGGAACTTACTGAAATAAAAAGGGATAAAGATAATCAACGAGAAGTTCCACAATGGATTCTGAATGCCCAAGCAAAGAGGACCGAAGGTCTAGGTTTTAATTATAAACAAAAAGGGAGTAATCAGAAAAAGTATGTGGAACTTCCAAGCAGCAAAGTCTGTCTGTTCTGCGGGAACTCAGGTCATCTGAAAGACCAATGTTCCAAGAGGAACAACAGCTTGAATCAGAATCATAGAAATGTTAAATGGATTGAAAAAACTTATGATGATATGTCTACAAAGGAACCCAAGGAAACCTGGGTTCCTCAACCTAACCATTAATTATTCTTGCAGGAACTAGTGAGGGGGAACACCACATGGTACCTCGACAGTGGATGTTCCAAGCACATGACCGGAGACAAATCAAACTTTCTCTCACTAGTAGCCTACTCAGGGGGAACTGTGACATTCGGTGACAATCAGAAAGGTAATATTATTGCCGTAGGTAAGGTAGGTAAGTCAAGTTCCCATAGCATAGATAATGTCTTTCTTGTAGATGGTTTGAAGCATAACTTGTTTAGTATTTCACAATTTTGTGATAAAGGAAACTCTGTACATTTTACTAATGAGTGTTGTAGAATCATCAAGAATGACACTAATAAAATTATTCTTGAACGGAAACGCAATGGGAACACATACACTGTGAACCTCGAAGCAATTCCTAAAACTACTCTTACTTGTCTTAGTGTCATTGAGGATGATCCATTACTTTGGCATAAACGAATGGGACATGCTAGCCTTTCTCTACTGGATAAATTAAGAACAAAGGAACTAGTTGTTGGTTTACCAAACATCAAGTTCCAATGTGATAAATTGTGTGATGCATGTGCTAAAGGCAAGCATGTTAGAAGTTCCTTTAAAATCAAAAAGCTCGTGAGCACCACAAAACCATTGGAACTTATTCACATGGATTTGTGTGGGCCCATGAGAGTCCAAAGTAGAAGTGGAAAATTGTATGTCTTAGTCATAGTTGATGATTACTCAAGATTTACTTGGACAATGTTCCTTCATAGCAAAGATGAGACTTTTGAAGAATTTATTTGCTTTGCTAAGAAGATACAAAAGTCGAGTGGTTATCAATTAATTCACTTACGATCTGACCATGGTACTGAATTTGAAAATCAAAAGTTTGATGAGTTTTGCAGGGAACATGGCATGGATCATAACTTTTCCGCACCTAGAACACCACAGCAAAATGGTGTTGTGGAGAGGAAAAACAGGACTTTAGAAGACATGGCAAGAACAATGCTCATTGCAAGTGGATTACATAGGAACTTCTGGGCTGAAGCCGTTAATACGGCATGTTATATAATCAATAGAATCATGTTAAGACCCATCACAAACAAAACTCCCTATGAACTAATGAAAGGAAGAAAACCTAACATTTCTCACTTGAGATCTTTTGGTTGTAAGTGCTTCGTGCATAATAATGGTAAAAGGAACTTAGGGAAGTTTGATGAGAGAAGTGATGAAGCAGTGTTCCTAGGATATGCCACTGATAGTAAAGCATATAGAGTTTATAACAAGAGGACATTAAGTGTCGAGGAAAGTGTACATATTTTATTTGATGAAACTAACACTTATGTAAATAGTGATACTAACATTTTGCACGAACTTGAGGACTTAGAGATAGGCTTGGTTAGAAAGGATCCAGATGAAGAAGAGTTAACATCCAATAACAAAGAAAGAGCAAATATCCCAGAAGAACGACCTCATGTTGAAAGACAAGAAGAGCCAGTTCCTGAAGGAACTCAGGGGGAAGTTCCAGAGACTGAGGGAAACTTAGAAGAAGAGATCAGAGTTCCTGAAGAGACTGAAGAAAGACCAGTTCCAATCAGAGACTTTGAACCAAAACCTTGGAAATATCAGAAGTCCCACCCTCTTGATCTTATCATAAGTGATATAGGGAAAGGAACCCAGACCAGAACTCAGATCAGGAACTTCTGTGCCCATAGTGTGTTCCTATCCATCATTGAGCCTCGAAATCACATAGAAGCACTTGAGGATGCAGATTGGATACTAGCCATGCAGGATGAACTCAATCAGTTTGAAAGGAACAAGGTATGGCACCTTGAACCAAAGCCCGAACACCAAAAGGTAATTGGATTGAAGTGGGTGTTCAGGAACAAGCTAGATGAACATGGCACGATCGTCAGGAACAAGGCCAGGTTTGTTGTAAAAGGATACAATCAACAAGAGGGAATAGATTATGAAGAAACATTTGCTCCGGTAGCAAGGTTAGAAGCTATTAGAATTTTAATTGCTATTGCTTCTTTCATGGATTTTAAATTATATCAAATGGATGTTAAATGTGCTTTTTTAAATGGATTTTTAAATGAGGAAGTTTATGTGGAACAACCTCCTGGTTTTGAAAACTCTAAATTTCCTAACCATATCTACAAGCTTGACAAGGCTCTTTATGGGTTGAAGCAAGCACCTAGAGCATGGTATGAGAGGTTGTCCAAGTTCCTTTTGGAAAATGAATTTAAAAGAGGAAAAGTTGATAAAACTTTATTTTTAAAATCAAAAGGAATTGATCTTCTCATTGTCCAAATTTATGTAGATGATATAATATTTGGTGCTACTAATGAATCTTTGTGTCAGGAATTTGCAAATTTAATGAGCAAGGAATTCGAGATGAGCATGATGGGTGAGTTAAATTTCTTTCTTGGTTTGCAAATAAAGCAAACTGAAAAGGGAATTTATGTTCATCAACAAAAATACATAAAGGAACTTCTAAAGAAATTTGGGATGGAAACATCCAAAATAAATCACACTCCTATGGGAACTAACACCAGATTGGATGAAGATCCCAAAGGAACTAGTGTGAGTGAAAAGCAATATAGAGGCATGATAGGTTCCTTATTGTATCTAACTGCTAGTAGACCAGATATTTCTTTTAGTGTTGGTGTATGTGCTAGGTTCCAAGCAAATCCAAAGGAGTCACATCTCACTGCAGTCAAGAGGATATTGAGATATTTGAAAGGAACTGATGATCTAACTCTGTTCTATCCTCACAATGACACGTTTGAACTCAAGGGATTTGCTGATGCAGATTATGCCGGTGATTTGGTGAATAGGAAAAGCACTTCAGGTATGGTTCAGTTCCTTGGAACGTGTTTAGTTTCTTGGAGTTCCAAGAAGCAAAACACAGTTGCTCTATCCACTGCAGAAGCCGAATATGTAGCAGCTGCTGCATGTTGTTCACAACTGCTTTGGATAAAACAACAACTAAGGGACTTTGGTATTAATTATAATTGTACTCCTATATATTGTGATAATACTAGTGCCATTTGTATATCAAAGGATCTAGTTCACCATTCACGTGTGAAACACATTCACATACGTCATCATTTTCTAAAGGACAATGTAGAAAAAGGTCTGATAAAACTTGAATTCTGTCAAACGGAAGATCAAATTGCTGACATATTAACTAAGCCATTGAATAGAGAAAGATATGAGAAATTACGGATGGAACTTGGGATGATCAAATTAAAGTAATTTGCTAAGAAGTTCCTCCAGGTACGTCAACTCAATTATTAAAGTTCCTAGAATAATTTTCATTGCAATTATGGTGCGAAAGCATGTTCCTGATAGAATTTGAGATTTATACTCGTAAATTTCTATCAATATTACTCTTATTTCATGATTGCTATTTGGATGACGAATTAAATGTGTGCATCAATATGTTCCTATGGTTTTTATTTTATTTCTTTCTTCTTTTTATATAAATTAATTTATTCCTCAAATTAATTTTTTTTCATTTTATTTTCCACAAATTAATTTATTTTTCCACAAATTAATTTTATTTTCCACAAATTATTATTCTTTTGTAGCTAAAGAAATCTACCTATTAGGAGAGTCAATTTAGAAGAGTCATCATGTTCAAAATTTTATAACTGATTAATTCAACCTTGTTTAAACCTCTACCTAAAAATAAGGAGAGTAAATGGGAGAATGTTTTACTAGCTAAACAAATTACTCTTATTCTCCTCAAGCCATCCACCTATTCCTCTCTCTCTCACTCACGTCATTTTCTATCTATCTCCAAAACCACATTCATTTTATCCATTTTTTTAAATTAAAAAAATAAAAAAAAAAACTTCATGAACCTTCAATTATTTTTCCTCTACTACCAACTCTTCCAATCAAACCCAAAGAACCTACACAACAAGATCAAAACCCTAGCATCATCTAAGGGGGAATCCAAGCAAAGAAAAGAAGTAGATGATTCAACTATTAAGCTTTACTGTTCTACTCAAGATGTACGGGAATTGAAATTAGGGATGAAAAAAAAACAAGGAACAATGTATTTAAAGATCAACCCTTGATGAATTGAAGTTGGGTTTGTTGGACAAAAAAAAAAAAAAAAAAGGAGAGGTCCATACTGTGAATTTAGATGTTGATGATGATAGGAGTGTAGTAAAGTTACTTGTTCTTAGTGCTGAAAATTCTGAAGGAACAAGTAGAGGAGGAAGTCCTTCTGAAAATTCTGAAGGAACTTGAGATGTTAAAGGACTATTAAGAAGATATTGAGGGGAAAACATTCATGTTAAGATAGCCTTTGAGTGGCATGGTTACTACTTCGTAGAAAGGGAATGAATGAAATCATGGGGTGCCTCCAAGAGCTAAAGTTGCTGCTGGAACTTCACCTGATGATACTACAGGAACTTCTGGAGCATCTGCTAATGTTCCCCCCACGAAAGTTCCTGATGATGCTTAACCTGCCACCTAGCCTCTTCTTACTTTGTTTTGGTTATAATTTATGAACATGGTTTAGGTTTTATTTTATTTTCTTCTTTGACATTTTCATTTCTTTCTTTTGAGTCATAGTAGTCGGGTAGTCGCTACTTTCTATTTTTTCTTTTGTCCTTGGAACATATCAATGCTCTATTTTGCAATTTCATCCTTGATGCTATTATGATGACTACTATTGCTAGATTGCTACTTGAGTTGTTTTCTTATTCTAGAGATCAGGTATCTGCCATTACTGGTTTAATGGTGCTGTGATGAAAAATGTTTGAGGCGTGCTGATTTTGATTTTGATGATGCCAAAAGGGGGAAGAATAATTGGCAAACTAACTTTATTCTTTTTCGTCTTAGTTTTCATCTTATTCTCATATGAAATAACGTTCCTAACTTGTGAATAATTTACTAACTTGTGAATAGTTAACTAACTTTCTTGATTCCATGTGGAGTTAAGATGTATATAACTTGGGTAGTATACTTTAGTTCTTAATTAGTTTAATTTTAAAAATTGAAAATTCCAAAATATTTAATTGAATGTCTTTATGTTTTATAAATTTGGAAAAATTAAAAATTAAAAATTAAAAAATCCTTTTTCAACGAGTATATTTGGTTTCGTTTTAAATTAAGTTTGCTTTGGTTTGTCATCATAAAAAAGGGGGAAATTGTTGACATATTCCTTTTATGTTTTGATGATAACATAAACCTCAAACTTAATTACTAATAAGTATCTTTGAGTTCTTGGAGAATTTTAGATCTTGAAGATAAAATAAGCATTGAAGATTCAAGCATGAAGGTTCAATCATTTGAAGAAACAAGATGGTGATTCAAGTGGAGGTTCGAATCATGAATCAAAGATGGTGCTGTCAAGTGAGGTTTCTTGAAGCTTCTTGTAGTTTGATTGCATGGATGACTTCTTGTATTCCTCTACAAACTGCCGGTTTTGGAACCTCAAAGTAGGCTGCCAGTTTTGAAGATGTGTCTGCCATCTTGAAGCTGCCGTCTTGAAGATGCCATCTTGGATTTTAAGACTGCCGGTTTTAGGGTTCAAAGCTGCCGATCTTGGACTTCACATGCTGCCGGTTTATGCTGCCGGTTTTACTTAACAAGCTGCCGGTTTATGCTGCCGGTTTTACTTTATAAGCTGCCGGTTCTATGCTGCCGGTTATAATGTAATGTTCTAGGGTAAATGTAAGTATATTAATGCATTTAAGTCTGATTGGAACTTAGTCGTGTCTGTCAGAGGAACTCTAGGTCATGTTCCCAGAGGAACTTGTGTCGAATCTGTTAGTTACTTTAGTCCACGACAGTTGCTATTTTTTAGGGACTGTTTAAATCACTCCTTGACTGTTTTGATCTGTTTAAAATGGTCAAAAACTGACTGGATTAGTGCAGCCCATTTTTAGGATTAGTGGGTAGGTATTGTTTGAATTAGTTAGTGGTCAATTTGGTGTCCTTAATTTTAGGATTAGGTTAGTTGTTCTTAATTCTGATTTCCTTTTAATTTATTAATTTATTTCTGGTTTTAAAAATTAATTTAAAGTTTTAGAATTAAAAAAAAGAAAGAAAAGATTTTTTTTTTCGGTAAATTTAAAAAAAAAAAACCGAGTGTTAGTTTTATTTTTATTTTTGATTAATCTTTTTATTTAACTTATTAATTCTGTTTTTTTTAGGTTATTAATTAAGTTAGTGGGTTGTTTAAGTTAGTGAGTCAATGTTAGTGGTGTGTGAGTGAGAGTGGTGGTCGTGTAATGGTGTTTATGGGTGGTTAATTAGGCTTCTTCTCCAAGCAATTTAATAACCATTCATTTCTATATAAACACACATATAATTCTGATTTGAAAGACACACAACAAGAGAGCTCACTTTCAGATTTACATTACTTAGAGTTTGTGTCAAAAGTTCCTAAGTTCCAATTCAGTTTTACATGCATTTCAATATACTAGAGTTATTATTTGAGTTGTAATTGAGAGAAAAGAGAAGAGAAGTGTGTGAGAACTTAGAGAGAACAGAGAAGAAAGAGTCGTGAGAAAGAGAAAGAAAAAGAAAGAGAGAAAGAGAATAGAATCGTAAGTTCCTACAGGAACTCACGAGGTCCAGAGAGAAATTAGGGTTGTAATAGTTTACAAGGCCTTTATATAAAAGTGGAGTTTTTCTTCCGTGGGCCAGGAAGTTTTTCTCGTTGAAATTTGACTCTTTACATTTCGTTTTTCTCAAAGTTCCTTTAGGTTTTCAATTCTGACGAAAATCTATGCTATAAGTTCCACACAACAATTCACCCCCCCTCTTGCAGTGTTCCTACAGGAATAACAGTTCGGTCTAGAATATGAATGATTGCGCCAAAGATAGTTGATTAGGTTGGTTTGAGTCGAGTTCACGTTTTGGGTTGTTCTCGTACTTTGTTTAATGATTTTGTTTATTTGATTTATGCTATGTGCATGAGTATTCCCATTAGGGTGAGTCAGTTATGTTACTCGCCACTGATGGTGGACTGTTGTATGTTTTTCAGGTATTTCTGATGACGATACTCTTGCTTAGCTTTGGGTTGGGCGAGCGACGTTTACTGTTTCTGTTATTTGTTGTATTTCCTATTTCTGTTGTTTATAGATAGTATTGGCATATTGTATAGATTTATACATTATTGATGGACTCTTTATATGTTGTTTAGACTCTGACGTGTGGTTGGAGTTACTTGTATTTTAGTATTTTTAGTTTGACATTTTGGGACTAGTTATGTACAAACTTGTGGGTATTTGTACGTTTTTCGGTTGATTAATAATATTCTCGAGGAATTAGTTTTAATTTCTTAAGTATTTGAGTTGTAGTTTCTAACTACTCGACTCGTCGGTTTCTTCCGCACCGATTTAAGCGAGTCGGGTCGTTACAGTTGGTATCAGAGCCGAATAGGTTTTAAGTGAAGTTTTAGGATTTAAGTTAAACCCGGGAGTTGAGAGCTTTACCATTCCCGAGTGATAAACCCCCAAAATTAAGATTTAAGTAAAGGGAGGAAGAGTGACGGGTAGAAGAATTCGGGATAAGACTCTTTTTCCTACTTACTTTTGTGTGTATGCTTGACTTAAGTGTGGATTGTTAATTCACATTTTTGTTTATTTGTTCTTATCGTGTTACGTTTCGACGTGTTCACACCTCGCCGATCGAGTTCGGGAAGACAGCGATTATGAGCGCTCGAGGAAGCGATTCTTACGCTAGCGGGCATCTTAGTCGTCAGCCATCGGGATCGCAGTCGACGTTCGATCGTATCGCTCGTCTTCGACTACCGACTTACGATGGGGTTGCCGACCCTACGATGTTGGAGAGTTGAATCCACGAGATAGGGAAGCCCTTTGACGCTACGTTTTGTTCGAGCACGAGAAGGACTAGTTCGTCGCCTACTACTTGCGAGGAGAGACCGATAACTGGTAGAGCATAGCTAGGAATGCATGTTTACCCTGCATTCGATATCGTGGTACGAGTTCGTAGCTAAGGCCCAGAGGAGGTTCTACCCCGACGAGTTGCGGTGGCGGAAACCAGAGGAGTCTCTTACTCTCATCCAGGGTAAGATGATAGTTCAGGCGTACCCCGATAAGTTCGCCGAGTTATCAAGGTTCGCTACGTCAGTCGTTCCATCCGAGGAGGAGCGGGACAAGCATTACGTCAAGAGGCTGAATACGAGGATTCGCGTTCGTATGATCAGCAGTGGAGCGAAGTCGTTACGGCAAGCTTACGAGGTAGCACTCGACATTCAGGCGTCTGTTATTGAGGAGGATGCGAGCAGGAAGAGGACCCCGACCCCGGTGATGTCGCCATATTTCGAGAAGCCCGATTTAGTGCTCCTAGCAGTACCCCCCTCCGACCGCTAGTTCGCATTAGGATTTCGACAGTTCAAAGTATAGAGGTTGCGGCCAGAACTTCCACCCAGGGAAGCGATGTGACGGCACGCCTATGGCATGTTCCATCGGCAGGAGAGGAGCTTTCGGCATCGGTTAAGTCTCCGATGAAGGATCGAGTCCGTTGTACGATCAAGGCAGAAGCAGAGGTCCAGTTCGATGGAGTCTCAGTTTTCCCGTTAGTTCATTTATAACTCTCCCTTTTGGAGAGGATCTTGTTTGTCAGCCCGAGTTCTGAGGTTTGCCTATCGTTTTAGCTGGTGAGCAGGCGACAACTGATTTGAAGGGTTTCCCGCTGATGGAGTTCGATGTCGTTATGGGCATGGACTGGCTATCGAGGTATCGAGCGATCATTCGTTACCGGAATCAGTCAGTGACATTTCGAAGACCGCTTCTTCGTACGTATACGACCACTACGAGTTTTAAGGTGATGCCCGTCGGTCTCGCTAACGCTTTACCCGTGTTCATGGATCAGATGAACCGGACTTTTCATCACTTACTCGGTAAGTGCGTCGTAGTCTTCTTCGATAATATCTTAGTCTAAACGAGAGATGAGTCTGAGCTTGCAGATCATCTCCGTATGGTACTAAGGATATTATGGAGCAGCAGGTGATTTGCGAATAACTTCCAGTGGGAGCTCTGTCTTCGCGAATTAGCATTTTTTTTTAGTCGCGTACTCAACTAGGAAGGTGTTAAGGTAGACCAGACTAGAGCTTATAGGGGTGTAATTGTGGTCAGGAAACCGCTTGACCTACCGTATTTGACTAAAATCCGATGGTACCAAACCTAATTGATCAACCTTATGACTGATTTACAATTAACCTTATTTTCCGTTATTGAACTTATTCTTTGTGAGTACCATGATTGTTAACATAAGTATCACCATCAATTCATTGCTGTTACTAATTGTTAACAATATCGTTATCACACCCTTGTTATAATCAATCCCTTAAGATCCATGTTGTTATCCTTATCATCGTTCAGGACCATCTATCATTTTGATCATCATTCCCTCATCCGAAGTCATGGATTTTTAACCATTGATTATGAGCGTCGCAATCCATTATCATCGTTCATGTCATCGTCTTCGTCGAGCATGGTCCTTATTGTCATATGTGATCACCCATCATTGATGTTATCGTCACCATACTTAATTGAGGCCATCATAAATCATTAACGTTATTCATGTTGGCCAACCTCGTGATTAACACCGATTCCCCTTGCATCATCCACCGTGTCTTTGGCCGTCGTTGTTAATATCATCCATCATCACTCGGATTTATCGATGGATAATTTATGCCATTTACACACCATCATTTCATTATTTCTATTGTAGCCATATATATATATATGTATATATATTTATTATTTTCTAGTCGTAGCCATCCTACTCCTCATAATCGATGTAGTTTTGTCGAGATATTCTTTGATTTCTCTATATTATATTCATATCAGATTTTTTATTAACATCCTTACTATTCTCATCATTAAAAGGTGAGCATCGTTTCGATCCCAACTTTCCGATCCAGATATTCTAAGCCATCTAAACCGATATGTCGAAAACTTGATGTGGATTTTTGAATTTATTTATTGTTTTGGAATTTTGTTCGGTCATCCAAGACAAACTAGTTGCTTCCTACTTTTTGGCCTTAATCGACCAATTTCAACCCGTTTACCAGTTTTCGACCATTTGATCGTTTTTACACCTCTAAGAGTTAAGTCTACAGTCTAGAGGAGTAGCTTGAGTATATGACAGAGGTTCGTAGTTCTGGGTTCGTAGTTGAATCAGAAGTTGGGCTTTGCTCCTATCTTGATCTTTTCGAGCGATGAGGAGGATCCCGAGGTCTATAGTGGTGCGTCGAAGAGTGCTGGAGCATGTTCAGGACTTCGACGAACACTTTTTCGATCATGCAGGCAAGACAAGCTGAGTGGCTGAAGCATCGAGTCGCGAGGATCGGTTGAACGTTGGTGGGAGCCGAAGTTCCGTCAGATTTCGTCTGACTTTTTGTGTGTTGAGCCCGGATTACTGATGGTGAATAATCTCCTTTGCTTGAATTTCGGGACGAAATTCTTTTAAGGAGGGGAGATTGTAACGCCCCAGATTTTGGGCTATTTTTCGTGTTTGCTTTCTTATTGTATTTTGTTGCGGTGCATGTTCTAAATTTGTTTTTAGACTATTTTTAATGCTTGAGTGCAACCATTATTATTTAATGGTTTATTAATTCTTAATTTTATTTTATTTTAATTAATTAGAATTTTACTATTTAATTTTCTAATTAATTAAATTAGTTTTGGGCCAAGTGCAAAATTAATCGTGATTAGTTATGAATTAGTGCAAATGGCCCAAGTGATCATTTTGGCCTTTTTCTTCTAAGCCCAACCGGCCCTCCTTGTGTTTGATGGCAAGTTTTGCCACTTGCTTCATGTTCACACCTTGACTAACCTCTATAAATAGAGGAGTTAGTAAGGCTTTAGGTTCCTTTGTTCATTTGCTAATTCAATCAACCTTTGCCATCACTTTTAAAAGGCAAACTCTCTCTCCATTTTGCCTTACACTCTCACGCCATTTTTGATGTCTTAAACCCAACTTGGTTCATCATCTTTTCTAAACCCATACTTAAAGATCCTTCATCCATTGATCTTTAAGTAATAAAACATAATTCAAACCCCAACAATTTCATTCAAGATCACTAGTTCGGGGTGGTTTCGGGTTCGTGTTCGTGCGTCAAGTGGTGGTGCTCGTGGCTGGTGGTGAAGCCGTGCAGGCTGGGTGTGCAGCATGATGAAGCCATGTAGGCCGTGTAGGCAGCCTGGTGGTGCCATGTAGGTGCAGCAGCGTGGTGGTGCAGTTGTGTACGTGAGGGACGTGCAAGGGTGGTGCTGTTGGGCAGCCGTGTTTTGTGCTGTGCCATGCGTATATGGATGACCGTGCAAGACTCGTTCCGGGCAGCATGTTCTTGGTACATTTTTGGGGTTAATCGTGATTAAGGTAACATACTTTCTCAACCTTTTTGGTATACTATGTCTATAGTATAGATTAAATGCATGTTTGGGTTGATTGTTGATGAATATCCATGATTTTATGTATGATTTTATAATCTGATTTTGGTGTGTTTATATGGTGTTTTGATGATGATTCTTCATCATTTTATGATTGAATATACGTTGTAATATGATCATGATAATTATGTTAAAGTTTGATGAATTTTGGATAAGTTGAATGGTAATTTTCGAGTGTTATGATGAGGTTATGCGTGTGGTATGAATGAGTTTGGATGAGTTCTTGATTGAAGATCTTGAATCTTGATTGAGTTCTTGATTGAAGATCTTGAATCTTGAATGAGTTCTTTATGAGTTCTTTATGAGTTCTTTAAGTTCTTTATGAGTTTTTGGATGAATCTTGAAAGTTAAAGAAAATGGTTTAAATGATAAAGAAAGTTAAAGGAAGTGTCTAATATGATTAAAGAATGAGTAAAGATTATGATTGGTTAGACCAAGATCAAGGCTAGAGGCAGTTCTTGAGTATAACTTCGATATTTTAACTAGTTATTTTCAAGAATCAAGGCATTGAGGCAATTCTTGAATATAATTTAGTTAGGTTGAGATAATTAAATTGAATAACATGATTAAGTCGATTAAAAGATTAATAAATTAGCTTGATTTTTTTTCTAGACGCCTGATACTTTGAGTAAGATTCATTGTATTTGGGTTAAGACGTTGCCCCTATTCCATCCGCGGTATTAGGATAGTTGGATTCATACTATGTGATCTTTGTGAATTTCCAGTAAGATTGGTTTCACGGGACATGGATTTCTAGTAAGATTGGTTTCATGGGGTTTGGGAGTAAGATTCTCAAATCCGAGCATAGTAGAAAGTTCGAATGCGTAAGATGCGTTCGTACGAGCACAATTCGGTCTAGAATATGAATGATTGCGCCAAAGATAGTTGATTAGGTTGGTTTGAGTCGAGTTCACGTTTTGGGTTGTTCTTGTACTTTGTTTAATGATTTTGTTTATTTGATTTATGCTATGTGCATGAGTATTCCCATTAGGTTGAGTCAGTTATGTTACTCGCGACTGATGGTGGACTGTTGTATGTTTTTCAGGTATTTCTGATGACGATACTCTTGCTTAGCTTTGGGTTGGGCGAGCGACGTTTACTGTTTCTGTTATTTGTTGTATTTCCTATTTCTGTTGTTTATAGATAGTATTGGCATATTGTATAGATTTATACATTATTGATGGACTCTTTATATGTTGTTTAGACTCTGACGTGTGGTTGGAGTTACTTGTATTTTAGTATTTTTAGTTTGACATTTTGGGACTAGTTATGTACAAACTTGTGGGTATTTGTACGTTTTTTGGTTGATTAATAATATTCTCGAGGAATTAGTTTTAATTTCTTAAGTATTTGAGTTGTAGTTTCTAACTACTCGACTCGTCGGTTTCTTCCGCGCCGATTTAAGCGAGTCGGGTCGTTACAAAAGCGTCATATAAACCATATAAAAATCAGAATATAAACAATCCATAAAAACATGAATAATCATCATCAAACAACCCATACATGCATTTAATCTATACTATAAACATAGTATACCAACAAGGTTGAGAAAGTATGTTACCTTAGTCAAAACTTGAACGTTAAACCCACTAAAACGCGCTGCCCGGAAATGGAACCACACGACCCAACAACCACGTACACCACATGAACAACACGGCACCACCGTGTACCACCACGAGACACCACGAACACAACCACCATGCTGCCCACTGCCTGATTTTGCACGGCCCCTACTGCACTGCACGGCTGGCCCACACGAACCAACACTTGGACCACGAACACAATCAACCCGAACTAGTGATCTTGAATGAAATTGTTGGGGTTTAAATTATGTTTTAATACTTAAAGATCAATAGAGGTTGAATCTTTAAGTTTGGGATTAGAAAGATGGATGAACACATTGGGGGGGTTTACTAGCCAAAAATGGCGTGAATGAAGGAGCAAAGTGGAGGGAGAGTTTGCCTTTTAAAAGTGATGGCAAAGGTTGATTAAGTGAGCAAATGAACAAAAGGATCTTAAAGCCTTACTAACTACTTCTATTTATAGAAGTTAGTTAGGTGTGAATATAAGGCAAGTGGCAAAACTTGCCATACAACCAAGGAGGGCCGGTTGGGCTTAGAAGAAAAAGGCCAAAATGATCACTTGGGCCATTTGCACCAATTCATGACTAATCCTGATTAATTTTGCACTTGGCCCAAAACTAATTAATTAATTAGAAAATTAAATAATAAAATTCTAATTAATTAAAATAAAATAAAATAAAGAAATATTAAACCATTAAATAAAATGGTTACACATAAGCAATTAAAATAGCCTAAATAAATTTTAGACCATGCACCGGAATAAACTAATTACAAGAAAGTAAACACGAAAATAGCCCAAAATCTGGGGCGTTACAACCAACATTTGATGAAGTGTTTTTCTATTACTACCAAGTACCCTAGAGTGTTAAATTTTAACGGTCAAACACCTTTGACCGTTAACTAAATCATTTTATTTATTTTTTTGTTTTAAATGAAATATTTATTTTTAATACTTAAATTAGAAACCGGTCCAAACCGAATCGGTCCGGTACAAACCGGTCCGGTCCTAGTCCATGAAAATAGTGATTCCGGTCCACCGGTCCTGTGACGACCTGACTCGCTTAAACCGGCACGAAAGAAACCGTCGAGTTGAATAGTCAGTTCTAACAAACTAAAATACTTAAAGATTAAAACAAAACCTCAAATTGAATGTATACTAAATCCAAAAGTTCAACACCCACAAGATTGTACACATCTAAACCCAAATGTCATATTACTACTACTAACAATATAAACTCCAAATAAATGTCAGAGTTAGAAAATTACACAAGTACTACTACTATAGTCCAATACTAGAAATCATAAAAAAATAACGCAAAAACTAAACAACATCGGCGCTCGCCCAACCCAAAGCTAAGCAAGAACCTCATCATCAGAATTACCTGAAAAATAACAACCATTAGTAGAAAATTGTTATTAGTATCGCCCCAATAGTATCGTTTATTTGAAAAACGATAGTAATAATGCTATAATTGTATCGTTTTTGGTAAAAAGGATAGTAATAGAGAAATTATTAGTATCATTTTTAATAAAAACGATAGTAATAATGCTATATTAGTATCATTTCTAAGAAAAACGATAGTAATAGATACACTATTAGTATCGTTTGTAAGAAAAACGATACTAATAGTATATCTATTACTATCGTTTTTCTTAGAAACGATAGCAATGTATTTTTTTTTAAAAAAAGCCTACGTACATATTACAAGGATTTCTGCCAAATTAAAATTACTTCCACCAAATTAAAACCCCCAAATACTCCTCATCACCAAAACCCCAACACTAACCCTAGCTTTTTTGGTTCTCTTCCTTTGACACCCACTACACCACCACTGCCGCTGCTTCTTCCTCCGTGCTCGTCGTCATCGACCTGCTGGTGCTGCTCGCGGGTTCGTCGGTGGTTTTCTCGAAGCTTCATCCTGGTTCTGCTATTGCTCGGGGTTGGAGCGAGGGCTACTGCTCGAAGGTTGGACCTGGTTCGACGGTGGTTGCTCGAAGCTTCATCCTGGTTCTGCTACTGCTCGAAGGTTGGAGCGAGGGCTACTGCTCGAAGGCTCCACTGCTACTGCTTTGCTCGAAGGTTCTCTGTTGCTGTCGAAGGTTCCACTGCTACATACTCTACTGCTCGAAGCTTCGTGCTCTGCTTGAAGGTTTGTTTCCTCTTTTTCTTTTTAATTTTTCGTTGTTTACTGTATTGTTTCCAACTTTTGCTGTCAATCCCATGTCTAAGTTTCCAATAACTTTTACTGTATTGTTCTCTACTGCTTGAAGCTTCGTGCTCTGCTGTCAATCCCATGTCTAAGTTTCCAACTTTTGTTTAGTTTACTCAATTTCACCAAATTTATCCCTTCATTTTGCAGTTTTTGTTTCGTTTCTTTATTGTTTTGGTTAATTATAGAAGCTACTTATTACAATTCAATGTTAATTTAGAACTCTAATCAAATTTAATTCCTCTATTATATCTCCTTGATTTGAATTTGAGGGCTAGATTTGCAGTGTCAACTAATTATGATCAATGGAAATACAAGTCCATCATCATACAAAATTTGGGTGCGTCAAAACTTCCGTATGCGCCTCAAATTTCTATCACTATTCATAATTTTCATTTTCAGCAAGCTTTGTGATTTACACATAAGAAGAAACATAGCCATGCCATCATCTTGCCAAATAATTTCCTAATTAATTATATAATATCGATATTTATAATTTTTACTTAAACGTATAAGAGCAATATAAATGATCAAATTAATGCACCAGCAGCATATTTGAAATCCTAATAGTATAGTTGCAAATTTTCTAATACATAGGAAGTATATGTGGTAGCATATGTAATTGGTGTCAATGAAAATAATGGATGTAATATATGTATAGTACTTAGTAGTCATACTTCAAGAGGAATTTTTAAAAGTGAAACATAGCTGGTCAATTGACTAGCTTCTATTCGAGTTTCAGGACACATATTGGGATTGATTCTCATCATCCATCGTTTAATTTATGGTTATCAAATACCCAAAAAAAGAAGAATTATTTTGTTCATTCTTTGGTAGCAAAGTGGTGACTACAAGGATGGTGGAGAATTAGATGTATTATTTATTTTCATTCTGAGTTGCAATGATTTAAAAGAAATATAATTAAATTGATATATTAGGTGATTTGGTTGGCATTTTTCTAGTGAGCTTGTGATGTTTGCGTGAGGGATGAGGATTGAAACCAAGGCGAGCCTTTGGTTCTCAAAGGCTAATTATTAAGGAAAATTGTTCCCCTCAAAAATAAACCCTTCATAGCCAAACTAGTGTGAAAAGTCTTAACGGACAAAAAAACCTCCGGGCTTATGTAATGTGACAAGTATTTTTCACCCCTTTTTTTAGTGCAATATAAGACCAAAAGAATCCCTAATATGGAGAGAAACTTAGCGGCACCTCAATATTACATGATTTATATCTTATGAAAAGAAATACCTTGAAAACTTGGTAACGGAAATAATATTTGAATAACATTGGTGTAATTACAAGTATGCCATTGTAACGACCCTGATTTTATTGGTATTTCTGTCGTATGTTTATATGTATTTATGTGATTTTATGTATGGTTCAAAATTTATTTTGGACTATTTATTTTATTTTATGTGAATAATTTCGATTAATTCGAATATTATTTTATTGTGATTGATTATTATTTATTTTATTATTATTTAAATAATTAGAATTTTATTATTTAATTTTCTAATTAGTTATTTAATATTTTTGGGCCAAATGCTATTTAAGCATGATTAGTCATGCAAGAGTGCAAATAGCCCAATTGTTTGCGAAAGCCCAACTTGGCCCATTTTGCAAGCCAAAAACCGGCCCCCTTTGTGGTTGGCAAGTTTTGCCACTTGCCATGCATTCACACCTTAACTAACCTCTATATATAGGAGGGTTAGTAAGGCCTAAACACCATTTTTTCCATTTAATCACTTGCTCATCAAATCATCAGCCAAAATACCTCCCAATTGCTCTCCTATCTCACGCCATTTTTGGCCTCATCACTCACCAAATTTTTTTCTTCATCTTTTTAAACCCAAACTTAAAGATTCAACTACCATTGATCTTTAAGTAACAAAACGCAAACTAAACCACGTAATTTGCATTCAAGATCTCTAGTTCGGGTTTGGTTTGGGGTCTTGTTCGTGTGGGTGTCCGAGTGGTGTGCGTGTGGAGAAGCCGTGCAGCCGGACCGTGGTTCGAGTGGAGCCATGTTCGTGTTGGTGCAGCCGTGGGGTGGCCGTGCTGGGAAGCCGTGCAGTTCGTTGGTTCGTGTGCAAGAACCGTGGTGAAGCCGTGTGTGCCGTGGTGGTCCGTGTGACTTTGGGTCGTGTGGTTTGGTTCCGGGCAGCGAGTTTTTATGTATTTTTGTGTTTAATCTTCATTAAGGTAACATACTTTCTCAAACTAATTTGGTATACTATGTTTCATAGTATAAATTAAATGAATAGATTAGACTATTTGATGTTTTATAACCATGTATATGTATGTGTTATAATCTGGAATTTTGGATGGTTTTATGATGATTTCCTCATTGAATATGTATATTTCATGATTGAATATGTTAGTATTAAGTTTGATGTTATTCATGTTCAAGTTTGATGAATTTTGGATATTGGGTAGTTGATGATTTTTAGTGTTGAATGTGTTGAATCATGCGTGTATGTTGATGATGTTGGGATGAGTTCTTGATTCTTGAATGAGTTCTTGGTTGAAGTTCTTGAATCTTGATTGAGTTCGTGATTGAAGATCTTGAATCTTGGATGAGTTCTTTATGAGTTCTTTAAAGTTCTTTATGAGTTCTTGGTTGAGTCTTTAAAGTTAAAGAAAGTTAAAGAAAAGGTTAAAAATTGTTGTAAAAGGTTGTAAGTTTGATTGGTTTACTTGTTATTTCTTGAGTTAAGGCGTAAGATACAACTTAAGAATTAACTAAGAATGTAAACTTCGATTTAAAGTTAAAGTTAGCTTGATTTCGCTACTAGACGCCTAAAACTTAGAGTAAGATTCTTTGTTTTTGGGTTAAGACGTTGCCCCTATCCTCTTCGTGGTATTGGGATAGTTGGTGGTCTTACTATGTTGTCTTCGGATATGGATTTCCAGTAAGATTGGTTTCATGGGATTTGGGAGTAAGATTCTCAATCCTAACATAGTAGAAAGTTCGAATGCGTAAGATGCGTTCGTACGTGCATACGGTCTAGTATGCGAATGATTGCGCCAAAGTTAAGATTGGTTAGAGTTAGTCGAGTCTGCATGATTACTTGTTATGATTCGCATGTTTTGATTGTTTGATTTGTGCTATGTTCATGTGTATCCCCGTTAGGGTGGGACAGTCATGTTACTCGCCACTGACGGTGGACTGTTGTTTACTTTTCAGGTAACTCTGATGATGAGGTCCTTGCTTAGTTTTGGGTTGGGCGAGTGCCGATGTTACTTAGACATTATGTTATTATTTTACGATGTTTTCTAGTTTTGAACTCTAGTAGTAGTACTTGTGTATTTTTGTAACTCTGACATATATTTGGAGTTTACGTTTGATAGTAGTAGTAATGTGACATTTGGGATTAGTTGTGTACAATCTTGTGGGTTATTGTACTTTTGGTTTAGTAGATGTAATCATTTCAAGGTTTTGTTTTTAATTTTAAGTATTTTAGTTGTTAGATCTGACTATTTGACTCATCGGTTTCTTCCGCGCCGGTTTAAGCGAGTCGGGTCGTCACAGTTGGTATCAGAGCCGAATAGGTTTTAAGTGAAGTTTTAGGATTCGAGTTAAAACCGGGAGTTGAGAGCTTTATCTTTCCCGAATGATAAAACCAAGTTAAGATTAAGTAAAGGGAGAAGAGTTCGGGTAGAAAAACCGGGATAAGATCTTTTTCTAGTTTCTTTTCTCTCTCTATTTTTGTGTACTTGACTGTGGTGGGGATGTATGACTGACATTATTATTTTGGTATGTCTCTTGTTTGGTTGCGTTGCAGCATGTCTACGCCTCGCCGGTTGAGTACTGGACGACAGAGGTTGCGACCGCTCGAGGAGGCGATCCTTACGTTGGCGCACCATAGTCGTCATACGCCGAGTACGCAGTCGACATTCGACCGTATCGCACGTCATCGACCTCCGACTTACGATGGGGTTGCCGACCCCACTATCCTAGAGAGCTGGATCCGCGAGATGGGGAAGCTCTTCGACGCGACGTTTTGCCCCGAGCACGAGAAGGTGCAGATCGCCGCTTATTATCTACGTGGAGAGGCCGATAACTGGTGGACGGTAGCTAAGGACGCGTGCTTACCTTTACATTCGAAGTCTTGGATCGAGTTCGTCGATAAGATCCAGGAGCGATTCTACCCCGACGAGTTGCGGTGGCAGAAGCAGGAGGAGTTTCTCACTCTTACTCAGGGTAAGATGACCGTTCAGGCGTACAACGAAAAGTTTACAGAGTTATCGAGGTTCGCTACGTCTGTGGTTCCGTCAGAGAAGGATCGGGTCAAGCTCTACATCAAAAAGCTAGATCCGAGGATTCGCGTTCACGTAATCAGTAGTGGAGCAACGATATTTCAGCAGGCCTACGAGGTAGCACTCGAGATTCAGGCATCGACGGCTGAGGAGGATGCGAGCAGGAAGAGAGCTTCGGTTCCGACGACGACAGCTTCTTTTAAGAAGCCCCAATTTAGTGCTCCTAGCAGTACCCCTCCGACCACGAGTTCGCATAAGGGTTCCGATGGCTCGAAGTGCAGAGGATGCGGCCGAGACTTCCATCCAGGGAAGCGGTGTGATGGTTCACCTATAGCGTGTTTTATCTGCACGAAGGAAGGCCATAAGGCGTCAGTTTGCCCCGAGAGGAAGCCAGACATTGAGGTTAAGCAGCTTCCGGCACCGACTAAGACTCCGGTGAAGAATCGAGTCTACTGTATGACCGAGGCAGAGGCCGAGGTTCAGCCTGACATCGTGTCAGGTAGATTTCTTGTTTCTGGTGTGTTAGCTTTAGTGTTGTTTGATTCTGGTGCTACTGTCTCTTTTGTGGCTAGTAGTTTTGCCTCGAGGTCTAATCTTCGTGGCAGCTTTCTTGTTAGTTCTGTTATAACTCTCCCGTCCGGAGAGGATTTTATTTGTCGGCGCGAGTTCCGAGGAGTGCCTATCGTGATAGCTGGGGAGCAAGCGACAGCTGATCTGAAGGAGTTCCCGCTGATGGAGTTCGACGTGATTCTTGGTATGGACTGGCTGTCAAGGTATCGAGCGATCATTCGTTGCCAAGATCAGTCAGTGACCTTCCGAGGACTTCAGGGCAACCGAGTTACCTACTCTGGGTTCATCCTTAATAAAGGCGTAAAGGTAATCTCAGCCTTGAAAATGAGAAAACATCGCCAGAAGGGCGATATGGTGTACTTATGTCAGGTAAGGGACTTGACTGAGGAGCGTCCGTTGGACGATATACCTGTAGCGAGGGATTTTAGAGACGTATTTCCTGATGAGCTACCAGGAGTTCCACCCGAGCACGACGTTGAGTTTCATATCGACTTAGCACCCGGGACAGTGCCAATTTCGAAGGCACCTTACCGGATGGCACCATCGGAGTTGCAAGAGTTAAAAATGCAATTCCAGGATTTGATCGATAAGGGATTCATTAGGCCGAGCGTTTCTCTATGGGGAGCACCTGTGCTCTTTGTGAAGAAGAAAGACGGTAGCATGCGCCTGTGCATAGACTACCGAGAGTTGAATCGGGTAACTATCAAGAATAAGTATCTGTTGCCTAGGATTGAGGACATGTTCGATCAGTTGCGAGGAGCGGGAGTGTTTTCGAAGATAGATCTTCGGTCTGGATATCATCAGATTCCAGTCAAGAAAGAAGACATCCCGAAGACCGCTTTTCGTACTAGATACGGCCACTACGAGTTTGAGGTGATGCCCTTTGGCCTCACTAATGCGCCAGCCGTGTTCATGGACTAGATGAACCGGACTTTTCATCACTTACTCGATAAGTGCGTCGTAGTATTTATAGACGATATCTTAGTCTATTCGAGAGATGAGTCTAAGCATGCGGAGCATCTCCGGATGGTACTTGAGATATTGTGTAGTAATAAGTGGTTCGCGAAACTCTCCAAGTGTGAGTTCTGGCTTCGCGATGTAGCATTTCTGGGTCACGTAATTAGTAAAGAGGGCATTAAGGTAGACCCAGCTAAGGTTAAGGATGTAGTTGATTGGAGTAGCCCGAGAAATGTGGCGGAGGTTCGTAGTTTTCTGGGATTAGCCAGATATTATCGACGATTCGTCCCGGACTTCTCCAAGATTGCTAGGCCGATGTCTAGTCTCCTACAGAAGGAGGTCCGATTCGTTTGGACGGAGGCTTGCGAGCAAGCATTCCAACAATTAAAACAGAGATTAGTCTCTGCCCCGATTCTTACCCTTCCGAACGATGAGGAGGATTTCGAGGTCTATAGTGATGCTTCGAAGAGTGGCCTAGGATGTGTGCTCATGCAAGGCGGGAAGGTCATCGCTTACGCATCGAGACAATTAAAGGTGCACGAGCGTAACTATCCCACGCATGACTTGGAGCTAGCGGCGGTGGTATTCGCGCTCAAGATTTGGAGGCACTATCTCTATGGTGGTTCGTGTAGAGTATTCAAGGATCAAAAGAGTCTCTAGTACATCTTTACTCAGAAAGACCTCAATATGAGGCAGAGACGATGGCTTGAGCTTATTTAGGACTACGACCTGACACTTAGCTATTGCGAGGGCAAGGCGAACTTAGTCGCAGATGCACTGAGTCGTAAGCATCGCTTGAGCTTTAGTAGAAGCCGTAGTTCCGCCAGACTTCGTCTGACATCGATGAGTGCTGAGCCTGATTTGCTTCAGGAGTTGCGCGAGGGTCAGCAGAATGATCCGCAGTTAGCTAGGATTCAAGTAGTTCTACGGCAAGGCAAAGCCGTAGGTTTCGAGATCCCTTCCGACGGTAGTCTGCGATTCCGAGGGAGGTGGTGTGTACCAGACTATTCTGATCTTAGGAACAAAATTATGTCTGAGGCGCATAACTCGCCCTACTCTGTTCATCCTGGAGGTAACAAGTTGTACCAGGACCTTAAGGGCCAATTCTGGTGGCCTAAAATGAAGAGGGATGTAGCAGAGTTCGTAGCTCGATGTTTAGTCTGTCAGAAGGTTAAATTCAAGCACCAGAGACCAGGAGGTCTGTTGCAGCCACTACCGATTCTGACCTGGAAATTTAAGTCGGTATCTATGGACTTTGTGATTAGCTTACCCACCTGTAATGGCTTGAATGCCATTTGGGTAATAGTGGATAGGTTAACCAAGGTCGCTAGATTCGTTCCGATGAAGATGACCTGGTCTATCGAGCATCTAGCGGAGGCGTATACTCAGGATATTATCCGACTTCACGGAGTTCCGAGGGAGATCGTTTCTGATCGAGATCCGAGATTTCTGTCTCATTTCTGGAAATTAGTTCAGGAAGCCTTTGGGACGAAGCTGAAGTTGAGCACCGCTTTTCACGCGGCGACTGATGGTCAGACTGAGAGGACCATCCAGACTTTAGAGGATATGCTTCGAGCATGTACTCTGGAGTACCACCAGTCTTGGGTACGTATGCTCTGTTTGATAGAGTTCTCCTATAATAATAGCTATCACTCCAGCATCGAGATGGCTCCGTACAAGGCCCTGTATGGCAGGAAATGTCGGAGTCCGATATGTTGGAATGATATTAGTGATTCTGTGGCGTTAGGACCTGAGATGGTACGAGATACTATCGAGAAGGTCCGACTCATCCGGTCTAAGATGCAGGCCGCTCAGAGTTGTCAGAAACCCTACGCCGATAATCGACGTAGACCGTTGGCTTTCGAGGTAGGTGACAAAGTCTTTCTTAAGGTTTCACCATTCAAAGGAGTGACACGCTTTGGTCAAAAGGGGAAACTCCGACCGAAATATGTGGGACCTTACGAGATACTGGAACGAGTTGGGGAGGTGGCATATCGATTGGCATTACCACCTAGTTTGTCTAATGTGCATGACGTATTCCATGTTTCCCAGCTAAGGAAATATGTACATGATCCTACCCACATTATACCAGTGGAGTCGGCCACGTTTGAGCCGAATCTGACTTTTGAGGAGCGACCCGTCCAGATCTTGGATTGGGAAGTGAGGACCCTTCGGCGTAAGCAAGTCCAGCTCGTCAAGGTGTTGTGGAGAAATCAACACCATGAGGAGGCGACTTAGGAGACAGAGGCGTCCATGAGGCAGAAGTACCCGGAATTGTTTGAGGGTGAGTGATCTCCTTTGCCTTAAATTTCAGGACGAAATTTCTTTAAGGAGGGGAGGTTGTAACGACCCTGATTTTATTGGTATTTCTGTCGTATGTTTATATGTATTTATGTGATTTTATGTATGGTTCAAAATTTATTTTCGACTATTTATTTTATTTTATGTGAATAATTTCGATTAATTCGAATATTATTTTATTGTGATTGATTATTATTTATTTTATTATTATTTAATGAATTAGAATTTTATTATTTAATTTTCTAATTAGTTATTTAATATTTTTGGGTGAAATGCTATTTAAGCATGATTAGTCATGCAAGAGTGCAAATAGCCCAATTGTTTGCGAAAGCCCAACTTGGCCCATTTTGCAAGCCAAAAACCGGCCCCCTTTGTGGTTGGCAAGTTTTGCCACTTGCCATGCATTCACACCTTAACTAACCTCTATATATAGGAGGGTTAGTAGGCTTAAACACCATTTTTGCCATTTAATCACTTGCTCATCAAATCATTAGCCAAAACACCTCCCAATTTCTCTCCTATCTCACGCCATTTTTGGCCCCATCACTCACCAAATTTTGTTCTTCATCTTTTTAAACCCAAACTTAAAGATTCAACTACCATTGATCTTTAAGTATCAAAACACAAACTAAACCACGTAATTTGCATTCAAGATCTGTAGTTCGGGTTTGGTTTGGGCTCTTGTTCGTGTGGGTGTTTGAGTGGTGTGCGTGTGGAGAAGTCGTGCAGCCGGACCGTGGTTCGAGTGGAGCCGTGTTCATGTTGGTGCAGCCGTGCAGTTCGTTGGTTCGTGCGCAAGAACCGTGGTGAAGCCGTCTGTGCCGTGGTGGTCCGTGTGACTTTGGGTCGTGTGGTTTGGTTCCGGGCAGTGAGTTTTTAAGTATTTTGGTGTTTAATCTTCATTAAGGTAACATACTTTCTTAAACTAATTTGGTATACTATGTTTCATAGTATAAATTAAATGATTAGATTAGACTATTTGATGTTTTATAACCATGTATATGTATGTGTTATAATCTGGAATTTTGGATGGTTTTATGATGATTTCCTCATTGAATATGTATATTTCATGATTGAATATGTTAGTATTAAGTTTGATGTTATTCATGTTCCAGTTTGATGAATTTTGGATATTAGGTAGTTGATGATTTTTAGTGTTGAATGTGTTGAATCATGCGTGTATGTTGATGATGTTGGGATGAGTTCTTGATTCTTGAATGAGTTCTTGATTGAAGATCTTGAATCTTGATTGATGTTCTTGAATCTTGATTGAAGTTCTTGAATCTTGATTGAGTTCTTGATTGAAGATCTTGAATCTTGGATGAGTTCTTTATGAGTTCTTTAAGTTCTTTATGAGTTCTTTAAAGTTCTTTATGAGTTCTTGGTTGAGTCTTTAAAGTTAAAGAAAGTTAAAGAAAAGGTTAAAAATTGTTGTAAAAGGTTGTAAGTTTGATTGGTTTACATGTTATTTCTTAAGTTAAGGCGTAAGATGCAACTTAAGAATTAACTAAGAATGTAAACTTCGATTTAAAGTTAAAGTTAGCTTGATTTCGCTACTAGATGCCTAAAACTTAGAGTAAGATTGTTTGTTTTTGGGTTAAGACGTTGCCCCTATCCTATCCGCGGTATTGGGATAGTTGGTGGTCTTACTATGTTGTCTTCGGATATGGATTTCCAGTATGATTGGTTTCATGGGATTTGGGAGTAAGATTCTCAATCCTGACATAGTAGAAAGTTCGAATGCGTAAGATGCGTTCGTACGTGCATAGTCCGGTCTAGTATGCAAATGATTGTGCCAAAATTAAGATTGGTTAAAGTTAGTCGAGTCTGCATGATTACTTGTTATGATTCGCATGTTTTGATTGTTTGATTTGTGCTATGTTCATGTGTATCCCCATTAGGGTGGGACAGTTATGTTACTCGCCACTGACGGTGGACTGTTGTTTACTTTTTTTAGGTAACTCTGATGATGAGGTCCTTGCTTAGTTTTGGGTTGGGCGAGTGCCGATGTTACTTAGACTTTATGTTATTATTTTACGATGTTTTCTAGTTTTGAACTCTAGTAGTAGTACTTGTGTATTTCTGTAACTCTGACATATATTTGGAGTTTACGTTTGATAGTAGTAGTAATGTGACATTTGGGATTAGTTGTGTACAATCTTGTGGGTAATTGTACTTTTGGTTTAGTAGATGTAATCATTTCGAGGTTTTGTTTTTAATTTTAAGTATTTTAGTTGTTAGATCTGACTATTCGACTCGTCGGTTTCTTCCGCGCCGGTTTAAGCGAGTCGGGTCGTCACAGCCATAGTGCTTTTTTATTTTAAAGATAGCAATGTGCATCACTAGGCATCCCTTGAATTTGAACAAAATGTCAACCTTTTGAGTCTTATTGCCTCCCACTATGACTTGGTTGTGCTTTAAAAAACTAGCAATTAGAATGAGTGTTATTGGTTATAAGGGTTGATGAATATATATCAAGGACTAAAGATGAAGATTAAGGATGTAATGATGAAATTAAACACACTAAGATAGTTATCAATCATTCAAGAGGTTTGACTCTCTCCTAAACTAATTGCCTACGCTCTCCTCCTTAGCTCTATTTATAGAGAATACCTATAACTAATCCCTATTATCTTCTACAAGCTTCTAATAACAAACTGATTATTAATTCCCTAAATTACCCTTTTCCCCACTACATTGATTCCTAACACTTGATTAGTTAAAATTTCATTCTAAGTTGTTGCCAAGTCCTAGAAGTTTCTGTAGAAGTGCCACCATCTTCCCTGAGTAGTAGTAGTTTTAGAATTATGTAGCATAGATTGCAAGTATGATAACTAGCTGTCGCTGTACAAAGATTTTTTCTAGCCAAGATTAATCTCATAGAAATTATATAACGTTGAATGAAAGAATGCGGCAATTAGCAGTGATGGTGTGACGAGTAAATCATCATTATTGCCATACATGCTCATGCATGGAGAGCTATGCTACTTAGACACAGATGTGGGTGTCCAAGTATCCGACTTGCCTATATTGAGGAAAAAGATTGTCTGGAGCAGAATCCAAGAGAAGTTTCTTTGATGTAGTTAAGTATGTGAAACACGCTTTCAACAGCGAACTAAAAAGGAAAGATTCAAAGTCCCACCTTATTTTAGCACCTTAATTATAATGAAAAGTATGTACTAGTTCATCCTTTCTTTTTAGCAACTTATTTGCATGCAATTTAATTAGTTAGATATGATGATCATGTGTTATGAAATTTAATTAGTTAAATATTTATGTGACGGTATAATTTATCAACTCGACCCATTGACACAGTAGACACCAAGCTTTAGGAGCTTGTTTGAGACCATAAAGAGCCTTAGCTAATTTGAACACATGATTAGGAAAATTTTAATTTTCAAATCCAGGAGGTTGTTCAACATAAAATTCCTCCTCGAGAAATCCATTTAGAAAAGCACATTTTACATCAATTTGATAAAATATAAATCCCATAAAGAAGCAAAAGCAATCAACATTCAAATAGCTTCTAACCTTGCCACTGGTGCAAAAGTTTCTTCGAAGTCAATCCCTTCTTGCTGATTATAGCCTTTCACAACAAGTCTAGCCTTGTTCCTCAAGATAGTTCCATATTCATCAAGCTTATTCCTAAATACCCATTCAAGTCCAATGACTCGTTTGGATTTAGGAACAGCTTCAAGATGCCATACCTTATTTCATTCAAATTTATTTAGTTGCTCTTGCATGGCATTTATCCAATCAGCATCTTTGAGCGCTTCCTCATGGTTCTTAGGTTCCATGGTGGACATAAATGCTTGAAAAGTACATAAGTTCCTCGGCTGAGATCTAGTTTGAGTTCCTTTGGAGATATCACTGATTATTAGGTCAGTGGGATGGGACTTTTGATGCTTCCAAGCTTTGGCCTGAAAGTCTCTCAAGGGAACTCCAACTTGTGCAGTCTCTACTTCAGTTCCTCTGACTTGTTCTGTTTCCCGCTCAAGTTCCTTAGTTATAGCTTCTTCTACTTCAGGTTGAGGAACTCCAGTTGATTGTGAGGTTCATTTTCCTCAAGTTCCTACATATTCGAGTGAGTGTTAGCTTCATGAAATATAACATGTATACTTTCTTCCACACACATTGAATTCTTATTATAGACTTTATATGTAACGACCCGCATTTTAGCAACGTTGTTTTTGGGGAAAACAACAACACGGATCATTATAACCATAAACTTTTAATATCAAATTCGTTAATGACAGCGGAAGCTCTAAACTTAATTCTACTTATTCAATTAAACCAATAAATAGTCCAATATAGTTAAATTACGAAAGTCCATTATTACTAATCAATTATGGAAAAACCACTAAAACTATTACAAAGGCTAGAAGTTGGCATCCCAAATAATTAAACTATTATTCACGCTTGCTCACAATCCCAGCCCTTGCGTAACCTAATCAATCATTACCTGTACCTGAAAAGGATTTTGGGGTCCACAGTCACTGGGAGTAATTAGATTGTTCTACTTAATCAGTAAAACATAATTAGAAACATAATAATTAGAACAGATCAACAGAACAGTCAAACAGGTCAACAGGAAAAATCATTCAAAGGCATTCACATTCCAGTACGCAACGGAAACAAATCATAACAGTATATTCAACCAAGACTCTCAAGACAAACTTAATCCAATCCTAGACTTCTAGACTCCACTATTGACTTTCAAGTTCTAGTTCAATTCAAGTGCTAATCCGTGACACAGTCATATGCTCGTAAGGGGTCAACCATAAAGGATCTACTTCCCCCAACTTTCCTTGTCTCATGCCGGGTCAACCAAAAAGGATCTACTTCCCGAGCACTGGGATCGAGAACTGCCCCAAAACCGCAGAAGGGACAGTGGCTTCGACTATACCTATGTTCATGGCACTTTAGCCACTAGATAGGCGGTCACTTCATAGTTAATTATCTTTTCAAGTTCACTTTTCTAGTTCACACTTTAACCTTTATTGACACAACTTGACTTCTAATCAATTCTAGTTCATCTTAACTTGACTCAAAACTCTAGTCCAAGACTCGATATACTCGACATCTATTCTATCACCACACAAAAATTCATCATTCATCATTAATCAATCAATTCATCAAGTTCATACGTAGGCATGCAAGAATCATACTTCAACAACATAATCAAATCATAAACACAGGTTCAGAAGTCGAGATCCTACCCATTGCTTACCACAGTTACACGACTCCTTCAATAATATCAATTCCATAATTCATCGTTATAATTTATACAATCCATTCAGTCATAAATATAAATTACAAGTTTAAACTAATTAAATAATTCCAGGAACATAATCAAATTCTAGTCTTTTAATTAATTGAATCATAAAAATCTAGTCTTTATTTCCTTATTTTCACTCGGCATATTCAAATATTAACAATCAAGAAATCAAGTTTTAATCTCATTTATAATACATGCTTTAATTAATAATTTCAAGAACAAGTTCAAATTCTAATCTTTTATCATTAAACCAGTAAAAATCAAACCTTTTATTCATAAAAAATATCACATGACACTTTAAAAGGTTAAACTAAAAATTTACTCTTTCTTTTACAATTCTAGATATATCAAGATTAGATCAATAATACTATATTAACATAACAAAAATTCATACTTAAACTTCATCCAAGAATTTCGAACCATATTGTTATTAATTCAGGATTATCACACGGCTATCTTGGTAGCCTATTCAAGATTATAAATTTATACCACAAGAACCTTACTAGTTAAAGAATTAATTCAAGAAATTCATCATGGATTATTAAAAGATCAAGTTTATGATTAAAAGATCAAGTTTTTATTATTGAAATCATTCGAACAAGGGCTATAGTGCACGGCATATACTCGTGCAACATTCATGCTTGGTTCCATAATTTATTCATCAATTTTAATAAGCAAGAATCATAGAATAAGCGTAGAACAAGATAAAATCATGAATTAAACTCATCAAATCATCATGAATTGAATAATCACCACTCGACATACACAACATACTACTAGCATGCTATTCGAAATTTATTCAATCCAAATCGAAGCAATTCTATGTAGTTCTAAACCTATTCTAATAATTATATGACTAATCTATCCTATTGATTAAATAAAAGCAATCTAATTACCTATCAAGAAGAATATGGTTCGACTTTTAAAGGGGAAAAACACGGTTCTTGGCTCCTTTTTGCTATATGTCTTCAATCTTTTAGGGTTGAATTCAAGAAAGAGGGTTAGAGTTATTTGGGTGAATTGTGTTTAATCAAAGTTTTAGAGAAAAGAAATTATAGAAGTTGTCGTTGTTGGGTTTTAGTAGCCGTGTAGCTCAAGGGTAGTAGAGGGGGTTTCTTCTCCTAAAATCTAGTAGTGTTATTAGGAGAATAAAAACAAGGTTTTTGAGTATTTGGTCAATCATAGATATGGATTGGTATTTTAGGTGGAAAAATAAAATAAAACAATTAAATGAAAGGGGCCGTGAGGTGTGAATATGAGAGGAGACGTTGGTCTTGGGTTTTATGATTGAGCTAAAGTAAGGTTGTAAGATTAAATAAATAAAAAGAAAGGGAAAAGAATAGGTGTAATAACCCGAAATTTTGGGCCAGAAAATTTCTCGGTTATTAACGTTATTATTCAATTCTAAGTCCGATTGGGCCGTTAAATTGGACTGTTTACATTTCTTTTAATTCAATCTTTTCCTCAATTGGGCCAAATGACCCAACCATTCTTTCCCTTCATGTATGGCCGGCCTCTTATGTTATTTTGGGTCAAATTAATTTCTTTGATTTAATTAATTGATATTAATTATAATTTTAGATAATTAAATTAATTAATTAATTAATTGATTTATTTTAAAACCCATTCAAATGTGGTTGTAACAACCTAACCATTTCTCCTAATTCTCTACCTCTCTCACGGCTACCCTAGACCAAATACTAGGGTTTTGCTTCATTTTTTTTCTCCTCTTTCTTTAAATAGGACCTCATTTACACTTTTGGGTCCTAATTGTCAAATTGTTCCAAAAACCCTAAAACATTCTCTTCTCTCTTTCTTTCTTCATTGTGCCGAGTGAAACAATTCACTAAAGTGAATTGATTTTTCGAATTTTTTTGGAATTAATAAGCGAATCCAGGTAACTTCGCTTTTCTATTTAATTAAAGGGTAGAAAAACATATAGTAAATTAGGAATTATATCATGAAAATTGTAGGAATTTAATATTGTTTTTATATATGATTGTCGAGTATGATACATGAATTTTCTTGATTTATTTTCATGTATTTTCATGATTTCATGTATGAATCTTGTTTGTTTTATTAATTAAAATTGCATAGAATTGGTTCTTGATGATTATGTTGATTCGAAATTCTTGTATGAATTTGATGATTTCTATTCTTGATTAATTCATGATATTTTCGAGTGATTCAATTATAAGTATGATGATTTTCTTTAATTATTTAAGCATGATTCATGATTAATTTAATTAGGATAATTAATTCTTGAATTGAAAATTATCATGTTTAATTCTCAAAATGTCGAGTGAAAGAAAGATTGAAAGAAAGATTAAAAAATGTGATTTTTATGTTAATCTTGATCATATAGAATTAATTATGTAAATCTTGATTCAATTCTTTAATTTTATTATGATTAATTCAATTCTTGAATATGAAATTTGGTTCTTGATTATATTGAAAATGCCGAGTGACTTTGGAATATTAAGCATGATATTTTGATCTTGATTCCTTAATTTAATCTTGTTGATTATTGTTAAAAGTATGATTTTTATGTTTATTGATTAGTCAAATTATTTAATTCTTGATGATTGAAAGTATATAAATTAATTGAATAATTTTGGTTAAGTTTGATGAAAATGTCGAGTGAAGGAATTTAAGAAAAAAATAGAATTTTTATTATAATTTTTGTAATTTTTAGTAATTAATTAAGATAATTTAAGAATTAATTAATTATTGGTTAAAATATGAAATGCCGTGTGAAATTAATTGAAATAGTCAATTTTGGTTAATTTTGAATTATTATTAATTTAGGAATAATTAATAATAAAAGTTACGGATAAAATCATTATCAGGGATAAGTTGTAAAGTGAAGGGACAGATAACAGTATTAATATTATTATCAGGATGATTCGGTTATTTACAAATATTAATAATAATATGTACAAGTTAATATTAGTAATAATACTAAGATTAGTATCCGTAAGGATAAGTTATAAAGTTATGATAAGATGTTGAAGTTGCATAAGATATTACTAGGGATAAGAAAGGAAACTGAGTAATAGCTATACATGTTATGTTTCGGTCTCTGGCTAGGAAAGACTTGGTATTTAAGGTGGCCAATATACGTGTCGCACCTCTCTTTCCTGGGACTCCGAACATTTCATTTCCTATTACGGTCACCTAGTATTTCCCAATATATGATATGATATGATTAATTAAAGATATAAGATATGATAAGGACGCCCACCTGATGATCCGAGTAGTCAGACTGGGTTAAGTCGAGGCCACTGCTCAATGGGACGAACACACGAGTTCCCCCGAGTAGTTCTGGGTCTTAGGATATGTAGTCGTCTAGTAGTAGTACACGAGCTGCTATTAGGGGTTATGGCCATAGCTTAGGCTTAGTGGTGCACACGGGATCCACTACGGGTTGAGTACACGAGCTCCTCCCGGCATGTTCTAGGAAAGTTGTGGTGCACACGGGATCCACAACGAGTTATAGTGACCGGTCCAACGAATGATATGATTTGATATGAAATGATATGAAAAGGAATGGAAGTTATGATATGATAATGAATGAAAAATACGATATGTCATGAAATGAATATGATAAGATAAGATTATAAGATATAATGTATGATTGGTTATATTATAAGTTAAGAAGGATATGGGTCATGAAATATTTATGTTATGATATGACTTAGGGTATAAGACGGGATATAGACTATGATATAATGAACCTTGGGATAATGTGAGTTATGAGGGTAATATAATATAAGTATATGATTTAGAATGATATAAGACTTCCGCTGTGATTCTGTATTTGTATGAATGAAAGTATAATGTATGTGTATGTATGAATATGATTGATGGGTGTATTTTTATACGTATTTCTAACCGTATAATGCAGGGTTGATTGTACGTACATTATACATAGAAATTATGTATTCTAACTGTATTCTGCAGGTGTATTTATACGTATTTTGTACGTCACAACAACAAAATTGGACTCGGCCGACCGCCAGTTACCGACCGTTAGTGGTCGGTAATTGGATTTACCGACCGTTTGTAGTCGGTAAAAATTGGTCGCTGAAATAGTAGTCGGTAAAATATTTTACCGACCGTCGAAACGGTCGGCAACAAATTACCGACCGTCTACCGACCGTTTACACAGTTGGTCAAAAATGGAGGGAAGAGGCGCGTACCGACCGGCTAAACGGTCGGTATTACCGACCGTGTAGACAGGCGGTCGGTAATACCGACCGTGAAGGCGGTCGGTACGCGCCTCTTCCCTCCATTTTTTTTGGTGGGAAAAAGTTATTTACCGACCGTTACGCGGTCGGGAAGTAACTTTTTCCCGCCTTTTTTGGCGCCATTTCTTTATTTTGAACACTGATTTACCGACCGTTGAGCGGTCGGTAATTTGTTTTTTTTTTTTTTTTTAAATACCTTAAAAAAATAGGGCAAAAACAAATTAAAATTAAAATATAAAAATAAATTAAAATTAAACAAATTCAAAATTTCAAAATTGCATTTTATATTAATAATCCAATAATAGTAATATAACAATATAATACAACTATGCTACGAAGGCTCCAGAAGCGCCGGAACCGTCTGTCGGATCATCAGGAGGGCCTCGGTGAGTGAAGGAAGGATCGCCGAATCTCCTCGCGAAGGCGTCCATCTGCGCCTTCAACTGGGCGAGGTACTCCTCCCGCTTCTGTTCTCTCTCCTCCCGCTCCTTTTCTCTCTCCTCCCGCTCCTTTTCTCTCTCCTCCCGCTCCTTGTCTCTCTGCTCCATCTCTACCCTAGCGCGCTCCATCTCTACCCTAGCGTGCTCGGACTCCTCCAAACGCTGGGACATCTGTTGTAATTGAGCGGAAACCGATGGAGAATAGGAAGATCCGACGTGCCGCCTCCGCGAGGTTCTCTCGTAATAGAGAGAAGCGCCCTCCCTGCCGAACCCTAGAACCTCTCCCTTCCTGAAGCCACCAACCGTATCAAAGAAGATCTGGTTGGCGTCCGTCTCTGAACCACTAGCCTGAGACTGGGAAAGGTTCTGGTTATATTGATCCTGCAAATTATGGAGTTAGTTCCATTACTAGATTTCAAAGCTTATACACGTCCTATAACACCCTATTATACTTGTTAGGGGTTGATTATGTTGATTATAGGGCCCCACCACCAGTTTAGGTCAAAACTTGGCTTTTTAGGTCATTTTCGAGCTTTTTTTTGCATTTTCGCACCTAACTTGTCAAGTAACGTTCCATTACTAGATTTCAAAGCTTATACACGTCCTATAACACACTATTATACTTTCAAGGGGTTGATTATGTTGATTATAGGGCCCCACCACCATTTTAGGTCAAAACTTGGCTTTTTAGGTCATTTTCGAACTTTTTTTTGCATTTTCGCACCTAACTTGTCAAGTAACGTTCCATTACTAGATTTCAAAGCTTATACACGTCCTATAACACACTATTATACTTTCAAGGGGTTGATTATGTTGATTATAGGGCCCCACCACCATTTTAGGTCAAAACTTGGCTTTTTAGGTCATTTTCGAGCTTTTTTTTGCATTTTCGCACCTAACTTGTCAAGTAACGTTCCATTACTAGATTTCAAAGCTTATACACGTCCTATAACACCCTATTATACTTGTTAGGGGTTGATTATGCTGATTATAGGGCCCCACCACCAGTTTAGGTCAAAACTTGGCTTTTTAGGTCATTTTCGAGCTTTTTTTTGCATTTTCGCACCTAACTTGTCAAGTAACGTTCCATTACTAGATTTCAAAGCTTATACACGTCATATAACACCCTATTATACTTGTTAGGGGTTGATTATGCTGATTATAGGGCCCCACCACCAGTTTAGGTCAAAACTTGGCTTTTTAGGTCATTTTCGAGTTTTTTTTTGCATTTTCGCACCTAACTTGTCAAGTAACGTTCCATTACTAGATTTCAAAGCTTATACACGTCCTATAACACCCTATTATACTTGTTAGGGGTTGATTATGCTGATTATAGGGCCCCACCACCAGTTTAGGTCAAAACTTGGCTTTTTAGGTCATTTTCGAGCTTTTTTTTGCATTTTCGCACCTAACTTGTCAAGTAACGTTCCATTACTAGATTTCAAAGCTTATACACGTCCTATAACACCCTATTATACTTGTTAGGGGTATTTTTTTGCAGTTTAGGTAAGTAATTAATCATGACAAACAATAAACATCAAATGCAACTAATAAACAAACAATCCTATTCGTACTCATCGGCTTATAGGCCGGAATTCCGCTCTAAACATCAAATGCAAATCATAAAAAACAATCCTATTCGTACTCATCGGCTTATAAGCCGGAATTCCGCTCTAAACATCAAAGTAAACAAAGAAAAGAACATTACCATCACTTCCTTGGCCTTCTGGCTAATTGGTTGCGGTTCCATGCCTTCTTGCCTTTTGAAGTGAGTGTCAAGGAAGACATCCGCAGCGTCAGGGAACTTCCCTCCTTGCTCCTTAGCCAATTTCTTGGCTCGCTGAATCACCGACACAGATCCAGCGCAATGAGAGGCCGGGGCGGCGCCACTAGCGTTGCCAGCTCTCCTGTTTACCTTCGCCCGAGCTGACCTCTCCTTAGACTTCTCGTCAGTAAGTCTATCCTTCATTGCGCTGTACATCTCATCACCTGTCATGAAAAACAATCAAACTTAACACTTGATGGGCAGTATTGATATTTTAGCAAATTTTAGAAATGACTATCCAATACTCACCGAGCCAGCTAGGTCGATCTTTCCGCTTGTGAACCACATCGTTGAAGATGTCTTTCAGGCGTCTTCCAGCCTTGCTCTCATAAGCATCTCGTACTGTGCCCTCGAGCTCAGGCCTCCAACGATACTGTTTCTGCATTCGACAAAATCCAATGAATTATGTTATTGTTAGAAATTATATATAAAAAAACACTATTTATTACAGAGTTTGTCTTTATCACCTTCCACATGTTCCACCAATGTGCCTTGGTTGCCTGATCCACCTCGGTGTAGTTCTTCCAAGGCTCACGGAAGTAGGACTTTATCACGTGTGATATGGATCGAACAACACTGCTCGTGTCAAACCTTGCACACGAAACAAAGTAAGATTAAATAAACAACATATGAATACAACTTAATTTCAATTATTAAAACATTAAAAAATAAAACAAAAACTCACCATAGGCCATCAGGGTCTAATGTGGACGTCGAAGCTACGTCCGGATCAACGTCGCCACCATCATCGTCACCAGAAGGCTGAGAAGACGGAGTAGCCTCAGCAGCAGCACCAGAAGGAGATGGCTCCAACTGAGGAGACGGAGTAGCCTCAGCAGCAGCACCAGAAGGAGACGGCTCATACTGAGGCATACGCAGTGTCGGCATAAACTGCGGCCGAACTGGAGGAGGCCGCGTAAACGGAGGAAACTGAGCAGATGGAGCATCAAACTGGAGCTGACGCGCAGCCCCGTGGTCCAGAGATAAGGAAGGTGAAATCGACGGCGGTGTCATAGACGACTGACGCCAACGAAGTTCACCAGGACCAATAATGGTGGGCTGGGGTTGCTCGCCCTGACTCTGCGCTCCAGATTTCTTCTTAGCACCACCAGGCCGTTTTGATGACATTTTCCTGCATAAAGTTGTTAGTAAATCAAAAGAAATACAATGACTTAGGAAAACAAACCCCAATCACAAACACAAATATAATGAATAACATAACTAAACAATCACCGTTAATAAATTACAATTTTTACAAGAATTTGGTTTTTGGTTTCAAATTACAATAAATTGCTACAATTATTACATCCTAATGAAACAAACCGATGTCATCAACGTCCTCGTCATCATCATCAACCATGTCATCGATTTCATCATCGTTAAGCTCCTGTCCACCGTCATCGTCGTCTTCATCTAGACTCGGAATGACCTCCTCATATTCGTCATCATCACCCTGTATAACCTCGTAGTCTGGGATCTCGTCTGGAGAACATAAACCTACAGGAACAAGGGATGTTGCCTCTTGTAGAACATCCGAGTCCACCGGTGCATCAACCTCTGACCTAGCTTTGGTCTTGAACACAGCCCACCACTGCAATTTGTCTCTCTTAAGGCTAGGATAAGGTGCATAATAAACCTGGCTGGCTTGGTAGGAGACAATGAAGGGGTCATACCACGAGAGTGTCCTAGAGTGATTGACCTCTACAAGTCTATATTTCTCATGGATGTTCATGCCCTTGTCACAATCAAACCAACGACAGTTGAATAATACCGTCTTGTAATCTGCATCACTCCCGTGGTAAGACAATTGTAACACCTCTTCCAAAGTGCCGAAGTAGTCACCCCCTCCTTGACTCTCAACACAGACCCCATAATTCATGGTTGACTTGTTCCTTCCATAGCTTTGTGTGTGGAAATTGTACCCATTGACGTAGAATTGATTCCAAGTTGTGACTTCTGTGGAGGGTCCCATCGCAAGAGCTCGTGTGACGTCATCGGCAGACTGTGTCTGAAGAACCTACATTTGCATTGGTGAGTCAGATAGTAAAATGATTTTACGTAATTATAAAATAAAGTTGGGGTATTAGGGGGTTGAAATTCCTCACTTGTTTCCTTAACCATCCTGGGTATTGGGATTCGCATTTGATCCAGACATCATCTCTCTTTATTTGGGGATTTGAGTCTACTATGTGATCCTCAAATTGCCTATTATAGTGCGCAAATTCGATGTTAGTCGCTTAGTATTTTTTTTGTAATCTAACACAGTTAAAGTAAGAAAATTACCTTTCGTACTCACTTAGTATGCCACAATTTGCAAGGACATACAGATGGAGTCGGAGATACTCCTTGTCTGTCAACCAACGTTTACTACCACTCGATGCAGGTCTACCACAATCCTCCCTAAACAATTCAGGGACATCGACACCATGTTGGCTTTCAACAGCATGATATGCATTTCTACCCAAATCCCTCGACTTGGTATCAACCTCAGATTGAAAATACTGTGAGCAGAAATTGGATATCTCCTCAGCCAGGTATGCATTGCATATAGATCCTTCAACCCTTGCCTTGTTCCCCACTTTACGTTTCAAGTGGTTAAGGTACCTGTGGGTAAAGAATACATGTGGATTGTAAATCACAATTCAGAAGAAATGAGTAAAGGGGTATAAACGATTACAATAACTCACCGTTCGAATGGATACATCCATCTGTATTGAACGGGACCCCCAATATATGCTTCATGTGGCAAGTGTACAGGCAAGTGCTCCATGGAGTTAAAGAATGCCGGAGGAAACAGTTTTTCCAACTTACACAAGATCTCGGCAATGTTCTTATGTAGGCGGTCCATCTCACTCAACGTGATAGTGGGAGCACACAAGTCACGGAAGAATTGGCTTATTTCGGTTACTGCCTTCCAAATATGAAGGGGGAGCAACTCTCTTAGACAAACAGGCAACAACCGCTCCATAATTACATGACAATCGTGACTCTTCATTCCATGGAGCCTATTTTTTTTTTATCAACACATCGGCTCAGGTTCGAAGCATACCCATCAGGAAATCTCAAGTCTCGGATCCAGTCACATAACACCTTCTTCTGCTCCTTGTTAAGTGCGTAAGGCGCCTTGGGCATCACCTCATTACCCTTACCATCATCAATGAGCTCCAGCTCTCGACGCCTGCAGACACTCTTCATGTCTTTCCTCGCACTAACAGTGTCAGACGTTTCGTCTTTAACGTCCATGACGGTGTGGATGAGCTGCTCGAAGAAATTCTTCTCGATATGCATCACGTCTAAGTTGTGCCGAAGCAGCAAATCCTTCCAATACGGCAGTTGCCACAAACAAGATTGCTTATCCCATCCTATTTTTTTCTTCTTCAATTCCTTCAAAGCATCAGGACCGTCTGCTGCTCGCGGTAAGTCCTTGACACACTGCCACAGTTCCTCACCTGACATGATATGAGGAGCCGAGTCATTTTCAACTCTGTTCTTACAAAAAGCCGTCTTATTCTTTCGAAAGGGGTGATCGGAATCTAAAAATTGACGATGGCAATCAAACCATGATACTTTGCCACCATGTTTTAGCCAAAAGGCCTTGCTATTCTCCATACAATACGGGCACGCCTTTTTGCCAAACGTGTTCCAACCTGACAACATACTGTATGCTGGAAAGTCACTGATAGTCCACAATAAGGCTGCACGAAGATTGAAATTTTGCTTCTTTGATACGTCATAAGTCAAGGACCCAACCGACCATAGGTGCTTCAACTCATCAATCAAAGGCTGCATGTAGACATCCAAGTTGTTTTTCGGATTTTTTGGCCCAGGGATAAGCAACGAAAGGAAAATGAAAGGTTTCTTCATGCACATGGACGGCGACATGTTGTACGGTGTAGTTAAAACAGGCCAACAAGAGTATTGCTTTCCAAACTTCCCAAAAACGGAAAAACCATCTGTGCACAACCCAAGTCTAACTTTTCGAGGCTCGGATGCGAAGTCCGTAAAGGTCCTGTCGAAGTGCTTCCAAGCTTCACTGTCACTAGGGTGAGCCATATTCCCTTGCCCTCGACGATTCTCACAATGCCATGTCATAGCCTCAGCAATGTTTCTAGTTGCAAACATTCTTTGCAATCTTGCTGTTATTGGGAAGTACACCATAAAGCTTTCGGGAACCAAAGTTTCATTCGAAGTCTCCTTGTACCGATTCGACCCGCAATGACGACACTTATCAAGCTCAGCATCGTCCTTCCAAAACAACATACATCCTTTAGGGCAGGCGTGTATCTTCTCATGAGGAAGCTCTAATCCCTTCAGAACCTTCATTGTTTCATAATAGGTGGTACACTTAGTTTTTTCGGAGGTGGGGAGCGCATCGTTGAACAATGACCCAATGCTGTCTACACACCTGAGTGGCAAGTTGTAGTCACACTTCAAGTTGATCATTCTGGAAGCCATCTCCAACACAGACATCTTGCTCCCATCATACAACGGCTGCTCGGCTGCCTTGAGCAACTCGAAGAACATTTTTGCCTCCGCATTTGGTTCTTCTTCGGCCGAAGTTGCCTCCTCAACGAATGATGAGTCCACGTTGTCCCCAAAAGCATCGACAACCATTTCCCGGTAAGGATTCGGCTGAGTAGAAGACGAGGTGGACTCTGTACTCACCCTTTCACCGTGACATAACCATTCATAGTAGTTCGGAATGAACCCCTTCTTATACAAATGTACCTTGACGTTGGGCACATCCAAGTACTTCAAGTTCTTACACCGAACACAAGGACATCTTATCTTGTCCTTGTCATTGAGCTCGGGGTGCTGCTGAGAGAAGGTAACAAACTCATTCACCCCTTTGATGAACTCATCACGAAGTTTGTGTTCCTTATCTTTTCTCTTGTACATCCACTCACGCTCCTTCCTTTTCATTTCGATTAATACAATTTCTAAGACATTTACTAAAATTTTAGTTCAAAGCATTCAAACATAGTTCAATATAATGTCTTCACTCCTATCTTATTTAAGCCGTTCTTAAATATTCTTGTTAAAGCTTTCTTATGTAATGCACATGTATATATATTTAAGTCATATTTACGAAAAATACAATACATATTTACATACATACTTACATACATACATAATTAAATATATACTTACTTACATACATACATACATACATACATACATACACTTTAATTTTTTGCTAAAAAAAATACTAATACATACATATACATACACCTATTATTACACATTTGATTCAAATACAAAAATACATTCATCATTTCTTTCTTGATATATATCTTTCATTCAAAACCAAAAAAAAACCAATCACTTCATTAACATTTTCAATTCATTTCGTTTCGTTTTAGTTCAATTCATTTAATTTCAGTTCGGTTTATTTCATTTCAATTTAGTTCATTTCAGTTGTTGTTTTCGTAGCCCAAAAGAACACGGCCTAAAATGTGTTGAGTGTTTTTTTGGGCATAGGTTGAGTGTGATATTACTAAGAACAAGTGTTGAGCACCCTAGCCATAGATTAAGGTCGTTTTTTTAAAGCCGTTGTTTTGGACTAAATTAATTTGATTTGAACAAAATTTGTTTGATTACAATATAATTAAACAAAATCTTAAAGTTAGCAAAGAATGAACGAAAATTTTCAATTCATACACACAAATACATATGTAATACATACACAATACATAAATAATAAATACACATACATACATAATACATACATAATACATACACATATACATACAAATACATACATAAATACACATACATACAAATACATACATAATACATACACATATACATACATAATACATACACATATACATACAAATACATACAAATACATATACATATATACACAATTGAATAAATTGAAAAACAAAAAAAAAAAAAAACCCTAACCACAATTTGAGGAGCTAGGGCGGCAGCCGTGCGTCGGCGGAGGAACGGAGGGGCAGAGGCGGAGGGGCGGAGGGCTGGAGGGGCGGAGGGCTGGAGGGGCGAAGGAGAAAGAAAGAGAAGGAAAAGGAGAAAAGGAGAAAGAAAGAGAAGGAGAAAGAGAAAAGGAGAAAGAAAGAGAAAGGACGGCGGCCGGAGGGGTGCCGGAGGCCGGTCACGGTGGTCGCCGGTTGGAGGGAGAGAGAGAGAGGGGGTGAGGGTGTGGTGGTTCGAGGGTTCGCGAGGGAGAGAGAGAGTGAAGAGAGAGAGAGAATGCAACGGGAATGCGATTCAAAATCGCAACGACCCAATTTTTGATTTTGGGTCAGAAGATTTACCGACCGCTAGGCGGTCGGTACATCAGATTAGTAAATTTACCGACCGCTTAGCGGTCGGTAATTTGTTACAGTAGTTGGGTATATTTAAGTGGAATAAATTTTCCACCAAACCCAGAACCCTGTAGACATATACCGACCGCTAGGCGGTCGGTACATCAGATTAGTAAATTTACCGACCGCTAAGCGGTCGGTAATTTGTTACAGTAGTTGGGTATATTTAAGTGGAATAAATTTTCCACCAAACCCAGAACCCTGTAGACATATACCGACCGCTAAACGGTCGGTAAATTTAGAAGTCGAATTTACCGACCGTTTAGCGGTCGGTATATGGTCTGACTAACATTGGTTTTGGGGGGAAAAATTTTCCGACTGTGTTCAGTCGTCGACGGTCGGTAATTTACGACCATCTATTGACGGTCGGTAAGTGCGGTCGGGCGAAGAGGATTTTCTTGTTGTGCGTATACGTTTATGTATTTGTACGTATTTTATACGTATGTTGCATTGTCGTATGTAAAGCATGTATTAAGTTTCTGTACGGTTTTTATGTGTTTTCCTATGATATTATATGTTTGGTGGTCCCTCGATTAAATGGGACAGCCTAGTTACTCGCCACTGACGGTGGACCCCCCCCTCAGTTTCAGGTGAAGGTGATGCTGCTGATTGACGGGCTTTCGTGGATGGGCTTGAGTGGCTGAGGACTTAGTTTAGTAGACCTTAGTTGCTTAGTTCATGTTAGACTATTTTAATGTTTTGAGACAATCTAACTTAGTTTATTTCATGATCCCAGCATGTTGGGACTGTTTTTAAGACCATTTATGTAATAGTGAATATTGATTTATTTTGGATAATTAGTAGTTTAATTAATAAAGGTTAATCCATTAATTCGAATAACATGATTTACTGTTCATTTTAGGTTGGTAATGATCCGTTTGTCGATTTCCCTTCGTAAATCGACTTGTCTAAAAAGTCGGGTCGTTACAATAGGGACAAATTTAATTAAAAGGTATTAAAAGAAATTAAAAGGAATGGTTAACATAAATAAAATAAAACAGGATAAAAGAATTAAAGGAACATGAAAGGAAAGGTAGAAGGAAAAGATGATGGATAATTAAGATGATCTTGGTCCAATTAATTATAGGGAGGAAAAGGTAACAACTTAGAGAAAAATAGGGAATAATATAATTAAAGGGTATTATTGGGTCAACAAATAAAAGGAAATAATTAGGATAAATGTGTAACCACCTTTAGAAAAATACGGGGTTACGTCCATTAAAAGATATAATAGAATAAAATAGGATAATTAGATAATTAAAGGGATAGAAAACTGATCAAATGGAAAGAGGGAAAAGAAGTGGGCTTGAATTATTTTGGGCCAAGGTAAGAAGTATGGTCCAAACACTGAAATAGTTTTTGGGCTTGAAATGAATTCCTGAACTGGATTATTATTCCCAAAGCTAACTTTTAACTTGGGCCATAAATCATATGAAAAAGCTATTCAAGTCCGGTTACCAAGAAAGGGACTAAAATTACTTCTAACCCCTACTTAGCCAACTCGTCATTAATTCAACATTAAATTTGAGTCGGTCCACAACTTGAATTGCCTTACGATGGGGTTTTAGGAACCTAACGGGTCGAGGCCAAATGAAAGAATGTAGGATAGCCATCAAAAGGGAAATTTTGTTTAACACATTTTATAAAATATTAATAACATAAATTCCCGGAAAATAATTTTAAAAAGATTTTTCATTTATAAAACAAGGAATTCATTAATAGTTTTCGAAATAAATTTTTAAGGCACAAGAAATACAAACTTATTATCTGAAATTCTAACCCCGAAAATACGGGGTGTTACATTATATGTCTTGCTATTTGTAACATAGCCAAGGAATACAGCTTCATCACTTCTTTCATCAAATTTTCCCAAGTTTCTTTTACCATTTTTATGGACAAAACACCTGCAATCAAAAGCTCTGAAGTATGAAATTTTGGGTTTTCTACCCTTGAACAGTTCATATGGAGTTTTGTTTGCTATTGGTCTCATCATAAACCAGAAGTTCCTTGCAAGACCACTAGCTATTAATATAGTCGTAGCCATATCTTCGAGTGTCCTGTTCTCCCTTTCAACAACTCCATTTTGTTGTGGAGTTCTTGAGGCTGAAAAGTTATGATACATACCATTTATCATGCAAAACTCATCAAACTTTGAATTTTCGAATTCTGTTCCATGATCAGACCTTATGTGGATTACTTGGAATCCACTTGTCTTTTGAATTCTGGTTACAAAAGTTTTCAAACTCATCATAAGTTTCATCCTTAGTTGATAAGAATATAACCCATGTGAATCTGGAATAGTTATAAAAAAGAACCAAAACATATTTCTTACCACTTCTGCTTTGGATTCTCATAGGACCAAACAAGTCTATATGAATAAGTTCTAAAGGTTAGAAGTACTAATCATATTTTTACTTTTGAAAGAAGATCTGACCTGCTTGCCTTTTACACATGCTTCACATACATGATGACCAGGGAACTTGACTTTTGGTAAACAAATAACCAAGTCCTTAGAAGTTAATTTGTTCATGTGTGAAAAGCTAGCATGTCCAAATTTTTTTTTTGCCATAATAAAGGATCATCATCAATAACACTCAAACATTTAAGGTTATTCCTTGGGATGGAGATGAGATCCACAGTTTATGTGTTCCCCCTCCGAGTTCTTCTAAAACAACCTTTCCAGAATTATTATTGATGATCTTACAAACATTAGAAGTGAAACTTACAGAATTAACTTTATCACAAAATTGAGATATACTTAACAAATTATGTCTCAAACCCTCGACCAAAAATACATTATCTATACAGTGGGAAATTGACCTTCCAACTTTTCCTTTGGCAATGATCTCGCCTTTCTTGTTATCTCCAAAGGTCACAGTTTCTCCTGGGTAAGTCTCTGGTGAGAGAAATCTTGATTTGTCTCCTGTCATGTGCTTAGAACAACCACTGTCGAGGTACCATGTGTTGTTCCCGTCACTAGGACCTGCAAAAGAACTTAATGGTTAGGTGGAGGAACCTAGGTTTCCTTGGGTTCCTTAGAAAAAGAAACAGAATCAATTTTCTTTATCCAGAGTTGATTAGCATTTTTCTCTTGAGCAAGTTCCTTCTTGTCACATGATATTTTCATAATGACTAGTTTTTCCATAGAAGGGACATATCTTATTTCTGGGTAAATCAACATACTTTTTCTTTTTCCCTTTATGCTTAGTGTGGAAAGAACCTAAACCTTATGTTGTTTTAGTTTGGGCATTCTCAATCCACTTTGGAGTAATATACTGACCAGTTCCTTTATTTTTTCTAGCCTCAAGTTCCTTCTCTAATTTATCCTTTTCAAACCTCATTTGCTCAAGATCTTTCTTGAATTTTTCGAAATCTTTATTAGATTTTCTAGAGGAGGAGCTTGATCCAATTAGGTCAGTCTCCATCAATTTATATTATGTCAACTCAACATTTGCCAAAATATTTTCATATTTTAATTTTTCAACGAGTTCCTTTAGGTGGAGATTCTTATCAAAGAGATCAAAATATTTTCCTAGAACATCGATGCGTTGGTTCTTAATCCAAGCACTATGTTCCTTGCTTATTTCAAGAACTTTTTCACATTCTCTTATGTGATTACTTACAATTTTCTAATCATCTTCCATTTCTTTTAATAAGTCAACTAAAGTTTCATTAGGAAGTGTTTTTAACTGTTTAGGATCTAGAGTTACCTCATTATGTCGAGTTTCTCCACCAGATTTTTCCTCATCACTTTCAGAATCTCCCCATGCAGCAATCATAGCCTTCCTTATGTTTGGTTTGTTGAATGGAGCTTTGGTTCCCTTACCTTGTTCCTTCGCCTTGACTTTTCCTTTTTCTGTGTGCCATTGAGGACATTCTCTTATAAAATGGTCAGAGGAACCGCACTTGTGACATCCAGAATCAGTCTTGGAGGAACTAGCCCTTTTGAAGTTTCCTCTTATGAACTTTTTGTTCCTCTTGAACATCTTTCTGAATCATCTAACCATCATAGCAGCCTCTTCTTCATCAATTTATGATTCGTCTTGTTCCTCAGCCTCGAGAGCCAAGTTCTTTGCCTTGAGACCTTCACTATTGCTAGATCGCAGATGTAACTCGTGAGTTATAAGTGATCCAGCTAGTTGTTCTATATTGAACTTAGCAAAATCTTTGGTCTCTTGTAAGGCAGTAACTAAAGCTTCGTAGAACTTTTCGTACCCACTCATCAGTTGGGATATGGTTTCCATGAGAGACTAATTCATTAGTAATATTAGTAAATCTTGTAAACATTTCTTGAATAGTCTCTTTTGGTTGTATCTCAAATCTTTTATACTTACAAATTAGTAGATCTATTTTAGACCTTTTTACCTCGTTAGTTCCTTCATGAGTGATTTGAAGTAAATCCCAAATTTCCTTTGCATTCTTGCATCCCATGACACGGTTGTGTTCATGTGGAGCAAGACCACAATTGTAACGACCCGACTCGATTAAACCGGCGCGGAAGAAACCGACGACGAAAATTAAAACAATACCTCAAAGTATTATATACTAAATCCAAAAGTACAACACCCACAAGATTGTACGAAAACTAAACCCAAATATCAATACTACTAAAAACAGTATTAACTCCAAAACAATGTCAGAGTTAGAAAATACGAACTACAACTACGATAGTCCAAACTAGAATCGTAAAACATCCTAAACAAGTACAAATAACTTCGGCACTCACCCAACCCGAAGCCAAGCAAGAACCTCATCATTAGAATTACCTGAAAATAAACAACAGTCCACCATCAGTGGCGAGTAACATAACTGTCCCACCCTAACGGGGATACACATGGTCATAGCATAAATCAAACAATCAAATCAAACACTCAATCATACCAACATGTGACAGACAAAACATAACCATGACGACAATGACACTATACCAATGAACAACAATATCAACTTGACCAATTTCAGTTATTATCTTAATATTACTTAATCTTTGGCGCAATCATTTACATATTAGACCGGACCATGCACGTACGAACGCATCTTACGCGAACGAACTTTCTACTATGCCAGGATTGAGAATCTTACTCCCAACCCCATGAACCCCATCTTACGGGAAATCCATATCAAGAGACGACATAGTAAGATCTCCAACTATCCCAATAGCGCGGATAGGATAGGGGCAACGCCTTAACCCAATTCTTAGAATCTTACTCTAAGATTAGGCGTCTAATAGTAAAATCAAGCTAATCTTTAATCTTTTATTTACATGTAAATCATCATTCTTGGAACCTCATAAATTATTCTTTACACTTTCTTTATCTTTTCTTTGAACCTCTTTTAACTATCTTTAAACTTAGCTTAAACTCTTTAATCAAGACTCGACCAAGAACTCATAAAGAACTCAACATGACCTATAAAGAACCCAACAAGATTCATAAAGAACTCAACAAGATTCATAAAGAACTTAACAAGATTCATAAAGAACTCAACAAGATTCATAAAGAACTCAACCTCATAATCATCATCAAATTACGCATAAACTATCAACATTCAACAATGATTTACATCAACTTATATACATCAAAACTTCAAGAAACTTGAGTATAAACAAAAACCAAACATGAAACTAATCATAATCAATCACAAAACACATAGAATCAATGAAAAACTATCATGAAACAACCACCCAAATCAACCCTATAATTCACGCATAATATGGGTACAAAACATCCATTTCGGTCTAATCTAATCATCTAATATACCCTATGAATCATAGTATACCAACTAGGATTTGGATAGTATGTTACCTTATGAAATATAAACACGAAAATAACCAAAAACTAGTTGCCAGGAAAAGTAATCACACGGCCCCAAACCACACAGCAACACGCCACAGCACGACTTCCACCCACTCGAACACGGGCTCCACGCACGGCCACTGAACCCACCGTGCAACTCTTGATCACCAAGTAGCACCACCATGTGAGGCACCACCCTCGATCACGCACCACGCACGAACCAAGTCGTTGCCCACTCGAACTAAACCCAAAACCCGAAGTCTTGAACAAAGCAAAGAAGGATACTTGTGATTTTAGTCACCTAAAGATCAATGGAGTTTGAATCTTTAAGTTTGGGTTTGAATTGATGGATGAACAATGATTGGGTGTTTAGAGCCAAAAATGGCGTGAGGAACAAAGGCAAATGGAGGAGAGTTTGTGTTTGATTTGTGAGCAAAAGATGGCTAAATGGGCAAATGAATGTTTAAGCCTTACTAATACTTGTATTTATTGAAGTTAGTTAAGGTGTGAACATGAAGCAAATGGCGAACATGCCACACCATCATAAGGGCCGGCTATGGGCTTAATAAAAGGGCCAAAAGAATCACTTGGGCCATTTGCACTAAATCATGAATAATCATGATTAAATTCGCACTTGGCCCAAAACTAAATTAATTAATTAGAAAATTAAATAATAAAATTCCAATTAATTAAATAATCATAAAATAAATAATAAACAATTAAATCATCGAATAAAATAAATCAAATCGAGCAAATAATTAGTAAATAATAGTCCAAATAAATAAACAAATAAATCGACGACAGAAATACCGATAAATCTGGGCCGTTAAAACCTCCCCTCCTTAAAGAAATTTCGTCCCGAAATTTAAAGCAAAGGAGATTGTTCACCCTCAAACAGCTCCGGGTACTTCTACCTCATGGACGCCTCTGTCTCCCAAGTCGCCTCCTCATGGTGCTGATTTCTCCACAACACCTTGACTAGCTGGACTTGTTTACGCCGGAGGGTCCTCACTTCGCGATCCAAAATCTGAACTGGTCGCTCTTCGAACGTCAGATTCGGCTCAAACGTGGCCGATTCCACTGGGATGATGTGGGTAGGATCATGTACATATTTCCTTAGCTGGGAAACATGGAACACATCGTGAACAATAGACAAACTAGGTGGTAATGCTAACCGATATGTCACCTCTCCAACTCGTTCTAGTATCTCGTAAGGTCCCACGAATTTCGGTCGGAGTTTTCCCTTTTGACCAAAGCGTGTCACTCCTTTGATTGGTGAAAACATGCTTCTAGAGAGTGGTCTGTCCAAGAAATTTTGGGCTGATGCTGTGAGTACATCATGCTACATACTCAATAGGGTTATGCTAAGACTAATACTAAGAAAAACACCTTATGAACTTCTAAGGGGTCGAAAACCTAACATTGAACATTTAAGAATATTTGGTTGTAAGTGTTTTGTACACAACAATGGTAAGACCAGTTTGGACTAATATACATACATATAAAATATATACATATATATTGGGACTAATAGTCTTAGCTCAATCACAATAATTTATTGGGACTAATACTATATTTAATTTGTCTGATCATGGAGTCCATAGTCTTAGCTCAATCACAATAATTTATTTATTTATTTATTTATAAATTTACTTGTTTATTTATTTATTTATACCTCACTCTGTTGTATATATGTACTCAGCTTTTGCTGATTACGTGCTTTTGTATGTGTCTTCTTTGGTCATGGCCCTTGCCTTAATGACCCTGTGATGAACCAATATATATACACTTGCATTATCGGGGAACAGAATTGCACAGGTTAGCTTGACGATGTGAAGTTCAGGCATTCGGAATATGCATTGTGATGGGATGGGTGTGACTCGAGAGCTTCGATTCTTGTTTTTGAGTTTATTTTAAAATGTTATTTCATTTATGTTTATAATCAACTAATTGTTAAAGTTTTTCCGCTGCAAAACTCTGAATAAGCCGAAACGTTTTCACACGTGGCGGTAATACTTTGGAAATTTCTTTTCAAATATATTTTATGCCGCCCTAATTTTGAATAATATTTAGAGTTTTAAAAGTATGGAAATTTCAGGGTATTACAGATCCAGTAACATGACCTGCGTCTAGACGCAGGTCAGTATGTTGTGACTTGCGTCTAGGCGCAGGTCTTGTTATATGAACTGCGTCTAGGCGCAGGTCTGGCCTTGATCCGGGTCGATTTTTTTGCTTGATTTTGCGCGTGATCTCCTGGATTATTATGCGATTATGATACGATTACGAGAATCATTGAATGTTTACAGTGATCTTTGACATTCCGGGAAGTTCCGCCATGTTCCGGAATAATCCAGGCCATTCTGGACTATTCTCGAACCGTTTTCGGGTTTTTCAGACTATTTTGAAAAATGCGCTAAAAATGCCAAAAAAATATGGAAAAATTCTAGAAAAATATAAATGAGTGAAAAGTGGAGAAAAAGTTGATGATGCAGGTGTAAAATTACGAAAATGCCCCTAAGAACTAAAAATGTTTCTAAAATTCATAGAAAATAGATAAAAAAAATTAGAAAATTATGGAAAAATTACCAAAAATTCTAGAAAAATGTATTTTACCTCGAAAAATTATTTGATGCAATTTAAAGTGACTAAAATGCCCATAGGAAATAAATATGCATGAAAAATAATGAAAATAAATTAATAAAAATCCTAAAAATGTCCAAAAAAAATCCCACAATGAGTCGTAAGCCTCTAAAACGCCTATAAATGGTGTGAGAGTGGTATGAGAGGGGTAAAGAGGTGGAATTTTGGCATACTAGCTCAACACAGGACCTATGCAACAGGGTATATTCATCATAGACCATTGGGAGCTAATTGAGGTGCCTGAATTAGCTGTCTACACCCCACAAATATCGAACACATGGCAGTGGCTACGACTTTTACCCAAAATAGTAACCAATGCGTTACTAAGTTAGGCGACTTTAAATACAAAAATTCCGACATGATCATAAAAGACCAATACTCAATACTTATCGATTCAAAAATATTTTGAAATAACCGAACTTAAAGAAAATTCAAGAAACCGACCAAACCATTCGAAAGTTCCAAGCTCCACGATGCAATTCAAGATTTCATCATGAGCATTCAAGATTCGTTAACATTCATCGAAAATAATCAAGATTCGTCAAGAACAATCAAGATTCATCAGGATTTCAATAAAATACTAAAAACCAATAATAAACTTCAACAAAATCAAAGAATTCATTTCATAATCAACCAATTACTTAGATCAACACATACTAATCAAGAATTTACAGAAATCATCAAGAACCCATCATCATCATCACGCATATAAATGTCTCATCACAACCAGCACCATGTTTTGGAGAATTTCCATCACCTACATGATGAGCCTTATATCGCTCAAAAGAACAATCAGGCTGATATTTATGACAAAAAAATCCACATAGAATGAATGACATTCACATTAGGTGGTCGAGGCACTAATTTCCATCCCAAGTCTTAGTTTCAATTAAAGCATTAAATTCATCTAACATTGCATTTTTCCAATTTTGATCACGAAACGCACTAATAGGATTTTTTGGAATGGGAGAAATATCTATAGTGGTAGTTGTGAGAAAAGTGGAGGAATATTTTGGGTTGGGCTTGAAAATGTCAGTTGTAGAAATGGGAATTTGAGTGGAAGGGAAATTTGGGCTGCAGGTATCATGATGATTGTGAGTTGAGGGAAGTGGGTCGTGGGTTAGGGAAGGAGTTGGAGTGATTTGTTGTTGCTGCGTGGATGGCGAGGAAGGAAGAAGGGTTGGGCCTGTGTGAGGATGCGACTTAAAAGGAGGAAAAGGTGGGTTGGGCTGATTTTGTGGAGTATTTGATGAAAAGTATGGAATCACAGATTGGTGAACATTATCACATAATGAATCATACTGATTTGTAGTGATGTTGTGAATTTTGGAAAACGGAAATTCATTCTCAACAAACCGAACATGCCGACAAATTATGACGTTACCACTTTTCATGTCATAACATTTGGAACAAAGATGATTATGAGCTAGACCAAAATATGCACAAGGAATTGTCTGTTCTTGTAATTTATGAATAATAGAGGAGGGGAATAATGGGAAACATAAGCAACCGAAAACCCATAGTGAGGAATAATCTGGATTACATTCATAGAGATTTTGAGTGGGGTATTGGAAATTTAATACCTTAGAGTGAAGAATATTAAGAAGATATGTGGCCATGGAGAGGGCATGGAAGCATGGGCGAGTGGAATCTGAATGATATTATTAATGGATTTCATGTGTCTTTCGGCCTTTCCATTTTGGGGGGAAGTATTTGGACAAGATTCCCGAAAAAGCATTCCATTATTTAAAAATTAATAAATAAATTTAAGAGTGTCATTAATATATTTTGTATCATTATCACATTGAAACGTCTTAATATTACGTTGAAATTGAATTTGCACCTAAGCATGAAATGCTAAAAAAAATTGTTTAACTTCGGATTTTTTGGCAATGGGAAATGTCCATAAAAATTTGCTCTAGTCATAAAGAAAAAGAACATAGTAACAATGACAAGAAGTACTAAAACAATAGGAGAAGTCCAGAGTTCACTATGAATAATACCAAACGGAAATAATGTAAATGACATAGAATCATGAAAAAGAAGCTTAGAATGTTTGCATAAAGGACAAGAAGAACAAAATATTTTACAAGCCTTATTACAATCAATAAAATGTTGACTACTAAGGGACTTAAGAATAGCATTGTCAGGATGGCCTAAATGATTATGCCAAATATCTGAAGACAAAGCAGTAAAAGCTAACAGACTTTGAAAATGAATGGCTTGACAGTTTAAGAAGACAAGATATAAGTCCCCGCTGCTATCACATTTCATTAGTCGAGTCTGTGTCTATAAGTCATTAACTGCAAAACCAAAAGGGTCAGAGGAGATAGGTACCATATTATCAGTGGTAAATTTATGAACGGATATTAGATTTTTTTTTTATGGTAAGTAAAGAAATATATTGCACCAAATCATCAAATTTTACACACCATAAGCCAAGCAGGAAAGCCAGAAAAGCCTTCCAAACAAAGCCCCTTGAACATCAGGCAAAGCCTGAGCTGACTATCAGCCAGCATCTCCTAGTTAGCCACAAGGCCATCAATCCACATCCTATCACTTCTATTCATTTTATTTGCATTTAGTAATTTACATCTTTGAATTACACTATATTGTATGCATTTCACTACATTTCCAATAGGAGCTTTGCTTTGGTGCCAATAAGAAGCATTCCTCTCTTGCCAAATGTTAAAGATGAAACTAGCTACAGTAGCTGTCACTACTTTCGTTTTGGTGGTGCTATCAGGTCTCCTCCTTGCTAGCCTTTTCCATAATTGAACCATTGAACTGACCCCATAATTGAACCATCAGGGGTTCCCAGATAGCAGTGGCATAGCTGCATTCAAAGAAAATATGCTGGTGTGTTTCCTCAGTTTGGTTACATATGCAGCAGAGGTTATCTTCACAAACACCATGCCTATATAGCATGCTCTTAACCTGCAATCTTTCCAAAACAGCTAGCCATAATATAAACTTATGCTTGGGGGCAGAAATCCTATTCCACACTACCCCATCCCATTTCACCTTGTTCTCACTACTTTTAATACTCTTGTAAGCTTTACTGATGGAGAAGTTAACCCCATCAGCAGGCCACCAGTTACTGTTGTTCAAGCTTTTTAGGTAATCCTTTGCATGACAAAGTCTTCTCCATATCCAACTGGCTGTAGGAGTGGGCTTGTAATCCCACCAATTCTGGTTTTTTAAGTAGACATTATGCACCCAACGCACCCACAGAGTATCCTTACCAGTAGCAATTTGCCACATAACCTTCCCCACAGCAAGGTTATACTGGATATTAGATTTTTAATGAGTTTGTGAGCATGCATGCAACACATTATTTAATGTGAACTAGGTTTTTGGCCCGTGCATAATGCACAGGCTTTGTACCTATTAGGTTCATAGTTGTATGTTTTAGTTTTTGTAACTCTAATGATTTTATAAGATTGAAACTAACTAAGCCTTGAAAATAATTCATCAAAAAAATGAAAATATATCAAATTTTTTATTATTTTTAAGATTATAACATATATTTTCCTTGGAAAAAAACATATACATATATTGAAAAATATTCATTTGCATAATTACAAAATAATGAAAAATAGTTTTGTAAATATGAAGTGTAAGCACATTTAGAAGAATTCAAAATGGAATAAAATTAAATTTAAAATGAAAGTGATGTAAGAACGCAAATTTCATAATTTGAAAGTAATTGAAAAGTTTTAATAAATGTAAATAAATTATTAATATTAATTGTAATTAGAATAAAAGTAATTTTTTGTAATTAGAATAAAAGCAATTTTTTATTTTAAAAAAAAAAAGGAAAATGAAACATATTTTTAGGATGACACACGGAATAATTTTAAAGATGGGATATCCTATGTGTAAAAATTATGTTTTAGGGTGTGTTATAATATATTAGATATAGATTAGATATAGATGGGGGATAAGGTTATTTAATGTGAATGGGGGATAAGGGAGAGGAAGGGTAGTACGAGCATGGCCGATAATAGGAATTAAATTACCACCACCAACAACAAATTTATGAGTTTTATTTCTTAAATTAAAATAAGAAGCGAGAATACCTGCATCGGCTGTCATATGAGATGTAGCACGAGTAATTTTCGTCGGGTGGAGTAGATAAAGAAAGAGCTTGCATTACGGACTTAATATCAGTCGGTGTATAATTTGGAGCAATGACATTATATGCTTGAGGGCGTGGGCCAAGAACAACAGTCCCAGAAAACGAGGGTCATTGGGCCGTGGTGAAGAAAGGTTTGCGCTGCTAATTAAAAAGGGACAGTGGGATATGGACATGGTGGAATGGACGTATTGTCCGTAACTCTGCTATGTGGAATGTTTTAAGTATAGGCGAGTAGAATTAGAATTATAATGGGCCTTTTTCTTATTACCATGATAATGGCCATTACGACTATTATTTTGACTTTTTCCTTTATAATTATTATAATAATGACCTTTTCTTCCATTATTTTTTAGAAAAATTAAAAATAACCCCTAAACCTTTTCACTTTTTTGCAATTACCCTCTTTAAATTATTTTTTTTTAATTTAACCCCCAAACTTTTCCCTCCGTTATCCAAATCATCCCCAAATCACAAAAATCTGTTATAATCTAATGGTGGGACACATTTTTTACTAATTAAACCCTCTCCTTTCTCCCTAATCATTCTTTCATCATCTTCTTCATTTTATCATCCCAAACCACTACCACCACCATTACTCTCTCCTTTGACCACAACAACCACCACCACTTCATCACCCTCCTCTTCCAATTCAACTTCTTTCTCGCTCCTCTAACCCTCCCAAAACTTACTAAGTTTGATTGAAAACTTACTAAATTTGATTGAAGGAGGTTGGAACGAGGGTAAAGTTGATGGAGGTGATGGTGTTGGTGCAATGGTTATATCGTGCTCCCGGGACCACCTTCCTCAATGTGGTCCTGCGATAAAAACAATATACATTCTTATATAAAAACAATGTTGAATCCACTTTATGATTCATATTGAATTCAATACAGTTCAATATTTTTATTTCAATACACTTGCATATTCATTTCAATACACTGCAATATTCATTACCATTAAACAATATTGATTCATATATAAAAAAAATCAGAATAGAATCTAAAAAGAACATATACATTTCAATACACTTCAACATTCATTTCAATATACTACAATATACATTTCATTACACTACATATTTATTTATCAATACTGCATATACATTTCTCAATACTGCATATTAATTTCTCAATAATATTCATTTGAATACACTACACTATTCATTTCAACACACTGTAATATACATTTCCAACAAACAATATACATTTCTATATAAAAACAATGCTGAAAGTATATTCATTCATATATTGTAATCAATATTTATTTCAATACACTACAATATGCATTTCCAACAAAGAATATTCATTTATATTCATTCATATATTGTAATGTATTCAATACATTACAATATTTATTTCAATACACTAAATTATTCATTTCAATACACTAAAATATTCATTTCTATACACTACAATGTTCATTTCAATACACTACCATGTTCATTTCCAACAAAAAAAATACTGCACTGGGACCACAGAGAGGTACGTGGTCTCGGGACCATGTAATAATTTGCGGTGTTGGTGGTGACAGGGGATGGTAAAAGGAGAGAGAAAGAAAATGGAGGTGGAGGTGGTGATGGCAAGGGGGTGGTCAGAGGAGAGAGTGGAGGTCATGGTTTTGGGGGTGGCAAGGGGTGATCAAAGGAGAGAGAAATAAAATGAAGGTGGTGTCAAGGGGTGGCAAGGGTCTATCAAAGGAGAGAGAAAGAAAATAAAGGTAGTGGCAAGGGGTGGCAAGAGGAGAGAGAAAGAAGATGGAGATTGTGTTAATTATGTTCGTGTATTAATAAACCATGTTAGTGTATTAATAAACCATATTATTGTGTTAATTATGTTTTGGAGTTGTTAATTAACAAATCAAAGGTAATATTCCATTAAATTTAATGGAATATTTTAATTTGGGGGTGTTTTGGATAACGGAGTGGAAAGTTTGGGTGTTAAATTAAAAAAAATATTAAAGGGGTAATTAATAAAAACGTGAAAAGGTTTGGGGGTTATTTCAAATTTTTCCTTATTTTTTTAACAAGACTTTCATTAGCAGGAGATTAAATAGCGACCAATGCGACACCATTTTGTCCACCGGAGAAGACATTTTCATTGTCCAGAAATTCTTTGATGGTTCGTTCGGCCATGTTTAACCGAGAACGACAACTCTTAAACATTGGTAATGGTTCCATATTTTGGAAATAGTCTACCGTGCCGCTAAAAACTTCCGGTAATTTAAGGCATTGATAAGACAAAGAACCAATCGACTGTTAGAGACTGGAGCATCAACATCAGACAACCTAGCAGCAAGTGAGTGAAGATGAGTACAAAGATGAGCAGCTTTGATATCTTGAAATAAGGATTCAAGACGTTTCCGTGCCATATCGGCGGTGTCATTGTGACAGAGAATAGCTAAAAGGAGTTTATTTGACATGGTGCTATAGATCCATTGCATGGAAGAATGACAACATCCAGACGATGCCAAAGAGCTATGTCGCCAGTCTTAAAGCAACCTCCTCTATGGGTAGTACCAAGAGATCATAAACCCTAGAAAGGTTAGTAAACAAAGTGACCCAAGAGTGATACAATGCACTTGATCATTATCTATGGTAATTGGGATAAGAGATTTGACATTATTAGTAACTGTGAGAGCAGGATGGAACTACTTGGATGAGTCGTCCACGGTGAGCAAGAAGAGGAAGATTAAGGTTTTGCTAGGGTGAATTGAAGGATCTGTTAGGCTGATACTACCATGAAAGAAGCTAAGTTCTTGGCTTTTGATTAAGCCAAAATAGCAACATATATATAAGATTGCATGCATGAGAACGAAGTGTCGCATGACTTTCTAAACTAATAAAAAGAATCTATAATTAAAGAAACTGCTAACAATATATTTGACTAAGTACAGTAACTAATATGTTATCGCTAGAAAAAGGGAAAAAATATATTTACAAAATATATATATGCCCTACTATTCTATTAGATGTGATAATAATATTAGGTCATCCAGGTTTAATGATTACCCGTTATGGATAACCGAAGTTTCATTTGACATGACATAAAAAACACTGTACTAACACACTCTCTTGTTAAGTCCGTTAGTGTTTTGTGTGATCACAAATAGTTGAAGGGAACATTTGCTAATTAATGTGTTCATACAATTATCCTGAAACAATTGAAGTGCATTGTTCCTCAGTTACTCTCTTTGAGTTACAATAATCTTATGTCATATCTTATACATTGGTTGCATGTTTGACATACAAGTGTAGACACCTAAATGTGTCTCCCCAATGTAGAGACTAATTACCATGCGGCCATGAGGTCCAACTAAAAAGAATTGACGATGAAAACGCACAATGTGCTTCAAATAATTACCTGAACCATGATCAAACTACCTTGGAAGCAACAGTCTGTGTCCGCAATAATTCCGGAATTAATTTATCAATTTTTAATTCATTTTTCCATATTTTATATTTATAAAAAATATATTTTTGCATCATAAAAATAATTTCATAGGTCATTCATATTTTTCTATATATTTTATCATATTTTTAAAGCTTTTTCTAGGCTTTTTATGATTTTTGCATGTTTAGGGGAATTTTCGTCATTTCACATGGTGAGCAATTCTTCTCCAAAGCATATTAATATTTTTCATAATTTTCCTTGATTTTTAGGGCTTCTAGGAGCTTGTGGAACATTCCGAAACATTCTAGAAAGTCCCAGAACGATCTAGAGGGTCAAAGATTACAGAATCAATAAGTGATTCATTAATCAATCATAATCAATTCGTAATCCCGTAAATCACGCGTAGAATCACCAAAAATCGTCGACTTAATACCGAGAAGGACTTGCACTTAGACGCAGGTGGCTTACGTCTAGACTCAAGTCAGCCTCCTTCTGGGTCTTCGCTGCAGCTTTTGGCCTATAAATAGGATACTTTCCAAGGGGTTTCAAGACACTAATCAACATCGAGCACTCCCCGGCATTGCATACTTTTATTCCAAACCTTTGTCTCTACTTAAATCCTTCTCAAAACTACTCTAGACACATCACAAATCCTCAACTCAATCACCTTAAACAAGGTCTTGCATTCTTCACCATTATTGATTTTTCTGGTTGTTCTTGACCAACGCACTACAAGGTACACCTTTCTGAAGTCTCTATTCCTCCATGTTTCATTACTTCGTTATAGTTACTTTAATTTTATTATTTGATTAATTAAAATGATAATTAAAATTGATATTATTGATGATAATGGATGATGCAATTCATATGAATGGTTAATATAAATTGTTCATACTTACAAATGTTTAATGACTTAATTTGAAATTGAAATTGTATTAATTTGTATTAATAATTCATATACATAATTTTTCGTACAGTTTTGCATGATTAAATTGAAATTTGTTGTACATTTTGTAATTTTCTCTAATCGTCATCATCATCATAATTATCATTTAATCACTTCCGCTATCAAGTTTCTTGTACCTGTTATTGTGTTATTTTGCTTATTATATTTTATCAGGCTTATTCTTTAACACGGACTTAATCAAAGTGGTCACAATAATTAGTCATAATTTGTAAATTATAAAACCCACCTAGTAATTCGTGCCTTAAGGACATAAAATGGAGATATTTATGAATTCGGGATTAATAATAGTACGCCCACAAAAAGAGATCTAGAAGAGACCAATTACAGGCGGGTGGACCCAATGCACGATTTGCTCATAACATGTCCCCGAACCCATACTCTGGTGTACGACCTATATGGGGCCAATTGACCCTAGCATTGGTACTTCTTCGGTTTACGTGGACCGTATAAATGCATGGTGGCGACTCCTACTAGACCAAACTAACCTATGGAGTTAACGAGCAATCAAAACACTTGTGATGTAGGTGACCGAAACCGACCCCTACAATAGGTATTCCAGTACTTGAGCCATGAAGAATCACTTCAATTACGAAGATTCGGGCATCAATATGGAGAATCCAAGTATTTAAAAAATAAAGACTGCAGTTTAGCCTTAGTGTTTTTATTTTTAGTCTTTTTGTTGTAAAGAATGCTTAAGTATGATGGTAGACTCGTAATGATTGATCTTTGTATGTCGCAAACACCAGACCAGTAGACCATCAGCTTGCAACATGACTCGTAACGATTGATCTTTATTCTTAGTCTGGTGTTTGCAACATGACTAATTTGATGAACAGTTTGCATAACAGTGCAACAGACCATCAACTTGACAGACAAACTCGTAAAATAATTTATGAAGGAATTCATTTTTTATTCATTAAATTTTACACGAGTACAAATCAGTTTGACAAGGATATTAAGTGAAAAAACTTTCCATAACTTTAGGAAATAATCAAACAAATATTCGAAGATATATTAACTTAGAATATTTGTAAAAAACTTTACGAAAGGTGAGAAATAAATATTGCGGCCAAAGTGTTCACCTCGACCGCAATATTTAGGGTTCATCGGTTATATAAATTGAAGCACTTAATCACATAAACTCTCCAAGACTCTCCAGCACCATATTGAGTGAATATTTTAGAGTTCACAAAATATCATGCAGAACAATTTACTAATTGAAAGGGCATTCATCCATCCAAGATCTTAAACTTCATCTCTTGTAAGCTTTTTAGAAATAGCTTTTAGGGAAAAACTTTTTTTATTTGTCACCAATAGAGGGGTTAGTGATTGGAAGCAAGTGTGAGTTCATTTTAAAGTGCTTGAGAGTTCAAGTGCAAAACAACACTCTTGAGTGGGGAAGTCTGTTGTGAGAGTTCAATTCATAGCAACAAAGTGTACTAATTTTGTTTTTCTGAGTTGATCAATAAAAGTTAGTAGCTAGAGTAGGAGGATGTAGACATAGATGTTAAACCTCATTAAATCCGTGTAATCTTTGTTTGCACTATTATGCCTATTTTAACTGTATTGTTCTTCGTGTTTCCTCTGCCGGACCAGATAACTAGTTAACAAACTAAAACTGCTTAGAAAAGAAAATTTTAAGAGGCACTCAATTCATCCTCCCTCCCCCCCCCCCCTCCCCCCGAGTACTAGTGGGACCTTCAATTGGTATCAGAGCATGTGCTTTTTGTACAAGTAACACCTAGAAGAGTAAATCCATGTCTTCCTAGTAGTTGAGTGCAATCTGGTATGACAACAAGATACCCAAGTTTAACGGCAAAAGCACAATTCGTAACCCAAATATTTAATAAAATCATGTCATTTCAAATTCTAAAAACATCACAAACAAAGAATTGATACATAAATCGTAACATTTTAATTTTAGAAATTGAATTTCAACAATTTGAAATGAATTCCACATATCCAAACAATACCTAAAATTATTGTATGTATTCTTTAGATATAATGGCTAATATGATCCTTGAAAAAGGGGGAAATAGAGGGAATTTTGGGATCCATGTATTTAACATGTATATGGAGTTTTATACCCATTTATGACATTGTAGTAAAATACTAGCAGCAACACCTAGAACCTAGAAGATTTTAATATCTATATGAAAGAATTCAAACATTCAAGTTTAAGTGTGTTAATTGTTCCTTGTTGCTAGGTAAAACTACTTTCATGCTAATTAAATGCCTCCTGTTGTTTTCTGATGCTTTATATGATGCACATCCACATTTGAAATTAATTCATCCTCAAAAAAAAAGAAAAGAATGAATGCTATTATATTTTTTAAGATTTTGTTCCACATTAATATGAAAACAAAATGCATCATCTCTTTTATAAAATAGAAAATATAAATATTTTTAAAATACATAAATGGAATGAATGATTATTGTTTTTAACCATTGTTGTGACACATGTATGTTGTCTTCCATAATATTTGTGAATAATATCACTTGAAAAAATTTGAAGAGTCCAACTTAATTCACGAAGGCAAAACCGGTGCAGTCATTGGGAAGAGTAAAAATCCAAAATTTAACCATGTTACCATCCTGAAGATTTCCACTGTCATGAACAAAATCGTGCCATTGTGCATTAAACACAAACCAATCATTGCTTTCCTAGTAGGTGAAATTAAGCTTTCTTACTGATAGTTCCTTGTTGGGTTGTATCGCATCCACGCTTACGTTATGTCTACTCCCCATTACCCTTTGTAGTTCTTCAACAGGAATTGCACTATGTTTTTTGGGGATGATAAATCGATTTTCAGCTTTAGTCATGTCTGTTTTGGTCAAATTTTTTTCATACACAAACCTCACGATTGACCCTCCGACCTGTTCAATTTTTTTCCGAAATCTTTTTAGAAGTTGACGATCTTCTTGTGGTGGTGATTGTAATCGAATGCGTAGTTTCCTAAAGCTTTTTTCAACAGGTTGTAGTGGTGTTTCAATTTCTTTTCGTTTTCGTTTTCCTCGTTTTCTCTTTGGTGTTGATATTGGTAAGTAGGAATCATGAAATAAATTCAAATTCATGTTCTCTATAGCATAATGATGTTTATTTTTGAGTTCACTAGCTCTCTCACACATCAAAGCCAGAATATCCAAACGAGACAACATCATATCTTCATAGGCAAGGAGGTCTTCAAAATCATCTTTCTTGAATTCCAATGACCCTATTTTTGTTAATAATATTATCGCTACTGCCTACTGATGCTCTCAATTTTATTTTCCTTATTAACGAACCCACAAGAATTTCAATAACAATTGTTTGCAATGCTGAATTAAATATTGTGAATTTAATGGGTAATAGCCTAGAGATTAGCCCTATTAATAACAATCGTGAGTTAGAAATAATTATTTACTCCAAATGCAATTTAAAAAACTGTTCTTCTCAAAAAAAAAAAATTAACAAACTATGTACAGATTAGTCGGGTACATTATCCATTAATTATTTAATTTTAAAAAATTATACAGAACAAACTGATTTTTTTCAAAAAAAGAAGAAAAGAAAACGGGTAAGTAAAAGGATAATAATACATAATCAACATCCTCCAAATCTTAAATTACAGCTATTTTTTTTAAAAATAAAATACTAATCTAACCAAGTAACCAACTAACAATCTTAAAAAAAATATATATATATATATATATATATATATATATATATATATAAAATATAAAAATGGAAAAAAATTAAAAAAATAAAAACTTTTTTTTATGGGAACTTCAAACATATAAAAATAAAAAAAAATGGAAAAAAACCCTGCCAAGTGCCACCCATCATGATGTTTATATATTTAAAAAATACAAATTATTATTATTATTTAGGCAAAGTATAAATTATTATTAAGCTAAATATTTATTAGAATCTAATAAAACTTCTACTCTAACCATTAAATTTCCAATTACATACAAACTTTTAAAAAAAATTATTTTTTTAATAAAAAAAAAGGGAAAAAAAAAACTAACTACCAAAGGCAGAAAGAGTTCGTTGGGCCTTGAGAGCATAAACAACATGCATCCATAGCGGTAAGGTAACGAATAGTCTATCAACAGTCAACATGTTTGCCCCTGCTTTTTCTAACTAACCTTTCTCTTAACCGGATATTAAAAATCTTATATACATATGCTAAGGTAATTTGGAACTTTATTCAAGCACATTTTCTATTTGATTTTTTAAATTTAAAATTCTAACCTTTGATCCAGTTCCACACAAGTTTTAAGATTTTTACGGGTAAAAGGTAATGATCCAAAGCTCTCAAAATTAAATATGATGATAATGTGCTTCGAAAAGAGTGAAAATATTTTTATGCTAATGTATGTGTTTGTACCCAACAAACAGGTTTGAATGATTTCAAATTTGCATGTTCCTATGGAACAAGTTCCTAAGGAATTGCCAATGTTTTTAATGAAAATATGTCACTTCTGAAAGGAAACATAATAACATATAATGCCTTACAATGAGGAACTTGAATATGAGGATCAAGTTCAATAAGTGAAGCAAGAGTAAAACTCAATCAATATCCATAACCATGTTCCTGTTAAGTTCTCATAGTTGAGAAAGTTCATATTTCACAGATTTGGGTCTCAACTAAAGAACGTTTGTGCATTCCTTGCATATATATGTTTATTATTGTGATTAACAAGTTTTATGCAGAAGGAACTCAATAAGCTTGAATGGAACAAGGTGTGAAACCTTAGACCTCTTTTAGAATACCAAAAGTCATGAGCTAAGATGGGTATTCAGGAACAAGTTCATTAAGTATGGCAAAATGGTAAGGAATTTGGTAAGCTTCAAAGGATACAGTAATAAATTCGGTATTGAGTTTGAGAAAATTTTTGCTCAATATCCTAAAGGTAATTGTGTTATTTTTTTGTTGCTTATATGGGATCTAGTCTGTACTACATAGACGTCAAATAATTTTTAAATGATATTTTGATTGAGGACGTTCATGAGGAACAACCCATTTAGGATTTAAAAATCATATATCTCCTTTTTCATATCTATGAGCACAAGTTCCTTGGGTATGTTATAGGAAATTTTCTAAGTTCCTTCTTGAAAATCTTTTCAAATCTAACATTTTACTTAGAAGGAACTAATTTATTAGTTGTTCATATTAGTATTGATAATATTCTATTTCGTGCAACCATTAAATTTAAATTTCAGGTTCCTTGACCTTATGTTTAGTGTTGCATACATGAGCATAAAGAAGGAACACCATGTCTAATAAAAACGTAATATTGTCTTCCCAACATGCTGAAATTATCTTAAAAGTCTGAAAATAATCCCAAAAGTCATTAAAGGTAAAAATACCCTAAGTATTACATAAACTGAAAATATTGTCTTCCCAACATGCTGGGATCATATATATAAAATAAAGTAATATTGTCTTAAATCACTCTAGTAAAACTAAGGTAAAACTAAACTCTGCCACGCTTAAGCCCAACCATCGGAAGCCCGTTTTAAGCTGCTGCATCGTCACCTGAAACTGAGGGGGGGGGTCCACCGTCAGTGGGGAGTAACTAGGCTGTCCCGCTTAATTGAGGGACCGCTAAACACATAATATCATAGAATTATACATGAAAACCACACATAAACATAGTACATCTTATACAAAAATTCATACGAAGTACGTATAAAAATACGTACAAAAATACGAATACAAATACGTATAAAATACGCATAAGAATACCTGCAGAAATACGGTTAGAATACGTACAAAATACACGTACAATACATCATGGAATACGTATACATTCGGGTATAACATACGAATACATACATTCATACATACATACATACGTTATACAAATACAGATATACACAGCGGAAGACTTATACTATTCGTAGCAAATGCATTTCATACTTATCTTATATTATAAATACTTTTAACCTGGTTATCATCATTTCATTAAATCATAACTTATCTTAATCTTCTTAACTTATCTTAAATCTTATATTATAACTTATATCACATCATAACATAACTTATATCTTATCATAACTTTCATAACGTATCGTACTTTCATATCATCTTTACCTTAGCTTATATCATATCATCTTAACTTTACTTCATATCGTATCATATCTTATCTTCGTATAATAACATAAATATCTTATCTTGTCATATCATAACATAACATAAACATAACATAAACATCTTATCTTAACTTTGCTTAATCCGTGGTCGAGTCAACATGCTAGTAGGGGATCTCGTGTGCACCCCAACTTTCCTAGAATATGCCGGGTCAGACTCATGTGTCTTTCCCAAAGTCTAAGTGGGACCCTCACTCCCGAATTAACGGCCCATGTGCCACTAATTCGGACGACAACACAAACTAGAATCAGTAAACCGACCAGAAAGCCTCGGCAGGTCGGTGGCAAAGACTTAACCCCGGTAACGAAGCGTGCATCGTCGGTGGGGTGACCACTTCATAAAACCTTAAAGAAAATATCTTATCTTATATCATATGAATCATCTTAACATCTTATCGTATCATATCATAACATTCATCTTTACTTCTTAATGGACCGGTCACTATAACTCGTTTTGGATCCCGTGTGCACCACAACTTTCCTAAAACATGCCGGGGTGAACTCGTGTATTCAACCCGTAGTGGATCTCGTGTGCACCACTAGGCCTAAGCTATGGCCATAACCCCTAAATAGCAGCTCGTGTACTACTACTTAGACGACTACATATTCTAGAACCAAGAACTGCGCGGGGGAACTCGTGTGTTCGTCCCATTGAGCAGTGGCTTCGACTTAACCCAATCCGACGACTCGTGTATCATCGAATGGGCGTCCTTATCTTATCTTATATTTCAAATCTTATATCTTTCTTAAATCGGGAAATACTAGGTGGCCGTAATCGGAAATGAAATGTTCGAAGTCCCAGGAAAGAGAGGTGCGGCACGTATATTGGCCACCTTAAATACCAAGTCTTTCCTAGCCAGAGATCGAAACAATTCAAATTCCTTTTACTCTGTTTCCTTTCTTTCCCTTTTAATGTCTTATCATCCTCAATTCCTTATTGTAACTTATCCCTACTGACTTAATAATAATAATAATTAATTCCTAAAATGATCCCAATATTATTATAAGTCCCAAAATAAACTAAAGTTGATCAAAATAAAAAGGCCACTCGACATTTCTTTAATTATAACATAATAATCAGATCAGCTCATTAACAATCATATAACCAATTTAACAATTAACAACATATATTACTCAAAATATGATAAAAATCCTATTTTTATCACAACAAGCCATTCGACACTCTTGAATAAAAAAAATACCAAAATTATACTTTTAATCAATTGAATACAATTAACAACAATTGATCAAATAAACTTAATAATAAACAATTTAATTTACTTTAAACATTAAATCATAAAACATGGATTAAAACAAGATCAAAATCATTCCTTTATTTACATCACACCACACGGCTATCATAGGGTTCAAACAAGATCAAGATTGAATTCAAGAATTCAAAATAACATGTTTTAATAATTTAATTACACTATTTTACACAATCTGATTTTTAAAGAATTAAATTAAGAACGACCCTTTAAAGGTCTCGATTAATCTGGAAATTTTAATGGAAGTTAAATATAGGTTCAAGGTTCAACGTGCACAATTTTCGTCCAAAAATAATGTCATTTACTATTTATAAGGGATTTTATAACTAACAAATCAGATTAGGCTGAAATCAGTTTCAGATTTTTCTTCCATAGCAAACGATCTTTAAAAATTACGAAAATTTAACACAAGTTGTAAAAAACTATTACTGACTTCCACCAAAAATTTCGTAGGCATACGAATTTATTAAGTTTATTAATAAATTTGTAAACCAAATCTGGACAGTTTTACCGGTTTGAAAGATTAAATTATTATAAGCAATAAAAGGACGAATTTTGCCACGAAATAAATCATGATTCATAATCAAACAGTAAAGAAACTTCCACGAAAAATTCATCAAGAAATAACAAGATTTGATTAATAAATAAATTCATACAAGTAATTATTCAACAATTAAAGATTTCAAGAAACTACATAAAATAATCAAGAAAATTTCATAATAATTCATAAAGATTACATATTATCATCAAGAAAAATTACATAAAATCCTATCATATGATTCGAAATTTTCTAGGTGATCATGACACTAATTCCTAACAGTTTTCATGTTTTAATCCTAATTAACTATGTGATTAACTTGTACCGAAATTAAACGAAATAGCATAGTTACCTCGATGCGCTAAAATTATCCAAGGAAATGACCAATTGGTGAATGAGGCTCACGGCTATTTGAGAGGAGGGGAGAAAGTTGTTCTTTTTTCTTTTTAGGGTTTATAAGCCTTTTTGCAATTAGGAGTTAATTAGGTTGCATAAGGCCTATTTATAGAAGAAAGAAAGCAAAGAAAGCAACAAACCCTAATTGTATAGGGGTGCCGTGAGGGAGGAGGAGCAATAGGGAGAGTTGAGAATTTTTAGGGAGCTTGGCAACTAGATTAGACTAGGTTTAAGAATTTAAATTAACTATTTAATTTATTTAATTTGATTAATTAAAATCATTTAAATAAATTAAGTTGAACAAAAGATATAAACATTGGCCCAAATAAAAGGAAGGACCGGCCATGACATAAGGGGAAGGAAAAGTTGGGTCATTGGCCCAATTCTGAGATAAGGAATAAAATAAAAATAAAACAGTCCAAAAATAATGGGCCGTTTGGACTTAGAATAAAAAAATAATATTAATAACCGCGAAATTTTCTGGCCCTAAATTTCGGGGTATTACAGAGATAGCTCGTACCATGGTCTCTTCGCGACTGCAGGCGGCTGGCTCTCCATGACCCTTTTCTTAGCAGCTTTCTTCTCGGCCAAGGATGCATGAATTTCCAAGGCCACCTCGTAAGCCTTCTGGAACGCTGCGGCACCGCTGCTGATAACGTGCACCCTGATATCAGGGTCCAGCTTCTTGATGTACCTCTTTAGTCTCTCGGCTTCAGACGGTATCACTGCAGTAGCAAATCAAGACAGTTCTGCAAACTTATCTGTATAAGCCTGCACCGACATAGTTCCCTGCGTGAGCATCAGAAACTCCTCCTGCTTCTGCCACCTGAGTTCATCGGGATAGAAACTCTCTTGGAGTTTAGCGATGAAATCCTCCCATGAAATGCCTCTCACGGACCTCCCCGGGGGACGAACCGTCATCCACCAGTTATCAGCTTCTAAGCGCAAGTAGTAGCTAGCAATTTGAACTCGTTCTTCGTCTAGGTAATCGGTCGCATCGAACAATTTCCGCATTTCCTGAATCCAGCTCTCGAGCACCACGGGGTCAGATGTGCCTTCATAAGTAGGGGGTCGACGGGAAATCCGGTCAAATGTGGTTTGGCCGCTGGTCAACTAGGCTCTTCTCTGAGCTAAGTTGATGATTGTGTCTTCTAACATACGGCGCCGGTTACGGCTACTAAGCGATGGTTCTAGTCTTTCCATTCTGCGAAACAGTACCCAAGTTATGAAAATCAAAAGACAACTAAAACTTAAATTAAATCGTCGTAAAAGAATGAAAAATAACTTATCCCATAGCTCTACCCGAGTCAACACTCACTTAAGTTCTCGTGGTGGAGCTAACTATGATAACACTTGGAATAATAAAGCACACAATCTCACGGGTTACTTATGAAGAAGTAACCTAAAGTTTCAGCTTTGATACAAACTGTAACGACCCGTATTTTAGCAGCGTTGTTTTTGGAGAAAACAACAATACAAATCATATTAACTATAAACCTTTAGTATCAAATTCTTTAATAACAACGGAAGCTCGGAACTTAATTCAGATTATGCAATAAAACCAATAAATAGTCCAAAATAATTAAGTTACTAAAGTCCATTATTGACAGCAATTATGGAGAGTCTTTTAAAAATAATACAAAGGCTAGAAATGGTCATCAGGATAAATAAACTACTAAACTAGCTTGTGCACAGTCCCAGCCCTTGTGTAACCCAATCAGTCATCACTTGTACCTGAAAAAGGATTTTGGGGTCCACCGTCAGTGGGGAGTAATTAGATTGTTCTACTTAATCAGTAAAACACAATTAGAAACATAATTGTAACGACCCGACTTTTTTAAGCTGTCGTTTGACGAAGGAAAACGACTTGCGGATCATTACTTAAGCATTAAATTAAACATTAATTATATATTTAAAATAGAAACATCTTTTATTAACTTAAAAGTCTGAAATTAATCCCAAAAGTCAATAAAGGTAAAATACTTAAAGAATTACATAAACTGAAATAATGTCTTCCCAACATGCTGGGATCATAAATGAAATAATGTAATATTGTCTTATTGAATTCTAGAAAAGAAATACTAAGGTGGAACTAAAACTCTGCCTCAACAAAGCCCAACCAGCGGAAGCCCGACTACGCAGCTGCATCGTCACTTGAAACTGAGGGGGGGTCCACCGTCAGTGGCGAGTAACTAGGCTGTCCCGTTTAAGTAAGGGACCGCTAAACACATAATAGCATAGGATAACACACGAAAACACATGTATACAAATAACATTTCATACACAAGTACATACGGGGTTCGTATACAAATACGTACAAAAATACGTATACAATACATATAATAATACCTGCAAAATACGGTTAGAAATACATACACAATACGTATAAAAGTACATATACAATACGTATAACAATACCTGCAAAATATGGTTAGAGGTACGTACAAAATACGTATACAATACAAGCATACATACGAAATACATTTATACATACATACATTCCAGAGTTATACATATACAGACATACACAGCGGAAGACTTATACCAATCATAATACATTACGTCTAATACTTAACTTATACTTTATACAATCTTATACTTTAATTATCATATTGAACCTTATATTATCTTAACTTCGTAATCATATCATATCGTCCATCTTAACTTTGTAATCATATCGTATCATATCATTCATCTTTATTTCTTAACGGACCGGTCATTATAGCTCGTTGTGGATCCCGTGTGCACCACAACTTTCCTAAAACATGCCGGGGTGAACTCGTGTATTCAGCCCGTAGTGGATCCCGTGTGCACCACTAAGCCTAAGCTATGGCCATAACTCCTAAATAGCAGCTCGTGTACTACTACTTAGACGACTACATATTTTAAGACCCAGAACTGCCCGGGTGAACTCGTGTATTCATCCCATGGGGCAGTGGCATCGACTTAACCCGATCTGATGACTCGTGTATCATCAAAAAGGGCCTCTTATCTTATTAACCCGATTGATGACCTTTGCGTCATCGTAGGGGCGATCTTAACTTATTATCTTTCTTATAACTAGAAGTACTAGGTGACCGTAATCGGGAATAAATGTTCGAAGTCCCAGGAAAGAGAAGTGCGGCACGTATATTGGCCACCTTAAATACCAAGTCTTTCCTAGCCAGAGATCGAAACAAATAATTACCCTTTTACTCTGTTTCCTTTCCTTCCCTAATAATATCTTATTATCCTTATTGTAACTTATCCCTACCGACTTCCTTAACTATAATATAATAATAAATAATAATAGCTAAGTCCTTTAATCGTATTATTATTACCCTTTCATATTATAACTTATCCCTAATTATAAATATTAATAATTATAATAATAATAGTAATTCCCAAAATTGTTCCAATATTATTATAAGCCAAAATAATTAAACTAAAATTGGTCAACAATAACTAACCTACTCGACATTTTAGGGTTAGTTTACTAATCAGATAAATTCATCAACATAATAATTAACAAAATCAGTTCAATTAACAATAATTCGAATAATTAATAATTATCACCAAAAATTGCATAAAACATGATAAAAATTCTACCTTTCATATTTTATACCACTCGAAAATCATGAACAACAATACCAAAAATTACGTCCTTAGTTAATTAAATTCAATAACCAATAAATCATAGCGAACTTTATAATAAACAATAAAATTATCCTTAAAACACCATATTTTACACAATCTGATTTTAAAGTATTAAATTAAGAACCACCATTAAAAGGTCTCGAATAATCTGAAAATTTTGATGGGAGCTATATGTAGGTTCATGGTTTAACGTGCATAAATTTCGTCCAAAAATAACATCTTTTACTATTTTTAAGGAATTTTATAACTAACAAATTAGATTAGGCTAAATTCAGTTTCAGATTTTTCTGCCACATCAAACGAACTTTAAAAATTACAAAAATTTAACACAAGTAGTAAAACATTATTACTGACTTTCAACTAAAATTTCGTAGCCATCCGAATTGATTAAGTATCTTAATAAATTCGTAAACCAAATATAGATAGTTTTACCGGTTTGAAAGATTAAATTATTATAAGCAATAAAAGGACGAATTTTGCCACGAAATAAATCATGATTCATAATCAAACAGTAAAGAAACTGCCACGAAAAATTCATCAATAAATAACAAGATTTGATTAATAAATAAATTCATACAAGTAATTATTCAACAATTAAAAATTTCAAGAAACTACATAAAATAATCAAGAAAATTTCATAATAATTCATAAAGATTACATATTATCATCAAGAAAAAATTACATAATATCCTATCATATGATTCGAAATTTTCTAGGTGATCATGACACTAATTCCTAACAATTTTCATGTTTTAATCCTAATTAACTATGTGATTAACTTGTACCGAAATTAAACGAAATAGCATAGTTACCTTTAAACGCTTAAATTATCCAAGGAAAAATATTCACCACTTTGGGTGAATTTAGTTAGGCTATTTGAGAGGAAAGGAGGAGAAAAATATTTTTGGAGTTAAAACTTTAGCAATAATGAACTACCAACAAATGCTAAGCTAGTATTTATAGATTGAGAAAAACAAAAACAAACCCTAGTAAAACCCTTAGGGCTGCCGTGAGACTAGAGAAAGATAGGGAAAAATTGAGTGAAATTAGGTAGTTGTTTTAGCTAGGTTTGAATAGGTTTAGAAATTTTAAAATATAATTTAATTAATTTAATTAATCAAATTAAATTGATTAGGTAAAAATACTTGGCCCAAAAATAAGAGGGAGAGCCGGCCAAGCTTAAAGAAAGGAAAAAGATTGGGCTATTGGCCCAATTGAGTTTAAAGAGAGGGAAACAAAATAAAAACAGTCCAAATTAATTGGGCCTTTTGGACTTAGATTGCATAAATAGATTTAATAACCACGAAATTTTCTGGCCCTAAATTTCGGGTCATTACAATAATAGTTAGAACAGATCATTAGCACAATCAAACAAGTTAACAAGAACTTCTTTCAAAGGCAGTCACATTCAAGTACGCAGCGGAACAAATCGTAACAGAATAACCAGCCAAGACTCTCAAGACAAGCTCAACCCAATTCTAGACTACTAGACTTCACTATCGACCTTCAAGTTCTAGTTCAATTCAAGTGCTAATCCGTGACACAGCCATATGCTCGTAGGGGAAACCTTAACTCTTCCCCAACTTTCCTTGTCTCATGTCGGTCAACCGCGAGGGGTCACTTTCCCGCGCACTGGGATCCAGAACTGTCCCAAAACCGCAGAAGGGACAGTGGCTTCGACTATACCTATGCTCATGGCACTTTAGCCACTAGATAGGCGGTCACTTCATAGTTAATTATCTTTTCAAGTTCACATTTCCAGTTCACAATTAGACTCTTATTGACACGACTTGACCCTATTCAATTCTAGTTCATCTTAACTTGACTCAAAACTCTAGCCCGGTCCTTGTACCACACGAAATTGACCAACACCACACGCAGTTCATTATTCAACATTAATCAATTCAACAAGTTCATATGTATAAACAAGCAATGATCACAATTCAGCAACATAACTCAAACATACATAAAGAATAGCAAAGGAAACTTACCCATTACTTACTCTTATTATTCGGTCATCATAACAATAATAAAACGATTCTTTTACGTCATAAACAATATGATTAAATCAATTAACGTTTTAAAATATAAGCGTTAATTAAAAAAATAATATCAAAGAACGTAATCAAAATCCAGTTTTTATATCAGTTAAACAATGAAAAATCAAACCTTTAATTGTTCAAAACACTCGACCTTTACAAGAAAATGTAGCAAGAATTCATACTTAGATCTGGATAAAAATATAAGCCCTTTTAATTACTTAAAAAATTTCAAGAACGGGTTCAAGGTTTAATCTTTATCAAGAAAACAAGTAAAAATCACTCTTTTATTTTAGATACACCACTCGACTTTTTCACAAAATTAAGCAAGATTAATTCTTTCTTTTGTAATTCTAGATAAATCAAGATTTAATTACCTATACTAAATTAATTTAATAAAAATTAGTACTTTGTTCTATTATTCAAGATTTTCAAATACAAGTTGTCTAAAACATAATACAACACGGTTTTTACTAAAAGAGAAATCAAGATTAAATCTTTGTGTTTCAAGAATTATACTAGATTAATAATTAATTCAAGATTATCATTATCGACTAATAATAGTTCAAGATTTTAACATAAAGATCAAGTTCCTATCAAGATAAGTATTAGAACAACATGCATGGTCCACGGCAGCCATTCGATCAACAATCATATTTGTTCAATAATTAATTTTGTCAATTCTAATCTAGCAAGAATCATAAAACAAGCATGGATTATCTTAAAGCAAGTAAATAGTTCAATTAAATATCATGGAATTGTAAATAAAGCACACGACATTCATTAAAACATGGCAACAAGTAATTCAAAATACAGTCTACACAATTCTAAGCAATTCCAAGTAGTTCCCAACCTATTCTAAAAATTCTATAACTAATCTATCCTAAAGATTAAGCAAAGCAATCTAATTACCTGTTGTTGAAGTATATGGTTCGAATATGACACAAGTGCCACACGGTTCTTAGCTTCTTTTGGTGGTTCTTGCTTCAATTCTTGGTTGATGATTCAATAGGAAGGATTGAGATTTATTTTGGGTGAATGGCTTAGCAACGTTTCTTTGAGGAACAAAATTATAAAAGTTGTTGTAGTTGTTGTTGCCGTGAAGAACAATAAGTAAAGGTTGTTTCCTAAACTCTAGTAAGGTAGTTGTAGGCCCCTAAAATCTAGTAGAGAAAATAGAAATGCAAAGGTTCAATTTTTAGATTGAGTCAAACTAGATATAGTTGGAATTATGGGTAGAATAATACAAGAGGCAATTAGATGGGGTGGGAGCTGTGAGGTAGGGAAAGGAGAGGGAGAAATTGGGCTCGGGTTTTGGCAAGATGAGATAAAAGATTCGGGCCAAGGTAGGACAATTAGATTGCTAGAGACATATTTAATAATTAATTAAATAATAATCAATTAATTAAGAAAAATTTAAAATATCCCAAAATTTCGGGGTATTACACTCACGCACCGTTGTCTCTTGTTGCAATGCCCTCAACTTCTCATGAGCAACCCAAGATGAATTGTTTAGGCCCAATTTTTCGCCTCGCCGTGATGGCGTTAGAATGCGCTTCTAACCAGCCAATAACACCCACTATCTTCCTAATGAGGCTTATTATAGTAGCCCGATGTGTATGTTGGCGGAATCAACAACACTTAGAACAATAGTGCACAACAACCATAAATATAATCAATCATACAAGCACACACACACATGCACAAACATATACCAAAGATAGCTTTTATTCACAATAGGACTTGTATTCACAATAGATGGATTACAATGTATGTAGTTACAATGGGATGGCTAAATAGATGTATACACAAAGATATTACAATCTGATATGAACGTACATGAATCTACATGCCTTGGACAGCTCCCAAGGTCATCTATTTATAGACTAATGGACCAAGAGACACAACCCTTCCATTGAGTGCCAAACATGACTAAGCCGGCAGATGCACCACTTGGTGTGATTTTACGACCACGACGTTCCTTGACTTTCACGCATGCCCCCATACGCCATTGCCCCGCAATGTTTCCCTCTTTACGTACTTGCCGTAATCCGCATTCACGAACCAACACGACCCCTCAGCCGTGTGTGCCTTGCTGCCAACTAACACGCCCCGCGTGCCGTAACCCCGTTACTCACGTCATATGTCCAAGAGTCACCATCGCCGCATGCACCTCTTCGCATGTGTAACTACCCATCTATGTGTCACCAAGGGTTTCCACTTGCCTGCCTCACAAGTGCCCCCAAACAATACGTCCCTTGGGGATAACTTCCAGTAGGACGCAAACAATGCATACCTCTTCAAAGGCATGGAGGTTACATAACTACCTTGGCATGTGCCCATCACATGTGTAGGCCTTTTACGTCTTTACAAACCCTCACACGCACCACCATGCGTGCTAACACACTGACCACCAAGAACGCACCAAGGGCCCCACCCCTAGCAAGCAACCACGCTTAGCGAATTCCGACCATAATCCTCGGGAACGAGTAACCAACCGCGCCAACAAGCCATCTACATCACCGGTGCTTGGCATAGCCCCTGGCTAGTGCCAAGACACGCCCATAGCCCACCACAAGCCATGGCTCTTCCCTTGCCCAGCCCAAGAGAAGGTGTCACCCCCTAAAGAGTCTAAAGTAAATGAACCCGTAGAGGTTGGCTGCGCGCTTTACCCCCGGTTAAAGCGTACTACTCCAAAAGCCCTGCTTTTGCCCAAGGATTGCCCCACGGCCATCCGCCCTCACGCCTACCATTTCCTTGCCAACGTGCTTCTTGAATCGTAACACCTAGCAACGACATGGTCCTTTTGCCTTCTTGCATTGTCTCGGCATCCCTGATGCCAAGTTACGGCGCTATCCAAGCTCTAGACACGCCTTGCCCATAGCTGAAATTTCCGGGTCTCACAAACCTCCCCCACTTGAAGAGTTTTACGCCCTCGTCAAATCATCCACGTTCGCCCTGCGAACACACGACATACACCCTGTGCACATCGCCCACACCAGTGCCAACCTATGGTCACCTTGTGTCACTCGCCCCGCGAGTCCTCAATGCGTTCACCCCGTGAACATCCTTATGCCCACCCTGTGGACACTACCCAAATTATTTCTTTGATTTTCACGCATTACCCACGTTACCAATGCGTCATGTGTTGCCCATCGTTACCAACACCCGCCTTTTACACACATTACCCAATGTGTCTCATGTTGCCCCATGTTACCAACACGAGTAAATGAATATCATCCTTGACACCTTACCAAGGATCCAATTGAGAATAAGAATCAGCCCCGTGCCATAGACTTCAACCCAACTCGACAATCCAACCTAGGAAAGTCTACACTCGGCATTCCACCTAGGAAAGCCTACACCTCGACATTCTAGCATAGGAACATCTACACTCGGCACTCCACCAAGGAACACCTACACCCATTCTCTCGACCATCGAGACCTGCACACGTTAGAAGATAATATCAACTTTGATCCAACACAAAAAGATAAAACCTTCCCACCTCAGCCTATGATTCCCCGCTTGGGCGGCCAACACCAAGGGGTTTCTCCATCCCAAATCAGTTTCACGCCATAAAGGTGCCCTTGTCATCGATCACCCGCATCGAAGGCATCCTTGGCACGACCTCGTCGTCCAAATCATCCTTATTTTCCCCATCAGAAGCTAATATTGCCAACAACTTCTCCCGTTACGGGCACTCTCAGGCAAAATGCGGCCCCTTGCAAATAAAGCACCCATCCGTTTTCTTGGGACAATCACGAACCAAGTGTGCACCTTTGCAAATGTAGCAACTGCTCAACCCCTTTGAATCATACTTCGACTTTCTGTTCGAAGTGTCCCCATCATCGCGCTCCTCAACCTTACGCCTCTTTGACTTGTCATTCTGACTTGTCTTGCCACGATCCTCACTTACATAAGTGAAATCAACCAACGCTTCTGCCGACGCTATGGCAGTGCTTAGATCTGCAACTCTTTGACTCTATAACTCTGTTTGCGCCCATTGCCTCAAATCGGACACAAATGCAAACAACTGGTCCTCCCCAGACATACCATCAATATCCAACAACAATGACATGAATTCCTTCACATACTCACGCACCGTTGTCTCTTGTTGCAATGCCCTCAACTTCTCACGAGCAACCCAAGATGAATTGTTTGGAAGAAACTGCTTACGCAACTCAGCCTTGAGTTCTGCCCATGTACGAAGCATTTCACCACCACTGACACGATCACAACGCGAGCGCCACCATAGTTTGGCGTCATCACATAAGAACATCGTAGCCACATTAACCTTTTGCGGTTCCACCGTAGTCTTGGTTGTCTCCAAGTAATTCTCCACATCCCAAATGAAATTTTCGAGGGACTTAGAATCCCACTTCCCGTCATAACACTTAGGTTGTGGAATCTTGACACGCTCCACATTGTTTCCGTTCGGACCATCACCGTTCATGGCCCTCCGTAAGATGAAAACTTCCTCACGCAAGTGTGTTATCTCCACACTCATCTCTTGCACATTCTCACTGAAACTAGACCTTGGACTATATTCACTAGATTGCTTGTCAACCAACTTCTGAATCATCTGATTCATCTCCATATTTTGCTCATAGAGGCTCTGAACTTGTGCCATCAACGATACTTGTGGGATATCCTCCCCCTTTTTGATGCCTAAACACCTTTCAATACGTTTCACACGTCTCTTGCAAATCGGAGCCATACCCTTAAGCAAAATAACCACACTCAACGAGACTTTTTCTCTGACTTAAAGTCACCTTACTTGCCCTTTACACTAGTTGTGATTGGAAAGTATGAGAATTTTATCTTTGGTTAAGTCTTTTATTTCAACGAAATAAAAGGCCTACCAAATGCAGATGAGCTACTTGTTTTTATTCAAAGAAAAATCCCAATTTTGGCCAAAATCATGCAAATAAGTCATTTAATACTTAGATGAACGATGTAGAACATGGATAAACCTTAAAAACAGTAAATAGATTGATTGGTAGGAAGATGGCCATGGAAACACCCAAAAGCTAGCCAAAAATGACATATATTTGGCTTATTTTGGTTCAAACACCCCCCCCCCCCATTTTGGCCAAATGAAAATAAGTCATTTAATGCTTATATAAATGCTTTAGAACATGGATAAACCTTAAAAACAGTAAATAGGTTGATTGGTAGGAAGATGGACATGAAAACACAAAAAATAGCCATACCTGAAATCTTTGCCTTGTTTTTATTCCAAAAAAAAACCTGTTTCATGTAAATAAGTCATTTAATGCTTGCATGAATGATGTAGAACATGGATAAACCTTAAAAATAGTAAATAGGTTGATTGAATTGGTAGGAAGATGGCCATGAAAACACCAAAAATAGCCAAAAATGACATATTTGCCTTGTTTGTATTCCAAAAACCCTTAATTTTTTTCAAAATCATGCAAATAAGTCATTTAATGCTTACATGAATGATGTAGAATACGGATAAACCTTAAAAACAGCAAATAGGTTGATTGGCAGGAAGATGGCCATGAAAACGCCCAAAACTAGCCAAAATTGACATATTTGCCTTGTTTTTGTTCCAAACCCCCTATTTTTTGCCAAAATCATTCAAATAAGTCGGACATATTTGCCTTGTTTTTGTTCCAAAAACCCCTATTTTTGGGAAAAATCATTTAAATGAGTCATTTAATGCTTACATAATGATGTAGAATATGGATAAACCTTAAAAACAGTAAATAGGTTGATTGTTCCAAAACCCATTCTGCCTTTTCATTTACTTTTTGTTCCTTCCTTTTCTCTGCTCTAGTGGTCTGCTACTCAGCTGTATTTTGTGTTCCAATAAAACGAGTGATGATGAAATGGTAATAACTGTAAATCCTTCCTCTAAGTTTAATCTAAACTTGTTTGATTCTTGATTTTTTTTTAAATATCCCACCAAGTTTGATGCATCTTTTTTATCGTACTGATAGTGAATACTAGATATTTTAATGTGATGGAACAAATCTATGATCTATTCATGCCACTTTCGTGCTTCATTTGCTATTTTTTCCCATGATTATTTGCTTATCATGTTTGGCTGAATTCCAAATGGTAATTTTCCAGCACTCTTTCTTGCCATATTCGCATTTTAAGGTTTATCGGACCATATCCTGAAGACCATTGTTGATTGATGAACGGAAACCACCATTATGAACTAGTATGTGAGGCTCCCACTATAGCAAGGTTTAGGAACGGTTAGTTGTATTTGTGATATGAGAGATTAATCATTTGTCCCTTCAGTGATAATCATGAAAGTTTATAATACCAATGCTTTATAACTAACAGAAAATATGGGAATTTTCCAAATATCTTGGCACTTAACCTCATGCCTACGAAACCCCACACGACTTAGCAAGACACAACCCTGTTTGCCTTGCTCCCAAGTATACATCCCATTGACGTATGAAGTTAGTGCCTTAAGCAAGTCCTGTTAACTCGTAGCACTCACCCTCGTTGGAACACCTGTAGTGCCTTTATAAGTTATCCTCACATACTCACCCTCTTTGAGATGTGGAAGATGGTTGTTGAATGAGCACAAAGAAACACACTAGTTGTAGAAGGAAATCCTTATGTATTAACACTCAATGAATGCTTACAAGATTCTTTGATGTAGTGCTCTCCAATGCTTTGTACAAATGAGTGTCATGGGGTATTTATAGGCTACACCCCAACCTACATGTTTAATTCTAGAATATTCTAACCTCCTCAAATGGAGGTTCTAGGGACTACTTCCCATCTAGAACTCTCTACATAGTTATAACTTCCATGTACATCATAAAATAACCTAGAATCATTACAAGTATGTACAAGAACTTTCATGAACATCTTGGAATATTCTAGAGACATCCTTTCTAGAACATTCCTACAAGAATATTTTTTAGCATTCTAGAGACACCTTCTCTAGAACATTCGACCACCATACTCCATAATACTCTGGAACATTCCATAAGCTTCTGGAAGTTTCCAGATTCTCAATACATGGACATCATATCCAGGTTCCTTTTATCCTTGTTTTGGGATTATTGTTGCCTAATGACTTTAGTATTCTCCATTTATGCTTGTGATTCGGTGGGCTATGTGTCGTTCCGTGACACACCGCTGCCTTAAGCCCGATGATGCATGCTTCATATTCTACGGCGTTGTTGCTGACATTACAGTCTAATTTTATTGAAATGGGAGTGTCCTCTTCTTTAGATGAAATGAGAAGTGCCCCCTACTCCACATCCTTGCTTATTTGAAGCGTCGCTGAAGTGAAGAGACGAACTTTCTGCTTCTATCATCATTATCTTTTCATCTGGAACTTCACAATCCTCTTGTCGAGTTTCATCTGGAGAGTCATCAAGAAATTCAGATACAATACTTCCTTTGATTGATTTTTAGGACACGGATTAAAGGTCCAATTCAGCCAGCATAACCATCCACATTGACATTCATCAATTGATTGCAGGTTTGGTAAAGCGATACTTGAGAGGGTCCATTGCTTACTACATTAACGCTATGAGTGAGTAAGTAATGCCTTAATTTCTTGGTGGACCATACAAGAGCTAGACATATCTTCTCAATTGTGGAGTATCTTTCTTCATACTCTAAGAATTTCTTACTTAGGTAATAAATGGCATTTTCCTTCCCATCCACTTCTTCAGCTAGCATGGCGGCCGCAGTAGTTCGAGTCATTGTGAGATAAAGCCTCAAAGGATATCGTGGCAAGGCAGGAGCCGAGACGGGAGGACTCGAAAAATACTCTTTGATTTAATTAAAAGCCTTTTTAAATTCCTCATCTGGGCGTTCTTTTTCAATTTCTTGAAGATTGGTTCACAGACCATAGTCAATTTAGATACAAATAAATCGACTAATATACTAAAGTCGGCCCTGGAATCCTCTGATTTCCTTTTCATTTGAAGGTGGTTTTCAGGATCAATTTTGATCCCTCGAGAGCTTATGACATCGCCCAAAAGTGATAGGAAATGCTTTTATTATTGGTTGAAGATTTACTTGGTTGATGTGTTGTTGTGTTCGTTGGGTTGGATTTTTATCGCAATACTGAAAAATCTAGATTTTGGTGCGGTTGTCCGTCTTTGTAAAGTAGCCTCTGCGAAGCTTTCCATATGCCGAAAGTAAAAGAAAGGCAAAGTTCAGTGGTGTGATTTCTGAAAATTTAAAACCCGACTTTTTCGGAAGTGGCCCCAAAGGCACATTTATGATGATTTCACCGCATGTTAAATTTTCGGAACCTTTCAAAGAATTTCCTTAGTGCGAGGATGTGTTCTTCTCTACTTTTAAACTTGATAATCATATCATCCATGTAGATGTAATGCCCCGTCTTTGTGCAACGACGTTTGCAGAAATAACTTTGAGACGGATTGTCATGTCATCAAACAACTCAACTAAAATAGGTTTCAGAAATGATTAAAAGGAGAGGAATTTATAGTTCAACAATTAATCCAAAGAAATAAAATAAATGCTAATCCAAAACAATCTCAAATAATTTATCCAAAACAAAGGATAGTCCCTTCAGAGTAAATAAATATAATTATGTCTAAACCGGGTCTAAAATCAGGAAAAAAAATATGACGACTAAGCTCACACCAGCACACACCAACCCAAGGATCACGATTCATCAACTAGTTCACCTAAAAAATGGGTCCACAATTATTGGGGAGTAACTAGGTTGTTCCACCTAAAATTGAATCAACCAATTGCCAGATAACTCAATTAAAAAATTGGAGAATCAATACACAATTCATCACATAAACACAGAATTTACCTGACGTTACACCCTGCAAGTTAGCCAAACATGCATGACAATATTCATCAGCCGCGCGCCATGCAAACAAATAAACTTAAAACTCTTCCTATAATCCAAATCACAACACTTTACATTTATATCTGCACTTCAAGTCGATCTACGCTCGTATGGTCATGTCTAACATGAACAAACTTTCCTAGCACGCCAGGTTGGGAATTATCTTACACCCTCTCCTTGACAACTAATGATAATGTCAAATTGCATCGATACAACGACATAAGTCTTAACTGTCCAGAGACCCTTGTAGGTACAATGGCTGCGACTTAATCCAAATCTTAGAATCAAACACTAAGGTTGGGCGCCCTACTCCACCTCGGTAAGTGACATACCTTGGTGAACCATGCAGACCCTAGTCTCACAACACGAATCAACTTATGACTAATCGAGTCTACAAGATATAATTGAAGCCCAAGGCCAGTTCAATAAACAAGTCCAAATGACATAGTCGAATTCTAAAAGCCAGTTCAACAAATGATTCTAAAAGACGTAATCGTAGCCCGAAGGCCAATTCGACACTCAACGAGTTCTAAGGATATCACAATTGAAACAACATTCCTCATGAAAATTATATGACAACTCTAATTTATTAGGCTTTAACACACGCAACAAGACCATATTAGACGATGAACTCACCTAATCAATCAACTCAAGACTCAAATTATAATCCAATCACTTCATGCAATATCAACGAGTCTAATTCAAACAACAATAATGAATTCAAGATCAAGCAATAACAATGCAGTTCAGGTAATCAATACTAAACTAATTAATTCATTAATGAACAATCAACCATCTAAGTTCAAGATCATCAGTAATCATGCAAGAAAATCAAAGAAATCAACATCACCACACTCGACTATGGGTTCGAAAATCATACAAATTCTTGATAAATAAATGTCTTTAAGCATGATAGAGTTGTCAGGAATTAATATTACTTTTATTACAAGAACTTAACTTGTGTTTCATAGGAACTTCAGTTTAGCTTGCTTGATTGAATATTCTTCTTCAAAGCTTCTCTTTTCAAGGCTTCAACTTAGTACCTTTGAGTTGCATTCCCACATAAAAACTTTTTTCCCTTCTCCTTTTAATCTCCCTTGAATACTTGAATACTCCTTCAGGTTTTCTTGGTTGATCTTCTCTTTGAAGTTCTCATTTAGGAACACTTCTTCAATTGAATTTCTTCTCTCGAACTTCTTTATTTGTTTGCTTCAACTAAGAAGCTTCTCTTCATTTGTTCCTAACTAAGGAACTTGGTATTGCATACATCCTTAAACATAAAAAGAACTTTCTTTCTTAAGAACTATGAACTTGTTCATGCACATCTCAACACACATGTTAGTTAGATAATCATCATTTGTTTATTATCATCAAAACCATACATAACTTAATAGTTTTCTTCCCCACCTATAAACCTGTGGACAATCCCTCCAAATGGGTGGGTGAAGGTTAATCTCGATGCTCATATTGATGGAAATGGTGAAGTGGGGCTGGGGATGGTGGTTCATGATGACAGGGTGATCGAGGTTGCTGGTTGTTGGTCAACACCAGATAAGTGTGACTTGGAAGGCTGAGCTTGCAGAGGCTGCTGCAGCCTGTAGTGAGATTTGGGGTAGTGCTTGCAAGGAGGTTGTGCTATGACAAAGTGATCATGGTAGGTTATGCTTAAATGTGATTCATTCCATAAATTGTGGAAAACATGGCTTTGCTCGAACCTATCTTCTCTATACTAATGTAATTAGTATGAGTTCTTCTTTTACCTCCTTTAGGTGTGTACATGTAAAAAAAAAGTGGGAACACTGTGGCCCACTTTGTAGCTAGGAGGCCTATGGTATTTACTATTGATCTAGTGTCGTGTACTTAATTTTCTAAAGAGCTACTAGATTTGGTGGATCTTGAAGCTATGGAATAAACGACCCACTATTTCATGTCAAAAAAATTAACTTGCATTAATTTAAGGTGGGAAATACAAAGAGAAAGTTTATGGAAGGAAACTAAAACAAAACCTAAAAAAATAAGATGAAAAAAAAATAGAAACTAAGCTATTCTAAGGAAAAAGATGAAGTGTGAAAAAAAAAACTAAAACTAAGCTATCCTAAAAATGATGTGAAGAGGAATAGTGAGTCCAAGTCTCCTTTTTGCTTCCTTTGTACCAAAAAAAGCCCACTAAAATAATCTAGGTAAAATTGGCACCATCGGTCCATATATACTATTTATTACTATCTGCCCATATCAGTCCCAACTATTGAGTATTCATCAGCAATCAGAACAAATTATGTTGCTTGCTTTAATTGGACCCCATGAACCGGTTTACCTATGATATCAGGTAAAACACGAGGCATGTGAGTGTCACATGAATTTTTAATTTTTTTTTAAATATTCCTTTTCAATTTTTTTTACTTCTTGCCATAAAAAAAATGAAAAATTTCTTATACTTTAATTGCCATATAATTTTTAAATTTTTTTTTATTTGCGTTCCCATTTCGCTTCGATTTGTGCGCATTAATCTATGTGTCAAAAAATTGTCCTCCCAAAAGTCTTACAGGACATTTTAACTCTTATGGAACATACTTGAGGTTGAAATTTACCAAAAAAAAAAAATGATCCAATTAGCCCTGATTTGCATTCCCAATTCCCCTTGATTTGTGTGCATTAATCTATGTGTCAAAAAACTTATCCTCTCAAAGTTTTGCAGGTCATTTTAACCCTTATGGGTCAGATTTATGATCAAATTTTGCAAAAAAATGACTCAATTAGCATTGATTTGCGTTCCCGATTCATCTCGAATTGCGCGCATCGTTGATCTATGTTTCAAAAAATTGTCCTCTCAAAGTTTTAAGGGTCATTTTAACCCTTTAGGATCATATTTGAGGTCAAATTTGAAAAAAAAATAAACAAACCCGATTAGCCCCTATTGTGTTCCCGATTTACCTTGATTTACGCGCATTAACCTATGTGTAAAATATATTAATTAAAAAAAATAATGTGACACTCACATGGCTCGTGTTTTACCTGTTATCATAGGTAAACTGGTCATGGGGTCCAAAAATAAACAACATAGTTAGTTTGGAATTCTGATGGATACTCAATAGTTGGGACTGATATGAGAAGAAGGTAAATAGTATGGACCGGTGGTGTCAATTTTACCAAAAGTCTAATTAAAACTAACTAAAACTTGCCATATAGCAATTGGTAATAATAACAAGGTAGATGAGGTTAATTAATTAATTATACCCTGCTTACAAAATATATAATGCCGTAAATTAAATACAGTCTAGAAAATAGGAGCGGTCATAAGTACAAAAGAGTGATCGCTTATTACATAATTATTTTTATTTACAGTAATTAGGGAGCCGATTCTCGAACAGACACTATACCTTGCAATCGGCTAATGAGCATGCTACTCCAATAATATCCCGACTTCCATCTTAAAACAAAATATCTGCAAAATTAAACCAAAAAGAATAGCAAAACAAACATAATATAATAAAATAGTCAAAACAAATAAGAAGGGAGAAAAGGAGAAAATAAAAAGAAAAACTAAGCTACAAACTCATTCAAAACAAGGAAAATAAAGACCTACAAATAACCTATCAAGGAGGTGCAGGGAGAGGGGTGGTGGTGCAAGTGGAGGTGTTGGGGGCAGAGGAGGTGCTGGGAGAGGGGTTGGTGGTGCAAGTGAGGCCGTGAGGGTGTTGGGGGTATAGGATGTGCAGGGAGTTGAACAGATGGAACAGAGAGAGAAGAAGAGCTCAACAACCTCGATGATTTGGAGTTCTATTTGGATTAGATTAGTATGTCATGACTAATGTAAGCTCACCCAGGGGCCGAGCCAAGGAGGGGCTGGCGGGGGCCTCGGCCTCCTCCTTGACCCAAAGTTTTTAGTATATATAAATTTTAAGTGAACCTTAACATTAAAACTATAGTAGCTCAATTGGTTTGATTGCTTGTTTATAATCCCTTAGACTAGGGTTCGAGCCTCACTAGTAACATTCTTAACATTTTTTCCTCTATAACATTCTATTACTTTAGTGTGATATTAATTTCGGCCCCCATGATAAAAAATTTCTAGCTCCGCCACTAAGCTCACCACCAATTTTGTTATTATGTAGTTGATGTTATGTAGCATGTTAAGGTATTTATGGTTGGGATATTGTTATTATGATATTGTTATGTACCTTATGTTAAGCCATGTTGTGCTAACAATGAAGCTTATCATGCTATTATTTTGTAGAACTGAGTCTTATGTTTTGAAATTAAATTGATGTTTAGAATGACAACTTTTATACATTTAATTTCTTTGAACAAAGCTCACTCTTTTGCATATAAATAGATTGCTAAACACCACTTTTATGCATTTAAATTCTTGTTAATTAGTATCATGTATTCAAAATTAAACTACAACATTATATTACATAACATATACCATTCTTACATAAACACTTCCAACAACAAAAATGTCCCCTACCAACCACCTTAATCCATCATCACTTACAAACAATACATATCAAACCCAAAAGCCTACGGCTACACCTACACTATAAACCCTAACCATTAGGACTTACATTTAGTCATAAACCAACTACCCAAAAAACAAATTAAATGTACTCCAAGAACACCCTAAACTAAAACTTCAAGAACACCCACACAACAACCAACATCCAAGTTAGAACCAAGTACTACCCCATCTTCTTGTCAGCTTAAATAGCACACATCACATCCCTTTTGTGCTCACATTCCATAATTAACCACCTCCTCATGCTCCTCCTGGACCTAGGCCAGGGCGCATAGACCATGTGACCCTACCTTCCTTAGCGCGCATTTGGTTTCAAATTCAAATATCTTCTTTGTCTCTTAGCGAAATTGGACGTATAATATATCTAATCGAAGCTTTCGGAACAAGGAATCTTCTCCAAGTTAAATCTTCTAAAAAGGAATTATGTTTAAAAAGTTATGAGTCTTTGAATTAGATCACCAGTCTATGTCAGGATATTTTTTCGGTCACTGGTCTTTGAGTCTTTGAACGTGTAGCTAGGGGCAAAATTGTCAAAAGGGACTTTACTAAGTAATTTAGGGCTACGTTTAACAATATTCTTCTGCATTAGCCAAAATCCCTATACGCTTCTGCATTCTGTTTTGCGCCCTCGAGAGTAGCGCTAAGCGTGGTGCGATTTGTTATTTTTGAAACTACACCGCAATTTATATCAAACCGCACCGCAAAATACGGTTTTGGTGCGGTGCGATTTGCGGTTTAACCCATTTTTAAATTTTTTTGATTTATAATTAGTCATTGATAAGAAATAAAAAAAAAAAGCAGTAGATTTATTTTTTGTTAGAGCCTTAAAGAGTTCGAGAAACCTTAGAGAGTTGCGGGCTTAAACAACAAAATAAGGCTGAAAATAAACAAAAGACATATCTCCAATAAGGTTGTAGGCCAAACAAAAATTATGGAAATAAATATTTTAATTTATAACAATTAAAAATAAGAAAAATTACATAGAATAAGCCAACATTTACTCCATCTTCTCAAAATAAGCCAACCTTTGTGTATTTCTAAAATAAGCCAACATTGTGCTACTTTAATCTAAAACTAAGTTTAATTACACAAAACGGGTTTAGTAGGTCACTTAAGTTGATAGAAAGAAAAAAAACAAGAAATTAAATTTCTCTCTCTCACCTACTGTCAACCCTTTACTCTTCCTTCTCATTTACTCTTTTCCTTCTTATTTACTCTCTTTCTTCTCCCCAAAAAAACTCCATTAACATACCTCCATTAACCAAAAAATCGAAAAAACGCCATTGGAGATTGAATGTAGGAGATTGTAACACCCCGTATTTTTATATTATTTATTTAGTTATTTTTACTTTGAATAATTTTACGAGAGTAATTTTATATCCCATTTTATTAAAAATATTATCTTCCACTTCAACTTTAGAAGTGATCAATAGTTCTTATATCTCTAATTAATTCCCTATGTAATAAGGAAGTTAAATAAGTAATATATATATATATATATATACATATATATATATATATATATATAGGGTCAGGATCATGTGAGAAAGGTTCTTTAGGTGAGAAAGCTTGTTTATATGAGAAAAAATCTTGAGCGTTGATTTATTTTGATCTAAAGGCTAAGATTTAATGGATTTTTTAATTTAAAACAATTTTTAAAAAAAAACCCTAAAATTTCTCCCATCCCTTCCTTATAATATGTAGGATTAGGAATTTTTATTTTCTTATTTTTTTCTTTATTTACATTCTAAAAAAACAGTTCTTTTTGGAATATTTGATTTTAATAATCCAACCTTTTAGCCATTCGCAAATAATAAACGAACCTTTTGATTATTCTTATATAATCTAACCTTTGTACCAAATTTCATAGAGTGAACCAAAACCAAATTTTAGGTGCCATTTTGGGGTTGGTTTAAGTAGAGTTTGGGTAGTTTAGCGCTAACGTTGTTGACCACTTACCTAAAGACACAAACAACACTTAAATTAGCCCCAATATCACACCTAAAATTTGGTTTTGGTTCACTCTATGAAATTTAATACAAAGGTTGGATTATTCAGGAATAATCAAAAGGTTGGTTTATTATTTGCGAATGGCTAAAAGGTTGGATTATTAAAATCAAATATTCCTTTTTTTTTAATATTTTTATTTTTAAAATATCAATTTTATGGATATTTTTCTAGATATGTTGTATTTAAAAAAAAAAAAGATTCGAACGTAATTTAGAGTATGAATAATGAAATTTAGAACATAGTTCCTAAAATTTAGAACATGGCTATAAACTTTAGAGCATATACATATATAACTCAATATTCAATTAAAAAATAGAAATTTACATTTTTTATTTAAAAAAATTATAATTTTAAGGCTTAATTTTTTAAAAAAGTTACGTTATTAAAAAAATCATAATTTTAAGGCATAATTTTTTTAAAAAGTTGTAATTTGCTATTTTTTTTAATAAATATTTCAAGCTCATAAAATAATCAACATTAGATCAAAATAAATCAACGCTCTAGTTCTATCTTATATGGTTTGGAAACTATATTATAAAAATTTAGAACATAACCCGTACAATTCAGAATATGAACATAAAATTTAGAATATGGCTTATAAAAATTTGAATATTTCATATACTTTTTTTTATCAATAGTTCATATACTTAAAATAAACCCAACAATAAATTGACATTTTCTGCATACATACACATATTAGAACATGACTTATAAAATTTTAAACATGGGTTGTTAAATTTATAACATAGCATTTAAAAATTAGAACATGGCTTATAAAATTTTGAACATGGCTTATAAAATTTTGAACTTGGCTTACAAAATTTTGAACTTGGCTTATAAAATTTTGACCATTACTTATAGAATTTGGAACATGAGTACTTTCGAACAAATAAACAAATAACTTGAATTTTAGATATTTTTTATTTTATGAAAAAAAACCAATTTTTTGAATTAAAAAAACGTATTTTTAAAAAAACAAAAAAAAAAACAGATTTTTTTGCTATAAAAAATAGAAGTATACTACTTAAATTAAATTACCAAGTTGCCCTTACTAACAAAAACACAAGATCAAATAACAACCCTTAGATCTAAAATTATAAGCGGTGCAGGTGTTTTCTCACATAAAATCCTTCTCACCTAAAGCACCATTTCTCACACGATCCTATTCCTATATATATATATATATATAACAATAAAGACGTTTAAACAAAAAAAAAAGAAAGGAAGAGAAAGGGTTTCATAACCTTACTGTGAGTTTCATTTGCCTCATATTGCCGCCGCACCATCTACAACTCCATCTTCTTCTTCTCCTTTCTTTTAATTATTTTATTTTATTTTATTTCTCTTCTTTAATTACCCATTCAACCTTAAACACTCATAAATCTCAATTCATCTACTTCATATTATCTTAATTTTGTGGGTGATTTGAGATAACAACATTGAGTTCTTGAACTCGTAGTTTTGGGTCGAATTTCGGATCAAAAGGGGCGATTTTTGTGTCTTTTCCTTAAGTAATTTTAACTTCCCCATTCAAGTAAGTATTGATCTTAATTTTAATCTCAAATTTATTTATTTTCATTTGTGAATTTTGAGTATCGTCAAGTTAGGGTTCTTGAGTTAATTAATTTGGGGGAATATATATATATGTATGTGTTATTGTTGTTTGGTTTCGCTGTTCTGTTTCGATTCTCTTTTTCTGTTGATACGTTCAGTTTTAGATCTTGATTCCTTCATGAAAGTTGTAGGGATAAAAAAGATAATGAATTTAGGCTCAAGAATTTCATGATTCGGAGTTATATAGTGAGAGTTATGCCTTGTGCAAGATTCTGGTTTGCTGTTGTTATGTTGTCCTTGTGGTTGTTCTGTTTTGGATCATTTTACATAGTTCTTTGTTAGTTTTTAGAACTTCATTCCTTCATGAAAGTTGTGGATCTCGAAGAGTTAATGAATTTAGGCACAAGAATCGCACAAATCGGAGTTGTATGCTAGAAGTTATGCTTGCTGCAAGTTCTTGCTGTTTTGATAGTCTTGTATGCGTGTAATGGTTGTTGCATAGGGGAATAGTTGGTAGGTAATGAAAGTTAATAATAGTAATAAAGTATACAAAAAAAAAAAAATTATTATAGTGTTGTATTATTAATTATTATAGTCTTGTATGTTGTTTCGATAGTCTTGTATGTGGTATTATTAATTTAGCATATACTAGTCCCACAAGTCAAAATAGAAATACTAATTCCTCAAAATTATTATTAATATCCAAAAACGTACAAATACCCACAAGTTTGTACATACTAGTCCCAAAAGTCAAAATAGAAATACTAAAAATACGAGTAAACTCCAACTACATGTCAGAGTCTTAAACAACGTAAAAGAGTCCAATAACAACGTATAAAATCTATATAACTCCATCACTACCTAAAACAACAGAAAACAGTAAATACATCAGATAACAGAAATAGTAAACGTCGCTCGCCCAACCCAAAGCTAAGCAAGAGTATTGTCATCAGAAATACCTGAAAGAAAAACATACAACAGTCCACCATCAGTGGCGAGTAACATAACTGACTCACCCTAATGGGAATACACATGCACATAGCATAAATCAAATAAACCACATCAAATCAATAAACCAGAGTACAAGATCAACCCACACGCGAACTCGACTCAAACCAACTTAATCAACTATCTTTGGCGCAATCATCCATATACTAGACCGGACTGTGCTCGTACGAACGCATCTTACGCGATCGAACTTTCTACTATGCTCGGATTTGAGAATCTTACTCTCAAACCCCATGAAACCAATCTTACTGGAAATCCATGTCCCGTGAAACCAATCTTACTGGAAATTCACGAAAGATCACATAGTATGACTCCAACTATCCCAATACCGCGGATGGAATAGGGGCAACGTCTTAACCCAAAAACAAAGAATCTTACTCTAAGTTTAGGGTGTCTAGAAATGAAATCAAGCTAACTTTATTAAATAATCATTTAATCATTTTATTAACTCAACCTAACTAAATTACATTCAAGAATTTCCTCAATGCCTTGATTCTTGAAAATAACTAGTTAAAATACCGAAGTTATACTCAAGATTGCCTTTACGCCTTGATCTTGAGCCTAACCAACCATAATCCATCATTTATCAACCATTCTTTAACCATGTTAGACACAATCTTTAACTTTCTTTATCTTTTAAATCACTTTCTTTAACTTCCAAGATTCAATCAAGAACTCATAAAGACTCATCAAGAATTCATAAAGAACTCAAAGAACTCATTCAAGAATCAAGATCTTCAATCAAGAACTCAATCAAGATTCAAGAACTCAATCAAGAACTCATCCAAACTCATCAAAACCACACGCATGTTCATCATGAACCACACGAAAATCATCAATAAAACCATTCGAAAATCATCCAAAATTAACCAAACTTTAACACAATATTCATGATCATAAAACCACTTATAATCAATCATAAAATCATGAAAACCTTCATCAAAATATCATGAAAACCATATGAAAATTCAGAATAGAAACAACACATGAAATCATGAATAATCATCACCAAACAACCCATACATGCATTTAATCTATACTATAGACATAGTATACCAACAAGGTTGAGAAAGCATGTTACCTTAGTCAAAACTTGAACGTTAAACCCACTAAAACGCGCTGCCCGGAAATGGAACCACACGGCCCAACAACCACGTACACCACATGAACAACACGGCACCACCGTGTACCACCACGAGACACCACGAACACAACCACCACGCTGCCCACTGCCTGATTTTGCACGGCCCCTACTGCACTGCACGGCTGGCCCACACGAAACCAACACTTGGACCACGAACACAATCAACCCCACGAACACGCACCCAAACTCAACCCGAACTAGTGATCTTGAATGAAATTGTTGGGGTTTAAATTATGTTTTAATACTTAAAGATCAATAGAGGTTGAATCTTTAAGTTTGGGATTAGAAAGATGGATGAACACATTGGGGGGGTTTACTAGCCAAAAATGGCGTGAATGAAGGAGCAAAGTGGAGGGAGAGTTTGCCTTTTAAAAGTGATGGCAAAGGTTGATTAAGTGAGCAAATGAACAAAAGGATCTTAAAGCCTTACTAACTACTTCTATTTATAGAAGTTAGTTAGGTGTGAACATAAGGCAAGTGGCAAAACTTGCCATACAACCAAGGAGGGCCGGTTGGGCTTAGAAGAAAAAGGCCAAAATGATCACTTGGGCCATTTGCACCAATTCATGACTAATCCTGATTAATTTTGCACTTGGCCCAAAACTAATTAATTAATTAGAAAATTAAATAATAAAATTCTAATTAATTAAAATAAAATAAAATTAAGAAATATTAAACCATTAAATAAAATGGTTACACATAAGCAATTAAAATAGCCTAAATAAATTTTAGACCATGCACCGGAATAAACTAATTACAAGAAAGTAAACACGAAAATAGCCCAAAATCTGGGGCGTTACAACCAACATTTGATGAAGTGTTTTTCTATTACTACCAAGTACCCTAGAGTGTTAAATTTTAACGGTCAAACACCTTTGACCGTTAACTAAATCATTTTATTTATTTTTTTGTTTTAAATGAAATATTTATTTTTAATACTTAAATTAGAAACCGGTCCAAACCGAACCGGTCCGGTACAAACCGGTCCGGTCCTAGTCCATGAAAATAGTGATTCCGGTCCACCGGTCCTGTGACGACCTGACTCGCTTAAACCGGCACGAAAGAAACCGTCGAGTTGAATAGTCAGTTCTAACAAACTAAAATACTTAAAGATTAAAACAAAACCTCAAATTGAATATATACTAAATCCAAAAGTTCAACACCCACAAGATTGTACACATCTAAACCCAAATGTCATATTACTACTACTAACAATATAAACTCCAAATAAATGTCAGAGTTAGAAAATTACACAAGTACTACTACTATAGTCCAATACTAGAAATCATAAAAAAATAACGCAAAAACTAAACAACATCGGCGCTCGCCCAACCCAAAGCTAAGCAAGAACCTTATCATCAGAATTACCTGAAAAATAACAACCATTAGTAGAAAATTGTCTATTAGTATCGCCCCAATAGTATCGTTTATTTGAAAAACGATAGTAATAATGCTATAATTGTATCGTTTTTGGTAAAAAGGATAGTAATAGAGAAATTATTAGTATCATTTTTAATAAAAACGATAGTAATAATGCTATATTAGTATCGTTTCTAAGAAAAACGATAGTAATAGATACACTATTAGTATCGTTTGTAAGAAAAACGATACTAATAGTATATCTATTACTATCGTTTTTCTTAGAAACGATAGCAATGTATTTTTTTTTTTAAAAAGCCTACGTACATTGTAATGACCCAGATTTTATCGGTATTTTTGCCGGTATTTATATGTATAATTATGTGTTTACTTGCTAGTTCAAAATTTATTTTGAACTATTTATTTTAATTTTTATGTGGGTAATTTCGATTTTATCGAAATGTTTTATTTCTCAGTTTTTATTATTTATTTTAATTATTATTTAATTAATTAGAATTTTATTATTTAATTTTCTAATTAATTATTTAATATTAATTTTGGGCAAAATCGATTATTGCATGATTTTCATGTAAATTTCAATAATTGGCCCAATGGATCCCGAGAGCCCATTTAGAGCCCAAGCATGGCCCATAAACCTCATGGGGGCCGGTTTTTCATGAGCAAGGAGTGGCTTGCCACTTGCCTTGTGTTCACACCTTAACTAACTCTATAAATAAGAGAGTTAGTAAGGCCTTGGCTCATTTTATCATCCTTGCCTTTAGCACTCTTGCCATCAAATTCAAAGCACCAAAAAACTCCCTCCCTTGCCTATTCCACACGCCATTTTGATCAATTGAGACCCATCAATTGTTCATCATTTTTCTAGCCCAAAACTTAAAGATTCAACCTCAATTAATCTTTAAGTGATCAAACACTAGCCTAAACACATTTATTTCAAACAAGATTCATTGTTTTGGGTTGATTTGGGTGGTTCGTGTGTTCTTGCTCGTGTGGGTTCGAGTGTGGCCGTGTGGTGTTCGTGTGGAGCCGTGTGAGGTGGTGGTTCGTGTGAAGAACCGTGCTGCAGTGGCCGTGCGTGGTGCAGTGAGCAGCAGCCGTGCAGTGGCCGAGTGGGTGTGCCCGTGCTTGTGCGATTGAGGTCGTGCGGTGGTGCCGTGCTAGAAGGCGTGGTGCTCGTGTGTGTGCCGTGCATAGGGGCCGTGTGTGACTCGTTCTTGCATTGCGTTTGTGTGTTGATTTGTGTGTTGATCTTCAACAAGGTAACATACTAACTCAACTTAATTGGTAGTACTATGTTTATAGCTTTGATTAAATGCATGTTTGAGTGATTTGTTGACGATTATGCATGGTTTTGAAGTAAATCTTTAATTCTGATTTTGGAGTATTTTAATGATGTTTTAATGGTGGTTTTCATGTTTTTAAGATGATTTTATGATATTTTGGAGATCATGGTGATTGGGTTTGATTTTGTTGAATTTTGATGAAAATAGTTGAAAATGTCGTGTGGGTTGTTGAGCTTCATGCGTGTGATTTTCGAAGTTTTGTATGAGTTCTTGATTGAGTTCTTGAATCTTGAATGGAGTTCTTGATTGAGTTCTTTAATCTTGAATGTGTTCTTGATGAGTTCTTTGAGTTATAGATGAGTTCTTTGAGGATCTTGATGAAGTTCTTTAGAGTTCTTTTTGAGGTTGTTTGAGTTCTTGAAAGTTAAAGAAAGTGTTAGGAAGGGTCTTGAAAGTTAAAGATTTGAGTTGAGATGATTAAAGAATTGAGTAAAGATTGTTGATATGATGTTTGGTTAGTCTCAAGATCATGGCTATAGGTAGTTCTTGGGTTAACTTCGATGAAATGATGATGATATGATGAGATCTTTAGCTTGATTTCTTTTCTAGACGCCCTTGACTTTGTGTATGGCTTATGCTTAGTTTTTGGGTTAAGACGTTGCCCCTATTCCGTCCGCGGTATCGGAATAGTTTTGGAGTCTCACTATGTTATTCCTAGTACGCTCAGAATGATTTGGGGATTAGGGACACGAATTTCCAAGTATGAAATGGGTTCGTGGGATTTGGGTGTATGGCTTATGCCCGGTCCTGACATAGTAGAAGTTCGGTTGCGTAAGATGCTTCCGTACGAGCCTAGTCCGGTCTAGAACTAGAATGATTGCACCTGAGTTAGATTTGAGTATAGAGATGTCGTATGATTGATGATGTCGAGTGATGAGTTGATTTTGGGATTACGAGCTTGAGGTGGTCTCGTGTCTTCGAGGATTGTATGTGTGATGTTGTTTGATTATTGCTATGTACTTGTGTGTTCCCGTTAGGGTGAGTCAGATATGTTACTCGCCACTGATGGTGGATATGTTGTGTTTTTCAGGTACATCTGACGATGATGCTCTTGCTTAGCTTTTGGGTTGGGCGAGCGGCGTTTTGCGTGTTTTATTCCTATTGTTTATTTCAGTTGTTGCATAGTATTAGACTTGTTAAACGTTGTTTCAGGATTTATGATATACATTTGTTGTATAAGACTCTAGCATGTGGTTAGAGTTACACTTGACCTTTTATTTTTAGTTCATTTGATTTTTGGACTTAGTTTGTACAAGATTGGGGGTTATTGTACATTTATGGTTTAATAATAATATTTTGAGGTATTAGTATTATTTTCTAGGTGTTGAGTTTAGTTTTATAACTACTTGACTCGTCGGTTTCTTCCGCGCCGATTTAAGCGAGTCGGGTCGTTACATACATATTACAAGGATTTCTGCCAAATTAAAATTACTTCCACCAAATTAAAACCCCCAAATACTCCTCATCACCAAAACCCCAACACTAACCCTAGCTTTTTTGGTTCTCTTCCTTTGACACCCACTACACCACCACTGCCGCTGCTTCTTCCTCCGTGCTCGTCGTCATCGACCTGCTGGTGCTGCTCGCGGGTTCGTCAGTGGTTTTCTCGAAGCTTCGTCCTGGTTCTGCTATTGCTCGGGGTTGGAGCGAGGGCTACTGCTCGAAGGTTGGACCTGGTTCGACGGTGGTTGCTCGAAGCTTCATCCTGGTTCTGCTACTGCTCGAAGGTTGGAGCGAGGGCTACTGCTCGAAGGCTCCACTTCTACTACTCTGCTCGAAGGTTCTCTGTTGCTGTCGAAGGTTCCACTGCTACATACTCTACTGCTCGAAGCTTCGTGCTCTGCTTGAAGGTTTGTTTCCTCTTTTTCTTTTTAATTTTTCGTTCTTTACTGTATTGTTTCCAACTTTTGCTGTCAATCCCATGTCTAAGTTTCCAATAACTTTTAATGTATTGTTCTCTACTGCTTGAAGCTTCGTGCTCTGCTGTCAATCCCATGTCTAAGTTTCCAACTTTTGTTTAGTTTACTCAATTTCACCAAATTTATCCCTTCATTTTGCAGTTTTTGTTTCATTTCTTTATTGTTTTGGTTAATTATAGAAGCTACTTATTACAATTCAATGTTAATTTAGAACTCTAATCAAATTTAATTCCTCTATTATATCTCCTTGATTTGAATTTGAGGGCTAGATTTGCAGTGTCAACTAATTATGATCAATGGAAATACAAGTCCATCATCATACAAAATTTGGGTGCGTCAAAACTTCCGTATGCGCCTCAAATTTCTATCACTATTCATAATTTTCATTTTCAGCAAGCTTTGTGATTTACACATAAGAAGAAACATAGCCATGCCATCATCTTGCCAAATAATTTCCTAATTAATTATATAATATCGATATTTATAATTTTTACTTAAACGTATAAGGGCAATATAAATGATCAAATTAATGCACCAACAGCATATTTGAAATCCTAATAGTATAGTTGCAAATTTTCTAATACATAGGAAGTATATGTGGTAGCATATGTAATTGGTGTCAATGAAAATAATGGATGTAATATATGTATAGTACTTAGTAGTCATACTTCAAGAGGAATTTTTAAAAGTGAAACATAGCTGGTCAGTTGACTAGCTTGTATTCGAGTTTCAGGACACATATTGGGATTGATTCTCATCATCCATCGTTTAATTTGTGGTTATCAAATACCCAAAAAAAGAAGAATTATTTTGTTCATTCTTTGGTAGCGAAGTGGTGACTACAAGGATGGTGGAGAATTAGATGTATTATTTATTTTCATTCTGAGTTGCAATGATTTAAAAGCAATATAATTAAATTGATATATTAGGTGATTTGGTTGGCATTTTTCTAGTGAGCTTGTGATGTTTGCGTGAGGGATGAGGATTGAAACCAAGGCGAGCCTTTGGTTCTCAAAGGCTAATTATTAAGGAAAATTGTTCCCCTCAACAATAAACCCTTCATAGCCAAACTAGTGTGAAAAGTCTTAACGGACAAAAAAACCTCCGGGCTTATGTAATGTGACAAGTATTTTTCACCCCTTTTTTTAGTGCAATATAAGACCAAAAGAATCCCTAATATGGAGAGAAACTTAGCGGCACCTCAATATTACATGATTTATATCTTATGAAAAGAAATACCTTGAAAACTTGGTAACGGAAATAATATTTGAATAACATTGGTGTAATTACAAGTATGCCATTGTAACGACCCTGATTTTATTGGTATTTCTGTCGTATGTTTATATGTATTTATGTGATTTTATGTATGGTTCAAAATTTATTTTGGACTATTTATTTTATTTTATGTGAATAATTTCGATTAATTCGAATATTATTTTATTGTGATTGATTATTATTTATTTTATTATTATTTAAATAATTAGAATTTTATTATTTAATTTTCTAATTAGTTATTTAATATTTTTGGGCCAAATGCTATTTAAGCATGATTAGTCATGCAAGAGTGCAAATAGCCCAATTGTTTGCGAAAGCCCAACTTGGCCCATTTTGCAAGCCAAAAACCGGCCCCCTTTGTGGTTGGCAAGTTTTGCCACTTGCCATGCATTCACACCTTAACTAACCTCTATATATAGGAGGGTTAGTAAGGCCTAAACACCATTTTTTCCATTTAATCACTTGCTCATCAAATCATCAGCCAAAATACCTCCCAATTGCTCTCCTATCTCACGCCATTTTTGGCCTCATCACTCACCAAATTTTTTTCTTCATCTTTTTAAACCCAAACTTAAAGATTCAACTACCATTGATCTTTAAGTAACAAAACGCAAACTAAACCACGTAATTTGCATTCAAGATCTCTAGTTCGGGTTTGGTTTGGGGTCTTGTTCGTGTGGGTGTCCGAGTGGTGTGCGTGTGGAGAAGCCGTGCAGCCGGACCGTGGTTCGAGTGGAGCCATGTTCGTGTTGGTGCAGCCGTGGGTGGCCGTGCTGGGAAGCCGTGCAGTTCGTTGGTTCGTGTGCAAGAACCGTGGTGAAGCCGTGTGTGCCGTGGTGGTCCGTGTGACTTTGGGTCGTGTGGTTTGGTTCCGGGCAGCGAGTTTTTATGTATTTTTGTGTTTAATCTTCATTAAGGTAACATACTTTCTCAAACTAATTTGGTATACTATGTTTCATAGTATAAATTAAATGAATAGATTAGACTATTTGATGTTTTATAACCATGTATATGTATGTGTTATAATCTGGAATTTTGGATGGTTTTATGATGATTTCCTCATTGAATATGTATATTTCATGATTGAATATGTTAGTATTAAGTTTGATGTTATTCATGTTCAAGTTTGATGAATTTTGGATATTAGGTAGTTGATGATTTTTAGTGTTGAATGTGTTGAATCATGCGTGTATGTTGATGATGTTGGGATGAGTTCTTGATTCTTGAATGAGTTCTTGGTTGAAGTTCTTGAATCTTGATTGAGTTCGTGATTGAAGATCTTGAATCTTGGATGAGTTCTTTATGAGTTCTTTAAAGTTCTTTATGAGTTCTTGGTTGAGTCTTTAAAGTTAAAGAAAGTTAAAGAAAAGGTTAAAAATTGTTGTAAAAGGTTGTAAGTTTGATTGGTTTACTTGTTATTTCTTGAGTTAAGGCGTAAGATACAACTTAAGAATTAACTAAGAATGTAAACTTCGATTTAAAGTTAAAGTTAGCTTGATTTCGCTACTAGACGCCTAAAACTTAGAGTAAGATTCTTTGTTTTTGGGTTAAGACGTTGCCCCTATCCTCTTCGTGGTATTGGGATAGTTGGTGGTCTTACTATGTTGTCTTCGGATATGGATTTCCAGTAAGATTGGTTTCATGGGATTTGGGAGTAAGATTCTCAATCCTAACATAGTAGAAAGTTCGAATGCGTAAGATGCGTTCGTACGTGCATAGTCCGGTCTAGTATGCGAATGATTGCGCCAAAGTTAAGATTGGTTAAAGTTAGTCGAGTCTGCATGATTACTTGTTATGATTCGCATGTTTTGATTGTTTGATTTGTGCTATGTTCATGTGTATCCCCGTTAGGGTGGGACAGTCATGTTACTCGCCACTGACGGTGGACTGTTGTTTACTTTTCAGGTAACTCTGATGATGAGGTCCTTGCTTAGTTTTGGGTTGGGCGAGTGCCGATGTTACTTAGACATTATGTTATTATTTTACGATGTTTTCTAGTTTTGAACTCTAGTAGTAGTACTTGTGTATTTTTGTAACTCTGACATATATTTGGAGTTTACGTTTGATAGTAGTAGTAACGTGACATTTGGGATTAGTTGTGTACAATCTTGTGGGTTATTGTACTTTTGGTTTAGTAGATGTAATCATTTCGAGGTTTTATTTTTAATTTTAAGTATTTTAGTTGTTAGATCTGACTATTTGACTCATCGGTTTCTTCCGCGCCGGTTTAAGCGAGTCGGGTCGTCACAGTTGGTATCAGAGCCGAATAGGTTTTAAGTGAAGTTTTAGGATTCGAGTTAAAACCGGGAGTTGAGAGCTTTATCTTTCCCGAGTGATAAAACCAAGTTAAGATTAAGTAAAGGGAGAAGAGTTCGGGTAGAAAAACCGGGATAAGATCTTTTTCTAGTTTCTTTTCTCTCTCTATTTTTGTGTACTTGACTGTGGTGGGGATGTATGACTGACATTATTATTTTGGTATGTCTCTTGTTTGGTTGCGTTGCAGCATGTCTACGCCTCGCCGGTTGAGTACTGGACGACAGAGGTTGCGAGCGCTCGAGGAGGCGATCCTTACGTTGGCGCACCATAGTCGTCATACGCCGAGTACGCAGTCGACATTCGACCGTATCGCACGTCATCGACCTCCGACTTACGATGGGGTTGCCGACCCCACTATCCTAGAGAGCTGGATCCGCGAGATGGGGAAGCTCTTCGACGCGACGTTTTGCCCCGAGCACGAGAAGGTGCAGATCGCCGCTTATTATCTACGTGGAGAGGCCGATAACTGGTGGACGGTAGCTAAGGACGCGTGCTTACCTTTACATTCGAAGTCTTGGATCGAGTTCGTCGATAAGATCCAGGAGCGATTCTACCCCGACGAGTTGCGGTGGCAGAAGCAGGAGGAGTTTCTCACTCTTACTCAGGGTAAGATGACCGTTCAGGCATACAACGAAAAGTTTACAGAGTTATCGAGGTTCGCTACGTCTGTGGTTCCGTCAAAGAAGGATCGGGTCAAGCTCTACATCAAAAAGCTAGATCCGAGGATTCGCGTTCACGTAATCAGTAGTGGAGCAACGATATTTAAGCAGGCCTACGAGGTAGCACTCGAGATTCAGGCATCGACGGCTGAGGAGGATGCGAGCAGGAAGAGAGCTTCGGTTCCGACGACGACAGCTTCTTTTAAGAAGCCCCAATTTAGTGCTCCTAGCAGTACCCCTCCGACCACGAGTTCGCATAAGGGTTCCGATGGCTCGAAGTGCAGAGGATGCGGCCGAGACTTCCATCCAGGGAAGCGGTGTGATGGTTCACCTATAGCGTGTTTTATCTGCACGAAGGAAGGCCATAAGGCGTCAGTTTGCCCCGAGAGGAAGCCAGACATTGAGGTTAAGCAGCTTCCGGCACCGACTAAGACTCCGGTGAAGAATCGAGTCTACTGTATGACCGAGGCAGAGGCCGAGGTTCAGCCTGACATCGTGTCAGGTAGATTTCTTGTTTCTGGTGTGTTAGCTTTAGTGTTGTTTGATTCTGGTGCTACTGTCTCTTTTGTGGCTAGTAGTTTTGCCTCGAGGTCTAATCTTCGTGGTAGCTTTCTTGTTAGTTCTGTTATAACTCTCCCGTCCGGAGAGGATTTTATTTGTCGGCGCGAGTTCCGAGGAGTGCCTATCGTGATAGCTGGGGAGCAAGCGACAGCTGATCTGAAGGAGTTCCCGCTGATGGAGTTCGACGTGATTCTTGGTATGGACTGGCTGTCAAGGTATCGAGCGATCATTCGTTGCCAAGATCAGTCAGTGACCTTCCGAGGACTTCAGGGCAACCGAGTTACCTACTCTGGGTTCATCCTTAATAAAGGCGTAAAGGTAATCTCAGCCTTGAAAATGAGAAAACATCGCCAGAAGGGCGATATGGTGTACTTATGTCAGGTAAGGGACTTGACTGAGGAGCGTCCGTTGGACGATATACCTGTAGCGAGGGATTTTAGAGACGTATTTCCTGATGAGCTACCAGGAGTTCCACCCGAGCACGACGTTGAGTTTCATATCGACTTAGCACCCGGGACAGTGCCAATTTCGAAGGCACCTTACCGGACACGATCAACCCCACGAACAAGCACCCAAACTCAACCCGAACTAGTGATCTTGAATGAAATTGTTGGGGTTTAAATTATGTTTTAATACTTAAAGATCAATAGAGGTTGAATCTTTAAGTTTGGGATTAGAAAGATGGATGAACACATTGGGGGGTTTACTAGCCAAAAATGGCGTGAATGAAGGAGCAAAGTGGAGGGAGAGTTTGCCTTTTAAAAGTGATGGCAAAGGTTGATTAAGTGAGCAAATGAACAAAAGGATCTTAAAGCCTTACTAACTACTTCTATTTATAGAAGTTAGTTATGTGTGAACATAAGGCAAGTGGCAAAACTTGCCATACAACCAAGGAGGGCCGGTTGGGCTTAGAAGAAAAAGGCCAAAATGATCACTTGGGCCATTTGCACCAATTCATGACTAATCCTGATTAATTTTGCACTTGGCCCAAAACTAATTAATTAATTAATTAGAAAATTAAATAATAAAATTCTAATTAATTAAAATAAAATAAAATTAAGAAATATTAAACCATTAAATAAAATGGTTACACATAAGCAATTAAAATAGCCTAAATAAATTTTAGACCATGCACCGGAACAAACTAATTACAAGAAAGTAAACACGAAAATAGCCCAAAATCTGGGGCGTTACACTGACGGTGGACTGTTGTTTACTTTTCAGGTAATTCTGATGATGAGGTTCTTGCTTAGCTTTGGGTTGGGCGAGCGCCGATGTTATTTAGCTATTGTGTTGTTGTTTTACGATTTCTAGTATTAGACTATAGTAGTGGTACTTCTGTAATTTTCTAACTCTGACATACATTTGGAGTTTATATTGTTAGTAGTAGTAACATTGACATTTGGGTTTAGATATGTACAATCTTGTGGGTGATGTACTTTCGGATTTAGTATATATTCATTTTGAGGTTTTGTTTTAATTTTTAAGTATTTTAGTTTGTTAGATCTGACTATTCGACTCGTCGGTTTTTCCGCGCTGGTTTAAGCAAGTCGGGTCGTCACAGTAATGCTGAGGGGATCGAGGAGAAGAGGCAAGCTGCAAAGAAACAAAAATCTACTCCTTCTGGGTCTACTCAAATGACAGATAAAGGGGAGACATTTGGTTCCAATGGTCACAATAAGAGTAAAGGGGGATTTAATAGAAACCGAAACTTTGGGACTTGTGATTCTGGTGGTCGTTTCAATAAGGGAGGTTCTAGCCAACAGTATTTGAAGAACAATCAAAATTCCATGAGCTCCCAGAGCCAACCCCAAAGCCAAAACCAAAGGGCGGAACGGATATACTACTACAAGCGTTGTAATATGAACCACCATGGTAAAGATTGTGATGGAAACTTTGTGGAGTGCAAACATTGTCGCAAGAAGGGGCATCGTGCTTATCATGAATGTTTTACCAACCCAAGGTCTAAGAGTTTCCGACCCGAGTTGAGTTTGAGGAATACAACACAACCAAATAGGAAACCTCATAATGCCAACAATAACCATACACCTTCTAACTCATTAAATTCAGCACCTAATCGCATTGTTGGGACCGCCAATGCTACGTTTACTCATGCAAGGAAAGGAGATGCAAGGAAAGACACAGGGCATGCGCATGTGATACCTGCTTATGTTCTATTTGATTCTGGTGCTTCTCATTCTTTTGTGTCTGAATCTTTTGTGAAAAAGTCACACTTAGAAAATTTTAGAACTTGTGAGACATATATCTTTACACCTTCTGGTGTTATTGTTGCTTGTCATACCTTGTATCTTGATGTCCCTATTGTGTGTGGTAGTACCACCCTAGTAGTTAATTTAATAACTTTCCCTTTAAATGATTTTGATGTAATACTAGGGATGGATTGGCTTAGTAAGTATAAAGCCAAGATACATTGTGAGAGACAAAAAGTGTCTGTAGTTGGTCCTAGTGGAGTCCATGAGTTTTACAAAGGGTCTTCTTTTAAAATCATTTCTTCTTTGACTCTAAAATCATAGTTGAGGAAGGGATGTCCAATGTACCTTTTCCACGTTCATGATACTAGCAAGGAAGAGCCACATATTGAAGATGTTCGAGTTGTCAAAGAATTTTTAGATGTCTTTCCTGATGAGATTCCTGACATGCCTCCGAAACGTGATGTTGAGTTCAGTATAGATTTGATGCTCGAAACTAGACCTATTTCTAAGCCTCCTTATAGGGTGGAACCTACTGTGATGAAAGAGCTTAAGGGTCAGTTAGAAGAGTTGCTTAACAAGGGGTGCATTCGACCCAGTGCATCCCCATGGGGTGCACCTGTTCTTTTCGTGAAGAAGAAGGATGAGAGTCTTCGTCTATGTATTGATTACAAGGAGCTCAATAATGTTACAATGAAAAAGAAGTATCCCTTGCCAAGAATAGATGCTTTGTTTGATCAGTTAAAGGGAGCTGGAGTGTTCTCTAAAACTGATCTGAGATCTGGATATCACCAACTTCGTATTACAGAGAATGATATTCCGAAGACAGCCTTTCGAACTCGCTATGGGCACTATGAGTTTACTGTTATGCCCTTCGGATTGACTAATGCTCCAGCTGTTTTCATGGACTTGATGAATAGAGTTTTTCGGCCGTATCTTGATAAGTTTGTGGTTGTGTTCATTGATGATATACTGATTTAATCAAAGAATGCTAGTGAGCATGAAGATCATCTTTGAACTATCCTTCATGTCGTCAGGGAGAATCAACTGTTTGCAAAGTTTTCAAAGTGTGAATTCTGGCTTGAGAAAGTTGCTTTTCTTGGTCATATCATTTCTAAGGAGGGAGTCTCTATTGATCCAGCAAAAGTTCAAGTTGTTTCTAAGTGGCCTACTCTAAAGAGCGTGACTGAGATTCACAGTTTCTTAGGCATAGCTGGTTATTATAGGAGGTTTGTGAAGGATTTCTAAAAGATAGCTCGTACATTAACTGCATTGATGAGAAAGAACACTAAGTATCATTGGGATGATGAATGTGAGAAGGCATTGATAGGTCCATTATAGGACCGATTTCCCAGGCTCTTTTCACTTGTTTTCTGTTGTTTTTAGGCTTAGTTTTATTAGTTTTAGGCCTTTTTAGCTTAGTTTATGTCTTAGTTGCATTTTCGTTGAATAATGCCTTTTCTTGCCATTTTTGCTAATAATTGAGCACTTTTGCGTTACTTATGCCTTGCGTTCATTCATGTAGGTATTTTGTGTGTTTTTGATCAATTCTTAAAAGCCGACAAGGGTCGTGAGAGGTCCCGAGAAGCTTTGAGAAGTGTGCCGCAATAAAGCCAAGACCACAATCACCACTTTTGGAGCATAGGTCAACTTTGAAAGGCCATAACGTTTTACATACTTATCATTTTAAGGCGATTCAAGTTGGAGGTTAAAGCTCCTTCCTATAGCTTCGAAACGACTACTCATAAGCTAAATTCTGATAAGAAATGAAGGAGTTATGACGTTTTCAAAACTGACTGCCAAGTTGTCCAGCGGCCGCTGAGACCACTCCAGTGCCCGCTGAATTGGCCAGAACATACTATAGGTCGTTTTTTGGTTTCAGTTAATCAGTTTTAGGTCTTTTCTCGTTTTTTTTAGGGAACTATAAATAGCCCCCTCCCCTCATTTTAGAAGCTAGTTGAGGTTAGAGGCTCAAAGTTAGGGTTAGGTTAGATTTTAAGCTTTCTTCTTCAATTCTTCTTGTAATTTACATTTTTTTCTTGATTTATGCAAGTAGTGTAGTTTCTTCATCTTCTCATTCTTGTTCTCCTCTTCAAGGTACTTTTATTTCTTTCTTTATTTGCTTTGATTTCATGTTTTTTGTTGTTAGTTATTGATTTCTAGTATTTGATAGTTGTTGTTGTTGTTTATTTAGTTAGTTTATTTGTTATTTTTATGTTTTTTTAGTTTTTTATTTTGATTTCATTGTTGTTCTTAGTTGTTTAGTTTGTAGTTTTCTAGGTTTTAGTTGTTGGTTTTAGTTGTTGTTTTTGTTATTCTTAGTTTTAGGTTTAATTTATGTATTTAATTGTAGTTCTAATGATGTTTTTATTAGTTATGTGTGAGTAGTTTAGTTTCTAGGGTTTGAGTGAAACCTCTCAAAATCCTCCATGTTTGTGATTCAGTCAATTCTTGGTTTTGGTTGTGATAATGTCGGTACCGAAGGTTCGGTGATGTTGAGTCTCGTGTCTAGCTAACATTAACTTCATAGAAGAATCCCCACCGAAGGACCGAAAGGTGAACGTGGGTGATGACTCCCTTCGCCTGATTGATGGAAGCACCACGAAAGTTGGGCCTTCGATCAAGGGAAAGTTACCGGTCTTCGTGAATTGTGCTTATGACTAGTTAGATGTCCTGCCACGAAAGTAGGTTTGTGTAAGTCTTCCCGGTCGTCACACTAGGTTTGTGTAAGTCTAAGTTTCGATTGATTCATAATTCATGGTGGTATGAGTTGTGGATCTCTTACACTAGTCCCTTTTATTCTTGCTTTCATAGTTTAGTTTTAGTTAGTTCCCTCCACTTCTCGCGACCATCCATTGACCTAGCTTGTTCGACGCTCATGTCTATATTAGTGCGACGTACCTTCCCCGTGTTCGATACCCCCACTCTTACTACGACGGGGGTTTTTATTTAGTGAGAAAATCCCTCTATCAGGCATTCAAATTTCTAAAGGAATGTCTTACCACAGCTCCTGTATTGACCTTACCTGATGAAAACCTAGAGTATGAAGTGTTCACAGATGCTTCGAAGAGTGGTCGTGGTTGTGTGCTTATGCAAGATAAAAAAGTTGTTGCTTATGCTTCAAGGCAATTGAAGAACCATGAATTGAATTACCCAACCCATGATCTAGAGTTGGCGGCAGTTGTTTTCGCACTTAAGATATGCGACATTATCTTAGCTTCTTGGCACATCATTCAAGATATATTCGGACCACAAAAGTCTAAAGTACATTTTTACTCAAAGAGAGTTGAACATGAGACAGAGGAGGTGGTTGGAATTGATAAAAGATTATGATATGGAGATTCAATACCATGAGGGCAAAGCCACTGTTGTTGTAGATGCACTTAGTAGGAAATCCTCTCATTATTTGCAGACCAAGCGTTCGAGAAATTGACTTCGTGAAGAGTTTCAAAATCTTGATGTGGAGATAGTAAGACTTGGAGCCCAACTTAATTCTCTTACGATCCAGTCCACCCTATATGATGAGATCAAAGAAGCACAAGTGCATGATCAATTCTTGAAAGAAAAACAAGCTAAGGAGCCTGGTAATTTTATAGTTGTTGAGGATGGTAGTGTGAGGTTCCAAAGGAGATGGTGTGTTCCTAATGTTCCTAAATTAAAAGAGAGGATCCTAGAAGAATCTCATACAACCCAATATTATTTTCATCCTGGGGACGACAAGATGTACAAAGATCTTAAGCAGACATTTTGGTGGCCTGGTATGAAGAAGGATGTTGCTATGTATGTCTCAAGATGTTTGATTTGTCAAAAGGTCAAGAGTGAGCACAAAAGGCCTCAAGGAATGATTCAACCTTTAAAGGTTCCCGAGTGGAAATGGTATTCAATCTCTATGGATTTTATTTGTGGACTTCCAAGAACTCCAAAGGGGAATAATATGATTTGGGTTATTGTTGAACGTCTCACTAAGTCTGCTCATTTTTTTCCCATGAAAGATACTTGGAAGCATGAAAGATTGGCTACTGCTTACAGAGAACACGTGATTAGACTTCATGGTGTTCCTAGTGATATTGTTTCAGATAGAGATAGCAGGTTCTTGTCTAACTTTTGACAGAAGCTCCAAGAAGCATTGGGGTCTAAGTTAAAGATGAGTACCACTTTTCACCCTGCTACATATGGCCAGACAGAGCGCACTATCCAAACATTGGAAGACATGTTGCAAGCTTGTGCCTTAGAACTTCAAGGTTCTTGGGAGGATAAACTGGATTTGATAGAGTTCTCATACAATAATAGTTACCATTCTAGCATTCAAATGGCTCCATTTAAAGCCTTGCATGGTCGGTGATGTCGTACTCCCTTATGTTGGAGCGAAATTGTTGAATCTATTGTGATTGGTCCAGAGATGATTCAAGAGACTCTTGAGCAAGTAAAGCTCATCCAGCAGAAGATGAAAGAAGCACAAGATAGACAAAAGAGTTATGGTGATAAGCATCGTCGGCATGAAGATTTTCAAGTGGGAGAGAAGGTGTTGCTTAGAGTTTCCCCTATGAAAGGAGTGATGAGATTCGGAAAGAAGGGTAAGTTGAGCCCAAAGTTCATTGGCCCCTATGAGATTTTAGAGAGGATAGGCGAAGTTGCTTATAGATTGGCGTTGCCACCTAGGGTCGATCGTGCACATAATGTATTTCATGTATCTCAACTTTGAACATATATTAGTGACCCATCACATGTGCTACAGCCCAAGTCTCTTCAGCTAGATGATATCATGACATATGAGGAGTTTCCAGTTAAAATTCTAGATCACAAAGTTCGAAAGACTCAGTGAGGTGAGACAAAGATAGTGAAAGTATTGTGGTCACATCATAACTCAGAGGAGGCTACTTGGGAAGCCGAGGATGCTATGCGTCTTAAGTATCCTTATCTCTTCACCTAGGTAAGTTTATGTTACGAGGACGTAACTCCCTTTTTAAGGGGGGTAGGATTTACGCTATTAACTTGTATTATTCGTGCATTATTTTGTGCATTATTGTTTAATTGTAGTTATTGTTATGTGTGATGGTTCATGTGTGGTTTTGTTTGTTTATGGCTTTTATATAAGAAAGTGAAATACAAGTTGAGGTTGATTACTTCAAGTCTCAGTAGTTGATTAACTTATAAAGTTAATGAGTTGTTTTAAAAACAAGAGTCATAGTTTAACCTTTGAGTTTTTATCCTAAGTTTTGGGGCGAAACTTCTCTTAAGGGGGGTAGATTGTAACACCCTGTATTTTTATATTAGGGTTTTTCTAAGTTATGCCCTTGAATTTTTCGCCTTTCTAAGTTATGCCCATGCTTTTTGAAACTTCTAAGTTGTGCCCCTCAGCTTAGGTTTTTTAATTAATAGTGTCTAATCCATTATCTCAACGTTAATAGATCCGTTAAAATAAGTTGTATTTTGTGGGAGGGTAATTCTCCTTTTAAAATTCTAGTATTTTTAGATGAATTTTTCCCTTCATTTTAGGGAAATGCACCATTTGCAGGGCAATGCATAATTTATTTTAGGGAAATACATCAATTATAAAGGGTGAAAATCAGCTAAAAACCTTAGAATTTTAGAGGAGAAATTACCCTCTCACGAAATGCAACTCTTTTTATCGGATCTATTAACGTTGAGTTAACGGAGTGGACACTGTTAATTAAAAAACCTAAGTTGAGGGGCATAGCTTAGAAGTTTCAAAAAGCATGGGCACAACTTAGAAAGGCAAAAAACTCAAGGGCATAGCTTAGAAAAACCCTTTATATTATTTATTTAGTTATTTTTACTTTGAATAATTTTACGAAAGTAATTTTATATTCCATATTATTAAAAATATTATCTTCCACTTCAACTTTGGAAGTGATCAATAGTTCTTAGATCTCTAATTATGTCCCTATGTAATAAGCAAGTTAAATAAGTGAAGTAAAAGGATATTTAAATATATATATATATATATATATGTATATACCAATAAAGACATTTAAACAAAAAAAAGGAAGAGAAAGGGTTTCATAACCTTACTGTGAGTTTTATTTGCCTCATATTGCCGCCGCACCATCTACAGCTCCATCTTCTTCTTCTCCTTTCTTTTAATTATTTTATTTTATTTTATTTCTCTTCTTTAATTACTCATTCAACCTTAAACAATCATAAATCTCAATTCATCTACTTCATCTTCTCTTAATTTTGTGGGTGATTTGAGATAACAACATTAAGTTCTTGAAATCGCAGTTTTGGGTCGAATTTCGGATCAGAAGGGGCGATTTTTGTGTCTTTTCCTCAAGTACTTTTAACTTCCCCATTCAAGTAAGTATTGATCTTAAGTTGAATTTCAAATTTATTTATTTTCATTTGTGAATTTTGAGTATTGTCAAGTTAGGGTTCTTGAGTTAATTAATTTGGGGGAATATATATATATATATATATGTATATGTGTTATTGTTGTTTGATTTCGCTGTTCTGTTTCGGTTCTCTTTTTCTGTTGATACGTTTAGTTTTAGGTCTTGATTCTTTCATGAAAGTTGTAGGTATCGAAAAGATAATGAATTTAGGCTCAAGAATTTCATGATTCGGAGTTATATAGTGAGAGTTATGCCTTGTGCAAGATTCTAGTCTACTGTTGTTATGTTGTCCTTGTGGTTGTTCTGGTTTGGATCGTTTTACATAGTTCTGTATTAGTTTTTAGAACTTGATTCCTTCATGGAAGTTGTAGATCTTGACGAGGTAATGAATTTAGGCACAAGAATCGCACGAATCGGAGTTGTATGCTAGATGTTATGCTTGCTGCAAGTTCTTGCTGTTTTGATAGTCTTGTATGCGTGTAATGGTTGTTGCATAGGGGAATAGGTGGTAGGTAATGAAAATTAATAATAGTAATATAGTATACAAAAAAAAAATGGGTTTTTCTAAGCTATGCCCCTGAGTTTTTTGGTTTTCTAAGTTGTGTCCATGCTTTTTGAAACTTCTAAGTTATGCCCCTTAACTTAGGTTTTTTAATTAACAGTGTCCACTCCGTTATGCCATCGCTAATGGATATGTTAAAAGGAGTTACATTTCGTAGGAGGGAAATTTTCCCTGTAAAATTCTAGGGCTTTTAACTGATTTTCACCCTTTATTTTAGGGAAATGCATATTTTACTGGGTAATGCATCATTTATTTTAGGGACATACATCAATTATAAAAGGTGAAAAATCAACTAAAAACCCTAGAATTTTAGAGGAGAAATTACCCTCCCACGAATTGCAAATCCTTTTAACGGATCCATTAACGTTGAGTTAACGGAGTGGACTTTGTTAATTAAGAAACCTAAGTTGGGGGGCATAACCTAGAAGTTTGAAAAAGCATTGGAACAACTTAGAAAGGCGAAAAACTTAAGGGCATAGCTTAGAAAAACCCAAAAAAATTATTATAGTGTGGTATTATTAATTATTATAGTCTTGTATACTGCTTTGATAGTCTTGTATGTGGTATTATTAATTTAAGATATAGAAGCAATAGTGATAGAATCATGGTATATGTAGTATCGCCTTGGATTAAGTTGAGTCAACTCTAGGTATAAAATAAGTGACTTACACTATATTATTATATTGTAGAGCGCAGGTTTATAGAGGAACCTTTTTCATTTGAGATTTTAAGTTGAATTATTTTGTTTCTGATAAGGTAAGATTTCTCACTAAACCTGTACAATTGTGATTAATATTTATTTGACATTATTTTAAGAACTTGTATTATGAAATTATTTTATATTGAAACGAGGAAGTTCCTCTATGTTACCAAGCAAAGATTTTGAAAGGAGCTAAAGTTCCTCACCCTTACGAGGGTTTTTAGATTTTATTGTGGGGTTGCCGGTAAGCGGTATTCCTCTATGTTACCAAGCAAAGATTTTTAAAAGAGGAAGTTCCTCACCCTTACGAGGGTTTCTAGATTTTATTGTGGGGTTGCCGGTAAGCGGTATTCCTCGAGTTTGGAAGTAGGTTGAGTTAACAGTGTCTCAACCATTTTATATAGTAGCTGGAGGTACGTTGATCAGTACTCTTGCCAATTGTCTTCCTTCTTGGTAGGTTATCAAGTAAGGGGTATGCATACTAGGGACTTTGGTGTGTTTATTCAGTGAGCCTAGCTAGCTCATTGAATTTCTTATTTAATACTTCCTACTCACAGATTTCGAAAGTAATATCTTATATTTATGCAAGTTGTTTTTAGAAAGACAGAAGGATTTGGACTTGAGTTACTTAAAACTAGGTTAAAGTTTATTTGAGAATTTGCTCCTATTGCTATTTAACCCTGTACAGATTAGAAATGGATTTGCAAGATATTCTTATATGTCTTGCCTGCACATGGTTAGTTTTGTTTATTTATAGCATGAAATCTTGCTCAGCATTTGGCTGATATTACAATGATCAATGTGCAGGGGCTTGATGGTGTCCGGCTTGTTGGGTTAAAGAGGGCGATCATTCCTTTTTTATTTTAAACTTTATTAAGTCTTTCGATGTCATTTAATTATACTTAGAATTTTTATTTTTTTAGGGTTGTAATAATAACTATTTTAAGTTTATTATTTTGGACTGTAATAGTTAGTTAATTAATCTTTTAATTATTAGATTCAGGTAGAACCACTAGCCTTGCGATGACTATAATTAGTTGTCGCGGCATAACAACCTTGAGATTTTCCGAGTTATTATTTCAGGTGATAAATATTATTTCCATATCAGAAAATTCAGGGTTATTACAGAGATTGTTCGAGTTTATAAGATTGAATTTCAACAGCTTCGTTGGAGTGGCTTTCAATTTTTAAGAATTTCGTCCTCTCAGGTTAGAAATCCATTTTTCAATAATTGAAGTTCGAATGCTGAATTTAGGTTTGAATTCAAGTAATTTTTTTTGTTGGGGTTTATTTGAATAGGGAAATAATTTTGAAGAATTTAGGTTTGGATTTAGGTCTGAATTTGTAGTTTGAATTGCTGCGTTTTTGAAGAATTGTGTATGTATTATTTGAAATAATTAATTAAGTTACATTCTAAATGTTGAATTTTGAATTTATTTGAAATAACATAATGCATGTATGTAGGTATTAATTTTGAATTTATTTGAAGTGTTGTGATTGAGGGATGTTTGAAGTATTGTTTGAAGTGTTGTCATTGATGGATGTTTTATTTGAATTAATTAGGTAAGATGACAGTGACACTGAGTTGTTTCCATGGTGGTAAGTTTGTTCAAGCCAGTACTGGGGAATTGATTTACTTAGGTGGGAGTGGGAGAACCTATGAAGTTGATGTTGATGAACTTTGTTATTTTGATATCATTGCTAATGCTAAAAATGTTGGTGATTATGCATCTGTTGGGGTTTTTTTTAGGAATATTTGATTTTAATAATCCAACCTTTTAGCCATTCGCAAATGATAAACCAACCTTTTGATTATTCTTAAATAATTCAACCTTTGTACCAAATTTCATAGAGTGAACCAAAACCAAATTTTAGGTGTCATTTTGGGGTTGGTTTAAGTAGAGTTTGGGTAGTTTAGCGCTAACGTTGTTGACCACTTACCTAAAGACACAAACAACACTTAAATTATCCCCAATATCACACCTAAAATTTAGTTTTGGTTCACTCTATGAAATTTAGTACAAAGGTTGGATTATTCAGGAATAATCAAAAGGTTGGTTTATTATTTGCGAATGGCTAAAAGGTTGGATTATTAAAATCAAATATTCCTTTTTTTTTATCTAATTCCTGGGTTAGATTTAATGGAAGGATTAAGGAAGGTTTTGGATGATTCAAGTGTGAGAGATATTGGGCAATTAGTCTTAAAATACGGGACCATTGACGTGTCTGTCCAACATGAAAATGATGAGCCATCTTTTAGCCCACAAAGCTAATCCTACTTAGTGAAATTTTTTCAACCCATTGCAGCAACACCCTCTTCTCCTAGGCCTAAAAAATTGACACCTAGAAGAGGCCCATCTGCTGTAACCCCTTCCAATAACAACAGAGACAAACAAAAAGTATAGGCCCGTGTTCCTTTGACCAGAACCTCACCTTTGACCAGAACCCCACCTATTAAAAACCATGAAAAAGAAAAGGGATCTCAACTTGTTGTTAACCCTAAAAACACAACAGAATCTGCTCACCTTGATAACCTGTCAAACACACATGATTCACTTGAAGATGATGATGACTTCCTAGACCTTGACATGTATGAGTGGATAGATCCAAGACCAGAAAATCCACTTAAATTACATGATCTCATAGATCATAATTTTTTAGACTCAGAAGATGAAGGAGATCCCAACTATGAGCCTATTATTGAGGATGATGGGGAGGTTGAAGTTCAGTCTGAATTAGAAACAGAGTCAGTAGTGGATGAGTATGAAGTAGAGGAAAATGAGGATGAAGTCTTTGGTGTGGAAAATGTGGCTGGTGAATCAGATAACAGTGATGAGGAGTTTCATGTGGCTAGGCAGAGAGTGGGAAATTGTACATCAAAGCTGACACGGATAGCTAGGGAATTGCAAGAAAAGGTTGCTCAAGGAAAGTTACATGAAAGGGGAAGTTTAGCCTCAGAAACAGGACAACCAGCATCTAAGGAAGATGATAATGGATACATTAGTGAATACTACAACAGTGATGATGACATGGAAACACCACCAACTAGTGATAATGAAAATGATGATGTAAGGAGACCTATCAGAAGACAACTAATTACTCGAGAAACAGATTTTGCATCATTTGAGTGGAAAGTGGGTCAAAGGTTTCCTAATAGGGAAGAATTTAAGCATGTTGTTGCCAAGTATGGTATTCTGCAAGGTATGGATCTGCATTTCACTATGAGTAACAAATCAAGAAGACAACAACTTGGGGTAAGGTGTAACGAAAGCTGTCCTTTTTACTTGTGCTCCTCCTGGCACTCCAACAAGGCAAGTATAGCTGTTAAGATTGTGAACAATCAGCACCAGTGCTACAGAAATATGAAAAAGAACACATAGTTTAAAAGCAGTTGGGTTGCTAAGGAAATGTTGGAGGTCTTCAAAGCTAGGCCACATTGGCCTGCAGCTGAGATTGTGGAGACCATCAAAAGGGCATACAACATGGTAATTTTGCCCTTTTTTGCATACAAAGTGAAGTATGAAGCTCATAAGTTACTTCATAGATCAATGCAAGAGCATTACCAGAAGCTAGGTAGGTAAAATGCTGCCTTAAAAGCATCAAGTGCAGAGACTGTGGTAGATATGGTAGTTAAACCAAGCAAGAGATCAAGTGACAACCAGTTTCAGAGGTTGTTCATCTGTTTTGAGGGGTTAAAGAGAGGCTGGAAAGAGGGTTGTAAGAAGATCATTTGTACTGATGCTGCATTTTTAAAGACCATCTTAGGTGGACAGATTTTGGCTGCTGTGGGTAGGGATTCTAATGAATAGATGTTCCCTATAGCTTGGGCAGTGGTGGAAGGGAAGAACAACAGTTCTTGGGGTTGGTTCATACAACACTTGCAAAGCTGTCTTGAGTTAGGAGATGGGAAAGGAGTGGCTATTATTTATGATGAGCACTTGGTATGTTTAACTTGCATTTTTAAATTTCTTTAATTTACTTAATTTATATAATTTATTTAATTTATTAAATTTTTAAAATTATATTGGAAGGCTATTTTGAATGCTGTTGCAAGTGTGCTTCCCAAAGCACAGCATAGACACTGTGCTCGCCATATCTTTTCCCTTTGGCATAAGAAGTTCAAGGGAGATGAAATGAAACTCCAATTCTGGAAGATAGCTAAGGCCTATAGCATGAGTGATTATAATGAGGCAATGGAGGGACTCAAATAAATGAATCCAACAACTGCAACATCATTTACAAGGTATAACCCAAATTATTTTTGTAGAGCCTTTGTGGACCCTAACATCAAATCTGATGCCATCACAAACAATATGGCTGAAACATTTAATGGATACATCATCCAAGCTAGGACCAAGCACATCATATATATGATGGATGACATAAGGGTGGCCCTAATGAAAAGGCTAGTTGCTAAGAGGCAAGGCATGGAGAAAAAAACAACCCTACTATGTCCTAGAATACAGTCAATGTTAGAGAAAGAGAAAGACAAGGCTGCATACTATGATGTGATCCCCTCAACTAACATTATCTTCAATGTCATGCACGCACAACCTAGATCAGTTGGTGGTGAACACATAGAGGAGAAACACATGTACGTGTAGGAAGTGGGAACTGTTAGGTGTTCCTTGCTGCCATGGTGTAGCTTGCATTTTTTCCCTAAACAGAGAGGCTGAAAGTTTTGTGGATGAATGTTATAAAATAGAAGTGTATCTGAAATCATATGGAGGGTCCATTTCACCAATTGCAGGTGAGAGGCATTGGCCTAATGTTGAGTATCAATTAGAACCACCACCAATCAAGGTGGGGGTCTGGTAGGCCAAGAAAGAACATGATCAAAGATCCATGTGAGAATCCAAAGAAGCCTGGGAAGCTCACAAGGCATGGAATGGAAATGACTTGTGCCCTTTGTAACAACAAGGGTCACAACAAGAGAGGATGTCCATAAAAGAATACTGCACAACCTTCTGAACCACCACCTAAAAAGGCAAGATATAGGCCTAGAAAAGTTGCAAGTCAAGCTACTGCTGTAACTGAACCTATTGCTTCTCAACAATCAGTTGCTGCTCACCCCACACAACTAGGAAGAGGTGGAAGAATGATCCTGACTGGAGAAGGTTCCAGAAGTGCAGCCACTAGAAAAGGGAAGGGCAGGGGAGGACCCAACACACGATCAAGGGCAGGTGCAAGTGGAGGGGGAAACACTGCTGGGGGGAACACTGGAGGAGGGGGGCAGAGGAAGGGGAAGGGGAAGAAATCAGGTATGTAGGTATTAACTTTTTTTTCACAACATGCACTCATACATTCAATTAGCCTAATTATGTTTGTTGTTCTATTTACAGGCTCAATTGGTGTTGGTATCTGACAGGGCATCGCAACCCGTCAAAAATAACCTAAATATCAAACTAATGTAGCAGTGATAAGTAGGGTCGAATCCACAGAGAAGCAATTTAATTTCTTTAATTACTAAAAAGTGTGAACTATGTAAAGGGCCTTTGTGATTGAATTATCCTAAATAACTAATAAATAAAGAAAAGAAAATAAAGGTTGAATTTTTATTGGAATTAAATGAATGAAGGAAATTCTAGGGTTTAGGATTTTATGAATGAAATCATAAACTAATTGAATTCCAATGTTCAATAATTCATTAACAAATTCTAATCAAGATCTAACAGGCTTTCGCAATTTATTAGATCTACAGATTTACATAACAGGCTCTCGCAATTTATTAAATAAATCTGCCTAAAATCTTAAGTCTTAATGAAGTTTTCACCTTTCGGCTACCGGCTAGATTATTACTCAAATTTATATGATCAAAACAGATTTTAGGGAATTAAAACTAGTCATGAATTAAAGAACAAAAGACTCAATTAATCTAATCATTCAAACATAATTTTCCCAAACCCTAGATCTAAAAGGCTACTCACACATGTTTGAAAGAATAAAAGAAATAAACATGATCATAATAAAAAGCATAAATAAAATAAATAAGAAAGAAATAATACCAGAATTGGAAAAAGATTGAATCTTTAATTAACTTGAATTGAATTGAATTTAATGTGTTTTTACAATAAAAGAGAGAGAAAGAAAACCCTAAAAACAGAAAGAAAACCTAAAGAAAAGCATAAGATATTTACCAGGGATTAAAACAAGTATTTATAGGCAAAATTGGGCTTAAACGGAGCCCGTAACGCCGGCCCCGGTACGGGGTACATGCACCCCGGTACCGGGGTTGTCGCTGGAGTAGGGTACGTACTTCTGGAAAATGTCGAGTGAAGAGCTGTGCAGAGACCCTGGTCCGAGGTACATGTACCCCGTACCGGGGACGATGCTGGGGGAACTCTGGCTTCAAAGCAAAGGAGAGAAACAGGGGCAGCAACCACCCCGGTACCGGGGGGTGCATGAACCCCGGTAAGGGTTGCACAAACCCCGGTACCGGGGTACATGCTGGGGGTCTGATCTGATGCCCTGACTTCGAACGCCCATAACTCCTACGTTTCAAGTCGGAATTGAGCTTATGACCTACCTTTGGAAAGCTCTTTGAATCTAGTTTCCAATGCCGCTGGAATCTCTTAAATCCGATATTTATAGCTCTAGTTATGTCCAAAAGAGTGAGAGGTGGTCAAAATCATTCGAACCGAATCGAACAATTTCAAGCCAATTCTTCACTAATTGCCACCAGAACCTCTCCAACACTCACCGTGACATCTTAGTGCTTCTCCTTTGCCTAGATTGGTGTACTTTGATGGTTTTTGTCCCATTTAGAGCATCTTCTATCAAAAACCTATCAAAAACATGGAAAAGACACAAAACACTCCAAACCGACTTATTAGCGGCAAAACGGCTCCTAAGAGCACGGTTAGCACAATAAAACCATACAAAATAAGGAGGAAAAACATATACTAAACCAAGTTATCAGTATCCTTCATGGAAATGATGGCACTCCATTCTTCAGTAACACGCTTTCACAATCAAGCCAACAATCTTCAGTAATCAATACACCTCAACAAAACTAATGAAGTAGCTCAGCATACTTTTGTAATGCACTTTTGTAATGCACATTAGATTGTGCTGATGGTACTTTATGTTATTTTTAAAAACTTATTGTTATGCACTTTTGTAATCCACATTAGAATGTATTGATGGTAATTTTATAGAATTTACACATGTTACATGTTTGTGTTTATTGTTGTGACTTTAAATTTACAGTCATACTCATTAAATCAGAATATTGCCACAGGTCCAGGAGAGCAGCTCGAAGTTGCAGCTAGGACGATGGGCGCGCCTAAGGGGTGCTGGGAGCGCCTTGCTTCTAGTAGCTTCTTGGGGTTACTGCCTTAGTGGCGCGGGGCACGCCATGGTGGGCGCGGGGAGTGCCCCCTCGGGCTTGTCTTTGCCATAACAGAGTTTGTGTAATACTTCTATGATCAAATCACACCAGAGTATTGGAAATGTAAATAATTTTTTCATTTAAATCTAAAAAGTGAGATTACAAAAATACATTACATTGCCAATTTGTTGCTAACAATTGTGCATAATCCATAACAAAAATATGTTAATTAACTGCTTCCTTTTAACTACTAATTAACTACTTAAGATAGTAAAAAATAGCAAATACAATACAACAAACATAAAACCTAAGCTTGTAAGATGAAGCACTTGTTGATGAATTCATATTCTCAGCTCGAAACTTGCACCAATCATCCCTCAATACCCTAACTTCCTTCTCCAACATTTTGTTGTTCTTCATTTGCAACATGTTAATTTTCTTTGTCTTAGATTTGAGCAGACCTTCCATTTCACACATGCTTGTATCTTTCCCAATCAACTTAAGTTGAAGATCTTCAATAATGGCACCACCTTCAATTCAACTAGCAAAAACATATTGCAATTCGTGTCCTACACAAACCAACCAACACAAATCAAAATATAGAATTGGAAAAACAATGAAATAATTATTTTTTTTTTTTAAAAAAAAGCAAAACATATGACTTACAGGCCATAGAGGGCACCCATAAAATTTGGAACCAATGTTGACTCCATTCCTAACAGTCTTCACAACAGCATCATTCGCACATTTGCATTTTATTGTTCCAAACGTGTTCGAATTAGAGGAATTTGGAGAAGCATTTAAATTTCTAACAAACATTGTCACAAAATAGAGGAGAAAAATTGAGGAAAAAACATCAAAAATGGAGGAAAATCGACAGAAATGGAGAAAAAAAAAATAAAAATGGAGAAAAAAAAAACAGAGGGAAGGAAGAAGATGAAGAAGGAAGAAGATTGGGAATAGGGTTAAATAGAAATAGAAATAAGAGAGAAGAAGATGTGTGATGGTTCCAACGGTCATAAAACCGGAAGCAAACCTGTTATAACAGGTTAATAATTTGCCTGACTTAGCTTTAGAATAACGTAGCACAAGGTTGACTTATTTTGAAAATACGCAAAGGTTGACTTATTTTGAGAAGATGACCAAAGATTGACTTATTTTATGTATTTTTCGTTAAAAATATTACGGTTTTGTGCGGTTTTAAAATTTTCGAAAATTGTACCGCAAAATTGCAACCAAATCACACTTTTAAAATGGCACTCTACTCGACCAATTGACCAAATTGGTAAAAAAAAAAAGTGACACCCAACGACAATTTGGTAAAAAAAATTAATTTTACGACAAATTGGTAAAAAAAACTTAGCTTTTGGTGAGAAATTAGTAAAAAAAATTGCTTCGAATGACAAATTGGTAAAAAAAATTAATTTTGGCGACGACTTGGTAAAAAAAAATTCTGACGACATTTAAGCCAAAATTTTAATTTTAACTTTTCATTTTATAATTTGGTCAATACACAAAATTATACATCCTATCTAATTTTTGGATCTTTTTATGAGTATTAAATTTAACTCCTTTTACTCACACATGTTTATCCAACCATCCCAAATTATTATTATTTTTTTTTTCTCTTCTCTTATCATAACAATAAGTGACATACTTTCTCAAAAAAAAAAACAATAAGTGACATATTAGAAGGAAAAAAGTATAGATTATTGCCCCTAAAATTCCTTAGCTATTTTTTCCATAACTTTTTTTAATGTTAAATTTAACTCCTTTTCTGACACATTTATTCATTTAATGAGCCCAATTTTTTCCCCTTCGATCTCTTGCCATAATAAGTAACATATAAGAGGGAAAATTTTCATTTAGATAGAGCGCAAATGTATTCAATTTAAGAGGGAAAATTTTCTTTTAGATTGAGTGCAAATGCAAATTAAATATTTTTTTGGCCTAAATGTCGTCGGAAGTTCATTTTTTTTACCAAGTCGTCGCCAAAATTATTTTTTTTTTGCCAATTTGTCGAGGCTATTTTTTTACTAATTTGTGACCCAAAGCTATGTTTTTTTAGCAATTTGTCACAAAATTGTTTTTTTTTTTTACCAAATTGTCGCTAGATACCACCTTTTTTTACTAATTTGGTCAATTGGCCCACTCTACTCAACTCTAGTCGAGATTATGTATTTTCCTTTTCTGATATTTCCTTGATTTGATTCATTCTATCTATCACTTCCAACTTCTGTTAATTCATTACCTAAATATTGTGCTTTTGAATCTCTCAAATTTGGTGTATATTACTCTCTTCGAATTGACAAATTTGAACAATCTTATTTTGACCTTAATTCATCCAATTTAAAGGTGATTACTCGGAGTTCTTCTTTTTCTTTTTTTTTTTTTATGCACTTTTTTCCTTGTCGGACATTGATTTTATATTGTTTGAAGTCTTAGGAAACTTTACAATTTAGGTTTGTGAAAATTTCAAATTTGGTTTTTATGCAGCTTGAACAATGGAACAAAGATTAGCTAATGCGTGGCATTTATCTGTAAATGAGAAGAAGTTCATAGAGACTGCTTTGCTTTCAGATTGTAGAGTTGATGGGAGACGGCCTTTTGACTACCGCGAATTATCGATTAAGTTTGGTAGGTGAGTGTTTGGAACTATTTTATGGTTAGTAAAATTTTGCTTTCAATAGAGTTTGAAACTTCTATAGAAGTTTTTAACATACATTATGGGTTATATGGTTTGAACAATTTATTAAAATATGTAATCTGAAGCTAGTTGCAGTACATAAGTTGATCCCATGATGATATAGGTGATTGGCAAGTGTTAAAACTGTCAACATGTAAGGAGTAGTGTCGTAGTGGTTAATATTGGAAAGTGGTAACTGATGAAAACAGTTTCCCTGATAACTATACCTGCTGGTGTTGATTAAAGATGTAAAGTCTAATTGAGTTTTCATCAATTAGAAGCTTATTTAGTTATCAACTAACTAATAGAAGCTTATTTAGCTGAATTGGTCTGTTTTACATTTCTTTTGTTGAAAATGATGGAAGCGATGAAGGGTGCTCCAATCAATGGAAGTTGTCTTGGAGCTTAATTCATACAAGTAGAAAACTTGAGATCATTGCTTCCTAATTGATCAAATCTATGATTTAAGTACAAATAGTGCTGCATCTTGAACTCAGTATATGTCTAGGCATTGAAAAGCTTGAGGTCATAACTGCTTAATGAAAAAAAAAATCTCCAAGCTTAAATCAGTATATGTCTAGGCATTGTCTTCCTCCATCTTTTACTGGACTAATGTTGGTTACTTATGTGTTGTTGTTTGCTGATGTGTAACTAGACATTATTTTTTTTAATTGCTGCGATAAATTTGCAGAGAAGACGGATCATCTGAGGTACAGCTTGGCCAGACCCATGTCATGAGTTTTGTCACTGCTCAGTTGGTTCAACCCTACAGAGACAAGCCGAATGAAGGGTCGCTTTCTATTTATACAGAGTTTTCACCTATGGCTGACCCATCGTTTGAAGCTGGTGGTAGTGGAGAGTCAGCTGTAGAATTGGGACGCATAATAGATCGTGGTCTGAGGTTTTTCCCTTCTGATATTGTGTCTTAATTTCCCCTATTTATTATTGCCTTTGTCTCCCGACATCATCTATGTGAGGTGTATATATTTTTTCTAATAAAGATGATTAATACACTGTTTAGAATTTCCACCTGAGTGACTTTCTGAATTATCAAAAAAAGACTGGGTTTCTCGCTAGTTTGATTGTTTTATGTTGTCATTTATAGCCCGTAGTGATGAGTTATTATATAGCAGTATGCATAGTGTCTCTTTTTCTCTTCCTCATCCCTTCTCAATCTCATTGCATAATGCCCCTTAATCCCTTGTATGTGATTGTGCCTTAGCTTGAGGTGAGGAGTTGTTGCCTTGTCAATTTATGCCCTGTTTCTCAGAATTTTATGGTTCATCCACATCATCTTACATCCATATGCTGAAAACCTGTAGCTTTTGTTATATGGTGGTTGGTTTCTAATAAATAAGGACTGCATATATTTCTGTACATTGATGTGCAGGATCATCTTATGGTATTGGTTGAGGAGTTTTGTAATTTTGAAAAATGATGAGCAAACTACCACCATGCTAATAACAAGTAAACAATCGATTAAGAAAATGTTTATCATTTTTTGATCTACTTCAATGTTAGTCTTATATTCAATTCACCAATCCATACTACAACTACCCATGACGCAAATAAAGGAAGCATTAATTTGTTTGATGCTGCTATTGAAGTCATAAGGTAATAGGAATAAATGTTCATGCTTCTTGTAATTAATTCATGACTCCATAGTTTCTTATTGCTTTTTTCCTAGAGTTGAAATCTGTGCATAGGCTCAAAAGGATAGCTTTTCCAACCTTAGATGTTTATGAGGTAATAATTGTATCCATAGCCTTAGGGTTATGGGGCCTTCTTACCAATTTACAATCTTAATTGCTGTGTAAAGTGGGGATAAAAACGCAAAATTTTAAACATGAAAAGGAGCAAGACGATAATGGCTAACCAAAAAATTGTATCATTCTAGTAGTAAAAAATCAAAAAAACCTAGAAAGGATATTATTAGCTTCTTGTTAAGCACCTGCTAATTGATTCTTTGTTTCTCCTAAATAGCTTCAAGGGTTATTTTTGTTATATGTGAATATGTAGGGATTTTGTGTTCTACCCCAATCAATCAATACTCAAAGCCTTAGTTCCACAAATGAGGTCTGCCAAATGAACCAAAAATGCTATATCACGTGGTTATCAACCAAATCCTCTCCTCCCATTCTCATCGATCAAGTGTCTGTGCAGGACTATCATGTCAGCTTTGATATGATAGCAAGTAGGCTAAACTTGAGTGATAAGTACCTGTTGAGTTGCTATGTTGGGGGGGCTGGATGAAGAAATAAGGTTGAATGTAAGGATGTTTAATCCTAAAAACATACAACAGGCTCATGGCCAGTCTAAGTTACAGGAGGTAGCTATCAAGGCTAAGAAGGCTAAAAGTCTAAAACCAACCCTAAACCCCAAGATGCACTCTTACCCTCATCCCCACCCACACCACCACCTTGGAAAACTAACACCAGCACATCACAAAGACAAAACATGGTCTTGATCGCATACCAACAACCCGTTTCACTCTGCTGCTCAAACATCATCCTATGAGATTTATGGTCAAACACCTCCAGTTCACAGACCTTATTTAGTATGGGCCAGCCTTGTGGAGACTGACAGTGGATAGGAGGTTACAACAGTGGGTTGCACCACCTTTGAAGGTTACATAAACCCCAAAGTATACCCACATTAGATTTGTAATCTCTAAAACAATCAACATGTTATAGCTTATGAAATGAGGCCTATTTATAGGTAAATACACACTTGAGCCAAAGAAGGCCCTTACAACACTACATACACATGCATTCTACACTTTAGCTTATACAAGTATGATACATATACATACATGTATAATACTATACACCTAATACAATACTCTATACATATTGTATACATATTTCTATACATGTATTGATACAAAAACAATAAAAATAACCAAGTAAAAACCCTGCATCATAAGAAAGAGTTGAAGTGTGATCAAAGCCAAGATGCTCCGTTCCTCCGTATCAATATGAACCAAAGGTGCTATACCATGTGGTTAACAAGCAAAACCCTTTCCTCCCATTATCATTGATAATGTGTCTTCTGTTCTTGCAAATCTTTTTATTTTTTTTACTAACCATCTTAACATCCTCCATTAACATCATTTTGGGATCTCATATACTCCATGCCAACCTTTGAGAAAAATCATTGTGCCTTGCATTTTTATCGTTGGGTTAAGTAGGAAAGAACTCCATACTAGGTGTCACTTGAACAGTTGAACTACATCTATTCCTCAAGGGTCAATTTGGGCTGTTGGTAACATGGTATTGTGGCTGAAATTGCCAGACATTTTTTTAATTTGTCTTTTATGGTAAATTGGTAACATCGCATTTCCTTGCCAAAAACTGTTTTCTTAATATCCTCATGTATCTGTATGGTATCTTGTACCACATGAGGTTAATTATAAGTTCATGCAGCCAGCCCCAATCGTTTGGGATTAAGCCTTTGATTTTGTTGTTTTTGTTTGTGCAATATCCTATATTTTGCATTAGTGGGATAAATTTGGCTGATGCTACAAATGTTTAAATTAACATTGTGACACAAATTGATCAAGCGTTTTTTTATGGCATTCTATTTTATCAATATCCATCATTCACCCCAATATTTGGTCTTTTTTTGGTGACTTCAGTGTTCTGTTCCATTGATTCTATACTTTGCACTTCTGAATTTATCCTAGTTTTTATCTCATATTTGTGTTTTTCATTTTTCTTTTTTTTGTTACACTTTCATCATTTTGGGTTCCAGCATTATCTGTGTTTGTGTCCAGTGTCTCTCTATTTGAGTGAGTTCATGTGTAGGGATATGGATACCCTATTTTATAAACTATAAAATTATGAATGTCTTACTGCAGGGAGAGTCGGGCAGTCGATACAGAATCACTTTGTGTCCTTACTGGAAAATTGGTATGGTCTGTTCGTGTTGATCTTCACATTCTTGATAATGGAGGGTAAGCTTTCTTACTCTTGATATGAAGTATTATTGTAGGCTCTCATAACTCAGCATATTTATGTGTTATTGGAAACAGAAATCTTCTTGATGCTGCAAATATTGCTGCTTTGTCAGCTCTTATGACTTTTCGACGGCCTGAATGTTCGCTTGGAGGAGTAGATGGACAGGAAGTAATATTACATCCACCCGAGGTGACTCATATCCTTTTGATTGGATGTTCTTTTGATTTGATCCTTGTGTTTTTGGATTATTTATTATAATATGTAATATGAATAGGAAATGTATGAGGGCAGGCTACTATGTTACTTTAAGTTTTATTTTGCTTGTTTAACATTGTAAGTATGTATTCCTAGCTTCCTCACTTCAACCATTAGATTAAGTCTTTTTACAGCCAGATTCTAAGGCCTCACTCTCAGATTTTGAAGCCTAACTCTCATATCCTAAGGTTTCACTCTCATATTCTAAGGTTAAAATCTCAGATTCTAAAGCCTAACTCTCATATTCTAAGGTTTCACTCTCAGATTCTAAGGCCTCACTCTCAAATTCTGAAGCTTAACTTTCATATTCTAAGGTTTCACTCTCATAGTCTAAGTTTTAAATATCTTCTAAGGTTTCATTCTCAGATGCTAAGGCCTAGCTCTCATATTCTAAGGCCTAGCTCTCATATTCTAAGGTTTTCACTCTCAAATTGTTCAGATTCTTCTGGATTAATTTCAGATTGTAGGAAATGATGTCTGCCTTTCATATTCTGATTAATTTTTTTAAAGCGCTTATCATCTTCATCATTGTCTTTTTTAGCCGTTGTCATCCGGTTCTGGAATCATATCTTCTTCTTCTTATGGTTCAAATCTGGAAACTGATGTTTATGGGTCTTCTTCTTCTTAAGCTACTGAGATTTTACTCTCCATCGCCATCTTCTTCATCAAGTACTAGAGAGTTCAACTGAAAAATTGATTTGAACCTGATTCCATATCATCAAGAATCTGCCACTGAGATTCGAGCCTGATTCGAATCTGATTCTTTTGCAGATTCATTCGAATTCGAATCTGATTCGTTTGCAGATTCATTCAAATTTGAACCTGATTTGAATCTGATTCATTTGTAGATTTTACTCTCCAGCGTCATCTTCTTCACCAAACCAAGCTATTGATTATCGTCTTCACCTGATTATCATCTTTAAGCGTCTTCATCTTGAATTCAATTGCTGAATCGTAGACAATCTAATAATAGAGATTGGTTATCTTCTTCAAACGATTGAAGATTGTTATATAAGATCACTTCCATCTTTAGATCATCAGTTGAAGATTGATAATGTTATTAACAATCCAGCGATTGAAGATTGTTTTATCAGATTGAAGATTCATAAAAAATATGTGTAACAATCTAGCGATTTAAGCAATCGCCTTCTATCTTCGATTAGAAGCGATTGAAGATTGTCATATCTGTCGACTAATCTTTAGTTTGAAGACCAAGATTGGAGGCCTAATTGAATGAAAATGACAATCTAAATCAAGACGATCTCAGATTTAATCTCAATTGAAAATGACGATATGAATGAAAATGATGATCTAAAGGAAAAAACACCTGAAAAAAATGAATGGATGAGATTTGATTGTATAAATCAACGGTTAAGATCAAAGCTCTCATGGTTCTCACCTATAGAGGGGTTCTCATATGATCCTTTTCATATATATATATATATATATATATGTAACATCGGGGACAATACAATAAATGTGGAAGAAATGCATATGCTATGTTGGATGTGTGGGCATGCAAGAAACTGAAGAAAGGATAGAAAATGAATGAAGTTATTAGGAAAAAGTTAGGGGTTACTCAATAGAGTGCAAAATGAGCGACGATCGACTAAGTGGTTTGGTCATGTAAAATTAACTTATATAAGTAGAAAAAACTATAACAAATTAACTTATATAATTAGAAAAAACTATAACAAATTAACTTATAAAAGTATAATTAACCATAACAAAATCTAGGTTACTAAATTTGGGGTTTGGATGTGTTTTTGTGAGTGAAATAAATGTATTTAAAAAAAAAGTTGTTGGTAAGGGGAATTGAACCCTCAACCTCACTCACAAAAGGTGAAGCACTTGCCACTAAGCTACAACGTAGATTATGTAGTACTTGTGTTTTGAATAGTATATATTGCTTATGCAGTTTTTTTTTTTTTAAAAAAAAATCCAGATTTTTTCCCTGGATCCAGGGGGTTCAACTGAACCCCATGAACCCCCTTGGATCCGCCACTGCTCACCGGCACGGGTATAGTGCTTCCAAGCACCTACCTGTCTTTTGGTGTTTGCCTTATTTTCCTTGTTTAAATTTTAATTTTTTCTTGTCTCAGCACATTCTCCACCACTGCCTTCATGGCTGTTTTTTGTTGTTGTTTTATGTACCTTTTCTTTCAAGTTTTAGGGATTACTCTAGGTTAGTAACTTAGTCGATTTTTTTATCATTTGATATGGTTATTCTTACCATGGTAGAAAAGAAAATATGCAATTTTGGTGACTTTCAAATGTTTGATAGTTTTCTGCTACGTTGGCCCCTGCTATAGTAGAAATAGCAGGTTCTTTCAAATGTTTGATAGGTTTTGCTACTTTGAGCCCTAATATGCTTTTTCAGCTTTTGCTGTAGTTGCTATACTTTATGAATATCCTATATTCTGGAGACAGTTGTTGGCTGTCTGGTTTCAGCAAGTTGATTAATTATTTGATTTTTTTTTTTTTCGAATACCTTTTGGGCTGTTGGCCATTGACAGATGCAGGAACCACAGCCATTGATAGTTCACCACCTTCCTATAGCAGTTACGTTTGCATTTATCACTGACAACAACATTGCGGTAAGAGGTGAAAATGCAAAATCAATATGCTAGTACTGTTAGGTATTATGATTTGGGTATTCTGCTCAACATGTGATGTGATTGATAGGTGATTGATCCTACCTATTTTGAAGAAGCCATAATGAGAGGAAGGATGTCAGCTACAGTTAATACAAATGAAGATATCTGTGCCATTCAGAAGGCTGGAGAAGTTGGTGTCCCGTCAAATGTTGTTATGCAGTGTTTGCGAATTGCTTCTGTGAAAGCAGCTGATATAACAAGCAAGATTGAAAATGCTGTAAGATCCATTGTTAATGCTTTTTCATATTTAGCAATCTTTTTTTTTTTTAATCTCTCTCATTCTCTTTGTTGTACAAAAAGTTTTCTGATGTTGAACTTGGAATTGGAGTTAAATTGTAGAAAATAGCTTCTTGAGTACAAGGCCTCATCATGGCTAAAAGACAAGGATAGTTTAATTTAAACATTTTTATACTATTGCGACCACTATAGCAACAACAACGACAAAGCTATAATCCCAAAATAATTTGGGATCAGCAAAACATGAATCATTATATGAAATCTAAAAATTAATAATTGAATCAATCAATTTTATAAAATGGAAAAAATAGTATTTAAAACTATATATAGAAAAAAAAAGGCGTATTTAATCGTAAACCATTTGTATGCTTGCATGTCATTACTAGTTTAATTTCAATTTATATCCAAACTAGATAACACCTGAGCAAAGCTTGGTTTTTCAAACTAATATTGGATAAAATCGGCATTAATTTAGTAAACCTAATTTAAGCATTAAGAATAACTTATTTTAATGCAATAATTTATTAACTAGTGTTCATTAAACCTCTTGTTCACATTTGCATTCATTATTAGTAGTTGATGCGTTGCTGGAAGGATATTTTAGCTGGAAAACTTATAATGGCTTTCATTGTAGTGTTGTATATCGATAGATAACTATATTTTATAGCTTTGCAGATCAGGGTCTTGAGAATTACCTTTATTCTGAAGGATCTCAGAAAATGTTTGTTAACTTTTCACACAACTCAAATGAATGTACCATGTTTTGACATGAGGTGTTTTGTTTTTCCCTTGTGTCCTATGAAAATGTCATCTATTGCATGTTGCAGAAACCCAATGACTGCTGCAGGGTTCTCGCTATAATGTGAAAAGATATGACTATTCTACTAAGAACAACATACTGTTTTGACTAAGGAATAAAATTCATTACATTCATTACTACTAGAGCATAGGTTTAACAAATTTCTTCTGAACTATATGATGAATTCCCTAAGATTACTGCCCAAATTTTGAGTGAATGTATCGTTTGTCTTATGTATACCTCTTGGTGACATCACTACATATCTTGACTATTCACTACCTCCAATTCTCCAAGTCCTTTTCTGGACCCACAATAAGTGTTATTGGTTTCGTCTTTTGCTTGTTGGTTTTGTTTTGTGCAATGTTTTCCAAATTTATTGTTTTTTCCAAATTTCCTGTAGATTGAGTTCTAATTTAATTTGATATATTTGTGCTAGGTCAAACTGCACAACACGAATAGATCACACCATAGTGTCAAGCTCCTGTCTTCTATGGGAGTGTTGAATATAAATCCATTAAGTTCAAGTTTGCAGGATGATAATAGCATTTCCATCTGTGAAAGCACAGTTTTATCACCGCAAATTAGGAAGTTACCATCTCAAGAGCTCCTTACAAGTGATGGTGATGATATGAAAATTGAAGATATTTCATGCAAGGGGAAGCTGAATGGAAGTAATAGTAAAGCTAGAAGGTTCATGAAGGGTCCTTTGTGTTGGTATGCCATGTCAAATGTTTAATCAAAGTGTTTGTTTCTTATGTGCCTAAGTGGTACCTTAGTAACTCAATTTTTACTTATATTGAGCAAATGGTCTTATAAGGGGCTGAATTAAAATGGCAATATCATTGAAATTATCTTGTAATGACCTCATTAAGGTTGTGCTACTAGTGCATTTTAGTGGAGTCAACTTGATATTCATGAACTTTTAAAATGATGCAAAACCATCATATGTTACAATAAGGAATACCCCCCTCCCCCCCCCCCCCCCACACACAAAAAAAATGTGCCAACATAAAAATATGTCACATCCAGGCGCATTGTTGGACAAGAATAGTACTAGGATGGGTGACCTCATGAGAAGTCCTTGTGTTGCCATGCCGCCGACCCCACCGACCCATGGTTGGCCGAGAATAGTACTAGGATGGGTGACCTCTTAGGAAGTACTCGTGCCATCACTTTGGGATTAAGGTGCAGTGCAAGAAGAAGGATTTTTTTATTATTATATGATCTCCTTTGAAGTTATTTTTTCTGATCTGACTGATCTGAGATTATTTTTTCTGATGTGCTACGATCTGGTCTGGTCCTTAACTTGTTGTTGTTGTTGTTGTTGTTATTATTATTATTGTTGTTGTTGTTGTTGTTATTATTATTAGAATGAATAACATGATTCAACGTTATCCTTGTTTGTGTTAAGGTGGACTAAGATTAGAAAATGATTTTCATGAAACTTGTTAGTTATATATTGGAAAAACAATTGCTAGTGGATTGTGGTTTTATAAAAGTGATATTACAAGTGTGATTTTATTTTTAATTTTTTATATGTGATGACAAAAGGAGGTTTATATCGTGTTGTTGTGAATCAATTTCAGCAACTGCTACTAAGCTACGAGCGTTCATTCATTTGTCATCCGAGATCATAACAGAATATTGACGATGTTCCCCAAAATAGCACTAAACACTATCATCGTTATTTTTATTATTATCTTTGTTGTTATTATTATTATTGTTAGTAGTAATATTATTATTATTAAAATTATCATCATCATCATCATCATTTAAAAAAAAAAGGTTAAATACTATAAATTATTGTCTTAATAATTATTAGGATTTTCTTTTATAATAACCACATAACGTTTTCAAAATAATTTTAAAAACTACCTAATGACTCTCCCCCCACCCCCCCCAAAAAAAAATTAAAAAAAAAATAATTCATGACATATGAACGGAGAAATTAATAGCTTCTGTCATCGGTTTTATTTGATTATTTGAACTTATTTTTTCTTATCTGGTATGATTTGATATGGAATAACCTATGTTACCCGGACTCTGCTGGAAGTATCGGACAAGGACATGTGTCCAAGTGTCAGACACGGAAATTTTATGAAAAATATGAATGTTTTTGGTTCAAAATGAAGTGTCCAAGTGTCATACCAATGTCCAAGGATCGAGTATCCAACACTGGTACTTGGCGTGAAATAAAGAGTCCGGGTAACATAGGGAATAACTAATAAGGTCTTGAAATAAAGTGGACTAAACATAACCTTAGTGACAAATGTCTTGAGCAGAAAAATACTGTACAAGTGAAGGATGTAACATTAGTGTTTTTTTTTTTAAAGTGTTTTAGCTTATCTAAATCTTATGGCATCTGTTATTTTGCCCTTTTTTTACAGGGATCCATTTTCTAAAGGTGTGGATTCAAACCATCTGAAAACATCTCTTGTGTATTGTGGTAATTCTCTTGTCCATCCTTGTTTTGTGTCCTATGTTCACCTTTCTTAAAGTTGGTATTACAGATTATGTCATCTGAAATAACTTTTGATACATTTTATTTATTATTGAACACCCAATTTATGTTTTTTGTAAGGTAAGCTTTGCCTAATTCGAAAATTTTGTTCAATTATGCCCGTTGGCCTTCATTCTTAAAGCGGTCAGGTTGGTACCAAGTACCAAAGCATATTTTGAACAAGATTTGAAAATTTTAAATTTTAGCTTGGATGAACTGACTTAATAACTTATTCTTATTAAATTCTCCCTCCGTCCCATATTCTGTACTCCCTATGGGAAAATGCACAAAAACTAAAGAGAGTAAAAAGTAGAGAAAATTATAAGGGGGTTTGTGTGAGGCACCCATTATGTGTAAAAAACATAGAGAAAATTGACCATAAAGAAGGAAAAATTGGTCTAAACAGCACAACCTTTTGGTTGGTGCAAGAAAGAAGAAACAACACTTAAAAGAAGCCAGAGTATCGGATATTCACTGGAAACAGTAAACTATGGTTGTGCCATAGGTTGCATCCAATCCAAAAGATTGTGTTGCGCTTCTTACTGCCGCATGAAACTTTTCGATGAATTTCTGGTGCTTTGGCATCATTTATGCCATAGGTTACAACCAACTTAAAATGTCGTGTGAGCGCTTTGAGCAGCTAGCAAGCAGGGTCAAAAACAAAAAGAAATTGATCCCTGTGACCACCCCACCCACTTATCCCTTATATTCACTTTAGGTGGTGGTGTTTCTTGCACCTAAGCCAAAAGTTGTGCTATTGGAGCCAATTTTTTGCACTGTTTTACAAATAAAGTTTAGAGTTTAATTGTTATTTAGAGTCTGCTGTTAGAATTTTTACCTTATTAATTTAGGGGATTTGACTATTGTTTATATGAAATGTGTTTTGTACAACTTATTTGTTTGGTAAAAGCTGATAAGTTTTTTTTTTTCATCCCTTTTGCTTTTACCACGTTTGGGGAGTTGGATAAGGAGGCTCTTGATACACTTTTTCGCATCAAAACTTTTTTTTTTTTGTCGTTCCAATAATGCTAAGTATAGCTTTTTTGTTTTTCATCGTTTGAGCTTTTGTATCCAGAAAGGGGGGGCACAACTTGTTTCTTGACTCCATCCAACTTTTTATAATAATAATAATAATAATAATAATAATTAATAAAAAAAGAACAACAACAATAAAATAATAATAATAATAATAATAATAATAACAAAAAATACAATAATAAGAAATATTATTGATAATCCATTCAAGTTAATCAATAAATAAGTGCATGACCCAAAACCCAATGCACCCTAATGAAGAGAGTTTTGGTCAGATCACCAAATAATCCACGTATGTAGCATAGTGGGGGTATCGATCTCATGATACAATTGAGACACTTAAATTGCGGAATTTCAGGAGGTTACGGGTCTTGGATTTTTTTTATTTATATATTTTTTGGAATTGGTTGAAAGAAAGTGGAAACTAAACAATTAACCAAAATTCACGCAAATTCAGGAAATTAAAAGGGCCTAGAGCTTTGGTTTTAGATTCAAGCAACTTGTGAACTAGCCAATGATTTATGAGCTAAGCATGTTTCAAAAACAAGAATCACTCATCTAAAGTACTTGGACAAGCTCCTCCCGGAGTTATCCAAGCTTACCTCCTAGGGTCGTGTCATTGAATCATCCATCACCACAATGAGCATCATGAGCTACTATCAGAGGTAGAATCCTAGTTCAACCACTCGATCCCTTGATAATGCTTTCCCCATTGACTATGGACTAGGATTAAAAAGTTTAGATTACCTCATAACAAGTAATCTTCACTTGATTGGGGGCATGATTTTGCATCCAAAATCAACTCAAAGCTCCAAGTCACCATATGCAACCTATGCTCAACATTTTCAGCTCAATCAACCATTGACAATGTACAAAATTAACTTGAATCCATCACAAAACTCTATTAAGAAAATTATTCACTAAACATGGTGGTTGAAAGCAATAAAAAAACCAAGTAGCATGAAAAAGGAGAAGACATGATTAAGCTCAAGTAAGCAAGCAAAACAAGTCTAAAGCTAGTATATCTAAGCTAAAAAAGTAGGTAAAACAAGTTAAATAAGAGAATAGAGCTGAAAAATAATACCAAAGCTTTGATTAATGTAGCAAAAATGGGGTAACATTGGAGTTCAATCTTCTTTCTCTCTCTATTTTTCTCTAAAATCTCTCTAAAACCTTACCTTATTTCTTAGCTAGGTTAGTCCCGTGCGTTGCATGATTTAGTTAATATTTTTTTGGTAATTTTTCAAAAGGGTACTCGTTATTCTATACGTACAAAATATGAAGTTATAAGCTTATTTATATTAAAGAAGGATTTTGTTAACATTGAAACTTGTGCAAAGATATAATTAACAAAATAAAAAATGAAAACATTAATTAGTTTAGGATGGAAAATTTTTAATGACAAAGTGACACGTGTATATGATGACTTAAGCAATACTTTGTTTTAGTATATAATATAGATATGGAATGTTGTGCGATGTTGATTATAAAGTATCAAGGTTAATACCCTTCTCCTTTTCCTAAAACAGAATACAAGCAATGAAATTTCGGATTCTGATGAGCTAAAGCATACGCTACGAACTTGAGCAACTTCTCTTGGGCTGGGAAGTTGAAGTGTATGCTTCATAGGGGTGAAGCGTACGCTCCAAATTCTCGGCTTTTTCCTTCATTTTTGGCCTTGTGTTTAATGTTGAAGCGTACACTTCATATGCGTTAAGTGTAAGCTCCAATATCTATGCTTTTGATCTTCTTGGCTCCCATTTTTGGAACGTATGCTTCAAGGGTTGAAGTGTACGCTTCACCCTTGGTCAGTAGCTCCTTTGGCTTTCTTGTCCTTAGCATTCCCGAGCCATCTTCTTTTCCCATGCTTGACTCAAAAACACCGGTGGGGACTCTGGGATACTTGCAAGAGTAAATCAATAGGTCATAACAAGAGAGAAACCAGACATGTAAGGATTGGGAGAGGAAAAAAAAGGGTAAGAAGATATAAAAATAGGCAAAAATGGTCAAAGTCCACTCAAAACCCCTTATTGACCAAAACTAGTGTAAATATGCAGAGAACGAACATATTAGGACCGAAGTTGTGGTATAAAAGGTGCAAAATAGGTGGCCAAAAAGGTCACTCATCACACCTCAAAGCCCAAGCCCCATTGACAGTCACAACTTATAACAATCACCTTTATGGCTTTATACTATCATTTTCCTTATCCCCTTCTTCATCCCCTAAATACGTACTTACGTTTCCAACTTTTTTTAGCTCCTGCATTTCTACATCTCTTCATCCTTTTTTTTTTTTGGTTAACCAAAAAGACCTTCAACTTTATGTCCAGATCTAGCATTTGTCCATTCCTGTAAATGGGCATTTTACCAAAATCTATTTATTCATCGCCAAATTTCTCTCTCAAATATTTTTTGAAGTCTGAAATTCACTACTGACCCTGAATTTTGTTCATCTTTAAAACCTAAATCTAAAGCCATGTCAACAAATTTAATCATCCTTTTCCTTGATTTGATTTGATAGTATTAAATTTTATTTTATGGTTTGGTCTTTAAAATTTCAGATCTAAGATATGAGGAGCAGAAAGATACTGGTTTGTCTAGAAAATTGTTTTTTCACTCCCTCTTCATAATAGATATAATTATGGGAACCTCTGAAGAAAATGTTGGATATTACAGTGCTTTGAAAAAGAGAGTTTTTGATCCAAAACTATGTGTCAATCTAGGTTGCACTGAGTCGGGAACGGGTTCGGAAACGAATACAGATACGGGGACGGAAAACGGGAAATCTAAAAAAATAATGTTAATGGTTACGGCCAATTATAACATGAAGTTCTTTCAAAAAAAAATTATAACATGAAGAATCAGAATCGTCCCCAATACGAGGACGAATCGGGTTCGAGGACGGCTACCCATATGAAGTACCCATGCTACATACTGTCAATTCTCTCCTAACCAAACACCACTATTAAAGTTTTGACTTAGTCAAAACTCTATAAGTTGTTTAAAACTCAGATTTTCTGTCAAACCTCTCTACCAAGTACTCAAATAGTGCTTTTACTAAAAAGAAATTGAGCAAAATTAATATGACAGAAAGAATAACTTTTTTGTGTGTGTAGAGGAATGTTGTACAGGAGATCAATACTTCTTCCTTTTGAAGAATAATCCCAATATATCAGTATATAAAAAGAAAGGAAACTTAGCATCCATGGGGAGATCTATATCAATATGCGTAGGGAGTAACAATTGTTGATATATGTAGAATAAAAGAAATGAAAAGACAAGGCCATTATTGGAATAAAAAGTAGGATTAATTGATTTTAATAATACAACCTTTGAGGGATTCACAACCAATAAACTAACCTTTGGATTATTCAATAATAATCCAAACTTTGCCCCCCAATTTGCTTTCAATGCACCTTTACCTGTTGAAAGCTGTAAAAACAGGTTAAGGGGACACGTGGTCCTTTATTATTGGTTGTATTTAAAAAAACAAAATCAGAATTAAAAAAAATAATAATAAGAATTAAAAAATCAAAAAAAAAAATCTGATTTCTTTTCTCCTCCACCGCACTCTCTCTCTTCCTCATCCTCTCTTTCTCCTCCTCCTCCCCACTCTCTCTCCTCCTCACTCTTTCTCTCTCCTCCCTCCAAACTTAGCCCCTCCTCCCCCTCCTTCCTCCACGGCCGCCACCGCTCTCTTTCTCTCCCTTCTTTTTTTTGAGATGCGATTTGCAGTGGGGGTGATTGGTGGTTGAGTGCGTGGTGGTGGTGGTCGATTGGTTTGTGGTTTGTGGGTGTGGGTTGGTGGTGGTATACGGGCGGTTCTTGGGTTCGGTTTATAGGTTTGATTTTGTGGGTATGCGGGCGGGGTTTGAGGGGGTGGCGGGGGGTGAGTGGTGGTGGCGGTGGTTCTTGGGGGTTGAACGGTGGTGGAGGACGGGGTGGTGGTCGGTGGTGGAGGCAGGGGGTCGGTGGTCGATGGTGGACGCAGGGGGTGGGTGCTGGGTGGTGTTCTGTGTTTTTTTTGTTTTTTTTAAATTTATGTTTTTTTTTTATTCTGTTTTTTTTTCCTTAAAAAAAATGAAAAAAAAAAAAAATTTACTTCAACAGGTTACCGGTCAAAAAGTTTACCTAAATAAAATGGGGTATTAATTATTAAAAAATAATCCAAAGGTTGGTTTATTGGTTGTGAATCCCTCAAAGGTTGTGTTATTAAAATCAATTAATCCTAAAAAGTATGTGGAAAACTGACTACCTTTTTATATAGGATTTTGAAGCATGAATGCATGAGAGGAACGCAAATGTCCATCCTAAATATTTGATGCAAATGAGATTGTGACCCATAGATCATCCATGATTAAAAATATCAGCCATTAGTTGCCATTTTCTTCTTAGCTTTGTCTCAACCTTTGGTTTGTTACCTTTTTTTCATCATTTTTTTAATCATCCTGTTACAATTGTTTTTAGTTTTTGAAGTCTATTACTTTATTGACACAATATCTAAACAAAATAGATTAGAATTTTTACAAAATGAGATTTTCAAAACAAAGCAATCCTTGTATGCAGACATGTGACAGTTTCTTACTTTCCAAAATCTTAACAAAATAGATGAGAATTTAAATGCTTCAAGTTTATTTGTTTATTGATGAATTACGGAAGATTTACTTGTATTGAGGTTTTCAAAACAAAGCAATCCTTACAAAAACAAAATATTAGAAATAAAAGTGATTTGCAGAGGTTGTTGACACAATATCAATGGGAATCCTCCTATGTACAATTATACAAACATTACCCATCTTTGATCTTTCCTTGATGCACCCAACATTTGTGATTTTTGAATGACATACTTAACTATTTATTAAAGGTAAATCAATGGTTACCAAGGACAATGATCGAGCCAATGAAGGCCTATTGGAGTTGGACTCAGAAGTGAATTCCTCTGAGATAGTACACGAGAGTAGCTTTTTCACATCATCAAATGATGCTTGGGATTCAAGCGCAATTCCTCGCAAGATTATGACATTGAAGGATGCTGTAAAATCCAAGACCAAAGGGAAAAAAGTAATTTCTGCTTTGAACACAAGTTAGTTTGGGACTTTGCAACTAGTACTGCTCTTCATCCAGGGTGGTTTTTATCTTTCCTTGTTTATTTATTTATTTTGGTTGGATATATTATGTCATTTATGTAGACCTTAGTCTTTATTGAAAAAATTGAATGCTGTTTGAGCATGCTTTGTGCCGATGAGAAGGTTCTTGATATTTACCATATGTAGTACTCCCTTATGCCCCACTTTTTGTGAGCGCCATTTTTTTTAACACTTAAATCAAACGGGGCAATGATGCACTGGAAACTGGGGAATTTTGCTTCAAAATGTTCAATTCCCAAATAGCATTAGCCATAGGACAATTTTCCTACTGCACCAAATATTGCACTGTAGCATGGTTGAGGTGTTTAACTACCCTTCTATCAAGTATGGCAACAGGTAGCTTTTCTTGACTTGCATCAGTTTGTTGTAGCCAAGTAGAGATGTGGGTGATTGTCGATAAAGCCCCCCTAAAGGGTTTCAACTGGTAGACATGAAAGGTAAGGTGGACCTGGGATGAATCAGGAAGCAGGAGCTTGTATACTACTTTACCCACTGCTTCTATAACCTGAAAGGGACCATAGTATTTGGGTGAGAGCTTCTCATTTGCTCTATTACTTATTGATTGTTGCCTATATAGTTGCAATTTCATCCAAACCCAATTGCCAACCTCAAATGCCATGTTTGATCTTCTTTTGTCAGCCTGAACCTTCATTTTGTTTTGAGCTTTGGATAAGTGAAACTATAATACCTTGATCATGTGTTCTCTTCTTTTCAATGACCTTCCAACATCATCTACCTTGGTTTCCCCTGGTAAGGCAAATGAAGAGGTGGGGTTAATTATAAACTATGGAGTTACTCTAGTTGAAGTGTGGAAATTGGTGTTATACAACCACTCAGCTAGGGGTAACCACGTTGCCCAATCCTTAGGGTGTTCACCACGTTGCTCAATCCGTAAGGTGTTCACCACACATACACTTTAGAAATGTCTCGACACACTTATTTACAGCCTTTGTTTGTCCATCAGTTTGGGGATGAAAACAAGATGACATTAGGATTTCAGTACCTTGAATAGGAAAAAGAGAATGCAAGAATTGACTAAGGAACATAGGGTTCGTGTCACTGGTTATGGTCCGTGTCACTGACTATAGTCCTGGGCCACCCATGCAATTTGAAAACTTAGTCTAGGTATGCTTGGGCCACTTCAGCACCAGAATAAGGATGAGACAAGGCTACAAAATGAGCATATTTGCTCAGCCTATCCACAACTACCTTGACGACATCTTTCTTTTGTGAGCAAAGTAATCCACCAATAAAATGTAAAGAGATGTCTACCCAAACTTAAGTTGGAATAGGTAATGGTTGTAATAGACCAGCTGGTGCTGATGTTTCAATGTTTCATGCTTGCCAATCTGACAAATCACACAATTCCATACAAAAGTGGGTCCCATCCAGTAAGACAAGTTTTTAATTCTTTACAGGGTTGCATCCTCACCCACATGCCCCTCTTGATAAGAGCCGTGTAGCCATTGTAGTTGTGACTGCTTCAAGTTATCATCTAGACCCACAAGGATATTACCATTCTTCCTCAAAAGACCATCAAGCTAAAAATTGTATCAGTTTCTCCCTGAACTAGCTTATCATACATCTGTTGGTATTTACAGTCCAAAGCATATCTTTCGTTAATATTCTACTTCAAATTAGAATCAACAACAGAGATTGCCAAACATAACAACTCTGATCCAGTCACCCTAGAAAGAGCATCAGTAACTAAGTTTTCTGAGCCACTCTTATAATCAATATCATAATCAAACCTCGTAAGTTTAGAAAACCAAAATTACTGAAAAGGTGTGGAAATCTTTTGTTGTACTCTAGTAAATTTTGATTAGAAATTTCTGGCCTGATAAGTATTGCTCCCACCTTTGTACTGCAGTAACAACAACTATCAGTTCCTTCTCATTGACATACAACGTTTTCAATTTATCTCCCAAAGCCTTGCTAAGATAGGCTACCCATTTTGCATTAGAACAGCTCCAAATTAAACTCTTCATTAGAAGCATCAGTTTCCACCAAAAATTACTTAGAGAAGTCATGAAACTCAACACATGAAATGTGCTTAATGCATTCTTAATGCTTCAAAAGCTCATTGAGCTATTTGGGACCACTTGTTAAGTCACTTAGGGTTTTGAGTGATGACAAACAGTTGACAAGAACAGTTGATAACTAATGAGTCGTGCAGTTGTTCTGAAACAACTGAAGAGTATTATTCCTCAGTTACTCACTTTGAGTAACAATACTTTTATGTCATATACTGTATTTTGTTTGCATGTTTGACATACATGTATTCCAGTACTCGAGACATGATGAACAACTTCAAAAAGATTGAAGAAGAGCAAAATGAAGGATCCAAGTGTCCAAGTATTGAAGAACATAAAGACTGAAGTTTAACTTTAAGGTTTTCATTTTAGTCTTGATGATGTAAGGAATGCTAAAGTAAAGTAGTAGATTTGTAAAGTTTGATTATTAGTATGTTGCAAACAATAGACCAGTGTCTAATAGTTGCAACATGATTGATTTAATGAACAGTTCCTAGAATAGTTCCACATACCAGTAGCTTGACATAGTGACTCGTAAAAATTATTTTGTGAAAGGATTCATACTCGATTCCTTAAGCTTTTGTATGAGTATTACTAGTCAGTATGGCAAGAATTTTTTAAGTGCTAAAACTTTCTAAAAACATTAGGAAATAAATAAGCAAATATTCTAGGATCTTTAATCATAGAATATTTGGTTGAAAAAACTTTCCTAAAAAAGGACCAAAGTATTACAGCCCAAATAATCAATTTCGGCTGGAGTATTAGGTTTTCTATGCTCTATAAATACATGGTAGTTAAATCACAAAACTCTCCAAGACTCTTTAGCACCATATTGAGCGAACTTTTTAGAGTCTACAAAAGATTAAGCCACTAGTGGAAAAAACCCTTATTTGTACCGGTTTTTTAGCCCTATTTGTATCGGTTCAATATGGATACAAATAGAGGCGATACAAATAGCATTACTATTTGTACCGGTTATATTAACCGGAACAAATAGTAGACTATTTGTATCGGTTCAGTAAAAACCGGTACAAATAGCTCTTTTTTTTATTAAAAAAAAATTCTATTTGTACCGGTTTTCTACTAAAACCGATACAAATAGTCTACTATTTGTTCCGGTTTTAGTAGAAAACCGGTACAAATAGGAGTTTTTTAATTAAAAAAAATACTATTTGTACCTTTTTTTATTATAACCGGTACAAATAGCTTTTATTTCCATTGTAATGAATTTTTTTTTTTTAATTGTTATATATAATTTTTTTATAGAAATCCCAACATACACTCCAAGTACAAAGTACAGCAGCCTGCACCCCATGCCTTGCCCCAACATCAGCCCTGCAACCTCATGTAAGCCTTGTCTCGGTGTCTCAACCCCCCTTGCCATATCATTGTAAAAAATTCAAACAAAAATGCAACGAACATACAGATCTTTACCGATTTAACTTCATCCAACCACATACAAAAATAGTAAATTAATAATATTATTTCCTCCATCATAATGACATCATGTAGCTTTTGCACTATTTATTAATTTAAATTTAGTTTACATAAACACATAAAAATTATCATCAAAAGAAAACTACAAATTAAAAAATTTAATTAATAATGAATTGAATTTATGACAATAAAAAATTTAACCTAAAATACTCCGCCCATTTTTCTCGAACTTCATCCAATTCCTTTTCTCTATACGAGGAAGATCGTTTGGTAAACATGTTCTACAAAAAAAAAAAGAAGTAATGTAAGTACATAATCGTTAAAGTATAAAGAAAACAATAAAAACGAGCCAAAAAAGCTCATTTTGGGTGTTTTTTCTCCCATTTTCATACCATTCAATATAATTCATGCTTTTAAGGTTTGAAGTTTGAACATGTCCTATACCATTCATATAAGTATCCTATGACTTATTTGCATGATTATAGGGCGTTTTGGAACGAAAATGAGTCAAATAGCTCATTTTCGGTTAGTTTTTGGTGTTTTTGCTCCCATCTTCGCAACACTCAATCTAATTCATGTTTTTAATATTTGAACACGGCCTATAAAATTCATGTAAGCATCTTATGACTTATTTGCATGATTTTGGGCAAAGATAGGGCGTTTTGGATCCAAAACGAGCCAAATAGCTCATTATGGGTTAGTTTTGGGTGTTTTTTCTCCCATCCTCACACTAATGAATCAAATTCATTTTTTTAAGGTTTATTCATGTCCTATAATATTCATGTAAACATTTTATGACTTATTTGCATGATTTTGGGCAAAGATAAGGCGTTTTGTTACTGATAAGAGCCAAATATCTCATTTAGGGTTAGTTTTGAGTGTTTTTGCTCCCATCTTTGCACTAATGAATTAAAGTCATTTTTTTAAGGTTTATTCATGTCCTATAACATTCATGTAAGCATTCTATGACTTATTTGTATGATTTTGGGCAAAGATAAGGCGTTTTGGAACTGATAAGAGCCAAATAGCTCATTTTGGGTTAGTTTTGGGTGTTTTTTCTCCTATCCTCACACTAATGAATCAAATTCATTTTTTTAAGGTTTATTCATGTCCTATAACATTCATGTAAGCATTCTATAACTTATTTGCATGATTTTGGGCAAAGATAGTGCGTTTTGGAACGGAAAAGAGCCAAATAGCTCATTATGGGTTAGTTTTGGGTATTTTTTCTCCCATCCTCACACTAATGAATCAAATTCATTTTTTTAAGGTTTATTCATGTCCTATAACATTCATGTAAGCATTCTATGACTTATTTGCATGATTTTAGGCAAAAATATGTCATTTTTGGCTCGTTTTGGTTGTTTTCGTTCCCATCTTGGCACCGATCAACCTAGTTCATGTTTTAAGGTTCATTCACATCCTAAAACATAACCTAAAGCCTCCAACTAACAACAAAAAAATCCCAAATTAATACATATAACCAAATTCAAAATACTCAAATATTATAGTTAAAAAACAAAAAATCATATACGAATTAAATAACCTTGCTAATATTTTGCTTGTTTTCCCTAGGACCACATGAATCTGCATTGTAATGCCCAAGTATCTTCAAGGAAATTGATCCATGTCCTTAGGGCATAAGCCTCCACTTTACAAGATCCTAATGAGCTTGACATCTCTTTTTCCAGAGAAACAAATTACAAATCAAATGAATTATAATGCCATTTCAACAATAGAATGTTAAACATGAGTAAAAATGAAAACAATTCAAGTAAATGGTTTACCGGATGTAGACATGTATCACGGAAACATTTAGACACGAGAACTTAAGCAATTCATAGACATCGCCTTCTGTAACCCAGATTTCTTGCTCATTCTCAAAATAGAATAAAGGTGGCTTGATTGGAACACGTACGGTGTCGTGCTTCTCCTCAACCATTAGCTCGTGCAACAAGCGACATTCCGGCGGGTATGTTGAATCATCCACTTGGAGTATTTGCTGGCCCATGCTATGCTCCGACACATGTGCTCTGAGGGGGTCACAACTATCTACACCTTCTTTACTATATGTTGCTATGTTTTTCTCGTTACCTTGTTTATTTTTAAATTTGCATAATAAAAACAAACAAAAACGTACCTCAAATTAAAGCTTCCCTACGAATAATAAGTTCGAAATTGAAAAGAAATTCGAACCTCCCTGTCAAAATTGCAAATTCAATTAACTAAAGCTATTTTGCAATTCACAGATCTAAACACCGAAAATAAGGCACAAACTAGCTAGTATACAAATAATAAAACCAAAATTCACAAGCTAACAAACATACTAATACATAATGGAATAAATTTGTGAAACTAAAAAAAATAATAGCTTTTTCTTCCATCTCCTTAAATTTATTGTACATTTCACACTAAAAAAATGGATCAAATATACAAATTATAAAACTAAAAATCTAATTCAATTCATCTTTTTTTTAAATAGAGGGAAGTAATTAAATCCTGCTAATTTGAAAAGAAAAAAAAATAGAACCCTAATTAAAATATGCTAAAAATATAAGAAAAAAAAAATCAATAAGAACAACAAATCATGAAACTTTAGAAAAATAATAATAATTCAAAGCCAAAAAATAACAATTATTTCAACATCAAACAAAATTAATAGAATCTAATTAAATTGGGGCAAAAAAAGAGGGAAGAATACAACCACACACAGCAACAATATCAGAACAGCGGCAGCAACAACAGCAGAACAGCGGCAGCAACAACAACGGAATAGCGGCAGAAGCAACACAACACGGCAGCAGCAAATCTGAGCAACGGCACGGCAGCAGAGACACGGCAGCAGCAGGCCGGTTGTAGCAGCAGCACTGATGCGGCGGCGGCAGTGGTTGGGAGGGCAGCGGTGGTGGATAAAGTTGGAGGAGTAATGGGGGTTTGGGGGTTTGGAGGGATAGATGGGTTTTGGTGTAAATGTGTAAAGTGTAATTGGGCTTTGATGTTTTAATTTTTACTTGACACTCGACAGTAACATTAAAAAAAAAAAAACCGACCTCATTTGTACCGGTTCATATAAAACCGGAACAAATATTAACTTATTTGTTCCTGTTTTGTCTGAACCGGTACAAATAAGTATTATTTGTACCGGTTAAGATAAAACCGGAACAAATAAGTTAATATTTGTTCCGGTTTTATCTTAACCGGTACAAATAAGTGCTTTTTTGTTCCATTTATATAATAACCGGTACAAATACATATTATATGTGCCGGTTTATACAAAACCGGAACAAATACGGGGTAACAAATATGATTTTTTCCACTAGTGAACATAACAGTCCACCAAATGCAAGAGCATTCATCTAAGATCTTAACTTCATCTTTTGTAAGATTTTTAGAAGCAATATTTTGAGAGAAACTTTTTTGTATTATCACTAACATAGGGGTTAGTGATTGGGTAGTAATTGTGAGGTCAGTTGTGAGTGCTTGAGAGTTCAAATTTGAAAACAACACTCTTGGGTTGAGAGTGGAGAAGTTTCACCACTGAAACTCCCCTTTCTTCAATAATTGAGTCAATGACTTACTATTAAGGGCATAATTCTTCACAAATTTTCTATAGTGTCCAACCAACCCTAAGAAGCTTCTCAGTTCTTTTAGTGTAGTTGGAGTAGGCCAGTTC